>CM076574.1:886944291-887544291 GCA_034641835.2 Pinus albicaulis
CCTGCAGTTAGTGATCATGTGTGTAGACTATAGAAATTCATATAACTGATATGTTATACATCTGAGATTCTCTTGATCACCCACTATTTGACTTCATGCACAACACAAAATCTCTTCTACCATTGATCATTAATTGCGGAAATAAAAACAATCACATGCGCACATTAAAACCATAAACATTCACACATATGAACACAGTATTTTATGGGAAAGCTTAAAGCTTAAAACCCCCAACTATCTGTATATTATACGTCATATAGATTATGTAACAATCATTATACAAAGCTCATCACAAGCTCTTAGTACAATCTCCAATTGCTACACACTAATCAAGTCCGATCTAGCAAAACACATGCTCCAATCTCTGCCACTTGCTAGCCTGCCTCTACTACGTAATCAATGCTAAAGAATGGCTCTGAATGAACTCGAATTGGTCCAACCTTTCTCACGCAATCCTCATTGGTATCTCCAACCATGTGTGGTGCAAAATCATGCAACACTATAGTCACAACTGATAGTCACACTGCTCTTTCACCTACCTCTTCACTGGTCTCCACTGAAACTGTGCATGCAATGTAGTTAACTTATGCATTATTTAGTTGATTAATGAGTTAATAATTAGTGAATTAATTAATAATTAATTCACACCACTCTCACTAGTGTATCAATCAGTTAGACTAGATACAACTAGCTCAACTATGTTTAACTCAGTTAAACTGAACACAACTCCACCAAACTTTGTCATGAATTCTAACTGAAGTCTCTCCATGCAATAGCTCCACTTAACCCTTAGGAATAGCACTATTCCTTCATCGGCTCGTGCAACATCGTACATGGCGAAGTGCTCAGAGAATAAGATAATGTTTATAGTCCAAATATTATTAGAGCTAATAATATTCGCATATCTATTTTATACTAGCGATATAAAAAGTAGATTAAAGCCAAATATTTCTAAAAATAGAAGTCCATCTATTTTTCCAGCTTGACCAACCATCCACAAATAGCATCACGCAGCTCATAGAATATGATAGAGCATGTCTAAAAAATAGTCTTGCGCAAAACGACCTACGGGCCCACTTAGTGAAGGCGACTCTTTTCACTAAGCTCATCATCTTGTTGCAATATCAACACTCCCTCTCCAACGATATGGGGATTATGCGCCACCACCGATCACCTTTGTGGTGATAATTTGCTCCTAGTAGCGCCTTCGTCAGATATCAGCATCCTGATCCTCCGTGGGAATGTATGAAAGTAACATGATCTTCCGCTACACACAATCTTTGATATGATGATACCGGATGTCAATGTGTTTAGATCTATCATGAAATATTGGATTAACCAAGAGTTTGATGCAACTCTGATTATCACTATATATCACAGTAGGATCTAAGTGTGAACCGAACAACCCGACCAGGATCTTCCTCATCGATATAGCCTCACATGCAGCCAAACTCGCTGCCATATACTCAGCCTCTACTGAACTGAGTGCCACGGATCTCTGCTTCCTACTGTACCAAGAAACTGCTGTCGACCAGATACTGAAAATCCCTCCAGATGTGCTCTTTCTGTCCGTTGGGCTCCCTGCCCAATCTGCATCCGTGAAGCCACACAACTTCACCTCATTCGACTGTCTGTACCATAATCCATATCCCCGATGTGCCCTTGAGATATCTCAAGACATGCTTGCCTTCCTTCCAAAAGATCTTGGTAGGCTTAACCATAGCTTGTGAAAGCTGGTTAATAGCGTAGCATATGTCTGGTCATGTATTGACTAGATACATAAGCGACCCCACCAACTGTCGGTAAACAGTGGCATCCACTACCTCTACCGATGTAGTATCCTCTTTCCTCCATTCACCAAGAAGAGGAGTGTCGATAGGCTTGCATCCATGCATGTTGAACTTCTCCAGTATCTCCCGGGCATACTTGCCTTGAGACACAAACAATCCATCATTGCACTGCCAAATTTCCAATCCTAGGAAATAATGAAGGAGGTCCAAGTCCTTCATCTCAAGCTCCTTTGCAAGATCAGCCTTGCATGAGTGTATCAATATTTCATCATCCGTCAAAATCAAATCATCTACATAAATTACAATGATCAGCAACTTACCCTCCACCACAATCTGGTATAGGTTCAGATCCACCTCACTCTTGGAGAATCCAAGTCCATGAAATAATTGTTCATCCGTGTGTACCAAGCACGAGGTGCTTGTTTCAACCCATACAGTGCTCTCTTGAGCCTGCACACATGCGACTCACTGCTAAAGATCTCGAAACCTTCGGGCTGCTCTATGTACACCTCCTCCTCAATGACTCCATTGAGGAACGCAGTCTTCACATCCATCTGATGAATGTGTCACCCCATCTGTGCTGAGAGAGAAAGAATCGTCCATATGGAAGAATAATTGCGACAGGTGCAAAGGTCTCCTCATAATCGATCCCCTCAATCTGTGAAAAGCCTCGGGCAACAAATATTGCCTTGTAATTCTCCACACTCTCGTCAGCTGCTTGCTTCACTTTGTAGATCCATCTCTAACCCACCACTGATTTCCCCTCCGGCCTCGGGACAATCTCCCATGCACTGTTTCTGACAATCGAATCATACTCTTCCACCATGGCATCTACCCATGCGGGGTCCTCCACAGCTTCCTCGAAAGAGGATGGCTCTGTCATGATACACTTGCTCATAAGAGCCATGTATCCAGTATACCAGTCAGGTGACTGTCTCTGTCTACGCTGTGATGTAGGTTCTCCTACAATATTCTTTTCATCCTGAATCAGTCGCTTAGCTTCCGTAGTGCGCTTCCGCCCTCTGATGGTTGGCGTTGCATGAGTGGTTTCTTCCACTCCATGAACCTCCTCTTGTGGCCGATCCACACCCTGAGGTTCATCCTTAGGAACTAATAGCTCCTCATCTGCATGCAAGTGTGGCTCCCTCTCAAGCGAACACTTCATGGCTTTCTCCTCATGAAATTTGATATCCCATTGCACAATAGTATTGCGACTATCTGGCAAATACACATGATAGTTGTGGGGTGTATCAATGTACCCCACAAATATCCCAACCTCTGCAGTCGGCTCCAGCTTCTTCTTGGCATCCTTCGTCACATGAATGTAAAAAGGTGAACCAAAAATCCTCAAATGAGAAATATCAGGCTTCTGACCAGAAAACGCCTCCTCGGGTGTACTCATGCTAGGTATCCTGTGAGGACAACGGTTTTGCACATAAACCGTAGTATTGCATGCCTCAGCCCACAAGTGTATGGGAAGGCCCTGATCATGCAACATCGCTCGTGCAGCACACACGATTGTTTTATTCTTCCGCTCAGCGACCCCATTCTATTATGGGTTATGAGGCACTATGAGCTCTCTTCAAATTCCTTCTGCACTACAAAAGTCCTTGAATTCTCCAGAGATGAATTCACCACCATTGTCGCTCTTAAGAGCCTTCACCTGCTTCCCCGATTCTTTCTCAACCAGTGCCTTGAACTCATAGAACTTTGAGTATGTCTCGCTCTTCTTCTGCATGAAGAAGATCCAGCACTTTCGAGAAAAATCATCAAAAAATATCACATAGTACCTGTGCTTTACTATTGAAGCTACTGAGAAAGGTCCACACACGTCTGTGTGAATTCTCTCAAGGATCATCGTGGCGCAACTATCCTTCTTGTGAAAGGTGGCTTTCACAATTTCTCCCAAAGTACATCCCTTGCACTGATATGACTACGCAAGTGTACCTTTGGGAAGCCTAGTAGAAATCTGCTACAAAATTTTCAAAGCGCCATGGTGAAGATGGCCCAATCTCCTGTGCCATAGCTTGCCCTCATCCCGGCTCACCACTCCTTCTGCCTTGCCTGCCATTATTGCGTATCCATCTACCTACAACTGATAAAGGTTCTTAACTCGAACCCCTATCCTCTAGGTTTCACCAGTTTCCTTACTACGTAGGAAAGCCTTTCCCTCACTAAAGACAACATCATATCCCTTGTCTTCCAACATCGCCACAGAGATAAGATTCTTCTTCAATCCTGGAACATGCATAGCTTCCCTCAATATGAAGGGTTTACCAGACTCCCTCTCAAAGGAAATGGTACCAAAACTAGTCGTACTGTATCTACCATCATCGCCCATCTCAATGTGCACTCCAAGATCTTTCTCATCCAGATCAGTAAACAAATATTTGTCTCCTGTCATGTGAAAAGATGCACCACTGTCAAGAAACCACATTTAACCCATCATACTTGAGACCAAGCATGCGATCAGTGAAAAATCTATCTCAAACTACGAGGCTAAGGCCTCTCCAGCTGCAGATCCAACAACCTGCTTATTTTTCTTCTTCAGTGGACAATTAGTGTCGTAATGTCCGTGTTGGTGACAGTGAAAGCACTTTACCTTGGACAAGTCCTGCTTCTTGCCTTTCGCACTAGATTGAGAAGCATTCTTCTTGCTCTTCCCCTTACTTGCTTTGGCAGCCAAAGCGCAATTTTCTTCATCTGAGTTCTTTGATGAAGATCCATCCTTGGTACTTTGCCTTATCTCCTCTTGCACAAGATCCGACCAAAGTCGCTCCCATCCTAGAAATTTATCTCGACCATTGACAGAGTCCTGATAGGAATGCCAACTCTTCGGAAGCCCAAGGAGAGCCAAGTTCACCAAGTCCTCATCATCTACATTAACCCCCACACTTCCCATCTCATCCCTGCACTGGACAAACTTCGTGAGGTACTTGGGTATACTATCGCCTTTCTCCATTTTTATGTTCCTGAGTTTATCCTTGAGCGCCAACTTCCTCTGGTCGCTCTTGCTTTGGAATAAATATGTCAAAGATTTCCACATCAAGAATGGAGAAGATTTACCATGAAGGTTGGACACTATGTGATCCTTCACACCTTCCAACAGAATCCTTCGACATTTTGCTGTCTTCTTTTGCCATGCGTCAAGTGCGGCAGCATCGCTAGAAGCAGGTTTTGGAATTTCTGCATCTATGAACTCCTTCAACCCATTGTCATCCAGCACCGCCTCCATCCTGTCCTTTCATTCAATATAATTTGAGCTACCCTCAAGGGCATACTCCAATCACAATTCGTTGAAAGACATCTCAACTTCGACACCAAGAAAACATTATTGCAAATTCGAATTCCACCAGCACAAAACTCAACCGCTTCAATGTTTTGCAATTGCTCCAATGATCAATATCGCTCTGATACCATGTAGAAATTCATATAACTGATATGTTATACATACGATATTCTCCTGATCACACACTATTTGACTTCATGCACAATACATAATCTCTTCTACCATTGATCATTAATTGCGGAAATAAAAACAATCGCATGCGTACATTAAAACCATAAACATTCACACATATGAACACAGTATTTTATGGGAAAGCTTAAAGCTGAAAACCCCCAAATATATGTATATTATATGTTATAGATATCATGTAACAATCATTATACAAAGCTCCTCACAAGCTCTCATTATAATCTCCAATTTCTACACACTAATCAAGTCCGATCTAGCAAAACACATGCTCCAATCTCTACCACCTGCTAGCCTGCCTCTACTGCGAAATCACTGCTGAAGAATGGCTCTGAATGAACTCGAATTGGTCCAACCTTGCTCACGCAATCCTCATTGGCATCTGCAACCATGTGTGGTGCAAACTCATGCAACACTACAGTCACAACTGATAGTCACACTGCTCTTTCACCTACCTCTTCACTGGTCTCCACTGAAACTGTCCATGCACTGTAGTTAACTGATGTATTATTTAGTTGATTAATGAGTTAATAATTAGTGAATTAATTAATAATTAATTCACACCACTCTCACTAGTGTATCAATCAGTTAGACTAGATACAACTAGCTCAACTATGTTTAACTCAGTTAAACTGAACACAACTCCACCAACTACCTCAATAACTCCACCAAAATCTGTCACATGAGTTCTAACTGAAGTCTCCATGCAATATCTCCACTTAACCCTCAGGAATAGCGTAATTCCTTCTGTCAGCTCCTGTGCCACATCTGTGCACTTAACTGAAGTGCTCCAAGAGAATAAGATAATGTTTATAGTCCAAATATTATTAAGAGCTAATAATATTCGACATATCTATTTTTCGACTGGAAATCTAAAAATAGATTCCGCCCAATATGTCTAAAAATAGAAGTCCATATATTTTTCCAACTTTACCAACCATCCACAAATAGCATCCTGCAACTCAGAGAATATGATCAACATGTCTAAAAATAGACATAGTCTAAAAATAGACTTGCGCCAAAAATAGCCTGCGGGCTCACTTAGTGAAGGCGACTCTTTTCACTAAGCTCATCATCTTGTTGCAATCTCAACATAGACATGGCTCTACAATCCTCCATCTTGAATCTCCTCAGGATCTCGATGCAGTATTTCCATTCCCCAAGGAAAATCTTGCCATTTGTATGCCATACCTCCAAGCCTAGAAAATAGTTCATGAGCCCCAAATCCTTCATCTTGAACTTAGTTGCAAGATCCCTATTTTATGTAGGATATTTTCTTCGATGATGTTAGTAGAATTGCATAAGGTAGCATGTAAAAACATTAAATGTGACACTTTAAGAAGAAGAAAAACATAAAGATACCATAAATATGATACACCAATATTTGATCACGAAGTTCACTCATAATGTGTGAGCTACGTCTTCAAGCCCAACTGCAAAGTGGAGAGGCCTTTAAAATTTTCAAAAAAAATGAAAATGCAAGTACATGGAAAAATACATCATTATACCTCACTTTTGGGAGTGACCTGAAAATCGGCTTCTCAAATCCCAAATCTAACTTCCTCGATGAAACCCTTGCAAAATTCTAAGTAAAATGAGTATAAACTTGACCAGATTCTGACACCGTCAGCTCTAGACCCGTAGAGAATCTTCAATATTCCATAATTGAATCTTTAGGAATATTCCTAAGAGTATTCTCTCAAAAGGAACACATGCACAAGGTTCTTCCTGCAAGGTTCTGTTGGCCTCCTGGTTCTGCAGCTCTATGTTTTTTCGACTTCCTCCGCCTGCACTCGGTTGTCTTGTTCGAATGGCAATGGTTCGGTTTAAATATTGGGTCGTCGAGGGACTAACCAAAGTACCACCGGCTAGCGGTTTGTTTTGCATGTTATAAATAAAATGTTTTTTTGTCGACAGGTCGCAGGTTCAAAACCCAGCAGACCCATTTTTTGTACATAAGATGACTATAATATATATTTAAAACAATGTTTAAAACTATCATCGGATTTAGTACCAGTGCAGTAAATCTTGGCGGTTGTGCCAAAACTAACCACAACCAAACCTTGTCTCTAGATTTATCTAGGCTCCATTGAATTTAGCCATTAATTTGGCCATAATACCAATTTGGCGTTGGTCCCAATTTTTATGGCACCAACTATAGTTTTATTATTTTTTCAAGTTTGACTATAAGTTTGAATAGGCATAACTTTCACATATGAACTCATATTGAGTTTCTATTAGCATTGTTGGATTTCTTGCAACAATATCTTCGATTTGATGTTGGTTTTGTTGAGATTTGAGGACTTTGATTTTTAGGCCTTTAGGGATCCTCCTAGATCAATCCTCCCCACTCTGAGCTTTTAGGACTCCAAAATCCTTACCAATCAACATTAAAGTGAGATCATTTATCCATGAATTTTTCATTTTCAATCCATTGTGCCTTGCTAGGATGCATTCCTTTGAAGCCCACTCATAAGTACTCCACATCCCCTGTCGCAAATTCCTGGTTCGCTTACCTAGGATGATGTATTCGAGAAACCTGTCCAAGTACTTTGGATCAAAATCATCCATTAATGGAACTTGAACACTTTTATTTGTATCCATGATCATAGATAGTTTGTAAATTTTCAAGTTCTCATCATTAACTATGGAATATATCTGCATATATATTGGAAGATCAAGGTGTTAAGCATTATTCCCAATATTATTGAAGATGGCGAAAGGACCATATCTGAGTGGTTTCAAATTCTTGCCTTATCCCTTCATTATATCCTTGCTGATATAGGGCCATACCCTATCTCCAACCTAGAACTGGTAATTAACTCTGTGTTTTTAATGTCCAGCTTTATACCATGCCTGACTCTTTTGCAAATGTTCCTACATTGTTTGATAAATCATTTGTGTTTTCTTAATGAACTTTCAAGCTTTGTCTTTATCACTCCGCTCACTAGAATCCTCATATTTCCCAAATATTAAATATAAGGGATCGTTCATCAGGTACCCAAAGCATGTCTCAAATGGAGAAATTTGAGTAGAAGAGTGCAAAGCCTTTTTCTATGCATGTTGAACATAATGTATCCGTTCATCCCACAACTTAGGATGTTTTTTGCAATACCCTTGGAGAAAATGAACCATTATTCTATTGACAACCTCTATATGTCCATCGATCTCTGAATGTAATGTTGTGCTGCTCTTTAGCTTGGTTTCCATCATCATCCACAAGCTTGTCCAAAACTTTCCAAGGAATCAAGATTCTTGATCTGGAAAAAATGGATGTTCATAGCCCAAAATGGACCTATACATGCTGAAAAAAACTTGAGCAGATTTCTCAGCAATAATATGCTTCTTACATGGCATCAAGACACACATCTTGCTAAACCTATCCATTACCACTTATAGGTAGTCATGACCCTTTTTCGACAAAGGCAACCCTCCTACAAAATCCATGGAGATGCTCTCCCAAGGATGAGAAGGAACATGGTGTGGTGTGTACAACCCCAATTTTCTATTAGTGGGCTTACAAATAGAGCACATCACACACACCTTTACATAGTTGGTTAACATATCTTTTATTTGAGGCCAATAACAAAATATCTACAAATTGGCCAGGGTTTTTCCTACCCCAAATTAACCAGACACAAGAGAAGTGTGAGCTTCTCGTATTACGTGGACTATTTCACTTGTAGGAATACATAAATTGCCAAGATAGTAGAGTAACTTGTCTTGCAAATGATAGTTCTCCACCCGACCCATGAGTTAGCCTCTCATAGACTTCTTTAAAATCTTCATCAGTAGCATATTGTTCAACATAACTATCACGAGATAAGGAGGCATTCTTCAAACAATAGATGCAGAAACAGAAGGCCTAGGAAGCATATCTACCACTTTGTTACTTGTACCCTTCTTGTACTTGATTACCAAATGGAACTATTGAAGGAATCCCATCCACCTAAAGTGACGAGCTTGTTTCAACTTGTTCTGTGATTGGAGATACTATAATGGGTTGGTGGTATGTATGTACAATAGTCTCCTTCCCTATCAATTAATGCTTCCATTTCTTGAAACTTTGAACTGAGGAACACAACTCTTTGTCATGTGTGGGGTAGTTTAATATAGCTTGAGAGAAACTCTATGAGTGGTGACAAACCAATTTCCAATGTTGCATCAATACTGCACCCATGGCATATCCATTGGCATTTGTCTTGATCTCGAATGTTTGTTGAAGTTATGGCAAGGCCAACACTGAAGATGTGTTGATATTTTCTTTTAAGGTGTTTAAATACTCTTGTTGCTATCCTCCCCACTAAAATATCTGCTTCGCACTAGACATGGCACACAGAGGAGACACAATGATGGATAAGTTAGCTATGAATATTCTTCAATACCGAATTGATCCCAAGAGGGTTCTCACTTTTAATACATGTGTAGGTTTAGGCCATTTGGAAATTACATTAAATTTAGAAGGATCAATCTTTAATTGACCTCCCCCAATAGTATGACCCAAATACACCAAAGACGTTTTTCCAAATTCACATTTGGACAATTTTACATACAATTTATCCTTTTCCAAAGTATCCAACACTTCTTTTACATGATCATCCCATGTTTTTCTAAAGACAAGTATATAATCTAGGTATACAAGCACAAACTCATCTAAAAATGGTCAAAATACATCATTCATTACCATAATGAATGTAGTTTGGGCATTGCAAAGTCCAAATGACATTACCAACCACTCAAACAATCCTTGCTTGGTTTTAAAGGTAGTTTTCCATACATCATTCTATGAAATTCGATGTGATGCATTAGAGGAATTTTGAGGGTCTAAAATGGGCCTCCTAAGGAAATAATAAAATAATATTTATTAATTTGAAATTCACTTTTTGCACCACAATCCATGTAACCATAGTTAAATTCAATTCAAAAGTTGTACCAAAATAAAATTAATAAAAAAATTGTATTGATGTGACTATAAATAAGAATGAGCTTTTCAAGAAAAAGTCATTATCATTTAACAACTAATGCATTTGTCCTTTGTATTTAAATAACTTAAAATAAATATAAATATAAATTTATAAATTCTTAATTATTATATGTTATTAATTAAAATTTATATTATTTAAATTGTATAATAACATGTAATTAATATACTATATAAAAATAATATAATATAATATAATATAATAAATGTATAGGGATATGCATTGTTTCTTTCAAGAAATATGAAATGACAATAATGTATTTTTATTCAAAAAGT
Organism: Pinus albicaulis; assembly: GCA_034641835.2. Lineage (NCBI taxonomy): Eukaryota > Viridiplantae > Streptophyta > Pinopsida > Pinales > Pinaceae > Pinus > Pinus albicaulis. Next base: position 886,954,814 of record CM076574.1, read on the forward strand.
GTGAAATGACATTTATTATGAATACTTTACTTTGATTTTAAAAGTACTTAGAGCACTACCATGGTTAACCATGAGTTTTTATCCACAATTGAGAATGTGACAATTAAGTACCTTTAACTCAATCAATGCCACCTCAACCATTAGGGATGATGTCATCCCCTAAAATTTGATTGGTTTTCATAAAGTGAATTTTGATTGTACATTTTCCTTAGGAGGCCCATTTTAGACCTCAAAAATCCCCTAATGGGTAACCACTGCAAAAATCCAACTTACTGAAATAAACAACATTCTTCAATTGATTAAGTAAATCATTTATAACAGGGAGGATATCAATTTTTCACCGTGATCTTGTTGAGAGCTCGATAATTCACGAACATCCTTCATGTCCCAACCTTCTTTGGCACCGACATAATTGATGAACCACGCAGAGATGAGTTAGGCATGATGACTCCTTGGTTCAACAAGTCTTGCACCTGCTTCTTGAATTCTTCCATCTCCACAAATAACATTTTGTACATGCCCACATTTGGAAAAGGGCATCCTGCTGAAGATGGATTTCATGTTGAGAAATATTGTCGTCCTGTCACACAAATATGGGCTTCCCAAGACTATGCCCTGAATGTCAAGTGGTACAATATCTAGATCAACCTCAAATATTAGCTTTGAAGCAATGGCAAACCTAACCCTAGATTTCTTGGTGACATTGAATTTTTCATTGTCACATACCCAACCAATAGGATATGGTTTTGGATGAGGTTTGGTTTCCAAACCTAACTTTTTAACAATTGATTTTGTGCTTAAATTAACTTGAGAACCCAAATCAAACAATGTATCTATTTTGGTATGCTTAGATACAATTATAATATGGAACAATTCACTTCTTTTTCATTCATCAACATGAGATTCATTTGTAGAAATTGAACTAGCATGATTTTCAGAGCTTGAATTAGCATGAAGGGAACTATTACCTTGTATACCAATAGTTGTAATATTCATCTGATCACTAAAATTGGATCCCAGGTCTTGTTTCACTATACCAACTGTCTTTTGCTTCCCTTTTCTACCTGACTTCTTACACTTCAATTTTGGATGTAGCTTCCAAAAGTGCTCCTCATTATGCCCTTCTTTCTTGCAATGAGTGAAATATGGATTCCCCTCTTCTTTATTTTTGTTCGTTGTCTTATTGCCCTTTCCTGTACCTTTGAAATTTTTTTTATGAGGCTTGGAGGATGGCTTCTTTGAACGATATTATTGTCCATACTTTCAATATGAATAGCTTTCACACTAGCTTCATCAAGAGTAGTGGGATCAAACAACAACAATGAATGTTGAGATAATTATGTAAATTTCTAATATATTTCATCAAAGTATATAGTGATTCTAAAGGAATACTTAATGCCAATTCTTTCTTCCTAAACTATTTTTTGAAACTTTGAACATTCTCAACTTTTCCTAATCTCATGTTTTTCGATTCCATCATGGAATTTTGTTCATATCCCAATGGATAAAATTTCCCTCTTAATAAAAAATTAGACCAAGAAGAAATGAATTTACCAATATGTTTCTACCTTTCCAAAGTTTTCTCTCCCACCATACAAGAGTTGTGCCTCCTAGTCAAAGAGATGCCAACTAGATCTTTGCCTCATCCTCTTGATCTGTTTTATTCGACAATATATATATTATCCCATTTTTTAGTTTTTCTGCATTAGATTCTCCATTAAACATGGGAAAATGAAATTTTACATCTAACTTTAAAAATGGATTTTTTGAAACATCTCTACATGATTATTTGAATGATGAGAAGAATATGAATAAGAAGAACGTTTAATGGAATATGGAGATAGAGGTTCAGGAGGATCACCTCCACTTTCCTGATTTATTGAATAATTGTACTCTACTTTCTCTTTCTTTGTCTTTTCCTTATTTCCTATTCTCTTCTCATAATCTGCAAACAATTTATCTACCATGTTTTCCATCCTATAGAAATATTTATATATTTTTTTTTCATTCTCAGTTTGAACATCTTCATTCTCCCTTTTCCTTCTTCGTGTTGCACATCCAATTTAAGGGTCAAAAGACTTGATTTTTCCTTCACCCTCTTTGATTTTTTCCATGATTATCATCCACACTTGCAATTCACACCAACAAGGAGATTTATTTGATACCAACATGATCTGGGTTCTTTTCTTTAACGATGTAAAAAAAAACTGCATAAAAGAGCATGTAAAACCATAAATGCGATAATTTATCTTGCAACAATATCTTCGATTTGATGTTGGTTTTGTTGACATTTGAGGAATTTTATTTTTAGGACTTTAGGTATCTTCCTAGATAAATCCTCCCCACTTTGAGCGTTTAGGCCTCCAAAATCTTTATCAATCAAGACTAAAGTGAGATCATTTATCCATGAATTTTCCCTTTTCACTCCATTGTGCCTTGCTAGGATGCATTCCTTTGAAACCCACTCATAGGTACTCCACATCTCCCTGTCATGAAGTCCTGGTTCTCTTACCTAGGATGATGTCTTCGGGAAACCTATCCAAGTACTCTGGATCAAAATCATCCATTAATGGAACTTGACTACTTTTATTTGTATCCATGATCATAGATAATTCGTAAAGTTTCAAGTTCTCAACATTAACTATGGAATATATCTGCATATATACTGGAAGATCAAGGTGGTAAGCATTATTCCCAATATTCTTGAAGATGGTGAAAGGACCATATCTGAGTGGCTTCAACTTCTTGCCTTATCCCTTCATTCTATCCTTGCTGATATGGAGCCATACCCTGTCTCCAACCTGGAACTAGTAATTAACTCTGTGTTTTTAATGTTGAGCTTTATACCGTGCCTGACTCTTTTCCAAATGTTCCTACATTGTTTGATGAATCATTTGTGTTTGTTGAATGAACTTGCAAGCTTTGTCTTTATCACTTCGCTCACTAGAATCCTCATATTTCCCAAATATTAAATATAAGGAATCTTTCATCAAGTACCCAAAGCATGTCTCAAATGGAGAACTTTGAGTAGAAGAGTGCAAAGCCTTGTTTTATGCATGTTGAACATAATGCATCTGTTCATCCCACAACTTCGGATGTTTGTTGCAATACCCTTGGAGAAAATGAACCATTATTCTATTAACAACCTCTATATGTCCATCGATCTCTGGATGTAATGTTGTGCTCCTCTTTAGTTTGGTTTCCATCATCATCCACAAGATTGTCCAAAACTCTCCAAGGAATCAAGAGTCTTGATCTGAAAAAAATGGATGTGGGTAGCACAAAATGGACCCATACATGCTGAAAAAAAATTGAGCAGTTTGCTCAGCAGTAATATGCTTCTTACATGGCATCAAGACACACATCTTGATAAAAATATCCACCACTAGATACAAGTAGTCATGAGCCTTTATTGACAAAGGAAACCCCCCTACAAAATCTATGAAGATACTCTCCCAAGGATGAGAACGAACAGGGAGTGGTGTGTACAACCCCAAATTTCTATTAGTGGGCTTACAAACTGAGCACATCACACACCCCTTTACATATTTGGTTACAATTTCTTTCATTTGATGTCAATAACAAAACCTATGCAAGTGATACATATTTTATCCTACCCCAAAGTGACCAGACATAAGAGAAGTGTGAGCTTCTCGAGTTACATGGTGTTTTTCACTTGTAGGAATACATAGCTTGCCAAGGTGGTAAAGTAACTTGTCCTCAAATGGTAGTTCTCCACTTGTGATCCATGGGTTATATTCTCATAAACTTCTTTAATATCTTAATTATTAGGATATTTTTCAACATAGCTATCCTGAGGTAAAGATGCATTCCTAAAAATAATAGATGCAGAAACATGATGTCTAGAAAGCATGTTTGCCACTTTGTTACTTGTACCCTTCTTTTGCTTGATTACCAAATGGAACTATTGAAGGAATCCGATCCACCTGAAACGACGAACCTACCGCAATTTGTTATATGATTAGAGATACTATAAAGGTTGGTGGTATGTATGTATGATAGTCTCCTTCCTAATCAAGTAATGCTTCCATTTCTTGACACTTTGAAACAAGGCATACAATTCCTTATCATAAGTGGGATAGTTTACAACAACTTGAGAGAAAATATTAGAATGGTAAGAAATCGGTTTAAGATGTTGCATCAAGCACCCATAGCATAACCATTAGCAATTGTCTTGATCTCAAATGGTTGTTGAAGGTATGGAAAGGTTACTACTAGTGTTGTGCTGATATTTTACTTTAAGGTGTCGAAATGCTTTTGTTGATTTCCTCCAAATTGAAAGATTTGTTTCACATTGGTTAGAACATGCAAAGGAGAAGTAATGATGGAGAAGTCAACTATGAATCTTCTCCAATATTGAACTGCTCCCAAGAAGCTTCTCACTTCTATTACATTGGCAAGATTAAGCCATTTAATAATTACATCAACTTTAGAAGGATCAATCTTCAGTTGACCTCCTCCAATTATATGGCCCAAATACACCAAAGAACTTTTCTGAATTCACATTTGGACAATTTTACATAAATTTTCTACTTTTGAAAAATATCCAATACTTATTTGACATGTTTTACATGATCATCCCAAGTTTTTCTAAATACAAGTATATCATCTAGACACACATGCATAAATGCATATAAAAATGGTCGAAGGACATTATTCATTACCCTCGTGAATGTAGTTAGGGCATTGCAAAGCCCAAAAGGCATTACCAACCACTCAAAAAACCCTTGCTTAGTTTTCAAATTAGCTTTCCACACATCATTCTTTGAAATTCTGATGTGATGCATTAGGGGAATTTTGAGGTCTAAAATGGGCCTCCTAAGGAAATAATAAAATAATATTTATTAATTTGAAATTCACTTTTTGCACCACAATCCATGTAACCATAGTTCAATTCAATTCAAATTTTGTACCAAAATAAAAGTTAATAAAGAAATTGTATTGATGTGACTATAAATAAGAATGGGCTTTTCAAGAAAAACTCATTATCATTTAACAACTAATGCATTTGTCCTTTGTACTTAAATAACTTAAAATAAAATATAAATATAAATTTATAAATTCTTAATTATTATATGCTATTAATTAAAATTTATATTATTTAAATTGTATAATAACATGTAATTAATATACTATATAAAAATAATATAATATAATATAATATAATAAATGTATAGGGATATGCATTGTTTCTTTCAAGAAATATGAAATGACAATAATGTATTTTTATTCAAAAAGTGTGAAATGACATTTATTATGAATACTTTACTTTGATTTTAAAAGTACTTAGAGCACTACCATGGTTAACCATGAGTTTTTATCCACCATTGAGAATGTGACAATTAAGTACCTTTAACTCAATCAATGCCACCTCAACCATTAGGGATGATGTCATCCCCTAAAATTTGATTGGTTTTCATAAAGTGAATTTTGATTGTACATTTTCCTTAGGAGGCCCATTTTAGACCTCAAAAATCCCCTAATGGGTAACCACTGCAAAAATCCAACTTACTGAAATAAACAACATTCTTCAATTGATTAAGTAAATCATTTATAACAGGGAGGATATCAATTTTTCACCGTGATCTTGTTGAGAGCTCGATAATTCACGAACATCCTTCATGTCCCAACCTTCTTTGGCACCGACATAATTGATGAACCACGCAGAGATGAGTTAGGCATGATGACTCCTTGGTTCAACAAGTCTTGCACCTGCTTCTTGACTTCTTCCATCTCCACAAATAACATTTTGTACATGCCCACATTTGGAAAAGGGCATCCTGCTGAAGATGGATTTCATGTTGAGAAATATTGTCGTCCTGTCACACAAATATGGGCTTCCCAAGACTATGCCCTGAATGTCAAGTGGTACAATATCTAGATCAACCTCAAATATTAGCTTTGAAGCAATGGCAAACCTAACCCTAGATTTCTTGGTGACATTGAATTTTTCATTGTCACATACCCAACCAATAGGATATGGTTTTGGATGAGGTTTGGTTTCCAAACCTAACTTTTTAACAATTGATTTTGTGCTTAAATTAACTTGAGAACCCAAATCAAACAATGTATCTATTTTGGTATGCTTAGATACAATTATAATATGGAACAATTCACTTCTTTTTCATTCATCAACATGAGATTCATTTGTAGAAATTGAACTAGCATGATTTTCAGAGCTTGAATTAGCATGAAGGGAACTATTACCTTGTATACCAATAGTTGTAATATTCATCTGATCACTAAAATTGGATCCAAGGTCTTGTTTCACTATACCAACTGTCTTTTGCTTCCCTTTTCTACCTGACTTCTTACACTTCAATTTTGGATGTAGCTTCCAAAAGTGCTCCTCATTATGCCCTTCTTTCTTGCAATGAGTGAAATATGGATTCCCCTCTTCTTTATTTTTGTTCGTTGTCTTATTGCCCTTTCCTGTACCTTTGAACTTTTTTTTATGAGGCTTGGATGATGGCTTCTTTGAACGATATTATTGTCCATACTTTCAATATGAATAGCTTTCACACTAGCTTCATCAAGAGTAGTGGGATCAAACAACAACAATGAATGTTGAGATAATTATGTAAATTTCTAATATATTTCATCAAAGTATATAGTGATTCTAAAGGAATACTTAATGCCAATTCTTTCTTCCTAAACTATTTTTTGAAACTTTGAACATTCTCAACTTTTCCTAATCTCATGTTTTTCGATTCCATCATGGAATTTTGTTCATATCCCAATGGATAAAATTTCCCTCTTGGTGTAGAAACAAACTCATACCATGAAGAAAGGAGTTTACTATTATGTTGACTACCTTTTTGAAGCTTGCTCTCCCACCATACAAGATTTGTGCCTCCTAGTCAAAGAAATTTCAACTGGATCTTTGCCTCATCTTAGTCAATATCTTGTATACAGAAAAGCACTTTGATTTGTCTAATCCAATTGTGTAGCTTCTCTGCATTAGCTTCTCCATTAAACAAGGGAAAAAAAAATTCACATATAACTTTAAAAATGGATTTTTAGAAGAATCTCTATGATGACTATTTGAATGGTGAGAAGAAAATGAATAAGAAGAACGTTTAATGGAATATGGAGATAGAGGTTCAGGAGGATCACCTCCACTTTCCTGATTTATTGAATAATTGTACTCTACTTTCTCTTTCTTTGTCTTTTCCTTATTTCCTATTCTCTTCTCATAATCTGCAAAAAATTTATCTACCATATTTTCCATCCTATAGAAATATTTATGTATTTTTTTTTCATTCTCAGTTTGAACATCTTCATTCTCCCTTTTCCTTCTTCGTGTTGCACATCCAATTTAAGGGTCAAAAGACTTGATTTTTCCTTCACCCTCTTTGATTTTTTCCATGATTATCATCCACACTTGCAATTCAAACCAACAAGGAGATTTATTTGATACCAACATGATCTGGGTTCTTTTCTTTAACGATGTAAAAAAAAACTGCATAAAAGAGCATGTAAAACCATAAATGCGATAATTTAAGAAGAAGAAACACATAAAGAGACCATAAAGATGATGAACCAATATTTGATAATGAAGTTCACTTACAATGTGTGAGCTACGTCTCCAGGCCCAACTCCAAAATGTAGAGGCCTCTATATTATCTCAATGAAATAAAAGAGAAAGTACATGGAAAAATAGATCATTATATCTCACTTATGGGAGTGACTTGAAAATGCGCTGCTCAAATCCCAAATCTAACTACGCCAATGAAATCCTTGTGAAATTCTGATTAAAATGAGTATAAACTCAACCGGATTCTGATACCATCAAATATGGACCTTTAGAGAATCTTCAAGATTCTATAAAAAAATATTTGGGAATATTCTCTTGAAAGGCACACTCGCACAAGGTTCTTCCTGCAAGGTTTTGTCAGCCTCTTGGTTCTGCAACTATTTATTCCATCAACCTCCTTCATTTAATCTCGGTTGTCCCGTTCAAATGGTAGTGGTCAGGTTTAAATATTGGGTTATTAATGGACTATCCAAAGTCCCGTTGGTTGGAATTTTGGTTGCCATGTTACAAATAAAATGTTTGTTGGTCGGCGGTTTCCGGGTTCAAAACCTCATGGATTTTTTTTTTGTATATAAAATAATGATCACTATATATATATAAAACAATTTTTTGAATTTCCGTCAGATTTAGCGCCAATTTCACCAAGTTTGGTGGTTGTGCCAAAAATAACCACAACTAAACCCTTTCTCTAGATTTATCCGGGCTCTGCCAAATATGGCCAACTAATTTGGTTGGACTACCAATTTAGCATTGGCCCAATTTTTTCTAGCACCAACAATAATTTTATCATTTTTCCAAGTTTGAATTCAACTTTTATTGGGCATAACTTTTGCATACAAATCAAATTGAGGTTCCATTTGCATCGTTGGATTACTTGCGATGAGATATTTGATTTTATGTTGGTTTCTCTAAGAGTTGAGGACTTTGATTTTTAGGCCTTTAGGGATCCTCTTGGATCACTCTTTCACTCCTTTATGAGCCCCAGTGAATCTGTAAGAAACAATTCATCCTCGTATAAGACAAGAATGAGTGTATCACCCCCAAAAACCAAGTAGTAGAGGTTCACATTCACCTCACTCTTCACAAATCCCCTACAAGTATCTTTTGATGCACTCATACCACACCCTAAGAGCCTACTTGACCTCCTCATACAAATCTCTCTTCAACTCGCACACATGGGTCTCTCTACTATGTGCCATAAATTCCTTAAGTTGTTCAATGTACGCCTTCTCCTCCAATTCACCATTCAGAAACGTTATCTTTTCATCCATCTGATGGATCTACCATCACATTTATGTTTCTAATGATATCATGACTCATATAGAATTTTACTTAGCCACAATAGAAAAACCATCCTCGTAATTATGAGAAAATCCTTTGGTAATGGACCTAGCCTTGTATTTCTTAATGTTTCCATTTGCAATGTGCTTAATATTATAGATCCAGTGTGACCTGACCACTACCTTATCTGTCGATATTTGTACAACCTCCCACACATTGTTCTGCATGACTAATTTATACTCCTCAACCATTGCATCCCGCCACAACTATTGTTGTGCAACGTCTTGATAGTTGGAAGGCTCACCATCACCTAACTGACAGACTAATGCCATGTATCCAATATACATCTTTGGTTGTCTCTAATCTCTGTTACCCATCCTAGGAGTCCCAAAAACTCCTAACCATCCTTGACTGTATGTTGAACCTCTTATTTCCTCCTACCAACAATGGAGTTAGGAATATCCACCTCTATATCCTCCTAATTCATCTCCCTAATCTATTGCATCTACTGCTCCATGCATTTCTAACTCTCATGAATACATGCATCTGTGCTAGTGCTCATACTCATGACTGTACTTATGCTTTGTTGCCCCTGATCTTGTTGCTCAACTCTAGGAGCTTTTGTTGGTTTCTCACTTTGATCCTCTACTGATGGAAAATCTCTAGACCTCATCTATACCTTGTCCTCCATGAAATGACATATCTCCTCACAATGATCTGCCTAGTCCCTCGAATAAATATTTCAAAATCCTTAGAGGTTTTGATGTAATCAACGAAATAACCTCTCTTTGCAGTCCAATATAAATTTTAACGTGTGTCTCCTAAAATGTGACAATATGCCAGGCTTCCAACTATCCTAAAGTGACTGACATCTAGCTTCTTCCTCGCAAATGCCTCCTTAGGTGTCATATTGTCGAGCTCTCTATGTGGAACCATGTTCTGAATATAAAATTCCATACTACATGCCTCTCTTCCCATATATAAGGTGTGGGATCCTGGATATATAGCATCACTCTTGCTTCCTCTAAAATAGATTGTTTATTTCTCTCAACAACCCCATTGTGTTATGGGTTGTAAGGAACCATCCACTCTCTCATGATTCTTGCCCTAGTACAAAACTCATGAAATTCCTTACTGGTGTACTCACCTTCGTTTTCTAATCGAAGAGTCCAGATCTTTCTTCCTGCCCCATTCTCCACTAGAGCCTTAAACTCTTGAAAGTGATTGAAGACCTCATCCTTGGTCTTCAAGAAGTAGATCCAGGTATTCCTAGAGAAGCCATAGATAAAATTTGCAAAGTACTTGTATCCCCTGAGATATTTTGTTGACATCAATACACACATATATGAATGCACTAAATCAAGTATCCCTTGTGATCTGTTGTCACTCCTTGGAAAATTTTCTTTCACAAACTTCCCCAACATGCATCCTCTACAAACATCATCGTACTGTGTGCTCACCTTTGGAATAGATGTCACCATCTCACGAAGAGGTCCAAGTGCTCCATGATTAATATGGTTCATCCTCCTATGCCATAGCTCCCCTTGATCCCTCATATTAATGCTGCTAACCAATGCCTTTGGAGTGTCCATATACAACATGTATAATTGATCGCTCCTAACTCCAATCATTATAGGTGACCTCCAATCCTTATGCTTCAATAGTAATTGAACCCCTCTATGTTGGGAAAAATACTGAGAGGGGGGGGGTGAATCGCATTTTCATCGCAGACATTGAAACTTTACTTTCTCACTCTCTAAAACCCATACGCTACTTTTCTGAAGCTAACTAGCGTATACACGCGGATACGCTTCATAAAACTCGCGTATACACAGAGATCTAATTATGCCATTAATTGTTCACTTATATCATTCCATTATTCATTCATTAGATGTTCAATAAACAGTAAACATGTGCAGTAAGAACAGAATAAACCATCACACATAAGCATCACACATGAACACCAGGATTTTAGGTGGAAACCCAAGTCGGGAGAAAACCACCGCTGCAGTTGCTCAGCCTTCAATATTTTATTATGGAGAAAACATCTTACAACATATGTGCTGGCGCAGACTCCTACCAGCACGCAGGCACCCACCTGCGCTCGTTTACCAGCCTCTCCTGGAAGGGAGCTCCAACCCCCTGACTCGTTTACCAGCCTCTCCTGGAAGGGAGCTACGACCTCCTGCTCTCGTTTACCAGCCTCACCTGGAAGGGAGCTACGACCCCCTGACTGAAGGCTACAACCCTCAGCACCACCTTGGACCACGTTTCATCAATTTTCACACTGGATCCAACAACTTCAATAGAACACAACTTGTAGGCCACGTTTCATCATATTTTCAGACTGGATCCTTTCCATACTTTTAAGCATAAACATACATCACCAATAGATACTTATCAATGCAGATCAGATAGCAGAAACACAGCAGAATACCGACATTAATACTCCTTTGTCAAAGAACTTATGCTTGTATACGTCTTTCACTGATAAAACACAGACATATACGCGTCATTCACATCAACCGGGCCGTATACCTCTCGTACATATTTAATTATGACATGCGCTTCACCCACCGAACCCGCGTATATACGCGCTTCCTCTTCGTCTAAGTAGCGTATAGATCTTCAACCATCATAGAGCAGCATACTTCTTTAGATCAGACATTCAGTTCAGATTTACCCTTTTACTTCAGACATATGTTCGCCTCATTTCAGATCTAAGCCTTCCATAACCAGATCTAGCAAATACAGATATTTCAGATCGTATCCTCTTCATCATCAGCATCATGCATTCGCATTTATCTTCAAGTGTAACCCTTCTATTCCAGATATACTTCGCAGAGAAGTATTCATTCACGCTCAGACATCTTGCATCCACACACACACCATTTTCACAATGAATTTCTTCTCCTTATATAGGTTTATCCTTTTTCAATACCACGAGCCCAACAATACCATGAGCCTTCAATACCACGGCCCCTTGAATACCATGAGCTTCGAAATCAATACCATGAGCCTAATACCACGGGCCCCCGGATTTGCACTTACGTTTTGCCCATACGCGACTTGGCACGTTCTTTCCCGCGTGCATACGCGACTTCCCGTAGGAAAATCTGCGTATGCCTTGAGACATACTCTTTTTATCATAGATCTAGCACATACTGATTTTCATTCTTCATTCCCTTCTGTACTCACTGTAGATACATCAGATTTACTTCATCAAGAACATATTCTATCAAGCAAAACTTCATCAAGTAAGTTGCCATCATCTTCATTAAGTGGGTTGCCATTCAAGGACAACTCTCAGCATCATATTGTCAAAAAACATCATTTCATATCAGATTTACATCATTTACCAAGTCCAATAACTTCATCAGGTGGTTTGCTATCAAGGACAACACATGTCAATAGTCGCATGTCTTCATCTTCATTCAGTGGGTTGCCATCAAGGACAACACTCTGCATCATATTGCCAACAATCTCCCCCTTTGGACTTGATGGCAACTACGATGGTGTTCTCGTATCACTACAAATGACAGTACATAAGAATACCATGACACCATGTCACTCTCTCCATTTTGACACCATTCTTTCTCTTCATTCAAACACCATGTCACTCTCCCCCTTTGACATCAAGGGCAAAGGGCAGATCAAAACCAACATACTCTCCCCCTTGTCTCCTCATGTGGAAGAAACGTTATGCAGATCTGATATGTACAGAAGTGACCAAGCTCCCCCTGAGTTCATGCTGAATCTTCAAACATATTTTTCAATAAAGTACATGACTCTACAAACTTCCTATCATAAATGACTCATACTTACAACACATATCCAACCAAGTGGATTTACATATGAGACTCAAGTACCCAACCAAGTGGGTTTACACAATTCAACTTAGCTACCCAACCAAGTGGCTTTACATAAAGTGACTCAGCTACCCAACCAAGTGGGTTTACAAATTTGACAATTCCTTGACTGAATATTACAAATTTACATCATGGGTCTCAACAAGACCTTTTCATCAAATTACAAATATGACTTTAAGACCAACACCAGAAAAACCTCAAGAAAGAGAACATATTTCGAAACATCATAATGCCAATGCATTATACTACAGAGCTACTGCTCCCCCGAATCTCTGCATCCAAGCATCCTTTCCATATGACTAAGGCTCCCCCTTAGTTTGTGCATCCTGAACACTTTCACCAACAAATCATCAAGGCATCTTCATCAAATCATTAGAAAAAGAATTATGAGAACTGGAACACCACCAGAGATACCAAACAGCACTGCAGCTGTGCTGAAGAGAGCTGAATCCAAGAAAAAACTGTCAGCAATCAGACATACGTGGTTTTCTGTGCAGGAACTCGCGTATATACGCGACTGTGTTTTAGGAAACCTGCGTATCCCAATCCATCTTCTAAATTTCAACTAGATCTGATTCTCTGTGAGGCAAAGACAGTGTTCAGCTTCTTTCTGAGATATTTGAATGCTTCCCTCGACTACAGATAGATATAACAGTGTAGTTGTGTCTTCAAGCGTCATCCAACGGTTGTAGCATCAGCACAATAGTAACCAAGCCTTTACATTCTTTGCAGCATCAATACAATATTTCCAAGAGAGATTCTCATATCAGACCAACATCTTCACATAAGTGTCAAGTAATCATCCATGTGGTCCAACATCACCATGATTTTCAAGATTTAACATGAAGTAACATATATAGCAAACTCTGCATGATTTATTTCTGAATCAAACGACATCCAACTCATCCATGTGTGAGCACACAAGATACTTATAAGCAACCAGGGTTCAAAAACTCATCATAATAAACCATGTACCAAGTCATCATCATTTGAGCATGAGTATCACAAAAACCAAAGAATAAGCAGTCATATTGCCAACAATGCAATCATTAGTATTCAACCTGCTGCTCCCCCTATACCAGTGCTCTTCCTTAACTTGTGCAATCTGAAACACCTTCAACAGCAAGTCATTAGCAACAATCTCTGCAAGATCTGTCCTTGTCTCTGAATTATAAGACTTTCATCTCAGTAATGAATACTCAAGTAGACAGGACTCATCCATAGTCCTCAACATAAGAAACCATGTATCATATCATCATTATTTAGAACAATAATACAGTCATTGACAATCATACTGATACTCCCCCTGAGCCTCTGCTCCAGATCTTCAGCTATCATATAAATTCTCTTATCATAAATGAATACGCGATTGTGTCTGCTGGAACTCGCGTGTATACGCGACTTTTGTTCATAGAACTCGCGTATGGAAAGTGAAGCATAGAAAATTATCATCTTCCTTCATTTCCTCCTGAGTTTGTACCTCCTGTACCTGTCCTTTCTTCACACCAGATGCACTGTCAGAAATACATATAACCAGAATAATCAAATCAACCATAAGAATCATCATGAATATTCCCCCCGTGATGATACATTACTAAATCTCATAATGTATCCCACATCATTCCCGCAACATTAATAAGAGAAGTCACTTTCCATAAGCGGATGATCGTCGTAGGGTCAATTCCTACGTTTCGATCGGTCCTCCTTCTTTCTCCAAATTTGTTTGAACTTTCTATTTGTGTGCTGGAAGTTATCCAATTTCTCATGTCTGTTCAACCTGCATTCCTTTTCTACATGTCCATACTTGTTACAATAATAACATCTCATATGTCCAGAAAAATAAGCATAAGAATCATAATGAGTACTTCTAATCTTCCTCCTTTTGCAATCAGCTGCTTTATGTCCATACTTGTTACATGAGAAACAATATCCCCTGAAGAAACTAGAGTACCTTTCTGAGTAGAACCTGTTTGTTTGTGGCTGAAATGATCTGCTCCTGCAATTTGCTGCAACATGCCCATAATTATGACATTTAAAACATTCAACGTTCTTGAATGAATTTCTTTGAGAATTCATGATTGTTGGTCGATCTTTTATTTCTTTCAACACTTCAGGTTTTGCATTGACATCCTCTGAATTTTTAGCACTTCCTTGTGAGCTAGATTCACCTTTAATAGTTTCATGGAAACCAAGACCAAGTTTGATAGCAGGAGACCTTTGATTACTTAGAATATTGTCCAAAGTGTTAGTACTATCTTGAAACCTCAAAAGTTTAACCTTTTCTTCTAATTTACCTTTGAGAATGTTTACCTCAACCTCCAAGGCTCGACATTGCTTTGTCATGCTTTCTTCTTTCCTTCTTCCATCTTCTACTTGATCCTTCAGATTTAGGATCTCTTCTTTCAACCAATTTTCGTTTTCTTCACATGTTTGTTCTAGCTGTTCATTCTTCTTATTTGATTTTTCCAGATCTTCTTTGAGAGATATGATTTCTGCTTCAAGGCCTTCCTTTTCAAATGATTGTAGAGGTTCCTCATTTTTCTTACTTGATGCTTCTAGATCTGCCTGCAGAGAGATGATTGCAACTTCAACTCCTTCATTCTTCTTGCTTGATTTTTCAAGATTTGCTTCTAGTTCTTTAATTCGATTGGATGCATAAGTATGAAACCTTTGATACTTTTCCACCTGTCCATTCAACATTTCTATTTGATCTTTCATTTGAGAGGTCATCTCTTTGTAAATAGAATCTTTCGTATCAATTT
Organism: Pinus albicaulis; assembly: GCA_034641835.2. Lineage (NCBI taxonomy): Eukaryota > Viridiplantae > Streptophyta > Pinopsida > Pinales > Pinaceae > Pinus > Pinus albicaulis. Next base: position 886,970,284 of record CM076574.1, read on the forward strand.
CCTTTTGTTGTTCTTCAACTTTGATCTTGATAGCTTCCACAACTTTACTATCTTCACTATTGTTTGCACAAAGAAGAGTATTACAAGTGGCCTTCTTCTTTTCTTTCTTTGCCATGAGTATTTGTAGAGCTTCGTAAGAAACTTCTGGATCCATACTGTCACTTTCACTATCATAATCTTTGCACATGCAATTGAGTAAGAGACAAGAACAACGATTAATACCTGGTTCATCTTCTTCAATTTTCGCTATACATGATTTCTGAGGTATCTCCTTGTTTCGAGTAGGCTTCTTCTTCTGCTTCTTAGCCATGAGCACTTTCAGATCTTGGTCAGAATCTTCTTCATCTTCACTGGACACTTCATCATCATCTTCTTTTGCATAATAACTCTTTCTCTTTTTAAATTGTTTCCCTTTACCATGCTTTTCTCTATAAGGACATTTAGCAGCATAATGACCAACTTTTCCACACTCAAAACATTTGAAGGGAAGCTTACCTTTGAATCTTCCAGTACCTAGTTGGAGCTTTCTCACGAAATTCGCTTCTTCTTCATCGGATATATAGCTGGATTCTTTGAAAACTTCCTTTTCCTTTCCTTTTGTAGATGCCTTAAAAGCAGTTTCTCTTATTTGAGAAGGACCTCCTTGTCTCATTTCAAAAGCAGTCAGAGTACCATGTAATTGAACAATAGTAAGAGTTTGCAGATCTTGCCTTTCTTCAATAGCTGAAACTTTAGAGTCAAATTTTGAAGTCAAGGATCTTAAGACCTTTTCCACCAGAGTAGTATCGCTTATGGTTTCACCCAAATTTCTCATCCGATTTACAATATCATCCGGACGAAGAAAGAAACTGGCAACACTTTCATCACTATGCATCTTCAAATTTTCATATTCAATTCTAAGAGTTTGGAGTTTTGCACTTTTTACCTTTGTGTCTCCTTCATAGCTTAGAATGATTTTGTCCTATATTTCTTTTGCTGAATGTAGCTGCATCACTTTAGCAAATTCTGATTCAGACATGCTTCCCAATAAGACATTCACTGCTTTGGCATTGATTTCATACTTTTTTCTTTCAGCTGCATCAGTAGGAATACTTGCCGGGTATTGATAACCTTCTTCCACGATTGCCCATACATCTGCACCAAGACTTTGCAGATACGCTTTTGTTCGTACCTTCCAGAATATCAGATTGCTTCCATTGAATAGAGGTGGCTTTATAGATATTACTCCTTCTTGACTTCCCATTGCGACGGATCTCCTTCAAGCGATCAAGCTTCTGCAGAAGAACCTGCTCTGATACCAATTGTTGGGAAAAATACTGAGAGGGGGGGTGAATCAGTATTTAGGGCAAACTGAAACTTTTTACTTTTTCATGCTCTAAAACCCATACGCTACTTTTCTGAAGCCAACTAGCGTATACACGCGGATATCCTTCATAAAACTCGCGTATACACAGAGATCTAATTATGTCATTAGTTCTTTCTTATATCATTCCATTATTCATTCATCAGATGTTCAATAAACAGTAAACATGTGCAGTAAGAACAAAATAAACCATCACACCAAGCATCACACATGAACACCAGGATTTTTAGGTGGAAACCCAAGTCGGGAGAAAAACACCGCTGCAGTTGCTCAGCCTTCAATATTTTATTATAGAGAAAACACACACACAGTGGCCGGGCACACTGACCAAACACGCAACCCACCCGCGCTCGTTTACTCGGCCTCTCCCCGGAAGGGAGCTCCAACCCCCGACTCCGTTTACCGGGGCCTCCCGGGAAGGGAGCTACGACCCCCTCGCTCCGTTTACCAGCCTCCCCGGAAGGGAGCTACTCTCCCCTCGCTCTCGCTACTCGACCCCCCGGAAGGGAGCTACGACCCCCTCGACCGAAGGCTACAACCCCAAGACCACCTTGACCACGTTCTTGTCAATTTTCACACCACATCCAACAATCAATGTAACACAACTTGTAGGCCACGTCCCCACTAGTTGACTGGATCCTTTCCATACTTTTAAGCTTAAACATACATCACCAATAGATACTTATCAATGCAGATCAGATAGCAGAAACACAGCAGAACAGATCAGACATTTAATACCCCTTGCTTCAGCAAACCCTAGTTTGCATACGCGCTTTCCCTTCACTGATGTCGCGTATATATACGCGCTTTCGTCCACATCAACTAGCGTATACCTCTGTACATATTTAATTGCGCATACGTGCTTTCAATTCACTGAAGCCGCGTATATACGCGCTTTCTCTGCGGCGAAGTAGCGTATAGATCTTCAATCATTATAGAGCAGCATACTTCTTCAGATCAGATGTTCAGTTCAGATTTACCCTTTTACTTCAGATAGATGTTCGCCTCAATTAAGATCTAAGCCTTCCATAAGCAGATCTAGTAGATACAAGTATATTTCAGATCTAGATCCCCTTCTTCATCATTGGTGCATCATGCATTCAGATTTATCTTCAAGTGTAACCCTTTCCATTCAGATCTACTTCAGAGAGAATGAGAGAAGTATTCATTCAAGCTCAGACATCTTGCTCCACACTCATGATTTGCACAATGAATTTTTTCTCCTTATATAGGTTTATCCTTTTCAATACCATGAGCCCCTTTTTCAATACCATGGGCCATAACATTACCATGAGCCCAAAACCAACATGAGCCTTCAATACCACGGGCCTGATTTGCATCTTTGGAGCGTCAACGTACACGCAACTTGGCACGTTCTTTTCCACGCGACTTCCCTAGACAAAATCCGTGTATTCCTTTGAGACATACTTTTCATCGTAGGTTTGTTAATTCTTCGACCTTTTCATTGCATCACACTGTAGATACATCATATTTAGTTCATCAAGACATATTCTTTCAAGCACAACTTCATCAAGTAAGTTGCCATCATCTTCATCAAGTGGGTTGTCATTCAAGGACAACACTCAGCATCAGATTGCTTAACAAACATCATTTCATATCAGATTTACATCATTTACCAAGTCCATCAGGTCAAGACAAAACTTCATTAGGTGGTTTGCCATCAAGGACACACATGTCAACAGTCGCATGTCTTCATCTTCATTCAGTGGGTTGCCATCAAGGACAACACTCTGCATCATATTTCCAACAATCTCCCCCTTTGGACTTGATGGCACCCATGATGGTGTTTGGTTACCACAACAGATTTAAGACAATATTTGACCATTCTTTCTCTTCATTCAAACACCATGTCACTCTCCCCCTTTGACATCAAGGGAAAAAGGCAGATCAAGACCATCACTCTCCCCCTTTGACATCAAGGGCAAAGGGCGGATCAACACCAACATACTCTCCCCCTTTTCTCCTCATGTAGAAGAAGCGTTCTGCAGATCTGATGTATACTGAAGTGACCAAGCTCCCCCTGAGTTCATGCTGAATCTTCAAACATATTTTCAATGAAATACATGACTCTATGAACTTCCTATCACCAATGACTCATACTTACAACACATATCCAACCAAGTGGATTTACATATGAGACTCAAGTACCCAACCAAGTGGGTTTACACAATTCAACTCAGCTACCCAACCAAGTGGGTTTACATAAAGTGACTCAGCTACCCAACCAAGTGGGTTTACAAATTTGACAAGTCCTTACATGACTGAATATTACAAATTTAAATCATGGGTCTCAACAAGACCTTTTCATCAAATTACAACTATGACCATTTATGACCAACACCAGAAAGTCCTCAAGAAAGAGAACATATTTCAGAACCATCATAATGCCAACAATGCATTATACTCAGCAGAGCTAATGCTCCCCCTGAATTCGTGCATCCAAGCATCCTTTCCATATGACTAAGGCTCCCCCTTAGTTTGTGCATCCTGAACACTTTCACCAACAAATCATCAAGGCATCTTCATCAAATCATTAGAAAAAGAATTATGAGAACTGGAACACCACCAAAGATACCAAACAGCACTGCAGCTGTGCTGAAGAGAGCTGACTCCAAGCAAAAACTGTCAGCAATCAGACATACGTGGTTTTCTGTGCAGGAACTCGCATATATACGCGACTGTGTTTTAGGAAACCTGCGTATCCCAAGCCATCTTCTAAATTTCAACTAGATCTGATTCTCTGTGAGGCAAAGACAGTGTTCAGCTTCTTTCTGAGATATTTGAATGCTTCCCTCGACTACAGATAGATATAACAGTGTAGTTGTGTCTTCAAGCGTCATCCAACAGTTGTAGCATCAGCACACTAGTAACCAAGCCTTCATATTCTTTGCAGCATCAATACAACCTTTCCAAGAGAGATTGTAATACCAAAACAACATCTTCAAATATGTGTCAAGTAATCATCCATGTGGTCCAACATCACCATGATCTTCAAGATTTAACATGAAGTAACATATGAAGGCAAAAGATCTCTCAACCATAGTAACAAACTCTGCATGATTTATTTCTGAATCAAATGACATCCAACTCATCCATGTGTGAGTACAAAGGATACTTATCAGCAACCAGGGCTCAAAAACTCATCATAATAAACCATGTACCAAGTCATCATCATTTGAGCATGAGTATCACAAAAACCAAAGAATAAGCAGTCATATTGCCAACAATGCAATCATTAGTATTCAACCTGCTGCTCCCCCCAAACCAGTGCTCTTCCTTAACTTGTGCAATCTGAAACACCTTCAACAGCAAGTCATTAGCAACAATCTCTGCATGATCTGTCCTTGTCTCTAAATTATAAGACTTTCATCTCAGTAATGAATACTCAAGTAGACAGGACTCATCCATAGTCCTCAACATAAGAAACCATGTATCATATCATCATTATTTAGAACAATAATACAGTCATTGACAATCAGACTGATACTCCCCCTGAGCCTCTGCTCCAGATCTTCAGCTATCATATAAATTCTCTTATCATAAATAAATACGCGACTGTGTCTGCTGGAACTCGCGTGTATACGCGAATTTTGTTCATAGAACATGCGTATGGAAAGTGAAGCATAGAAAATTATCATCTTCCTTCATTTCCTCCTGAGTTTGTACCTCCTGTACCTGTCCTTTCTTCACACCAGATGCATTGTCAGAAATACATATAACCAGAATAATCAAATCAACCATGAGAATCATCATGCATTGCTCCCCCTGTGATGATACATTACTAAATCTCATAATGTATCCCACATCATTCCTGCAGTCAATAAGAGAAGTCAGCTTCATAAGCGGATGACTGCTGTAGGGTCAGAATTCCCTACGTTTCTGATCGGTATTCTATCTTTTTCCAGATTTGTTTGAACTTTCTATTTGTGTGCTGGATGTTATCCAATTTCTCATATCTGTTCAACCTGCATTCCTTTTATACATGTCCATACTTGTTACAATAATAACATCTCATGTGTCCAGAGAAATAAGCATAAGAATCATAATGAGTACTTCTAATCTTCCTCCTTTTGCAATCAACTGCTTTATGTCCATACATGTTACATGAGAAACAATATCCCCTGAAGAAACTAGAGTACCTTTCTGAGTAGAACCTGTTTGATTGTGGCTGAAATGATCTGCTCCTGCAATTTGCTGCAACATGCCCATAATTATGACATTTAAAACATTCAACGTTCTTGAATGAATTCTTTTGAGAATTCATGATTGTTGGTTGATCTTTTATTTCTTTCAACACTTCAAGTTTTGCATTGACATCCTCTGAATTTTTAGCACTTCCTTGTGAGCTAGATTCACCTTTAACAGTTTCATGGAAACCAAGACCAAGTTTGATAGCAGGAGACCTTTGATTACTTGGAATATTTTCCAAAGTGTTAGTACTATCTTGAAACCTCAAAAGTTTAACCTTTTCTTCTAATTTACCTTTGAGAATGTTTACCTCAACCTCCAAGGCTTGACATTGCTTTGTCATGCTTTCTTCTTTCCTTCTTCCATCTTCTACTTGATCCTCCAGATTTAGGATCTCTTCTTTCAACCAATTTTCGTTTTCTTCACATGTTTGTTCTAGCTCTTCATTCTTCTTATTTGATTTTTCCAGATCTTCTTTGAGAGATATGATTTTTGCTTCAAGGCCTTCCTTTTCAAATGATTGTAGAGGTTCCTCATTTTTCTTACTTGATGCTTCTAGATCTGCCTGCAGAAAGATGATTGCAGCTTCAAGTCCTTCATTCTTCTTGCTTGATTTTTCAAGATCTGCTTCTAGTTCTTTAATTCGATTGGATGCATAAGTATGAAACCTTTGATACTTGTCCACCTGTCCATTCAACATTTCTATTTGATCTTTCAGTTGAGAGGTCATCTCTTTGTAAATAGAATCTTTCGTATCAATTTCCTTTTGTTGTTCTTCAACTTTGATCTTGATAGCTTCCACAACTTTAATATCTTCACTATTGTTTGCACAAAGAAGAGTATTACAAGTGGCCTTCTTCTTTTCCTTCTTTGCCATGAGTATTTGTAGAGCTTCGTCAGAAACTTCTGGATCCATACTATCACTTTCACTATCATAATATTTGCACATGCAATTAAGTAAGAGACAAGAACAACGATTAATACCTGGTTCATCTTCTTCAATTTTTTCTATACATGATTTCTGAGATATCTCCTTGTTTCGAGTAGGCTTCTTCTTTGGCTTATTTTCCATGATCACTTTCAGATCATGGTCAGAATCTTCTTCATCTTCACTGGACACTTCATCATCATCTTCTTTTGCATAATAACTCTTTCTCTTTTCAAATTGTTTCCCTTTACCATGCTTTTCTCTATAAGGACATTTAGCAGCATAGTGACCAACTTTTCCACACTCAAAACATTTGAATGGAAGCTTACCTTTGAATCTTCCAGTACCTAGTTGGAGCTTTCTCACGAAATTCGCTTCTTCTTCATCGGATATATAGCTGGATTCTTTGAAAACTTCCTTTTCCTTTCCTTTTGTAGATGCCTTAAAAGCAGCTTCTCTGATTTGGGAAGTACCTCCTTGTCTCATTTCAAAAGCAGTCAGAATACCATGCAATTGAACAATAGAAAGAGCTTGCAGATCTTGCCTTTCTTCAATAGCCGAAACTTTAGAGTCAAATTTAGAGGTCAAGGATCTTAAGACCTTTTCCACCAGAGTAGTATCAGTTATGGTTTCACCCAAATTTCTCATTCGATTTACAATATCATCCAGATGAAGAAAGAAACTGGCAACACTCTCATCACTATGCATCTTCAAATTTTCATATTCAATTCTAAGAGTTTGGAGTTTTGCATTTTTTACCTTTGTGTCTCCTTCATAGCTTAGAATGATTTTGTCCCATATTTCTTTTGTTGAATGTAGCTGCATCACTTTAGCAAATTCTGATTCAGACATGCTTCCCAATAAGACATTCACTGCTTTGGCATTGATTTCATACTTCTTTCTTTCAGCTGCATCAGTAGGAATACTTGCCGGGTATTGATAACCTTCTTCCACGATTGCCCATACATCTGCACCAAGACTTTTCAGATAAGCTTTTGTTCGTACCTTCCAGAATATCAGATTGCTTCCATTGAATAGAGGTGGCTTTATAGACATTACTCCTTCTTGACTTCCCATTGCGACGGATCTCCTTTAAGCGATCAAGCTTCTGCACAAGGACCTGGCTCTGATACCAATTGTTGGGAAAAAATACTGAGAGGGGGGGGGTGAATCAGTATTTACTGCATACTCAAAACTTTTTACTTTTTCATGCTCTAAAACCCATATGCTACTTTTCTGAAGCCAACTAGCATATACACGTGGATATCCTTCATAAAAATTGCGTATACACAGAGACCTAATTATGTCATTAGTTCTTTGCTTATATCATTCCATTATTCATTCATCAGATGTTCCATAAATAGTAAACATGTGCAGTAAGAACATAATAAACCATCACACCAAGCATCACACATGAACACCAGGATTTTTTAGGTGGAAACCCAATTCGGGAGAAAACCACCGCTGCAGTTGCTCAGCCTTCAATATTTTATTATAGAGAAAACATGTTACAACATATAAATAAGCACAGAATGACTAAACACGTTGTGCACCCACCGCGCTGCCACTGTGCTCTCCCGGAAGGGAGCTCCAACCCCCCGACTCGCTTACCGGCAGCCTCTCCCGGAAGGAGCTACAACCCCCGCCCGCGTTTACCAAACCCCCCTCCCCCGAAAGGAGCTATGACCCCCCGACCGAAGGCTACAACCTCGGCCGCGCACTCACCTTGGACCACGTTTCATCAAACATCTACACCGGATCCGGTGCAGTCCCACAGACACAATCTGTAGGCCACGTCATCGCAGCCGAGACCAGATCCTTCCATGCATTGTTGATTTTTCATCACCAGAGTATTTATGTTGCATTGGTGCAACACAAAGAGACATCGATGAGATTTATATCTGCCTACAAACCCTAGTTTGCATACGCGCTTTCCCTTCACTGATGTCGTGTATATATACGCGCTTTCGTCCACATCAACCAGCGTATACCTCTGTACATATTTAATTGCGCATACGCACTTTCACTTCACTGAAGCCGCGTATATACGCGCTTTCTCTGCGGCGAAGTAGCGTATAGATCTTCAATCATTATAGAGCAACATACTTTTTCAGATCAGATGTTCAGTTTAGATTTACCCTTTTACTTCAGACAGATGTTCGCCTCAATTCAGATCTAAGCCTTCCATAAGCAGATCTAGTAGATACAAGTATATTTCAGATCTAGATCCCCTTCTTCATCATTGGTGCATCATGCATTCAGATTTATCTTCAAGTGTAACCCTTTCCATTCAGATCTACTTCAGAGAGAAGTATTCATTCAAGCTCAGACATCTTGCACCCACACTCATATCTTGCATAATGAATTTCTTCTCCTTATATAGGTTTATCCTTTTTCAAAACCACGAGCCAAAACAATACCATGAGCCTTCAATACCACGGGCGCCTTTTTCAATACCATGAGCCAAACCAATACCATGAGCCTTCAATACCACGAGCCCCTGGATTTGCACTTTTTGAGAGCTTTTTCCCATACGCGACTTGGAACGTTCTTTTCCGCGTGCATACGCGACTTCCCTTAGACATATCCGTGTATTCCTAGAGACATACTCTTTTCATCAAGATTTAGCACATGCTGATTTCTTTTCTTCACTGCCTTCTGTACACACTGTAGATACATCAGATTTAGTTCATCAAGACATATTCTATTCAAGCACAACTTCATCAAGTAAGTTGCCATCATCTTCATTAAGTGGGTTGCCATTCAAGGACAAATTCAAAAGATCATACGGCTTCAATAACATCATTTCATATCAGATTTACATCATTTACCAAGTCCATCAAGCCAAGAATAACTTCATCAGGTGTATTGCCATCAAGGACAACACATGCCAACAATCTCATGTCTTCATCTTCATTCAGTGGGTTGCCATCAAGGACAACACTCTGCATCATATTTCCAACACTCTAATTATAAAATCATATCCTTTGTCCTAGAGGAAATATATGGAGATCAATTTCATCCTCAATCCTAGCACATGCAAGACATCACGAATAGGAATTGGCTTGCCATTCTACCGCTGAAATAGAATAATCACTCTTGCAACAGGGTTGCACTTAGATTTGTTGCCCATATGAAATTGGAATTTGATATCCTCCTCCTTATAACTTGAGAAGTACTCACTAAATCCTTTCATGTTGAATGAATCTCCATTCTATATATATAAAACACCTTGTTAATTTGAGCTAGATAGACAAGCGACCAATGCAAATTCTTGTTCCATCCTGCAGGAGATCTCATATGTACTATCTAAATTTATTGTTTTCCTCTTTCCCTTCTTCTTCCTCTATGGAAAATCACTGACATAGTGAATGAACTCGTGACAACCATGTGACTTGACCTTAAAAAGTTCCTTCTTCTTCTTCTATCCTTTTGGAACTGACCCTTGCTGGATCCTTTCTTCGCCTTCCCTTTTCCTGCTAGGGCTACATTCTCATGTTCCTTCTCCACCTTCAAATTCTTGTCACTATTGTTTCTATTTCCATTGGTCAAGTTGAGTCTAAGCTCCTCTTGAGTAAAATCACTCCATATGCAATCCCAAACTGGAATTCTATCTCTCCCATTGATCACTTGGGCGAACACTCTCCACTCTTTGGAAAACCCATTTAGAGTTATTCAACCAACTTGTCATCAGTTGGATTATCTCCAAATACTGCCAATTCATCTCTAACAAGTCGAAACCTAGTAATATAGGAAACCATGTCTTCACCCTTATGCATCTTAATCATCCTCAACTTATCTTTGAGAACCATTTTCATTTTTTTATGTAGGATTTTGGTACAGATTGACATTCATGTCCCACATCTACTTTTTTGTATCCTTCTCTACGATATGCAGAACAATATGGCCCTTGACTCCATCTAGAATGATTATCTTGGCTTTGGAATTTTCCTTTTTATAGGTTTTCAATTGTTGTGGATCTATTGGTATTTCAATAACATTATCTACATATTCCTTTAGTCCATACTCATCCATTAAAAACCTCATCCTGACTTTATAAACACCAAATTTGGAGGCTCCATCCAATTTGTCCTAATCTCTCAAACCAACTATGGTCATCTCTAAAAGTATGGAAATATAGAGAAACCCAAATAAATTGGAGAAAATTTAAACTAGGTTGAAACCCTTGAACTTTCTCTTCTTGTGCCTGTGCATATCATCCTTCTACTTTCAGAACCTATCTCTAATACCATGTGAAATTTTAATTACTGTCGCAATTAACTAGTTATTATTCACCTATCACTATTATTTTTCTTCTAACAATTATTTGTAGAAAATATTGAATAAAACACTACTATAAATTCACTAAAAAAGAATAACCATAGGAATTGAGAAAATAATTGTGCACACACACAAAAATAAAGAACACCAATATTTTTGGGCAAATTTCCCTGAAAAAGCCTCAAAGGGAAAATTAGTTTTTTAGATGACAATTTTATTATTAATTCTTCAGCGAAATATTACAAACTGCAGTCATAAAATAAAAAACATTTGGAAAAATATTTTCTTCACTTCTGCAAGTCAATATGACCTCCTGGAAGTAAACCACCACCTCAAATCATATTCATCCTTCCCATGGAGCTTCGATTTGGCTCACACATATGGCCTTGGAAAAATAATTCAACCTTCCTGACAACTCAAACTAGCTGGGAAAATTACACAACCTCCATTGGAAAATATGAATTCTAAGGGAAATTTAATTCCCTTTGGTAAATCAACCCTCTTTTAGGAATTTCTTTATTCCTCTGAAAACTTGGCCTCCTTGATCAATTCACACCACTACTAGAAATTCAGCCTTTAGAGAAAATAGATATCTCTCTGTCACTGAAAATATAGAAATCTTTGTGAAGATTCATCTCTCTATAAACTGCTAAAATCCATGTTGTTGATTTCCTTGCATTGCCTCTGTACCCTTTATATCACTGCAAGTCTGTGTCTCGATCTCTCCCTGATATATTCTCTAAGTGCCCATAGATTTCCTCTTATAATCTCTCGTTGATGAATCAACATCCACAATCTAATCACAATCGATGGCTAAGATCATCTTAAGCCCTTCTCATGGAATTTCTAGAAGTCACTACAATAAAATTGATTTAAATTAATCAATTCTAATTAATTAAACCATTTCCCTAAGTTAGACTTGATAAAATTAATAAATTGGTCAATTAAATCTAATCAAGGAATTTTCCTTAAAAATGTTTTTTGTGTATTGGATAAAATGTGTTCCTTAGCCTCATAGACACCGTCTAAGACTAGAACACTTGTCCAAGCTACATAAACTAACAAATTCCATATAGTGCCTATGTGGGTTGAAGCAAGCACCAAGGGCATGGTACTTCATATTAGACAAATATATACAACAGCAAGGCTTCAAGAGGGAAAATTGACAGTGATATATATATATATATATATATATAATGAAATGAAGACTAAATTTGAAATGTCTATGCTTGGAGAACTCTTTTTTTTCTTGATTTTACATATCAGAAAAACTTCAAAAGGCATGTTCACTTCCCAAGGAAAGTGCCTCAAATTAATATTTAATGAATTTGGAATGGAAGAGTGTTCACTTGTTGGTACTCCTATGGCCACTACATCTAAGCTAAGCGAAGATGATGAATCACCAAAGGTTAACAAAAAATCATTTATATTAATGATTAGTAGTTTTTTGTATCTAAGAGCCTCTTGATAAGACATAATGCAAGTTGTTGGTTTGGTATCAACATACTAATTAACTCCCAAGAAAAGCCACTTGTTAGATACAAAAAAAAAATGATATCTAAAAGGCACAATGGACTATGGATTGTCGTGTCCAAAGGGTTTGACTACGTATATAGATGCAAACTGGGATAGTTGTATATATGATTGAAAGAGCACAAGTGGTGGTTCGGGACTTCTTTCTAGGAAACTCATTGGTAGCATGGTTAAAAAAAACATACCTATGTCTCATTGTCTACTGTTGAAACCAAGTACATAGTAACTGCAACATGTCACACTCAAATATTATGGATGAAGTAGACAGTGAGACAGAGGTCAGCTTTTTAATCCCATGGCATGTTGCGCTCGAATATATATATCTAATCCCGCAAGATATATAATCACAAATCCATTTACCTTAGATTAGAACACAACCATATTTTGTTAACTTAAATTATAAGCAAAACATTTGAAGTTTTTGTCTTTCCATCATCAAGAATGATTGTGCCCTTTCTAATAATCCTTAATGTATCATTATTTCCAAGGATGACACTACCTACTTTAACTTCCTTGAGAGAGAATTTTTTTCTCTATCACATGTTATATGATTTGAGCATCCACTATCTATACACCATTAGCTTTCTTTGTCTTGAACACATAGATCTAGACTACATCCTTCATGCTACTCTTTCTTTCTTCTCCATATCTTAATACTTTGATTTCTATTGATGACAATGTTTTATTTTATTCTTTGATATTGAGGCCTTAATATACCACTTCTGCAATCACAAGATTTATGTTTGAAATTGTTGCACTTGAAACATTCAATGTGATCCAATAAGGGAGAAAATGAATTTAGGTTCCTAATTTCATTATTGTAGGAATTTCTAAATCTAATAGGGTTTCCCATTAAGGTTTGATAAGGATGTTTGTTTCTTATTGATATACAATAGTATATTTTGTGGCAAAAATTAAGACAAACAAAAAAATATCCATTAAATAAATTTGAGGACCTTGATGTGAATGGTATTCTTGGAGGAACTGATCATTTTGAAGGAATTGACTTGCTTTTGATGCTTGTTTGAGAAAGGTAAAACTTCTGCTATTTTCTTAGCCCATCGCTACTTGTGGAGTTGATTTGATTTTTCTTTAACTGGTCTCACTTTCTCTATTACTATTTGTGGGCTATTTTGATCAATATTCTGCTAATAGTTGGCATTTCTCACTCTGATTGATTGATTATTAGTTCCTTGAAGCATAGTGACATAGCTCTTATGTTGTTCTATCTTTGAAGTGTTTGCACTTGATCCTCCATTGAGAACTTCATGATAATCGATGCATGTTTTAATAAAATAGCATCTTTGGATTTTGAGTATATTATCCAAGCTTTCAAAACTCCTTCCAAACTTTAATTAATCATTTTCCTTTTCAAGATCACTTCTCGAGGAAACATTCTCAATTTCTAGTTTCTCGCAATGTTCTTCCATTTCTTCCAATTGGATCATTACCACTTATTTAATTTTCCTTACTTATTTTAAGGATGACAACCATGTTTCATAAAGATCGTGATCCTCATCTTCATACTCTTGCAATTGTTCCTTCTGAAATTTTTTAATTATTGTGTCCCTTTATATCGTCTAAGAAAACAGAGAGCTTACCTTGGAAATATTACTTCCAATTTATTCTTCTACATTTTTATAATCTTCCTAGTTATCTTTATTTTGTTTATTAACAATTTTATCATTCAAGACTAGTAAATCATATTCATCACCAATTCCTAAATATTTTGCATATGGACATCTAGAGTTAAAATGACCTTCATTACCACAATTGAAACAGAGTGGAAGATTGCCTTTGCCCTTACTAGTTCCTTTTGAGATAGGTTTCACTGCATCTTATTTCTCTTTATGACATCCCAAGGCCATGGGTAAGTATTCTTCTTTATCATCATCATATGTTTCTTCGTCACTATCTTTTGATGATCTCATATCTTCCTTAGAATAGAAACTTATCTTCTTAAGAGATCTTCCATTTTTATTTTTAGGAAAATTTCCTCCATTTCTATGTTATTTTGCATCATCATTGTTTTATTATTTCCCATATGGACATTTTAAAGCATAATGACATTTTATACCACACTTAAAACATTTTAATGGTCGCTTACCTTTATATTTTCTAGAACCTCTTTTCAAATTTCTCATGAATTGAGATTCTTCTTCATCTGGTTCAGGACTGGAGTGATCATGATCCTTGTGTCCATTGTTTTATTTAATTCTTTTAAGGTCATTTCCTTTATTCCAAAATTATTTTTTCCTATTCTCATTTCATATGCAGTGAGTATTCCATGTAGTTCATCTATATTCAAGTTTTTGACATCTTTCATCTCTTCAATAAATTAAACCTTTGGATTACACATCAATGGAAGAGATCTCAAGAATTTATAAATAATTGTTGATTATTCAATCTTTTCACCCAACCCTTTAATAGTGTTTACAATATTATCTACTTGAAGGAAAAAATATGTGATGTCTTCTTCTACGTTCATCTTTAAACTTTCAAATTCTATTTTATGAGTGTGAATTTTAGCCACTTTTACCCTTTCATCACCTTCATAGACGCTTTGAATCTTATCCCAAGTGTCTTTTGCATAGTCATAATGCATTACCTTAACAAAAACCAAGTTAGAAATACCACTTAGGATGGTATCCATTGCTTTGAATTATTTACATAAAACTTATTTTCATCTATATTTGTCAGAGAAATTACTAAAACTTTATAATGTTCTACTACATAATGACATACATCAGCACCAAGATACGTTAGTTGTGTTCTTCGTTGTTGTCTTCGAGAAAGTATAATTTTTTCTATCAAAGGAAGGGGCTATGTTACCCTTTCTAACCATTTTCCCCTCTAAGATTTACCTTATAGTAGTTAAATTTCTTCTAAAAGAACCTACTCTGATACTAATTATTGGAATTCACAATTTATTGAAGAGCGGGGGGGGGAAGCATGTAGAACTGGACAATGAAAATTTTTACTTATTTAATGCCATCATAAAACACAAATCTCATAAAATGACCATGTAACACAAGATATAAGTGGAAACCCTTACAATGGAAACCCAAAAACCTTTTCTATATTAAAGCTCTTGCATACACCAACCATGTATGCTTCTTTTTAGGCACCAACCTATAGGAAACACCAATCCCCTCTCTTGATTTGTAGACACCAAGCTATAGGAGACACAAATACTTGCTACTACTTTGTAGGAACCAACCTCTAGGAGACATCAATATTCATTGTTTTGTAGGCACCAACTTATAGGAGACACCAATATTCTATATTGCTTTGTAGGAACAACCCTATAGGAGACACCAATCCCCTATGTTGCTTTGTAGGCCCCAACCTACAGGAGACACCAATCCCTGTTTCTGCAAATATTCGTAGGCAACAACCTACTTACTTGCTTCTTCATATTGTCTATTAGTTACTTCTAATTTCACCAAGTCTATTTGTTACTTATTTCTTCACCATATTTATTAGTTTCATCTACCTTCACAAAGTATACCTACTACTTCCTTCTGCAAGTTTACTTCTCTAAAAACTTATTGTGTTTAGCTTCTTCCTAAGGACAAATTTGCATAGCATAACATGTATCTAATTTTGAAAATATGTATCTAAACTTTCTACCATATGTACTTATATATCTCCTCTATATTGTCAAAATTTCACAATCTGAAACATTTCCAAAATAAAGTTATAGAAAAATGAAAATCTAACCTCTTTGAAGCATGTTTTGTGAGCATTTAGGAACACTAAATTCCTCAAATCATATCTGCGAAATTGTAGTGAAATGGGGTCTAAAATTTCTACCATAGTTACCTTGCTATTTTTCCTTTGTCTCCTCCAAATTTCAAATTCTAAAACATCATAGAAAGAAATATATAGCAAAAATACCAAGCTGAACGATTTGAAGAAAATATCAAGAGCATTCAAGAAGCCTAACTTCCTTAGATCATATCTACAAAATTATAACAAACCAAGGTCTGTAATTTGAACCACAGGTACACGATAATATTCTATCAATATCCTCCAAGTTTCATGGTCTAAAACATCCCATATTAAAAGTTATAGCGTTGAACTATTTGAAGAATATTTTAGGAACATTCAAGAAGCCTAACTTCCTTAGATCATATCTCCAAAATTATAGTGAAACGGTCTGAAATTTGAACCATAGGTACATGAAGATATTATATCTATATCCTCCAAGTTTCACATTCCAACACATACCATAGGAAAAGTTACAGAAAGAAATTATCAAATGGCTTGTTCACCCTATAAATCACATTTTTTCTTCCACCTTTAGACTACAAGAATCACCCCAAAAGTTTTCCTTGAATTCTCTTGCAACCTTAGATCTCTTCTTACTTGGATTGTGTAAAAATGAATTTTATTAGGTTATATTGAAAAAATATTTCATATCTCCTCATTCCGATGGAATTATAGGGAGTGCCATATACCATTAGAAAGGCCTTGGAATAAGATTTCCAACCATATATCCTATGATCCAATTTTTTTTGGGTATGTGTTATATTCTTTCCATGATTAGTCATACGCGCGGGAGGGGTGGCGAAAGCCCCCCCCCTGTACATGGCATCGGGCGCAATAGGGGGGTCACAGGGGGGCGGAAGTGCCCCGAGAAAAAAATTTGGACCCTATTTTTTGGTGGGCGGACCCGCCCATGGTTTTGTGCATGGGTTTGCACATGGTTTTAGGGCATGATGGTTTTCGACCCTTGGTATTTTGTAGATCCGGTCATGGGAACTACAATTATGTTCTAATTTAGGGTTAATGGATTGGGGTTTATGAATGCTTCAGCATGTATATATATGTGTTGTAACACTAAAAGGAATATAATGAAAAATCAAGCTGGTAGTCCTGATTTGGGATCCAGGGGAAAATCTTTGTGTATATTTGTTTTATGTTTTATTCTCTTGCTATTGTTTATTTTATGTTTATAAGATTCGTTTGTAGATAATTTATGTACAGGGTTAAAACCTA
This sequence comes from Pinus albicaulis, assembly GCA_034641835.2. Lineage (NCBI taxonomy): Eukaryota > Viridiplantae > Streptophyta > Pinopsida > Pinales > Pinaceae > Pinus > Pinus albicaulis. The sequence continues at coordinate 886,987,602 of CM076574.1, forward strand.
CATTTGGTATCAGAGTTGTTTCAGCTTCAAGGGGACGTCTTTGCTGCTGAAGGGTTTTTTGCTCGAGCATGTGGTAGACCATTTGATTTGAAAATGGAACTATTTGTAAATGTTGTGCAAAGTATCCATTTCCATTTAATTAAGTGTGCAAAGTATTCTCCATATCTTGCAAGTTAAACAAAGTGTTTTTGGTAATTGTTTCTGAGTTTATGTGTGATAATTTGTTATTTAAATTTACTGTTTTAATATATCACAGCAGAAATAAACAGCAAGAAAAATTCACCATAGCATACCACAACAAATTGATGAGGTAGTTCACCCCTCCTGGGCTACATCTGTCGGTCCAAGGCTCCCTAGTGGTGTGTCCTTGCTCTATTAATTTGCTCAAAAATGGTTACACAAGTGAAATATATGCCTAAATAGGAAAAACACGTTGTGAATTTGACTTCAGAAGATATAAATAAGCTAAAAATTGGCTTTTGTTTCACCTCAAACAGTGAAGTACAACCCAATACAGCTTCATCTTCCTAATGGCCTTGGTGGCTCTTTTCTCTTCCCTGAAGCAAAAATGGATGAATAACACCTCTGTTCACTGTCCCAAACACTACAAAAGTTCCAAGAAAGCCAAAATTAACTAAAATTTCATCTTATTTGCTTGAAAATTGAGAAAGTTATGACCCAAACAAGTTTTTTCCTAGTGGCACTAGAAGACCTCCTCCAAAACTGGAGGAACTCCAGTTAGCTCCACCAAAAAAGGCGGATCGAAAACATTGGAAAAACCACGCGCTATTTTAGGGGCATCATTTAATGTCACTGTCAATCCAAATCAGCGTGTTCACATGCCAAAAATCCGAAAAACTGTTTGTTGCTGGCGGATAAGGTTAAGAACCCGCGCCCTCGGTCACTGCATGAAGGTTACATGGAGAAAAGGGCTAGCACCAAGGTGCTAAAGCCTGTTTTTCTACCAGTTTGCATGGGGCTTAGCCCTTGGTAATTGCACGTGGTCGCGGGGCCTGTAACCCTTAGCCCTGGGGGCTTAAACCCGTAAAAATCCACTCATTCAAACTTTAAGACGACCCGACTCGCCCGACTCTGCGTTTACCAATGACTCAACTCGCCTCTGTTCAACGTGTGCTTGCTGCCGTGTTAGTCGGGTCGACCCTGTCCGTGTAGAAATTTGAATAATAGCTGAATTATTCATCGAGATTATCCTGATTACACACTATTTAAGCTTCATGCATAATACATAGCCTCTTCTACAATTGATCATCAATATGCGGAAATAGAAGCAGTCGCATGCGCACATTAAAACAATAATCAAGCACACATATAACACAGTATGTAATGGGGAAAGCATACAGCTGAAAACCCCCAACTATCTGTATATTATAATGATAGAGAACATGTAACAATACATAGCACAAAGCTCTCACAGCTCTCAACACTATCTCACATGCTACACACAAACTAGCACGAAAGATGAACAAGTCACAGGTTCAAATCTCCTCCACAAGTCTGCCTGCCTCTACTGCGCAATCCAAGATGAATAATGATGAGATCCAAGTTCGAATCCACTTGGCTTGTACTGCGCAATCCTCATTGGCAATCTCAATCAATGTGTGTGCAAATATCATGCACAACCATAGTCACAACTGATAGTAGACTCACCCTTTCACCCACCTCTAACACTGGTCTCCACTGAACTGTCCATGCATTGCAGTTAACTGATGTATTCTTTAGTTGATTTATGAGTTAATAATTAGTGAATTAATTAATAATTAATTCACACCACTCAACACTAGTGTATTTATCAGTTAGACTAAATACAACTAGTTCAACTAAGTTAAACCGAACACAACTCCACCAACTGTCTCATCAACTCCACCAAACTCTGCCACATGAGTTCTAACCGAAGTCAACCATGCAATAGCTCAACTAACCCTTAGGAAAAGCGTATTTCCTTCTGTCAGCTGCATGTGCCACATCCAAGCATCAAACTGAAGTGCTCCAAGAGGATAAGATAATGTTTATAGTCTAAATATTATTAAGGGATAATAATATTTGACTGATCTATTTTTAGACTGGCAGTCTAAAAATAGACTTCGCCCAATGTCTAAAAATAGAGGTCCATATATTTTTACCAACTTGACCAATCATCCATAAATAGCATCCCGCAACTCATAGACCATGATCCATATGTCTAAAAATAGACATAGTCTAAAAATAGACTTTGCGCCAAAAATAGCCTGCGGGCCCACTTAGTGAAGGCGACTTCTTTTCACTAAGCTCCATCATCTTGTTGCATTTTTAACACTCCCTCTCAACAAGATATGGATTATCTGCAACCCCTATCCTGCCTCTGTGGTATTCGAATTTTCTCCTGGTGAGCGCCTTCGTCAAGATATCAGCATCTTGATCCTCTGTGGGAATGTATGAAAGTAACATGATTCTCCGCCGCACACAATCTCTGATATGATGGTACCTGATGTCGATGTGTTTGGATCTATCATGAAATACTGGATTAGCCGAGAGTTTAATGCAACTCTGGTTATCACAATAAATCATAGTAGGCTCCAAGTGTGACCCGAACAACCCGACCAGGATCTTCCTCATCCATATGGCCTCGCATGCAGCCAAGCTTGCTGCCATATACTCATCCTCTGCTGAACTGAGTGCCATGGATCTCTGCTTCCTGTTGTACCAAGAAACTGTTGTCGACCCGATACTGAAGATCCCTCCAGATGTGCTCTTTCTGTCCGTTGGGCTCCCTGCCCAATCTGCATCTGTGAAGCCACATAGCTTCACCTCATCCTCCTGTCTGTACCACAAGCCATATCCCGATGTGCCTCTAAGATAATGCAATACATGCTTGCCTGCCTTCCAGAAGAGCTTGGTAGGCTTAACCATAGCTTGCGAAAGCTGGTTAACAGCATAGCATATATCGAGTCATGTATTGACCAGATACATAAGCGACCCCACCAACTGTCGATAGACAGTGGCATCCACTACCTCCGCTGAAGTAGCATCCTCCTTCCTCCAACCACCAGGAAAAGGAGTGTCAACACGCTTGCAGCCATGCATGTTGAACCTCTCCAGAATCTCCCGGGCATACTTGCCCTGAGAAACAAACAGTCCTCCACTGCGCTGCCAAATCTCCAATCCCAGGAAATAATGAAGGAGGCCCAAGTCCTTCATCTCGAACTCTCTAGCAAGGTCCTCCTTGCATGAAAGTATCAACAGCTCATCACCCGTCAAAATCAGATCATCTACATATAGTACAATGATCAACAACTTCCCCTCCACCACAATCTGGTACAGGTTAGGATCTGCCTCACTCTTGGAGAATCCAAGTCCGGTGAAATAACTGTCTATCCGTGTGTACCAAGCACGAGGTGCTTGTTTCAACCCATACAGTGCTCTCTTGAGTCTGCACACATGCGACTCACTGCTAAAGATCTCGAAACCTTCGGGCCGCTCTATGTACACCTCCTCCTCAATGACTCCGTTGAGGAACGCAGTCTTCACATCCATCTGATGGATGTGCCACCCCATCTGCGCTGAGAGAGCTAGGATCGTCCATATGGAAGAGTACCTTGCGACAGGTGCAAAGGTCTCCTCATAATCGATCCCCTCGATCTGTGAGAAGCCACGGGCGACAAATCTCGCCTTGTACTTCTCCACACTCCCGTCAGCCGCCTGCTTCACTTTGTAGATCCATCGCGAACCCACCACCGATTTCCCCTCCGGTCTTGGGAAAATCTCCCATGCATCAAGCTTCGACAATCGAATCATACTCTTCCACCATGGCATCTACCCATGCGGGTCCTCCACAGCTTCCTCGAAAGAGGATGGCTCACAAGACACATTGACTCACAAGAGCCATGTATCCAGTGTATCGATCCGGTGACTGCCTCTGTCTGCGCTGTGATGTAGGTGGTCCTACAACCTTCTCTGCATCTCGAGCCAGTTGCTCAGCTTCTGTAGTGCACATGCGCCCTCTGATGGTTGGCGCTGCATGGGTGGTTTCTTCCACCTCCTGAACTTCCTCTTATGGCTGATCCACATCCGAAAGCTCCTCCTTATGAACTAACAGCTCCTCATCTGCATGCAAGTGTAGCTCCCTCTCAAGCGAACACTGCATGGCTTTCTCCTCCTGAAATTTTATATCCTCACGCATTGTCACCTTGCGACTCGTCCGGAAAATACACACGAAAGTTGTGGGGTGCATTAGTGTACCCCGTGTACCCATAAATATCCCAAACTTCCTCGCGTCCGTTAAACTTCTTCCTGGCATCCTTCGTCACATGAATGTAAACAGGTGAACCAAAAAACCTCAAATGGGAAATATCAGGCTTCTTATCAGAAAACGCCTCCTCGGGTGTACTCATGCCAAGTATCTTGTGAGTACAACGGTTCTGCACATATACTGCAGTATTTCATGCCTCCGCCCACAAATGAATGGGTAGGCCCTGATCATGCAACATCGCCCGTGCAGCACCCACGATCGTTCTGTTCTTCCACTCAACAACCCGCTCGTGGGTTATGGGGTGCCATGAGCTCTCTCTGAATTCCTTCTGTGCTGCAAAAGTCCTTGAATTCAGCAGAGATGAATTCACCACCATTGTCTCTCCTAAGAGCCTTCACATGCTTCCCTGATTCCTTCTCAACCAACGCCTTGAACTCACAGAACTTTGAGTATGTCTCGCTCTTCTTTTGCATGAAGAAGATCCAGCACTTCTGAGAAAAATCATCAACAAAGATCACATAGTACTTGTGCTTTGCTGTCGAAACTACTAAGAAAGGTCCACACATGTCTATGTGGATTCTCTCAAGGATCGTCGTGGCGCGACTATCCTTCTCGTGAAAGTTGGCTTTCACAAATTTTCCCAAGGTACACCCCTTGCAATGATCTGACTACGCAAGAGTGCCTTTAGGAAGCCCAGTATAAATCTACTGCAGTATCTTCAAAGCTCCATGGTGAAGGTGGCCCAATCTCCGGTGCCACAACTTGCCATCATCCCGGCTCACCACTCCTTCCACCTTGCATGCCATTGATGCATAGCCATCCACTTGCAACTGATAAAGGTTCTTGACTAGAACCCCTATCTTCCGGGTTTCTCCAGTTGTCTTACTGCGCAGGAAAGCTTTTCCCTCGCTGAAGACAACATCGTACCCCTTGTCTTCTAACATCGCCACAGAGATTAGATTATTCTTAAATCCTGGAACATGCATCACTTCCTTCAACACGAAGGGTTTACCAAAATCCCTCTCAAAGGAAATGCACCTCATACCACCGACCGTATCATTCATCATCGCCCATCTCGATGTGCACTCCAAGATCTTTCTCATCCGTATCCGAAATCGTATCTCGATCTCCAGGATTATGTGAAAAGACGCACCACTCGTCCAAGAACCATATTGGATTCCATCACACTTGAAACCAAGCATGCGATCGCTGAAAAATTAGTCAAACCGTTGTGCCAGCCCCGTTATGTATCCGTAGCCTCGCTTATTTTCTTCTTCGCGTACAATTTGTGGCATAATGTTCGTGGCTGCAGATGTTGAAAGCACTTCACCTTGGACATGTCCTGCTTCTTGCCTTTCACACCGAAATGAGAAGCTTTCTTGCTCTTCCCCTTATTTGCTTTGGCAGCCAAAGCGCAATTTTCTTCATCAGATGCCTTTGATGAAGATCCATCTCTGGTACTCCACCTTATCTCCTCTTGCACAAGATCCGACCAAAGTCGCTCCCATCCTGGCAATTTCTCCCGACCATTGACAGAATCCTGATAGGCATGCCAACTCTTTGGAAGACCAAGGAGAGCCAATCTCACCAATTCCTCATCATCAACAGTCACCCCCACACTTCCCAGCTCATCCCTGCATTGGATGAACTTCGTGAGGTACTTGGGCATACTGTCGCCTTTCTCCATCTTTATGTGTCTGAGTTTATCCTTGAGTGCCAACTTCCTCTGTTCGCTCTTACTTTGGAATAAATATATCAACGCTTTCCACATCAAGTATGGAGAAGCTTTTCCATGCATGCTGGATACAATGTGATCCTTCACGCCCTCCAACAGAATCCTTCGACATTTTGCCATCTTCTTTTGCCAAGCCTCAACTTGAGCAGCATCAGTAGGCTTTGGGACCTCAGCCTCTATGAACTTTTTTAGCCCGTTATCATCTAATACTACCTCCATCCTGTCCTTCCATGCAACATAATTTGAACTGCCCTCAAGGGCATACTCCAATCGCAATCCGTTGAAAGACATTTCAACTCTAGCACTAAGAAAACTGCTGCAAATTCGAATTCCAAATTCTGCTGCAAATTCGAATTCCAAGCTCAAAAATCAACTGCTTCTGGATCTGTGAGAACAAATTATTTCTAGCACAGAGATCTACTGTAGGGGCATTTACTGGATATATCACCTTTCAGAGAAAGGATGGATCCAGAAGCTACCTGGCCCGCTTACAGACTCTGTCTACCGAAATAAATTGTAATCACTGTAATAGATCCGATGATCAATTTCGCTCCGATACCATGTAGAAATTTGAATAATAGCTGAATTATTCACTGACATTATCCTGATTATACACTATTTAAGCTTCATGCATAATACATAACCTCTTCTACAATTGATCATCAATATGCGGAAATAGAAGCAGTCGCATGCGCACATTAAAACATAATCAAGCACACATATCAACACAGTATGTAATGGGGAAAGAAATAGCTAAAAACCCCCAACTATCTATATATTATAATGATAGAGAACATGTAACAATACATAGCACAAAGCTCTCATAGCTCTCAGCACTATCTCACATGCTACACACAAACTAGCACAAAAGATGAACAAGTCACAGGTTCAAATCTCCTCCACAAGTCTGTCTGCCTCTACTGCACAATCCAAGATGAGAATGAGTGAGATCCAAGTTCTAATCCCCTAGATTGTACTGCGCAATCCTCATTAGCAATCTCCATCAATGTGTGTGCAATCTCATGCACAGCCATGGTCACAACTGATAGTCAACCACACCCTTTCACCCACCTCTAACACTGGTCTCCATTGAACTGTCCATGCATTGCAGTTAACTGATGTGTTATTTAGTTGATTTATGAGTTAATAATTAGTGAATTAATTAATAATTAATTCACATCACTCATCACTATTTTATTTATCAGTTAGACTAAATACAACTAGTTCAACTAAGTTAAACCGAACACAACTCCACCAACTGTCTCATCAACTCCACCAAACTCTGCCACATGAGTTCTAACTGAAGTCAACCATGCAATAGATCAACTAACCCCTAGGACTAGCGTAATTCCTTCTGTCAGATGCATGTGCCACATCCAAGCATCAAACTGAAGTGATCCAAGAGGATAATATAATGTTTATAGTCTAAATATTATTAAGGGTTAATAATATTTGACTGTTCTATTTTTAGCCCGGCAGTCTAAAAATAGAAACCACCCAATGTCTAAAAATAGAGGTCCATCTATTTTTACCAACTCAACCAATCATCCATAAATAGCATCCTGCAACTCATAGACCATGATCCCTATGTCTAAAAATAGACTTTGCGCCAAAAATAGCCTGCGGGCCCACTTAGTGAAGGCGATTTCATTTCACTAAGCTCCATCATCTTGTTGCATTTTCAACAGCCCGAGGAGTCAGGTCGAGGGTTCGACCCTCATGACCTTCAACCTTTTCAACACAATTTTAAACCAATGGCCTGGGGCCACGTGGTAGCCTCCGGGCAGGCCACGTGGAACCCTCTAATAGGCCCATATAAACCATATAAAAATGAAATTTTTGCCCTAATATTTTTTTGCAAAATTTGACAAAATTATAGTCAAAAGTCTTGTTTTTGGAGGTCATTGGGCGATTTCAAACCTTAGTAACTTTCACATATGATTGGATTTGAGTCTCATTCATGGCGCCAGAATCACAATGACGAGGCCTTTCTAGTCATTCAGATTGCAACCATTTCTGAGCAGTTCCATTTTTGAGCATTTTTTCGACTTGGACATGATCTCCTGATTAACCCTGTTCAGTGGTAGATATGCGGGATCAATCCTTGCGGTGAAATAATATGGCAAGTAGTGGAAAGATAGAGGTCGAGAAATTTAATGGTCAGAGTTTTGAGTTGTGGAAGCTCAAGATGGAGGATCTACTGGTGGATAAATATCAGTGGATTGTGGTAGATCTGGGTACTAAACCAACAAAAATGTTACATGAAGACTGGAAGAAGTTGGATCGGAAGGAAAAGAACACAATATGGTTGTGTGTCTCAGATTCATTATTGTTGAATGTATCTGGGGAATCTACGGCGAAGACTTTGTGGGAAAAGCTAGGGACTTTATACCCATCTAAGTCTCTGGTGAATAAATTGCTCCTGCAGAAAAAGCTATATAACCTGAGGATGAAGGATGGAGACTTGGTGACAGAGAATCTAAATGCCTTCAATACTATGGTAAGTCAGCTATCATATGTTGATATTAAAATATTAGATGAAGATAAGTGCATTAGTTTGTTTTGTTCTCTACCAAATTCGTGGGACGTTCTGGTTATTGCAATAGGTAGCAATACAACTACCTTGAATTTTGATGAAATTGTATCATCCTTGTTGTTAGAGGAAATGAGACAGAGAAATATGGAGGGCCAGAATGAATATGCCTTATCTGTATGAGGAAGGTCCCAGAACATAAACAAGAATAAGGTTTCGAGTGGGAGACCTAAATCTAGAGGGAAATCTAAATCTCTGGGAAAGTTTGTAAAGGTGTGCTAGAAATGTGGAAAGGAAGGGCACTACAAAAAGGACTGTAGATCTAAATCTCCTGAGAAAGGAAATGGATTTGATGATGCTCTTTATGTAGAGGAAAAAACCACCTCGAATGAAGGTGGGGATGTGTATTTGGCTTCTTCTTCAAATACACATGTAGATCATGAGGCATGGTTGATTGACTCAGGTGCATCCTTTCACTTCACTCCCCATAGGGAGTGGTTCTGTGAGTATGAGAAGTATGATGGTGGTGATGTCTTCTTATGGGATGATATGAAGGCCAAAATCACCGGACGTTGAAAATTCAAGCTGAAGCTACAAGGTGGAAGGATTAGAACACTTCCTAGTGTTCTGCATATTCTTGCATTGGCCAAAAATCTGATTTCTGTAAGCAAGATGGATGACACAGGTGTAAAAACAATGTTCAAGAAAGATACCTGCAAGATGGTTATGGGAGCACTGGTATTAATGCAGGGAGTTTGGACTGGAACTTTGTACAAGCTTTAGGGTAGCACTGTTATTGATGGGTGTAATAGTTCTGTGGTTCCTGAAAGTCGATTTGAAAGCCTAGCAATCTCTCGAGAAATACCATGCTATGGCATCAAAGGCTTGGACATATTGGAGAGAAGGGCCTTTGGACACTGCATGGAAATGGTATGGTAGAAGGTATGTCTAATTTCTCTCTGGATTTTGATTTCTGTGAACATTGTGTATATGGGAAGCATAATCAAATGAGTTTTCCTTCTACTGCTAAGAGGGAGAACAAGATATTATAGCTTGTGCACAGTGATGTGTTTGGACCTGTGTCGGTTCCATCACTGGGAAATTATGTGTACTATGTTTCATTCATATATGACTTCGCAAGGAATACATGAATACATTTCTTGAGGAAGAAATCTGAATTCTTTGAAAAATTTAAAGAATTTAAGGCACTTGTGGTGTTTGTGCTCAACCTAGTCTCTTAAATTGAGTTCATTAATTGTCAACCAGGGTTGGTAAACTGCTGAAGTGTGGTGCACTATATGTGCCTAGGTATTTGTTTCTCACTACGTTGTGTCTAGTGTTTTATGATGTTTTTGGGTTTTTTTTTTATGGTTTTATGTTCACAAGGGAAAGAACTAAATGCTGGTGGAAAGAAGCTACTGGTTAAAAACAGAGTGAAGCCTAAATTATGGATGAAAAATGACAAATGCAAATACTGAAACAAAACAAAGCCTAAACTGTGGCTAGCAAAATACAAAGCTTGAAAATGACTTCAAGGAAATAAATCACAACATGAGCTTAACTTGTCCAATTCATTCATTAAAGATTTTTTGGAAGAGCTTGAGAAATGGGCAGTTAAGTGTAAATGAAGTTCTCCAAACTAAACAATCAAACAATCAACTTACAATGTTACAACATATCATCCATGATTAAAGGTCTATTGGAATATATTTGGAAAAGAACATTTGTAGCATCATAAGATTTCTATTCTAAACTAGCTTCTAATTCTGTTCTGCAACTCAATTTAACACCACTAGGCCTCACTCAGAAGTTATAGATTTCCTTTTTAGAATGGTATTTTGAGAAAAGGCTTGTTTGTGAAATGGTAAAAAGGTTGCAAAATACTCTAGGTCTTAGACTGATACCAACTCCTGTCCAAATGATTATGTATTAATATGAGGTTGGAACAAAAGAAGTTTTGTAAATAATGAAGACCGTGGTATTTAAATTTAACAGCTAATATGATTTAAAATGCAATGGATGGCAACTAAACTGAAGTGCTAATGCAGCGAGCTAAAACTAAACTAGAGTTCCACTAGTCTATTTGAAGTACAGTGAACAATGTTGAACTGAAAAGCCATTATCAAATTGGAAATGAAATGACAGAGCTGAATCACATGCATTCTACCTCCGGAGTGCTATAACTAAATTAACATGCAACTAACCTAAGGAATTCTACAGCCCATCTTGTTCAGTATGAATGATATTTTGGAAGAGTTTGTGAGAACAAATATGGATGTATTAGTCAATGCAATTGAACATAGACACAAGACTGAAAGCAATTACAGCTAAAATCTAAGACACCACAGCTACCTCTTACTCATTATTATGATATTTTGGAAGAGCTTTGTAAGAGTAAGACTGGCTATGCCACTTAGTGTAAACTTAGCAACTAAAACCTACAATACCACAGTTATGCCTTATTCATCATAATGATATTTTGGAAAAGTTTATTAGAGTAAGTTTTAACTGTGATAATTAACGAAAGCAAATGCAACTAAAACCTACACTATCACAGTTGTGCCTTATTCTTCATAATGATATTTTGGAAGAGTTGATTAGAGTAAGTTTGGCTGTGATAGTAAATATAAACAAATATGAACATAAGCTTCAGAAATATACTTAAAATAGAAATAAAAGCGAGACTAAAAATACTTATCTACTGTATAAACAAGGCCTCTCAGGAGGCAGGGGCCCTCTACCACCAGAGTAGCACAAAATCTAGTTCAAAATCGACTCAACGCGTTCAAGGAAATGCTGCTTCTTTCATTAAAGAGGAATCACTTCAAAACAGAGGATTCTCGGACTTCAAAGATCTAGCAGTCAACCATAAAATCTAACCAAAATCTAACCTTTGTCTCTCGGTTTTCCGAGCATATTTATAGCAAATTTACATAACAGAACTTGAGATAATACAGGGATTACTGTCTTTCCATATTAAAATCGAACTATAACTCTAAAGGTGGCATCGTAATATGACAAAGGACTTCTGGACTGTCCTTGTCCTATTAGGAGTCTATCTCCTAGCTTGAGTTCTCATGTGCATAACCACGTACAGAATTCCATTCGATCTTCATGGAGAGCAACAAATGCTGAGGGCATGACATGGAATACGACCATGTGTGGCTTTCCTTGAGAGGACATCTGGAACCTGCTTAAACATGAAGATGGCTACAGAATTGGCAACTAGCTACAAAATGTCTGCATTCTATAGCTAGTTTCAGTTCAAAAAGTACTACAATGACACAATCATAAAAACATAGCAAGTTAGTCACGATATTCATTCTTAAAGCAATTTTAACTAATTTCATTGATCATTTGAGCCTGGGATTAATAATGGATAAAATAAATGGAGTGGAATGTGGTGGAAGAAAGAACATTTTTGGAGCTCAACATACCACCACTGCTAGATTCTTGCATGTCCTCATGCAACTATTCCATGAACTCAGAGACCTCTGCAAGAACATCCAACCCTCTTTTTCTGCTCTGCCTAGTAGTTAAAGGCCTTCTGGGCTTCCTGATGACTAACTTGAACCTTAAATTGGTAAGTGCCCTGATTAACTTTTTGTTCCTCTTTTTCAACTTTTCATTAGCCTTTTCCACTTTGTCCATTTGTAGAGACAGGGTTGAGTTCATACTGGTTTTTAGTTTAACTTGATCCCTCAGAATATCATTCTTAGTCCTGATATTTCTATTAAGTACTTCCAAATCGTACCTATCTCTTCTTAGCACATCTATTTCGGACAGTGGAGGACTAGGGGTTCTGTCTCTACTCTCTGAAGCTTTTCTCTCCAGTGTTTCAATATAGTTGTAAATTTCTTGCTGTGCAGGATCAATTTCTGGAACTTCTTCATCAAAATCCTCCCCAGTAGGTGTTTCTTCGTCTTCTATGTTTATAACTCCAGCTTGTTTAACTTTTGTTTCCTTTATTATGCCCCTCAGTCTGTGGCTCCTCCTCGGTTGAGATGGCCCTTCTCCTTTTTCTCTGGCAACTTTTCTTATGATCCTCTCTTTCTTAATATGCTTATTAATCTGAACTAATTTCTCAGAGATCATTTCTTCACTACTTTCTTGTATTGTTTTACCAACTTCAGTTTTGGAGGATTTCCATCTTTTGCTTCTTTTTGTAGGTTGATGTTTAGGTGAAGGTTCTTTTGGTTCCTCAAAGTGATTTCTCACCAAGAATTCTTTCCAATTATCCCCTATTTTGCTCAAATGATGTTCAATCAAAATCTTGACTAAACCATGGTGGTATAAGGTTGTCTCCAGAAATTGAATTCTCTTTTGAACACTTGAAGTCATTTTCTTTAAACTTTGAAGCAAGAAATAGGGCAGATTAAGTTCTTCTTCTAGGAAATGCATTATCAACCTAATATGGTAAACATAGAAAGTACCATATCTACCTTCACAAGTGATGAATTTTTGTAGGATAAGCAACATGTTTCTCCATTTGTTCTTTAATGCATAACTAGGGATACCCTTTTTAAAAACAGTGACATCCATACCTGGTGACTTGAGTATCTGTTTCCATGCTTCGTTATGGAATTCTCTGTTCTTAAACCACCTTTCTCCTTGTCTAGGCAGTCTTGTTGCTTCTGCAATAAAAGCCTCTGTGATAGTGAATTTAATATCTCTAACTTCAACCTCGGCCCCATTAAAATATCTTGCAAAAGTTTTAGTAACTTCTTTGTGGAAGCCACTGAATTTTTCAAGGAATTGCAACCATCCTGCTTGTTGTAAGATTTCTCGGATTTGGGGATAGCCTTCCAAGTATTTAGTGCCAACTGTTTCTGTTCTCACGATGAGGCCCATAACTCTTTGTTGAGGAGGTAAATCCCCTCTGCGGACAGAGGCGATCCCTACTAGCCCAGCAGGGGTCTAGCAACAATCATCAAATGTTACAGCGCAGACTCCTAGTTACGAATAAAAGACCAAAGATGGATGCCTACCTGAAATCCAATGCTATGATCTGTAGAAGAAAGCGTTCCCGTTCCTTAGCCTCGGCAGATCACGATCCTCCCACAATCTCCGCGGATGGACACCTGCACATGCAAGAAACAACACGAATACAAGCATAAAATCCAGAATACACAACTATATATCAGTCAGAAAGGATATAACTCATATTAACATAAGTGAAAACAGAGTGGAACCATAACCGTAATCATTCATTAAATAACAATCGAAAGAGAGTACAACCAATGTTCTGACGTCGCGGTCTCCTTCGGATGGGTCTCCAGTCGTTCACGTCTCGTAAAGCTCGCCAGGGAAAGGGAAAACCTCTTCAGAGTCTCTCGATGATAGTCTCCTTACTTGAGTCAGCCTTAAGGGAAGAAAGAGGGCTCTTACAGCACAAAGGCTCTTGGGAATTTGGAGATTCAAAGCTTAGGCACTTCCAGACTATCAGCCCTTCAGCCCCTTCATCAATGGATGAAGGCTATATTTATAGAGGAGAGGAGGAGGTTGAGATCCCTACAATAGTGGAAGGGAGGCCTTATCCCTTGGGAGGTTCCCCATATGGTGGAAACAAGAGGCCAAAGGAGGAAGGCCGTGGTTATTCAGGCGAAACCACTCCTGATGACTCATCCACGAAGTTGTTGTAATCGAAACTTCGCCTCCTTTTTTTAAAAAAAAATTCCATAAACAGAGTGGTGCGGGTGCAACACAGGGACAGAGCGCCAATTGGCGCAGGCTCAGTGTTAATTTTCCCCCATTGGCGCGAGTACATAACGGGCTACCAACGCCAAGGCAAAAACAGGTGTTTTTAGGGGTCTGCTAAGGAAATGATCAACAGAAGGAATGTTTTCCTCATGGAAAGGGATGAAATGATGGTATTTGCAAGGCATGACACTGCTTATTGGTCACAGAAACGACCCTCCAATGGGCAAGATGGGAATTGCAGGGACGGTGACAAATTACTGTGTAACAGATGCCCCCTAAAGCATGAGGCCCGAGAGAGAGAGAGGGGTGAAATTCTTTACGAGAACATGTTCAACTGAAGCCCTGCCGTTGGAGAACCTGCGTAGAAAAATACAACTGATATCTCAAGTACATGATGTATATGCGGTATGGCCCAGCCATCCGAAACAGAGTATACTATAATCCAGATCCAAGGTATGGTCGCAGCCATCCAGTGAGGATCGATAAATAGACTCAGGTATGGTCGGAGCCATCCAATCAGTGAGTCATGTACATAATGATAATAATCCACAATCGCAGCCTGGATTACAACAGACACAATCCAGGGTCTTGCGCTCCATCTCGACGCAAACAAAGTACAAGTTCAAGCATGCGAATATGTGAGCTGAAGTCGAACATGCAGGAACATAGTCTGATTACCAGCCAATGATGAGAGCTGTTAACAGACGTGAGAGGAACCACCAATAATGATAATGGCCCTCAAGGTACTACAGGTACAATCTACGGCGTGTGAATCAATGAGATAGTGTCGAACACTCGTAGAATCACTCGATCAGAGGCCAATGATGAAAACCCCACATCGAATGCGACGAACCTGCCATTGAGGCATGCAGGCTCCAAGGTACCGTAAAGGAGTCTCTAGACCAACTTCCTGGATAATGAGCTGAAGTCGACAGGAAGTGACCTTGATCGAAGGTGGGCCATAATGTTTCCCACATCATCGACACGAGACAGAGGAACATGATGTTTTGTTGTGAATTAGGATCGTATGAGAATCAGAGGAAGGTTGATATCTGCAGAGGCCAACTTCTCTTGAACATATTGACGGCACGACAATGGATTTGGTAGTATTTGACATCAAAAGATCAGAGGTCATAATGACGAGGCAATGAGCAGATGAGAGGTCAAAAGGGATTATCCAAACCCATGGAGGCAAAGTGAAAAATGAGATGAGATGTCCCCAACCCAACACGAATGCAGACAAGTGCCATGTTCAAGAGCGACATACTGCCGACGACAACGATGACGGTTCCATTTTTCCCCCCACCATTTCGGTGAGTACCTCTTTATTTTTACACAAGCTTGAAGAGGATACCATATGCTTGTCATATAAACCTGTCCTTCGGATGGATCCATCCTAGTACATTTAACGAGCCCTAGGAAGGAGAAACTCGAATAACGTCATTACGACTGGATCCAATGTCATCAGGGTTTAACGAGTCTGACAAAGGGAGAACTCGGCGTCTTTTCATGTTTAGAGAGTTTGAAAAGACAGCAGAAAAGTAAACTCCAAAGGTCCCTTTTCGTAAATAGTTCCTCAGATCCGAAAAGGTAGAAAACAATATCCGAGAAAACCTCCTAGTCATGATAGGCTAGGGTATTCCTTTTTCGTAATCAATCTATCCCAGCCCGAAAAAGGGGTAAACGTATATTGGGTAGATGTCGATTCATGTCCATTTTAACGAGATCGAAACGACAAGGGCCTCGGCAATCTTTTCATGTTTAGAGAGTCAGAAAAGAGCTGAAAGATGACTCCTCCTGGAGGAACGAGTGGTATAACGGGTAGCTACTGGTTCCGGTAATGGTGGAACTACTCAAAACAATTAAAAGTCAAGAGACTGGCTAACAAGACCACTCATCGCAGTGGTTCCTCAGGAACGGGTAAAACAACCAAGTGAAGGCATATGATCAGCCAAGCAGATAGTGACAATGGAGTAAGAAAACCAAGGCTCATCTGGAAAAAACAGGCTGATAAAATGGCCATCACAAGAGGTAAAATGGGAAAGGTTTCCTTTTTACACAAGCTTGAAATCCAGAAACTCTGCTTGAAGTTGGTTTCATTTTTTCACAAGCTTGAAACAAATATAAACTATGCTTGAAACCAGTTTCATTTTTACACAAGCTTGAAACGGAGACAAACTATGCTTGAAAAAGTAAGCATGCCCCTAGCATGGTGACTCAATTCGAGGTACATGCCCCCCAAGCTTCAGTCCATACACCTGAGTAAACAGATGGAGAGATTGAAGGTTCAAGTTACGAGATCTAAGAAAGACTCGACTGGGATTTTACGAGATCTGATCAAAGACTCGAATTGAACAGGAACGTGTTTCATTATTTTAACGAGGTTGACACATTAAAAGAACTATCCTCAGGCACCCTTGTTTCATTTTTTTAAGGAGCTTGACACAAGACAAGGAACTATGCTCTAACCAGACCCGGTTTCATTTTTTAAGGAGCTTGACACAGGAAAAGAACCATGCTCCGACCGACTTCATCATAATGAAAAAGAAGTCATCGCTTCCAAGAGTTCCACTCTCGATGGAAGGAAAACATCCTGGAAGTCAGGACCCAATGCCCCCAGCACTTGATGCACAACGGCACCATCACTGAGCACAGGCATGGGGTAGGTAGCCACATAGTTGACCTGCGGTGAGGCAGATACAATGGGTGAATAAAAACTAGGATGGGGTGATGGCGGACCAGTTGCCACATTAGGACCAAAGAACGAAAGCTGATCAATGGTCACGATCCGTCCTTCATGTGGAAAACAGGCCACACGAAAAAGGGAGGAGACGAGCGCTCCCATGGCATAGGTGTAATCGCGCCCTAGGAGAAGATTGAAATCCAAGGGGCCTGGAACGATCATCATGTCCATATGGACGGTTTTGCCTCCCAAAGTAATCGGTAACCTTGGAAGGATCCCCAACGGTTGACTCGTCCTTCTGTTAAAAGTCAACATATTCTGCGTAACAGGCGCCAGCGGTGGCGAACCGAAGGCTTGCCAGGTAGTCGAGAATAGAATACTAACAGAGGCACCTTCGTCTATAATGGTGCTGGGTACGACCAGACCAAGAGCCTGTACCGTGATCTCGAAAGGCACGTAAGACGGAAGGCGGAATCTTGCAAATCGACTCCAATCAAAGGAGGCGACCAGACTACTCGAAGGGGCTACCATTGAACCGAGATGGTCTTCCCCTGGTGTTACAGAAGAAGAAGGAGCATCCTCCATGACCTCCATCTCAAAGGTGGGAAGGGTATCCTCTGGGACCTCCATCACGGGAAGCGGAGGAGCAGCTTCTTCAGATACGGGGACATGAGAATATTTCTCCAACTCCGAGGAATATGAAGAAACAAGAAGAACCTGAGGGGTGTGGGGTCCACTTTCAATGGAAAAGACCTAGTGCACCGCAGACGGGGCCAGTTCAACCGATCCCACGACCAATGGTTGGTCGGGAACGGATTCTTGAATTCGAATTTCCGAGTGAGCGGGATTGACCAAGGATGATTCTTGACCAATCGTAGGATCAACTAGCAGAGGACTCAAAGAAAGCTGTTTGTAACCAGCTGGGAGGCGTGGTGTAGAAACATTTGAGTTGTCTAAAACTCGCTTGGCTTCATCCATATAGGGACAAAGGTGAATGGCATGGTGCCCTTCACACAACTTACAGGGATTGGTAATCTTACCCTGTTTCTTAGGAGCCTTACCAGCACCAGTTGAAGATGTGCTCCCAACCTGATTCCCGGAAGCCAAAGGCAATGACGAGCGACCGTTGGACCATACTTCAAGCACCTTGGGAATTCCAGGGCAGTCTCGAAGAAGATGGTTTCCCGTGCACAACATGCAAGGGAACTTGACTTTCCACGGAGGGTTGGAAGGTTTATCAATGGAAGACATTTCAGAAAAAGTGGCTGTACTTTTAGCCTCTCGCTTATCAAACTTCTTCTTCTTTGTATTTTTCTTCTTCTTTTTTGCCACCTTGTTACTCGAATCCAGACTTTCACCAGGCGAAGTAGAAGATGAGGACGCAAAAATAGGCGAAGAAGGGGAGAGGTCCACCTTGGAATCAACATGATGTTGTTCCGGCGGAGGAACTGACTGAACAGTAGCAGAGTTATTTGGGACAATGGAGGTTGAAAACAACCAAACAGGCAACCCAATAGTTAACCCAGGAAGGGACAACGTCGCCATGTAAGGAGCACCAACATTCCCAAAAGGAGGAAAATGACCAGGATTCCCTTATGAGGGGATTCCTTGGTTGGTAAACTCTGAAAAAGTTGCCATCAAAAGTCAAAACCACACACAGGCCGAAAAAGAGCCAAGAAAAATGATCAAACGGTCAACAAGCAATGTCTAACAGGGCGTATAATCGTGGGTGATTAATTTTTACCACATTGAAAAATAAGAAACTTCACCGTTTCATGTTTTAAGAGTCGAGAAATTATAAAAGATGACTCTATCTCTTTCAGATTTGACACAAGCGTGAAAGGACAAGCGCTTGATGGTCTTTTCAAATTTAAGGAGTCAGAAAAGACCAAATGACTGCTCAGGAATACTAGGCACAAAGGGTGTACCAAATAACCGTGAACTGCAATATACACCTTGGTTTTAATAATGAAGAAGAAATCAACCACGGACTTTCCGTACGTGCAGGAAATCTCCCCGAATGCTGTGTTCGGTGTATCACGAGTATAGGGTGGCAGACTCGGCTTCCTGTGGATAAAGGATTGAAAACCTAGAGGGGTCTCCCTTTATATACACGACGGTACGGGGAGCACAAGTCTGTACTAGCGTTGTCTAAAGCCAAAAGGCGAACGACAGCTACTAGGTTTAAAGACGCCGGAACACGTCTCTAGCCTAGACCTCTAAATATGTTTCGTTAGATTTCAATGCTGCCTTAGGTTAATTGAATAGATTTTAAAGTTGATCTTCAATTAGGTTTCAATTTTCAGGCCCTAACGAATGCATTGTTTCAAAAACTCCTAAATGCAAAGATACATGCCACAGTAGACCATTTCGTTCGATGAAAACTAGCTACAGAAGAGTTGAGAATCTTTACAAAAACCAAATGATCGGAAGAAAAACAATGAGATATCTAATGCAACTAATGAAATTGAAAACTTTTCATTCAAATCACTAATTACTAGTAAAATCGAAAAATTTCAATTTGCACTAATTCAACCAAAAGCACAAGAGGTTTTTTTTGTAATTTTCAACGTTTGATAGCTAAATGCACTAAACAAACTGAAAAAAAAATAGAACAACTTGAGAAATGATATTGAGAGAGAAAAATGAACAAATTTCACTCAATGACACAAGCAATCAGATCCCAAATCGACCAAAGTCTCTCAAAACCAAGAAAAAGACCCAAAGGCCCCAATGGACCGTGTGATCTAGGCCCAAAGCAAGACCAAACGAAATTTGAATGAAGGAAAGAACAATCACTCAAAAATCGCAACAAAACAGTGAACAACTACTAAGAGGATGCGAAGGAGCAATCAGAGAGTCGACTGGATAAACGAAATACCAAAACTCCCAAGGAGGGCTCGATACACAAAGCCACTAGATGCCCTAGGGCTTAAAACATGAAATCGATATATAAAAGCAAACAACCAAAGGACGGAGGCAAATTCCCAGTCAAACAGGACTCCAACACACTCAGGTAGTCGAAAAATCAAGAAGAAAAGCACTGACCAGACCTAGAGAGCTCAAAACTGAGCAAACTCAAAAACCCTACAGGAGTGGCGCGACTGTAAGGCTGCAACTGGCACCAAAAAGCAATTGGCGCGGGCTATACAAAAGCAACATGCGCCAATTGGCGCGACTGTCGGGCTAAAAAGCGCGCCAGTCTAGTTTCTCAGCCAAATCAAAAAAGAACTACTCCAGAAGCAAATCAATGTACATTAAGCAAACCAAGAAGCAGAAAACAGCAAAAGAACCCAACCCAGAAGGCTAACCAAGCAAGGAAAATCATAAAATAATCCAACAAGACAATCTAAGCGAGACAGTGAAATCTAGACGATCCCCAGTGGAGTCGCCAAATTGTTGAGGAGGTAAATCCCCTCTGCGGACAGAGGCGATCCCTACTAGCCCGGCAGGGGTCTAGCAACAATCATCAAATGTTACAGCGCAGACTCCTAGTTACGAATAAAATACCAAAGATGGAGGCCTACCTGGAATCCAATGCTATGATCCGTAGAAGAAAGCGTTCCCGTTCCTCAGCCTCGGCAGATCACGATCCTCCCACGATCTCCGCGGATGGACACCTGCACATGCAAGAAACAACACGAATACAAGCATAAAATCCAGAATACGCAACTATATATCAGTCAGAAAGGATATAACTCATATTAACATAAGTGAAAACAGAGTGGAACCATAACCGTAATCATTCATTAAATAACAATCGAAAGAGAGTACAACTAATGTTCTGACGTTGCGGTCTCCTTCGGATGGGTCTCCAGTCGTTCACGTCTCGCAAAGCTCGCCAGGGAAAGGGAAAACCTCTCCAGAGTCTCTCGATGATAGTCTCCTTACTTGAGTCGGCCTTAAGGGAAGAAATAGGGCTCTTACAGCACAAAGGATCTTGGGAATTTGGAGATTCAATTCTTAGGCATTTCCAGACTATCAGCCCTTCAGCCCCTTCATCAATGGATGAAGGCTATATTTATAGAGGAGAGGAGGAGGTTGGGATCCCTACAATAGTGGAAGGGAGGCCTTATCCCTTGGGAGGTTCCCCATATGGTGGAAATAAGAGGCCAAAGGAGGAAGGCCGTGGTTATTCAGGCGAAACCACTCCTGATGACTCATCCACGAAGTTGTTGTAATCGAAACTTCGCCTCCTTTTTTAAAAAACTTTCCATAAACAGAGTGGCGCGGGTGCAACACTGGGACAGAGCGCCAATTGGCGCGGGCTCAGTGTTAATTTTCCCCCATTGGCGCGAGTACATAACGGGCTACTAGCGCCAAGGCAAAAACAGGTGTTTTTAGGGGTCTGCTCAGGAAATGATCAACAGAAGGAATGTTTTCCTCATGGAAAGGGATGAAATGATGGTATTTGCAAGGCATGACACTGCTTATTGGTCACAGAAATGACCCTCCAATGGGCGAGATGGGAATTGCAGGGACGGTGACAAATTACTGTGTAACACTCTTCCTCAATCTTCAATTCACCAGCCTTCTGCTCACGGTGAGGATGGTCGTTAACAAGTTGTTTTTGCTCCCCAAATGTTTCCTCTGTTTCACGATGACAATGGTTGTTGCAGAATGAAATGGTTAAGAGTTGGCTGCAGGAAGGAGTGATATGGAATGGTTACGGAATGAATTAATGAGGTGAGGTGAAGAAAACGAATCAATGAGTGAAAAGACCGTGGAGATATTTTGTAACGAATTCAAAAATCATCATTAAATGCTTAGTGACGTGACCAATCCAATCACTTTAGCACTTTAACTGTTTAGATTTTGAAATGATGATCGGATATGGATTTTGAAGTGGTGGAACAGAAGGAGTTTTATCCAAATTTTTTGCGAGAGATTTGTTAGGCAAGATCAACAAAATTAATTAAAACACTTTTTGAATAATATACAACTAAACTACGCTAAAATTTTTCATGATATGTCATCATAATCACTTCATACCTTTGCCTTTGCTTTGATTTTCTTGTGTTCTTCATATGCTTTGTTTTCCCCTGAAAATCATTAATTTTTGAGTCTTCATAACCTTCTTGTTCTTGACTTGTTCATGGATGTGCAGGATCATTTTGTTGCAAATCAAATGATTGCTGGTCAGTGCCTTCAGGATCTGTAGCTGCAGAATGTCTGTCTGGCTGCAGAAAGTCTGATTAGCTGCAGAATGTACCTGTAGAGAACTTGAAACATGGAATGGAAGGGTTTGGAATGTAAGTGGAATGTTGTATGGAATGAGTGAAGATGGATGATTAAATATGGTATAATGGGATATGTATGAAATGAATGATGGAGTGGGATGGATCACAACTTATGAAATGGAGTGAAAAAGTGCCCTGCAATTTCTGCTGTGTATTATTCAATTGCAGAAAGGAGATCAAACTTAAGGATCTGAAATGAAAATGAAGTGGACCATGAAGTGAAATGGATGAAGTGTGGATGAATGAATGGAATAAGATATGATATGAATGAATGGAATGAAATGAATGAAGTATGGAATGAAATGAAGTGAAATGAGATGGATCATAAGTGAAATGGATCTGCACTTATGATTTTGTAACAGCTGCTTGTAAAAAATAAAAATGGAAAAGTTAGAGTGTCAGAAAGATTCTGATTTTCACTCTATCTTTTCTGTATAAACATGCCAATCAGTGATTGGTTTTCATATCTATATTTTTTTTTATAATTCTGACTTCAGAAAATTTAATTAAGTTGATGAATAAGAAAGATTCTTCTTCATTAACTTCACATCACTGTTTTCCTGGAACTTCTTGACAAATTCTTCTCTTGAGAGTGGTTTGTGATACAACTTCAATCTATGACCATTCACAAAAAAAGTAACTTCTTCTTCATCTATTGTCCTGATTTTTATTGCTCCATTGTCAAAAATTCTCACAATTTCATATGGCCCAAGCCAATGTGTTTGAAATTTACCTTGGAAATCCTTGAACTTTGAATCAAACAAGAGAGCCCAGTCACCTTCTTTGAACTTCTTTTCCTTGATGTACTTTTCATGCCATCTAGCCCTCTGCTGTTGGACTATATTGGTTTTCTGAACTGCATCTTGTCTGATCTCATCCAATTCATTAATCTGCTCCAATCTATGCTTTTGTGCCTCTGATAGATCAAGTCCTAGCTGAACTGCCATTTTGAAAGTTTAAATCTGGAACTCTATGGGAAACAAAACTTGCTTTCCATAAACAAGTTCATAAGGAGTATGGTTTGTTGTGCTTCTCCATGTAGTTCTATAGGCCCACAAGGCTTTAGGAAGCCTATCTACCCAATCTTTTCTATGTAAATGGACAATCTTTGTTAGGATTCCTTCAATAACCTTATTAGTAGATTCCACTTGACCATTTGCTTTTGGATGATAGGGAGTAGATTTTCTGTGTCTGATTTTGTACCTCTCCATCATTTGTTCCACTAGCCTTGATGTGAATTGAGCTCCTTGATCTGTAACAATTTCCCTTGGGACACCAAAATGAGTAAAAATATCCTCAAAAAGAAAATTAACTACAGATGCTTCAGTAGCAGAAATTAATGGCTTGGCCTCTACCCATTTGGTAACATAATCAGTGCAAACTAATATATATCTCTTTTGTCTTGATGGAGGACTAATAGGTCCTACAAAATCCAAAGCCCATTTTTCAAAAGGTTCAATATGTACCTGAGGTTGTAATGGCATCTCACCTTAAGGAGAAGGTTTCCCTACCCTTTGGAAACTGTCACACCTTTTGACATACTCTTTAGCATCTTTAAACAAGGATGGCCAATAATATCCTAAATGAAGGATCTTATAGGTTGTCCTCTTATCAGCAAAGTGTCCGCCACAAGGTTCATCATGACATGCTTTGAGAATCTCAGGCATCTCATCTTCCCGAACACATCTCCTAATGATCAAATCTGGACCTGTCTTGTACAACATATTAGCAACCCATGAATATTTTGCACCGTCATAAATGATTTTTCTTTTTTCTCTTGTATTCATAATTGAAGGAAATTTCCCTGAAACTAGATAATTGGCAATGTCAGCAAACCAAGGAGTTTGAGTAGAAATTGCAAAAAGATATTCATCAAGGAATTGATCTTCAACTGGAGGTCAACTTTTATCGTTTTGGAGTTATAAAGGAAATAAACTACCGTGTTTTCATTATGCTCATTCAGATGCTAATGTTGAATTCTTGTAAAAGCAATAACCATCTTATGACTCTACCATTAGTAATTGATTTGTTCATTAAATATCTAATTGCAGAGTGATCTGTGTGAACAAAAGTTTCATAGCTTGTTATAGAGTGTCTGAATTTGTTTATGGCATGAACAACAACTAAAAACTCGTTTCCAATTATAGTATAGTTTAACTCTGAAGGAGTCAAATTTTTACTGGTATAGTAGATAGCCTAAGGAATCAGGTATTTTTGTCCCAATACTGCTCCTAGAGTTGTATCTGAGGTATCTGTTGAAATATGAAAAGGTAACTTCCAGTTAGATCCCCTTAAAATAGGTGCTTCAGAAATTTTTGTTTTCAGGGTCTCAAAAGCTAACTGGAAATCAGAATTCCATTTGAATTCATAATCTTTGGTAAGCAATTTAAAGAGTGGGGATGTTATCTTGGTGAAGTTTTCTATAAACCTTCGATAATATCCTGTAAATCCTAGAAAACTCCTAACATCTTTTTGACAACTTGGAATAGATAAGTTAGAGATAACTTCAACTTTTGACTCATCGACTCTAATCCCATCCCCTGAAATGTGATGTCCTAAAACAATACCTTTAGTAAACATCATGAAACATTTCTCATGACTAAGTGAAAGATTTGCTTCTTGAAATCTCTTTAAAACTTTTTCCAAGTTTGCTAAGGCTTCTTCAAATGTGTTTCCATAAACTATGAAATCATCCATATATACCTCTACACAATCATGTATTAGATCCGAAAATATTCCTAATACTGCCCTTTGAAATGTTGCAGGTGCATTGCATAATCCAAATGGCAATACTCGGTAAGCATAGGTACCCCAAGGACAGGTAAATGTGGTTTTGTCTTGGTCCTCAAGTGCTACTTGAATTTGATTATAACCACTAAACCCATCTAGAAATGAGAAGTACTTTTTGCCAGCTAATGTATCTAACACTTGATCTATGAAAGGTAAGGGAAAATGATCTTTAAGAGTAGCTTTGTTTAATTCTCGGTAGTCAATACATACCCTCCATTTGCCATTTTTCTTTGGCACAATTACCAAAGGAGAAACCCACTGACTATCTGAAATAGGATAGATAAAATTGACATTCAACAATTTCTGCAATTCTTCTTTAACAATCTCCCTAAGATTTGGATTCATCCTTCTTTGAGGTTGTCTGATTGGTTTACAATTTTCCTCTATATAGATGTGATGAGTGCAATTCTTAGGACTTATCCCTTTCATATCAGTGTACTCCCATGCATATGCAGAAGAATGTCTCTGTAATATCTTGACTAACTCTTCTTGTTGAGATTTTTCTAGGTTCTTGTTTATGTTTAAAGATTTTCCTAGAAATATCTCACTTGTAGAGCTGCCAAATATATCCATGGAATGAAGAGACGTCTGTCTTGATGACAAAAACTCAATGTTGGATTCTTCTTGAAATGGTTCATGTTTGCATTCTGAAGAGGATTCAAAGTTTTCTAAAGTATTCAGAATTTGACTATCTTCACTAATTTCTGAAATTGTGAAGAGAGGTTGTAAGTCTTCTTCATCCTCTATCCATTGAGTATCATCTAGATCTGTAATTGTCCTTGCTGGAGGATACAAAGTGAATTTCTTAGTTGAACTACCATCAAAGATGTACATATCACCGGATCTACAACTAATGAAAGCATCAGCTGTAGCTAACCAAGGTCTTCCTAATATAATTGGATGCCCTCCTAGATTATTCTTAGGAGTTAGGATCATGAAATCCATAGGGTACTCCCAAGAATCTAGGGACACTGGAATGTCTTCTATTACCCCATCAGGTTTGATCACAGATCTGTCTGCTAATTGTAATAATGTGGGTGTAAAGATAAGATTAGGAAGTTTCAGTTTATCCATGATTTGTCTACTCATGATATTGATTGCTGCTCCTAAATCAATGAGTGTGTTCTGGATTTCAATTCCATTGATGTGAATTTTAACAACTGGATTTCCTGGGTCAAGATACTTTGGAATAGCAATCTTTCCCATCATAATGTCTGCTATTTTTCCTGCCAGTTGAATTTTCTTTGTTTCTCTTATTATTTTTCTTGTTTTCTTCATGCTCAACTCCTTTATTGTTTTGGCTAAAATTGGAATTTCCTTGATGGCTTGTAATAATGGAATCTTAATGCAAACATTTCTTAGCTCATCTAGGAAATCATAATTAGGCACCATAATTTGTTTTTCTACACCTCTATCAATTTGTAATCTTTCTGGAAAAGGAGGTGTAGGAATGAATGTTGATGGCTGCTCTAACACAGGAGTTGAAATTATTGGTTCTTTTTGTTTTGGTTTTTCAATGTTTGAGTCCTGAAAAGATGTGTCTTCTTCAAGACTTTTATTTTCTCGTAGAGAATCTTCCTCAGAGTTGTCTTGTTCTTGTATAATCACAGAAGGTTTCCTCTTTTCAAGTATTCTTCCAGACCTAAGTTGAACATCACTAAGGTCTAGAGGAGTAATTAAATAAGTTGGAAACTATTGGCCTTCTATCATATATGTATTCTGAGGATTTCTATTGTTGGGGTTTGGTATGGGTTGAGCAGGCAACTGATTTGATTTTTGAGGAAATGGTAATGGAAGTGGTTGATTTTGATGTTGTGGATTTTGAGGATTTTGTTGTTGAGGAAAATGTGGATATGGTGGATAGGATGGTGGATACTGATAGTACTGAGAGTATATTCCATAGGGATTTTGTGCCCCTTGTGCCCAAGCTTGAGATTGATTTTGAAATTGGGGCCAAGGTTGCTGCCAAGAATTCCAATTTGGTGGAGGTTGATTATACATTTGATCATGAAATCCTTGTGTTTGAGGTCCTTGCCAAGGCCTTCTAGAGACAAAATTGAGAGATTCTGTGGAACTTGTGGGAATTTCCTCTTGAAAGACAGCTTTAAGACCAGGAAGTGAAGGACAACTCTTGGTCTCATGTTTTTCTGAACAAATGACACAGGTCTCTACAACTTTTTCATTCAAAGGACACTCTCTTAAGGCATGCTTCTTTCTACATCTGGGACAAAAGATTGCTAAAGAATCAGATTCAGCTTTTTGCTTGTTTTGTAACTTAAGGGTGTCTATTTGTTCACTAAGACTCCCTAAGATGTCAGATTTGAATTCATCAAGCATATGCCCTATCTCTGCCCTACTTACTGTCCCAGAAGCAGACTTACTTACCCTTGCAAGAGCAGGGTCTCTTGGGCCTTTTATAGTTTTAGATTTCCCTCTTGAAAGGTTGATACATAACTCAGCTATTTCAGGAAATGTGAGCTGAGATATATCCCCTTTTCCCATCATGTTAAGGATATCCAACCATTCATCCCTAATTTTTTTCAACAGGAGAGCTTTTAAGGTGTCTTGATCTAAGTTTTCCATTTTTTCTCTTTTGATGTTGTAATGAAATCTCTCCAACAAATCTTCCAAGTTTTCATCTTCTTTTTGTAGCATCTTAAACACTTCCTCCTTATGATTGACTGGCATACAATAATCCAAATACCTCTCTAGAAATACTTGTTTCATGTCTTCCCATGTCCTAATAGAACTGTTGATCAAACTCATAAACCACTTCAATGCTGCTCCTTTCAATGTTGAAGGAAATAGTTTATGTTTTTGAGCATCTTGTAAGTAGTCATAAGTTCTACATAGGACTTCAAATTCAAATAGGAAGGTTTCATGATCTTTAGTTTTAAGTCCATAGAAGTTTGGGAGGACAGAGGGTGAAATGTTTTTCATGGTTGTATTGGTTTCTTCATCTACTATTGGAAACCCAAAAGAGCTTCCCATCTCTCTTCTACCTCTTCCTCTACCTCCTTCAGCTTCTACACCTCTACCTCCTTCTCCTCTACCTCTACCTCTACCCCCTCCAAATAATGTATTTTCTCCATTAAAGACTCCTCCTCCCCCTTCTTTTGCCATAGTTGATTCTTCTCCGGAAGTGGAAAAGTTTGTGTCTCTAGCAAGGGTCCTTGAATCTTCTTCTAAGGCAGGTTTAGTGGATGAAGTGGAAGGTCTTTCTAATGGAATACCTGATCCTAAGTCCTCTAAGAGTCTAGGATTAGTAAGGGATGGATTGTGGGTCTGAGTTGGAGGTGTACTGGCTCTTGGTCTAGATGAAACAAGTGGTGTTTTAGGGATCAAGCTTCTACTGCTACTTCTTATGAATCTACCCCTTGAGTCTCTCTCTCTACGCATATAATTGTTTTTGGGAGTTAAGAAAAAAGGTTACATAGTTACACTTCTCCGGCAGCGGCGCCAAAATGTTTGTGCTCAACCTAGTCTCCTAAATTGAGTTCATTAATTGTCAACCAGGGTTGGTAAACTGTTGAAGTGTGGTGCACTATATGTGCCTAGGTATTTGTTTCTCACTACGTTGTGTGTAGTGTTTTATGATGTTTTTGGGTTTTTTTTTATGGTTTTATATTCACAAGGGAAAGAACTAAATGCTGGTGAAAAGAAGCTATTGGTTAAAAACAGAGTGAAGCCTAAATTATGGATGACAAATGACAAATGCAAATACTGAAACAAAACAAAGCCTAAACTATGGCTAGCAAAATACAAATCTTGATAATGACTTCAAGGAAATAAATCACAACATGAGCTTAACTTGTCCAATTCATTCATTAACGATGTTTTGGAAGAGCTTGAGAAATGGGCATTTAAGTGTAAAGGAAGTTCTCCTAACTAAACAATCAAACAATCAACTTACAATGTTACAACATCTCATCCATGATTAAAGGTCTATTGGAGTATATTTGGAAAAGAATATTTGTAGCACCATAAGATTTCTATTCTAAACTAGCTTCTAATTCTGTTCTGTAACTCAATTTAACATCACTAGGCCTCACTCAAAAGTTATATTTTTCCTTTTTAGAATGGTCTTTTGAGAAAAGGCTTGTTTGTGAAATGGTAAAAAGGTTGCAAAATACTCTAGGTCTTAGACTGATACCAACTCCTGTCCAAATGATAATGTATTAATATGAGGTTGGAACAAAAGAAGTTTTGTAAATAATTAAGACCGTGGTATTTAAATTTAACAACTAATATGATTTAAAATGCAATGGATGGCAACTAAACTGAAGTGCTAATGCAGCGAGCTAAAACTAAACTAGAGTGCCACTAGTCTATTTGAAGTACAGTGAACAATGTTGAATTGAAAAGCCATTATCAAACTGGAAATGAAATGACAGAGTTGAATCACATGCATTCTACCTCCAGAGTGCTATAACTAAATTAACATGCAACTAACCTAAGGAATTCTACAGCCCATCTTGTTCAGTATGAATGATATTTTGGAAGAGTTTGTGAGAACAAATATGGCTGTATTATTCAATGCAATTGAACATAGACACAAGACTGAAAGCAATTACAACTAAAATCTAAGACACCACAGCTACCTCTTACTCATTATTATGATATTTTGGAAGAGCTTTGTAAGAGTAAGACTGGCTATGCCACTTAGTGTAAACTTAGCAACTAAAACCTACAATACCACAGTTATGCCTTATTCATCATAATGATATTTTGGAAAAGTTTATTAGAGTAAGTTTTAACTGTGATAATTAACGAAAGCAAATGAAACTAAAACCTACATTATCACAGTTGTGCCTTATTCTTCGTAATGATATTTTGGAAGAGTTGATTAGAGTAAGTTTGGCTGTGATAGTAAATATAAACAAATATGAACATAAGCTTCAGAAATCTACTTAAACTAGAAATAAAAGCGAGACTAAAAATACTTATCTACTGTATAAACAAGGCCGCTCAGGAGGCAGAGGCCCTCTACCACCAGAGTAGCACAAAATCTAGTTCAAAATCGACTGAACACATTCAAGGAAATGTTGCTTCTTTCATTAAAGAGGAATCACTTCAAAACAGAGTATTATCAGACTTCAAAGATCTATCAGTCAACCATAAAATCTAACCAAAATCTAACCTTTGTCTCTTGGTTTCCCGAGCATATTTATAGCAAATTTACATAACAGAACTTGAGATAATACAAGGATTACTGTCTTTCCATATTAAAATCGAACTAGAACTCTAAAGGTGGCATCGTAATATGACAAAGGACATCTGGACTATCCTTGTCCTATTAGGAGTCTATCTCCTAGCTTGAGTTCTCACGTGCATAACCACGTACAGAATTCTATTCGATCTTCATGGAGAGCAACAAATGCTGAGGGCATGACGTGGAATACGACCATGTGTGGCTTTCCCTAAGAGGACATCTGGAACCTGCTTAAACATGAAGATGGCTACAGAATTGGCAACTAGCTACAGAATGTCTGCATTATGTAGCTAGTTTCAATTCAAAAAGTACTACAATGACACAATCATAAAAACATAGCAAGTTAGCCACGATATTCATTCTTAAAGCAATTTTAACTAATTTCATTGATCATTTGAGCCTGGGATTAATAATGGATAAAAGAAATGGAGTGGAATGTGGTGGAAGAAAGAACATTTTTGGAGCTCAACAGGTGGAAAACCAGACAGAGAAGAAGATAAAGGTGTTGAGGACAGATAATGGTGGAGTGTTTTGCAAGAAGGAATTTTAAGAATTCTATAAGAATTGTGGTATATCACGGTGGAAGACTAATCCATACACACCTCAACAAAACGAAGTTGCAGAAAGAATGGACAAAACGTTGATGGAAAAGGCAAGAAGCATGCTTAGTGGTATCGGGTTAGGATAGGAATTCTGGGCAGAAGCAGTGGAGACTACATGTTACCTGGTTAACAGATCACCTTTATCAGCATTGGAGGATAAGACTCCACATGAGGTATGGACTGGTAAGAAACCCTCTCTTTCACATATGAGGGTATTTGGATGTGATGCATATGTACATGTTCCAAAGGATAAAAGGACCAAATTGGATAATAAATCTGAAGGGTGCATCTTTATTGGGTATAAGGATGGCTTAAAAGGTTACAAGCTTTGGAACCCAGAAACAAGGAAGGTTGTGTACAACCGAGATGTGGTGTTTAGAGAGGTAAAATATGTTGTTAAACATGAAGTCCTACCAAAGTAACCTAAGAAGATAGAGTTTGAGCTAAAGGATGATGAATCAGACTCTACAACAAAAGAAGTTTCAGAAGAGGAAGAGCCACAAACTCCAGCTATGAGAAGATCAGTTCGGGAAAGAAGGAAACTAGAAAGGTATAGTCCATTTTATTTATTTTCAAATTTTTCTTTAACTATAACTGATGAGGATCACAGAACTGTCAGGGAGCCAGTGGATTCAGAGGATGAAAAACTCTGGAAGGAGACCATGGTTGATGAAATGACATCCTTGCACAAAAATGAGGCATGGGTTCTGGTGGAGTTGTTGGCTGGAAGGAAGCCCATCGGGAGCAAATGGGTGTTTAAGAAGAAGATAAATGTAGAAGGCAAGGTGGAGAAATACAAAGCTCAATTGGTAGCAAAAGGTTATTCCTAGGCATCGGGAATTGATTTTGTGTTAAATTTTCTCCTGTTGCCAAGGTTACTTTTATTAGATTACTTTTATCTGTTGTTGTTGCATTTGATTTTGAGGTAGAACAGTTGGATGTGAAGACAACATTTCTTCACGGGGATTTGGAAGAGGAGATCTACATGAAGCAACTTGAAGGCTTTATGGTGAAGGGTAAGAAAGAACTAGTATGCAGGTTAAAAAAGTCTCTGTACGAGTTAAAATAGTCACCAAGGATGTGGTATTAAAAATTTGATACCTATATACGGGAACTTGGCTTCACTAGAAGCAAAGAGGATCACTGTGTGTATTTTAAATTAATTGGTAACCATGTTATTTATTTGTTCTTGTATGTGGATGATATGTTTCTAGTTGGAAATGAAAAAGAAATTATCCAAGATTTGAAGACCTAATTGTTCTCCAAATTCAACATGAAGGATCTTGGTGCTGCAAAATATATTTTGGGCATGGAAATTAAGAGAGATCAGGTAAAGAGGAAGCTCTGGTTAAACCAGAGGAAGTATGTCAAGACAATATTGCAGAGGTTCAATATGCAGGATAGTAAACCGGTGAAGGTTCCTCTTCTTGTGGGTGTAAATCCATCTATTGAACAATGTCCCAAGACACAAGAAGAAGAGGAGAATATGTCTCGTGTTCCATATGCAAGTGCAGTGTGTAGCCTGATGTATGCAATGGTTTGTTCTAGACCAGACATTGCACATGCAGTGGTAGTATTGAGCAGGTTTATGTCAACCAGGGAAGGAGCATTGGACAGTAGTGAAGCGGGTTTTTAGATATTTGCGTGTCACTAGTGATTATGGTTTGTGCTACCAGGGAAGACCAGGATTGGACAGATTTTTGGACATTCGTGGTTTTGTTGATGTAGATTGGGTAGGAGATCTGGACCAAAGAAGATCTACAATTGGGTATGTGTTTAGCCTATTTGGAGGTGCAGTCAGTTGGATGAGTAAAAGACAGTTTGCAGTGGCTCTTTCAACTACAGAGGCAGAAGACATGGCAACCACATATGCAAGCAAGGAAGCAGTTTGGTTGGAGATATTGTGTTCAAGTATGTGGTTGGTGCGGTGAGCTATAAGGGTAGGTTGTGATAGCCAAAGTGCAATTTTCTTGGCTAAGAACCCTGCTTATCATTCAAAGACAAAGCACATTGATGTTCAATATCACTTTGTGAGAGATATTTTTGAGGATAAAAGGGTGTTACTGGTAAAGGTGGACACTTTGAAGAATGTTGCAGATGCATTGACGAAGTCTGTGAGCACTCAGAAATTCTCTTGGTGTAGAGAAACAATGGGTGTTGCAGATTTGGAATAATGACTAAGCTCTCATGTGGTCCCCTATGGAAAGAAAAAAACAAGTGGGAGAATGTTGGGTATGTGTTATATTCTTTCCACGGACTCGCCCATGGTTTTGTGCATGGGTTTGCACATCATTTTGGGGCATGATGGTTTTCATCCCCTGTTATTTTGTAGATCCGGTCAAAGGAACTACGGTTATGTTCTAATCCATGGTTAATGGATTGGGGTTTATGAATGCTTCGAAATGTATATATATGTGTTGTAACACTAAAAGGAATATAATGAAAAATCAAGCTGGTAATCCCGATTTGGGATCCTGGGGAAAATTTTTGTGTATATTTTTTTTATGTTTTATTATCTCGCTATTGTTTATTTTTTGTTTTTAAGATTCATTTGCAAATAATTTCTATACAGGGTTAAAACCTACAATTTTAGCTTAGTAATTTGAGTAAAAATTAATTCAAATATAGGTTATCCAAATGGGGCATCAAAAATCCAAAAACAATATTTCCAACAACCTTCATTTTATAATCTTTAAATCTTGAACATAAGTTGTCTCCCAATGTCTTTGACATCAATGACAACAATATTTCAAATAAAGTATTTGATTCCATGTTATTGAATTACCTTCAAGTACCATATAACTCTATTTGCAACACACCAACGTGCTTCAGAATATTTTTTGCATGACCCTAGAAAAAATATAAATTAGAAATAAAATATACCCACAAGCTATCTATATTTAGTTGCATATTCAAATTCATTCCCTTCTCTTGAAATAATCTTCATATTTTGTTCCATTAGAGTAGAGAGAGGATTATTGTCAACCCTACTAGTTTGTGTAGCCATTTTCTATTGTAGTTCTTTCGAAATATGAATACATAATTTGGATTCTCAATTACTGCATTACCTAAGTAGTAGTGAAGATATCCCATGTTTTTCATCTCAAATCCCTTTTTCAATTCTTTCTTTATGGATGCAATATATGATTTATTGTTCCCAATTACTAAAATACCATCTACAAACACCATGATCACTCTACATATACCACAGGATGTACAATTATTTTTCCAACTTTATTGACCAAAACATTTGCATCATCAATATTAAAATACTTGAAATTGATTTTCAAAAGACTCAAATTTAACTTTTCATACGATGCACGAGGTGTTTGCTTTAGGCCATGCAAATATGATGAGCTTGCATATCTTATTTTCTTGACCCTTTTATAGCAAATCCTTTCTAGTTGAGACGTGTAAACATTATCCTTCAAGTCTCCATTCAATAAGGTTGCTCATCCATGTGATCAATTGTCCACCTATTTGGTGTTTTAAAAGCCAACAATGCAAGAAAGATAGCTCATTTTTCTATGGGAGAAAATTAGCCTCATAGTCTATGCCTTCTTTCTATGCAAATCCTTCTACCACATGCCTTGCTTTACTCTCGTCAAATGAACCATCAAATTGTACTTCATAGAACTTTTGGTTCCTATGTTTCCAACCTCATTAGAGCAAACATTTTCAATTGTCTTTATGAGCCACTTTTATCCTTTCTATGATGGTACACACTGCTCCATTGATTGATATGGTGTTAATAATGTAAACTTTGAAACGGGAACGGGAACGGAAACGAGTACCTGCTTTTTTTAGGTAGCAAAAAATAGTCTGATTTTAAAAAGTGTTGATTCAGAATCCTCTTAATTTTTTTTAGCATGTTTTTTACACACTAAAATTTCTTATATACCAAGTATAGACATTGTTTTTAAAATGTTAGTGTTTTTATGTTGATTTTGAAAAGTGTTGATGCCAACATCATCCCCTTTTTTTATAAGACTTATTTTATATTTACATTTTTTTAATCTATTAAATTCTAATAATTATTTTCTAAATTTAACAATTTTTGAGGTATTCGACTTCTTCCTCTTCACTTACGTATTTTTTTAAGTGTTCTTCAGGTTGTTTTTTTTTTTTTAGTGAGATCTTTGATTTTTTTCAGTGTAAAAAAAAAGGGTCAAAAATTTAAAGTGTCAATCTTCTATCTAATTATAGATTGTTAAATAATATTTCATTGCACATGAAATAATTGCCACTAAAACAACAAGAATTTTTAACAATTTACATAAAAAAACACATTTTGTATATAAAAATAACTGAAAAAAATACACATTTTGCGTCTTTTTTGCTAAAACTGACATGTCAAATAAACCATTTTTATAGGAAAAAATTAACAAAAAAAAATGCAAATTAGCATTTTTGTGAATTTTATGTGAAAAGTGAATAATAATTACAATTTTTTTCCAAACTTACATGATTCATATAAAAATGAAGTGAAAATCACATTATAAAAATATTAAACATATAATAACAACAATTAAATATTTGTTTCTTCTCATAAAATGTCAGAGTCAAAACATTACAAGTATAACTCATGAATAATTACAAAAAATGAGCTTCATTTGGAAGCTTCACTTAATCAATAATCAATAATATCACATAACCCAAACTCTTCATCTTCAAGAGTTTTATTATTGTCCTCTTCCACAATATTTTCATGATTGGCTTCAGTTTCATCATTTTCCTCTTTTGATGGATCTTTGATTTCTGCGAACGTCCCAAAGTATGCCTTTCCAATCATTCCATCTAATGGTGGTTGAGGTTCTCTTGCTTTTTTTGCCACGTGAGATTCATTAAATCCCCCTTTTCTCAAACCAACTTCTTGCATTGCATCTGGAAGAAATTGAAGAGCATTGATTCTTTGCTAAATAAATCTGCATTGTATTGGGTATTTTTTAATGGAAATGCAATTTCTTCCTTTTTTTAAGCAACGTGCTAGTGTTGTACCTAATCATCAAGCACAAAAGAAAAAAATTAGTAAACTAGTATAAACACAAAAATATAAAAAATAAAATAGTGAAATTCATTCTTATAAAATAAAACTTACTTGAGCCTGAAAATAAATCCAAAACCCAATCTCCTTCATTTGAACATAAATCTAAAAGATAGTTAATCAATGACTATGGTTTTTTATATATGTTAACTATCTCTCATTTTGCTTCTTTATCTTCATATGTTAGTTTTTTTACAATAGCATCATGGACCAGTGCTTGACTATGATTCTTTCCATCTACTTGATTGAAAATAATAGGCTTGTAGCTATCATCCTTTGTCCAAATTTCAACATGAATGTATTCATAGTCACTTATAATTGGTTGATTTCTGCCACAAATAAGATTTGGCTTTTTCCTGTAACATGAAACAGTAAAAGTTCAATTAACTTGTATATAAATTATTTTTTTAACATTAATCAAACATACAATTTCAACATCTTACCATGTAAGCTCCATCCTTGAATCATATTTTCCCTTTAAGCTTGATAATAACAACCCCAATTGTGTTTCTGAATGAAATGTCACAAATATCCAAATTGGTGATGTTGCGACTTCTAGAAATCCTGCAACCACTTTACTAAATTCTTGATAAGTATAAGGGTTACTATCATATTCAATGTTTGGGGTATTGAAACCATGAGAAATATCTGCAATAACTAGGGAATAATCCCTTTTAGGTATGAGTTTTGCAATGTCTTCAATCACCTGATATTATTTGATATTGGATAGTGTGGAGCCCATTCCAAATGAAATGATTAATACTGGGATCAAGTTCAACATCACTAAGATGTCTTTTTCTCATCCTTTCCATTTTAATTTTTTCAAAAAAGCTTTTGAAACTATCCAGTTCTCCATTTGCATCCTTCTTCATATTTAATAAAATAAACAAAAGAAATA
This sequence comes from Pinus albicaulis, assembly GCA_034641835.2. NCBI lineage: Eukaryota > Viridiplantae > Streptophyta > Pinopsida > Pinales > Pinaceae > Pinus > Pinus albicaulis. The sequence goes on from CM076574.1 coordinate 887,024,285, forward strand.
TATAAGTTATAAATTAAAAATAAAATACATATCAATAGAAATGAATGTATAAACGAACATACCTTTTCAAATGCAAGATAAAAATCTTTTAGCACTGTTGTAGAACTTGAATCTAGGTAGTTGCGTACAACATCATCCCAACTATCTTCATTTAACAATTTAACCATTTGTTCTTGTGTTCTCATATAAACCTTTGGACTGAATAAATGAAGTAAACAATGTTAATATAGTGTTATGTATAAAAAATAACACCAACAACAATATATTATATTTAATAGAAATTTATAATCCAAAAATAAGTAAAAATAGCAAACTTACTTTAGAAATTCCTCATACATTTCCTCCATTGATAATTCTCCTGACTTTACATGAGATAATATTTTTTTCACAAGCTTTTCATCCTTCACTCCTTGCATTGATCTCCAAGTTGTGATAGTCATATCTTCTGGAAGGAGCTTCATTTTAGGACCTTATGTACTGTTGGTACATATCAATGGTTTAGACTTTTTGACCTTCTGACTTTTGATGTCAACGTTCTCTCACAACTCAAAAATATGATCAATCAATTCCCATATCTCTCCAATTCTAAGTGCCAACTGGAAAATGTTATCCATACCTCTGAATATTTCATAATTTAATTTGCAACCTTTTGAACTTATTTTTTCTTCAATTTGATAATCAATTTCCATACAACGTTCCTTCTGGAATGCATGATCAACCTTTGTCTTATCACCACCACATTTTTCTTCAAATTCACTATGAATAAATCTGACCCTTTAGATGAAATTCATAGACATCCTATACTCATTATCTGAATTGTGATCCCATGCCAATAACTTTGCTTTTGTATCTGTCAAACCAACATAAATGATACATTTCATTGTTTCAAAATGCGGGTTATTGGGATATTCCTCCATTAATTTCCTTTGAGCTTCTACAGAATGGTTGCCCACAAGTACATAATATTTGTATTCAAAACATTTTGACTTTTAAAATTATTCTTTGTTAGGAACCTGACTTGAATCAACAAGAAGAACATAACCAACCACATGTGCAAAAGGGTTGTACCTCATCAATGTTTTCAAATTGTGAACATGCAAGTGGTGTGGATTTCTAATTTAAACCATCCTTCATCTGACTTGTAGACTTGAATGACATTAAGTTGAAATGACCGATCACCCTCAATTAAATTTGTCTTCACCAAATGATGTCGAATGGAATTTTGTTTTGTTTTCATAACACCATCCTCTAAATCAACTCCTGGTGTAATGATTTCCCTGCTTGCTTTGGAGTTTTCACTAGGTCCTTCATTGTTGTCCATGATTTTTTCATAATAAGAATTTTTTTATTTCTTCCTCCTATTGGTTAGGATATTTTCTTGAACCGAAATAATCTCCTTATCATCAACTATAAGGGAGACATCCTTGGGAATTTTTGTTTTTGTTTTTTTATGGCTCTTCTCCTTTCTAACATCAGTTCTAATCTAATCCTCGTATATGGAAACACATTCTTCATCTTCAGCTTCAAATTTAACTTTCTCATTTTGAAAAGTAACATGTCTACCTTTACTAGATTGATCCCTTTGATACAATCTTGTAGCATCATGAAGTATTTTTTTTGTTTCTTTCCCATTTCTTCTGCTTCATGTTCATGGAAAATGGAGACAAAATTCATAATATCTCACTCTATATAATAGATTCCCCCCCAACATAATTGAATTCCCTCAGCAAAATCCTGTAAAACAAAATATAATATGTCAATATTAACTAAGTTATTAAAAATACAATGATATAATTTGAATAACACAAAACAGATAAGTGTGAATAAAAATACTTACAATCTTATGTGAAATATTTTGTATGATTTGTTTGCATATCTTTGAAGAATATTCCCCTGTGTTATACATCGAAAATGTAAAATGATATCTATGTTTATCATGTGACTTGGACGGTTTTGATAGTATATGAACACTTTCAGTATTTGGAAGTATATATAGGTCTAATAATTTTCCCACCAAGTCATAACTTTCAGCATCAAAATTTTTACTATCATATAGATATAATTGCATAGATTTGTCTTCTATATCTTTCATAAACCATGCACATTTTGAACGATTCACTTATGTTGATTTCTTCCAAAATGAAACCGATCTCTTTTCTTTTGTGGATGCATCTCCCACATTTTCAGTAATTAACTGAGGTGCATTTCATCCAACAATGATTTTTTAAGGCCCACCTGTAGCTTTAGATGATGCAAATGTTGAATTTGGTCTAGAAAGATTAACAAAAACCTTCCTTGATGCCATTTTCATGCAAACATATAAATTACTAAATCACAAAAAAAAAATATCTTACGTAAACAAAATAGAAAACTTGGTTTAAAAAAGAATGATATTTTTTCCTTGACAAAAACTGTAAAACAATTTATTTATTTTTACATGCCATCTCCCCAACCCCCCTAAAAAAAAACAAATTACAATTTGGGGGTCGATTCTGAGAATCAGACCTTTGGGCATATAAACATATTTCTTTTTTTTATATGCCCAAAGGGTTGATTCTCGAAATCGGCGCTTTGGGCATTTAAAAAAAAAAATTAATTATATTACCAAAGGGTCGATTGTGAGAATCGGCCCCTTGGGCATATAAAAATAAAATAATTTTTTTTTATATGCCCAAAGGGTCGATTCTGAGAATCGACCCCTTGGGCATAGAAAAATAAAATAATTTTTTTTATATGCCCAAAGGGTCGATTATGAGAAACGACCCCTTGGCCATATATATTAATAAAATTAAATATATATATATATATATATATATGTGTGTGTGTGTGTGGCCATATATATTAATAAAATTAAAAATATATATGTGTGTGTGTGTGTGTGTGTAAGGGGTCGATTCTCATAATTGGCCTCCTTGCCTTGGGCACCCCTCGGGCTCGGGCAGACGTCGCCCCGTGGGCGCGTCCACCTGCAGCACAACACCCACGACATCGTGTTGTGGGCCTGTGTTGTGGGCAGACACGCCCAAGGGGCGGCGTGACCCAACGTCGCCTTGTGGGCACGTCCGCCCACAACACGGGTTCCCTGGCTCAAGTGGGTGCGCCCACCGGCCCCCTCCGCAGGAAAGGGGGTCGATTCTCATAATCGACCCCTCTATTTTCCTGGGAGGCCGGTGGGCTCACCCACTTGGGCTAGAATGGCCATGTGCATGTTAATTGTTTTTTTAATTTTAGATTTAAAAAAAAAAAAAAACTTTTGTTTTTTACCTAAAAAAAATTAATGGTAAAAGTTGGTAAATTTTTTACAGTTTAAAATAAATTGAATTTAATTAATTTTAACAATTTACTAATTTCTAGAATAATAGAAACAAAACTAACCCTTCAAAAGCGAGAATCTCCCACAGGGCGACGTCCGTCGAGGCCCACGGCGTCAGCCCCCTTGCCTGGATCGGCCTCCTGCCAGGTAGGGGGGCCGACTCCCTGGAGTCAAGCAGACATCGCCCCATGGACTCGTCCGCCCGCAACATGATTCCCATGGTGTTGTGCTATGGGTGGAGGTGCCCACAAGACAGTGTCTGCCCGAACCAGAGGGTCGCCCTCAAGCTCGGGCAGACGCTACCCTGTGGGCACGTTTGCCCACAGCACGAGTGCCTTGGCCCAAGTGGGCGTGCCCACCAGCCCCCTGGGAAAGTAGGGGGGGCGATTCTTAGAATCATCCCCTCTGTTTTCCCATGGGGCTAGTGGGCACGCCCACTTTGACCAGAAAGGCCATGTGCTACCCGAGGCAGGCCCACCCACAATGTGCATGTTAATTTTTTTTTAATTTTAGATTAAAAAAAAATTCTTTCATTTTATACCTAAAAAAATTAATGGTAAAAGCTAGTAAATTTTTAACGGTTTAAAATAACTTGACTTTAATTAATTTTAATAGTTTACTAATTTCCGAAATAATAGAAACAAAACTAACCTTTCAAAAGCGAGAATCTCCCGTTGACAATGTTGTTGCTCTTGAAAATCATTCCAATTTTTTAAACAAACCTCGAGAAATCTTGACGCGATGTGTGGATTAGTGAAAATGACATTTGTTATAAAGCGTAAATAACATAATTTTTTTCGGCAAGCTTAATGTGGCATAAAAAGCATTAATGAATAGTAAAAAAATAAAATTATAATGTAGTAAAAGTTATATAATTTAATTAAAAATATTTTAGTTTGAAAAAAATTAAGAGAAAAATGTTTAGGGAATTTAATTCGAAATTAAGGTCAATATTATGAGAATATTTTAATAACTGATTTTCAAATAAACCGTTTAAATAAAAGTTGGAGGGACATACTTCAAGCAAAAAAAATCAGCGAAAAAACTTGGAGGGAATTTTTCATTGTTTCAGCTATATATTATCATTGGGAGAGAGATCATTTGCATCATTCAACATTTCTTGTTTGAGCGTTATGGATTCCTCTGATACTAAAGTTTATTTTTATGAAGCATCAACATCTTCGTCACGTAAAAACTCTATTCATATTGATGAATATAACGAGAGAAGTAGTGACAAAATGAAATATGAAGATTTTCAAATGAATACAGAGTCTAAATGTCGACTTATTCCTAATCCTATGGACTATGAGAGCAACAATGATGAATGGCAAGATGAAGAATTTCCAAAAACTAGAGACTCACATTTTCCACTTAGTCATAATCCTAAGGACTTTGAGAGCAATAGTGATGAACGGCAAATTGACAAATTTTCAATGGATAGAGAGCCACAATTTCCACTTAGTCCTAATCCTAAGGACTATGAGAGCAATAGTGATGAATGGTCGGATGACAAATTTTCAATGGATAGAGAGTCACATTTCCCACTTAGACTAATCCTAAAGACTATGAGAACAATAGTGATGAATTGTAGGATGAAATTTTTTTAGTGGATAGAGAGTCACATTTGCCACTTACTCCTAATCCTAAGGATTATGAGAGCAATAGTGATGAATGGCAGGATGAAAAAATTTCAGTAAATAAAGCGTCGCATTTTATAGTTACTCCTAACCCTATGGACTTTGAGAGCAGTAGTCATGAAGGGTAGGATTAAGAAATTCCAATAAATCGAGAGTCTCAATTTCCACTTACTCATAATCATATGGACTATGGGAGCGACAGTGATGAAGGTCAGGATGAAGAATTTCCAATAAATCAAGAGTCGCAATTTCCACATATTCCTAATCCTATGAAATTTGAGAGCAGTGGTGATGAAGGTAAAGATAAAGATGATGAAGAATATTCTCCAATTCAGTATTTCAAAACCACAGATGATGGTATTGAAAATTTTCATGACACGGAAGATGGTAATGAATATTTTTCAAACAATGATGGTGGTGAATTTCCTAACTATATTGCAAATGATCATAGTAAGAATAATATTCCTCCTAATGATCGAAAGGAAGGGGAACATTTAGTATGGAATGGAATGGAAATGACGTAACCGAATATGGAATGGAATTGTTCTGAGCGTTGTGCCATTCTCTCCCTTCCGACCCTTCTTTATTTCTTTTCTGCCCGAATTCACGCTAAAACTACTAAGAGAGGCATCTAACTAAGTAAGAGGCGGATGAACTGACTAACTAACGAAATTAAGGCACTGCTCCGACCGCCCGAATGCATGCGGAGGGAGTAAGAGGAAGGAAGTAGGAATGCGGCTCATCATAGAGATCTGTTCTCAGACGCCAGGACCGCCATTTCTCTAAGGAAAAAGCTTAGCTACTGTTCTTAAACCGTAGGACCGCCTACTTCATAATGTAAGTAGACCGTAGGTGGGTTATTTACCGCATGCTGCACCATCACAGAATTCATTATCGACTCGCCTACTCCTTCCTCTCTTACGGCGGGATAAAGCTTCTGGGAGAGTGTATTTATTTATCTTTCTCTCCAGCCGAGACCGTCCGTAAATAAATGTTCCACTGCATGCATATCGGGCAGGAGATCAAAGACCGGGATACTACCTACCTCACTGCAACTCCGTCCCCTCTCAGTAAGCTAGCTAGATGAATTTGTTTGGGTCACTCGGGCCTTGCCTTTATTAGATGATGGGCCACTAAAATGATTGTTTATTTATTCAATTCGGGTTCTTCCGAAAGCTGATTGACCAAAAGCTGATTGACACGTGCAAATCACCCATCTACCGGTTCGACTGCCTATTGAGGCCTAATACATTGATTGTTCCAATCGAGGGGAGGGAATGGGTTTGAGACGAACGATATTCCGAAAGCGGAAGGAAATGGGGATGGAAGGAAATGGGGATGGATCTGAGGAATTCACTTGGTCTGGTCAAGGAGCCCGCTCTGGTAAGTTTGGGATTGGAAAAGTTTCTCATTCGTTGATAATGAATTATGATCGATGCTTTCGTTACTGATCCTAATATGAAAAATCTAGATTAGGGGTCGGTCTTATCAATTACTTACCTGCGGGTGAAGACTTCGGGAAGGGAGGTTCCCGCTTGAAGGTAGGTCTTACAAGCATAAAAGCGGAGCTCTGCTCAGGTTAAGGTAAGGTCTTATCAATTTTTTCAATCCTCTTTCTTATTTGTTTAGAAGGGAGGGAAAGGTGCTCATCTCTTGCATCTCTTGCTTGCAGATAAGGTCCTGGTAAACCCAGCCCCAGGCCCAGGAAGTAAGGTAGTGGTCCTGGTAAACCCAACCCAACCCAGCCCCAGGCAGTAAGTAAGTAAGTAAGTAAGTGGTAGGTCCTGGCCCTTTATCTATTACTATTTCTATTATTTTATTGGCTTGGCTCTGGCCCCTCAATCTAGCTAGCTAGCTCAGGTAAGGTTATCACTTACTGGGTGAAAATGTTCTAAGGTGTTGTGTCCTTTGTTTATGTTATCTCTAGTTACCGACATGATACGAGTCATTACGTGAAAGCCATACGTCGTAAATCAGAGGCTACTGCCTTAGATACTTGGCCATCCTGGATCTCTTTTTAGGCACTTTCTTTTGCCCCGTGAGTCTAATTTCGGTAACTAGAGGTAAGATCAGTAGGGACGGCAAGGAACAACCAGCCAGATGGTAGAACTGCTTCTGAGACTTTCTCTGTGTGCCCAATCCCAAATGCGCTCATTTACCTATATAAATATTGCTCTATCTCCCTCCCACCTATTCTCCTTCCATGGGCCTGCTTTCACCCTCCTACCTAGGTGAGCCATCACCCCACCTACTAGCTAGTCGGTGCGGTATCTGACCGATGCCTAACAGCCCCAAAACAAGGGTAACTGCTTTCTACCTATTCTTATTACTCACTTATTTCTTTGGCTGGCTCTTACCTATGATTTTTCTCTGGCCCGGACTCTTTGATTTCAAGACCTTTCAATTTGAAGCATAGATCCAACAGTGCCATGCGAACTTTCATCCACTCATTTCTTACTTTACAAGCAAGCCTATGCTTGGGCGAACGTAGATAAAGGGAGAAACTCCCCCTCGAATCCCTATCAGTTTACGCCGCTTATTGACTCTTTGAAGAGGGAAACCGTTCCACCTCTATACTTCCCACTGAATCGTTTTGATTCTTCCAATCCAATATAGTCACTCACATTATTGATTTCTTTAGGGCCTCTCCTCCTCATTGATCAATCGAAGGTACAGCTCGCTCAAGCGCTTCCAGAACTGCCATATGGAGGTAAAAGAGATAGGCGATCCAACCCCTAAATAAATGAGTAATTGATAGGGAAGGCTTACCTTTCATTAATCAATAGCTTGATCCCGGCTCCTAAGGAAGGAAAGCACCACTTTCCACCAACATAACTCAACATTTACTACTGATTTTTCTTAATTTCTTTCTTTATTGGCTTATACCTTCCAGACACCTCACCTGCGCCCCTCCTGGACACGCACCATACTTATTTGGCAGATTATAATGCAGGTGAAGAGATCGCGAGCCACGTTTAGCGCGAGCAAGACCTTCATGCGTATGGTTGTTCCCGTGCAAGGGCATGATCGAATGCTCGTCTAGTTACTAATCCATCTGTAAATCGCACTGTCATTCACTTACGTTGATCCACTGAATAACCCAGCCATGCGATTCCGCTAATTCATATTATTGATGGAAACGTTTTGGGTTGCCCCACATTACTTCTGTCACTATGACATTTCACTGGAGTCACTAGTTATATGGATAAAGTCCAAGATGCACCTCACTCTGCCAAAGAAATGGGACTTAACAATGCAACAACAAGGAGAATAAAGGCTAAGGAACCAATCCCACACCCCAACCGCAGGCGTTGCCACGGACAAGGACAAACCCAAGGCCAATGGAACCGAATGGATCACCAAGACCAATTAGCCCACCAAGGCAAAGGCAAATCCACCCGCGTAGGAAAAAGCGGCAGTCAAACCCACTTAGACGATAGCGATAGCCACTTGGGTGCACATCCAATCCGTGCTCAAAGGACATCCTGCTTCCCAAATGACCGTAATAATTCCAGATTTAGTCCAAATGTTAGTGGTGAAGGTAGTAGTGGTGGAGAACCTGGGATAGGAAGGTCTAAGCGAATATTTGATATATTCACGGACGCTGCTAGGTCAATGGCTGGCTTGGCTTAGGGTAATGACTGAACACCACATCTAGGAGCGGGCTATGGCTCTACTGGTTACTCATGCAGTGGTTTCCCATCCATGTGGTAGTTCCCCATCTATTAGGTGGATCTCCGAGGAACTAATTATCCTGGGTATGCTGCTGCTAGGTATGCTCTTAGATATACTCCTGTCCATGCTGCTAGTACTAGTGGTGCATCTCCTGAATCAACCAAACCAACTTACCTAGGCGGTAGGCTTTGGTAGGCTAAGGTTGGTGGGTCTAGATCTGGAAATAGATCTGTATATGTATAGACTGAACTGACTGCTTAATCACCCGAATCAACCATTGGATCAACAGCTTAACCTATTGCATAATCTACTGTTTCTACTTCCGGGTCTTGATCTCGATCTGTTACTATAGGGTATGGATCTACTTATGCTACCGAAGCTACTCGTGCTTATGAATCTGGTACTTCCGCTTCTTCGACTGGATAAACCTTCGTCTCTATGGCTGCTGGTCCCGGCTCTACCTTTGCCTCTTAAATTGAATTCGCTTTCTTTTTGAATGGGTTTTTCTTCTCGGTCAGAGGAACGGCTATACTCTCACATATATAACGAATATCCTTACGGGCTCTCCCCATGCAGGCATGTAGGCTGGTGGCATGATATGAATGGGCGGATGATCCTTAGTGAAACCACAACACTATGGCTAGTGAATGAGTTAAACCTTTCTAAGCTTATAAGAAGGCTAGTTTGATTGAGTTCCACTTCTTCCTTTGCATGCAATCTGTCTTTATTCATCCCATCCTTAGTGATTGAGTTCAACTTCCCACTTCTTTCTTTGCAATCTGAAGTGAGTAGTTCCACTTCCCTCTCTATGGTTCCATCTGAAGAGGATTAGTTCCCACTTAGCTGCTCTAATAAGTAGTGATTGGTTCCCACTCTCCTATTTGCAATCTTTCTTGATCCATCCTAGTGAAGTGATTTAGTTCCCACTCTCCTATTTGGGCTCTAAGAAGGCTTAAGTTAGTAGTTCCACTCTATATGGTTTCCGGTTCCATATGAGAGTCCGGTCCCATCCTTTCCGGATGAGTTCGTTCAACTTGATATTCTATTTCGTAGCTAATAAAAGTGAGAAAAAACAGATATGGATGACCCGGCAAGATCTTTTCGGTCCAAAACAAAAGGTCTGTTCGAATAAACATGCCCGTATAATTTCTTTTTTAGAAACTATTCTATTATTCTTCCTTCTTACCTTCCTTCTTATACCTTCCTATCATTCTATACTAGGTTGGATTCTGTTATTAGATGTATTCTAAAATGAGTTAAACCTTTCTATACTGGGTTTATTAGCTTCTTTACCCTACTTATCCTTTTCTGAGCTAATGAGTATTTGAGGGAAACTACTACCTTTCTTTCTTAGCTTAATAATGAGGGAGAGGCTGAATCATCTTCCTTACAACCTTATTAGCTTACTTTCTTACCTAGCTTCTTAATGAGTAAGAGTACGGGTAATGCCCCCCACCCAAGAAGTCAAATGAAGGAATTGATATCTAAAATGGAGATATCGGCGAGGATATAAATGAATCCTGGATTCATGCGGTAAGTCTTATAACGCCTCATTTATTTATGGAGAACAACCCCAGTTACGGAACCAAGGTACGGAGCCAGGCGTGACCGCGCTTATACCAATTCTCCAGTTAGACCTACTGTTGATCAACACTTTGTACCTCGGCTTGTTATGGCCTTAATGATTCGGATACAGCACCAGCGTTCGAGAACCAACAAACACTTCCTGCTGACATATTCTTACTTTGGGTACCACTGCTATTTACCATTTACTGTTACCTACTACCCACCTGCCTTAGCCTTATTTGAAGGATGGAATCACCTTACATGCATTTATTCAGTTATTTGCCTTAAGACAATTGCGAGTTCAAGACCCCGGTGGAAATTCATTCAGTGGTATAGTTGAACAGGTCTAGGGTGTCTAGGTGGGCAGGTAGTTCGTAAACACAGAAGGGGTAAGGGTAAGGAAGGGTATGATGGGTAGAAAGTAAAGGTAAGGATGAGGTAGTCTGTCTGATCCCGTCCTGAGACCTGCCGCCATCGGGCTCACTATTCATATGGTGAGGGTGAGCCTGCCGAACTCTCGACTATAGGCCGCCATCGACGAAGTGATCCGGTCCTGCTGATAAGCAGGGTGGTGACTAGCTCTTATGTCTATCCACGATGAAAGGCTTCATCAATTGGTAAGGGACTCCATTGACTAGGGGGCATTAAGGGAAGGGAGAATATTCATCCCGTTGCTACAAGAGAAGACATACGGCAGTAGCTACTAAGATTCATTCAGCGATTGGTATAGGGAGAACATATATAGTTCTTGCAGGTGGGTAGGTCTATGTCCTTGCAGTAGGTTTTTTCTAATGGATGAAGAGTCTAATCGTATCGGCTCAGCCATACCAATAGTTCATACGTGGTGTACCACCTGTAAGAATTCATAAGGGAAGGCAGTAAGTCAAGGGTAAGGTGATCCATCCATCCGGTGCTGCTTCTAAGATCAAGTCGTGGGTTGGGCATAACTTCTTTTCCTAGGATTCCGGCATAAGAAAGGATAAGGTCAAAAGCCCCACTAATAGAAGGCATATGGCATATTTAGTGAGTGAAGGTTCTATTCTAGGTCTAAGGTAAGGGAGAAACCCCCACTCCCAATATCACCCTTACCTTTCGTCCACCACACTTCCACACAAACAACCCCTCTTCTTCCACGCATTCTCTTATTTAGCTTTTATATATGTCATTTAGTTACTTATTGGGTGGGGGGGCTAACGGCCCTCCTTCCTAACCTTCCTAACTAAGGACCGACCTAACTACCTAAGGTGAGGCATGACCTTGAACCCCTTACCTTTGAACCTTCTCTTTCACCTTCCCTTGAGATTACATGGACCGGAAACTCTCTATAGTGTGCAGCTTATTCGGACCAGTCAGTCTACTCATTCTCTCTCACTACACAGGCACTTTTTCCCCCCTGCTGTGGGATCAATTCGATTCATTTGGTAAACAACGGATTCTAATACTATAGTGTAGTTTGCGTTTTATCGAGGTGATCCGTCTCTGGTGAGCGTTGCTTATCTATATGATTGATGTCTAGCGTCACACTTGCAAATGATCATATGGCCACATGAGCATTAGTTCGAATCAGGACAGAATGGGTCTTGGTCGTGTCGACGGTGGATGCGCTTGGGATGAGGCTATTACAGACTCTGCTGTGGGCATTTATTTTTTGATGATTCCGTGGCGATTATGATATTGATCGAGGCTGAACCGGTGACAGATAGGCGTAATGACTTAATGCCGGATGCAAATGGTGCCTAGTGAGGATGTGGGATCTGTTCCTATCACCCTTGCTTTTTCCGCACTTGCCTCCTAGGAGGTTATGCTTATGGTTCTCCAATTGGATCAACTGAATATTCTAAATAACTGAAACTTTCACTAGATCTATTGGGCCATGGAACGTACCTCTTTTTTTTACTTGCATTTAGAAGAACTGGAACTGGATCTTTAACCGGTGAAACTCCTGTTACAGGCTAGGGCTTTCGAACCGAAATGGATGCTTTGATTGACTGATATGAGCATTAGGTGTAATCGAGACGGGGTGGGTTGGTAAACTATACGGATGGCAGCACATTATTATTATGACTAAGGCAGAGTGACAGGCTTACGAATAACGCATTGACGATCGGGGGATGGAGTGTCTGTATGGTCGATAAACTATGTGCATGGGTGGTATACACTTTGAATCATCTGGATCTAGCTATCTCTCTCTCTGCTCACAAAGAGGTAACGAACTTGAGCGTGGAAGGTAATAATACCAACTACTAGTTCTCTACCTAACTGAGCGGAAGGTAATCGGACCAATCTGCACTTAGATCCCCGCTTCAATGGCCATTTGAATGCGTTTTATCGCTTGCTGGCTGGATGGAGTGGCGGATGAACGGGCTGGATGGGAGGAACAGCTGGAAGAGAAGAGCTTGCTTGGTTAGACTTACTTGGTATTTATGGGGGATGGCTTAGACAGCTGGCTGGGACCACGAAAAACGATCCAAACGCGGCGAAACAATGGTGTCTCACCCGGTTCTGACTGAATGAATGCCCAGTTGGTTGACTGATTGATGTCAACTATTCGCGTTTCCTCCCGCTTCTGTCTAGTGCCATTGATCAACCTTGGTATGACCTCGATTTAGCCTATTGCCTGTGATCCTATTCCCGCTTGCAAGTATCATCCCAGTATTCATGGATCTAGCTGTGTTACCGACTATCATTGGTGCTGCCTTACCAGTATATTCCGTTACTTAGGTCTCCATCACCCCCACCAATGCTCGTGATCCGATCCGGTCCGTTCCGATCCGACCTGATCTGATCCTCCGCCGCGACTCCTTAAAGTTTGAAATGGGCATAGCTATGTTTCCAATTGCCACATATCCGCTCACATCTCCCTATCGCCCTGTCTTCCATAGTTTATGTTTACCCTATTGATGGATTCGAGTACCCAGAGATGGGGAAAGTGGAGGAGTTGAGCAACGCCCTCTCCCGATCGCTCTCTATCCGGCCAACCTCCCTCTTTCAAACTTGAAGCGAGTCATCATCATTATTTGGTAATTTCAAGAGCTCCAAAGATCCCAATCTCCATCGTTTTTCCCAATCTTCAACACGAGGAAAGACATTATGAATAGTTTCCACTTAAGGTAGATTAGATCCACGAGTATTCTCATCATGGGGAACATCATCTCTGTAATCATCTCCATAAAGAGTCGTTTACCTGCTCTCATAATGAGGGTATGCATTTCCCGAGTCGTTTACCTACTCTCATCAATCACGAGGAAAGACATTCTCATGTTTCCCAATCCTCATCATTCCCATAAAGAAAGTCTGCCCAGCTACGTTGAGCGGTTGTTTCTCCCTCTTATTAAAAGCTGGAAGTTCTTTTCATAGATCCATCTTCTCGGCAAGTTCATTTCATATAAAGAAAGTAGTGTTTAATTTGAAGCTTTTCATTTTCATCGAGTGTCCAACTTTCTCGCGATAGACTATGGCAAAGTCACACTACGCAAGATAAAATAGCGGGAGATAAAGGCAAAGCCTTTTATAATTAGAATCATTTCAAATTGGAAGGTGAAACCTCTCCCTGTGGTCGAGAGTTCGGCAAGCTCACCCTCAATCGAATCAGTCGAAATCCCTCGGGAAAAATAATGGACGACTAAGGAGCAATAGGGAAAAGTAAATGCAAAGAGAAGTTGCAAGGTCATCGCTCATGGGGTTTTTTAGGCGTACTAACCTGTCTATCCATTTCCAGATAATTAATGTAGAGTGAAGGTAGGACCAAAGTCCGGTAGCTCCTGAAAACACTTCAAAGTGGGAATCTCACCTCCTAGGTAGGATCGGTTCGTGCTTCTAGCGAGGCTTCACCTACGCGGCCTAACGGATACATTCCTGAGTCGGTCAATCAAACATAGAGTTAGTAACTCCAACTAAAAAAGAGCCGGGCTCAGCGAATGCAGCCTTCACTCATTCTTGGGCCTTCGGGCCCTTAGGGACGACTCCAGTAAAGCAATACAAAGAATTACATTGACCAGCCAGATATCACGTAGAAAAGAAAGATCCGACCCCCTCACGGGGGGCCTAGTCGAAGGAGTAGTTCGCAGAGCACTATGGACAGGCTATGTGCAAAGGAACAGGGGCAGCTATCTGGGCTATTGAAAATGGAAATTGTTATTGCGTGGAAAGGGATAGTGCGGGCTATTTTACTGGACAAGTGCTATTTCGCTTCGGGTCTTTGTGATGCCTATCGGCGGAAGAGGGTGTTGCGCCAAGGTTTTATGAAGCAGGGGGACAGGTCAGGTCTAGTCCTCGTCTCGGGTAAGTTTATTGATCCTTGGATTCGAAATAAAAAAAGGTGCCCGGTCCTAGCAATTATCATAATTCGAAATTTGGGCTATATGTCTGACCAGATAAACCGACGTTTCACACTCCTCATTGGTTTATATTGTTCATCCGAAGGGCTTTTGTTCCTCGATCCGAGTCTCGTTTGATGAAATGAAGCTTACGATTCTGTTAGTGAGAAGCTAAGTTCCGCTTTAAGCCCGACAAGCGGGCAAGATAACTAGTCCTACCTAGCCCTAAAGCAGGCCCTAAAAGCAGGCAACCAAGAGAGGTAGGCGCGGAAGGAAGTGCTTCCAGTCGATTGAAGCTGAAAATACTCCCCTCACTAGAATACATTCCCCTCAGCCCTAGATTCCGTTTCTGAGGATGGGGATAGGGATACGGATTTGGATGCCTCAGTGGATTCAGATCCTTGATTACGCAGATTCGTATGCCTATTTTTTGATGACGATGCAGAGGGTGAGCCTGCCGAACTCTCGACCTCCGGGAGAGGTAATGAAATTCACTTATTCTATGAAAGATTCTTTATCTGGAACTGGTTCAAAAATCATTTCCTTTTATGCGGTTCGGGAGGGCTTGGTTCCCTGGGACTGGCTATTCCTGGTTAAGGTTAAGTCAATCAGAAACCTTGGAGTTGCAAGCAGCATAAGAAGGGGTTGCTGGTTCGGGCGTGATGGCTCTCGGCTTTCGTGACATTTCTTTATGGCACTGGTACTTGTATCCCGCACTTCTTATCCTTATCCCGCAGCACCTTCTGTTGTGTAACTTATCTTTATGGTATCATGATGGATTTTTTGTTTCTAGTAGTGATTGATTGACGCAGCCAAGACTGCATCTGTTAGTCGATTTCCCGAGAGCGAGGGTGAAGCGCTTCCCCCAAACACTTGTGTTACTCGTATATATAGTACTTATGTCTTTATTTTCGTTAAGCTAGGCAACAGGTAACATTCCTTTACCAAAGCGGGTGATTGACGGTTGGAGAATGATATTGAGTTATAGATCTTAAGGGGCTAGAGGACTCCTTAATAAGCCCTAAAGGAGAGGGGAATTGCTAGCTTGTTATAGTTAGACGAAGTCCTGAATTAACAACTGAATAAGAGGAGAAATTAAGCTTGTCAATAGCTACTTGGTGGCTGCCCTCTTATTCCGCTCATCTCTTAGGGCACAGGTAGTTTGTTGCTTCTTATGTCGAAGCGAAGGTATATTAATGATGAACTGCTGCCCAGGGAAAAGAAATAGACTGATCTGCTCCCTCCGCCATTGATGGATATTTTGTGAGTCAATTGGGGCATAAAGAAAATAAATAGATATATGAAGGTTGGTTTAAGGTGATGAACCATCTGTCCCTCCTTGCCCCATGTCCCTTCGTAATTCCCAGGGACTTAGCAGCTACTCTCAATTCATATATTTCAGGTGGGCGGGATAACTTCCATCTCTATGATAGGTAAAAGAAGGTCCATGAAGTAAGGCACCTCCACCCTTAACTGTTAATTAGGTTGGTTGGGTTGAGTTGGGGCCTATTATTTGTATCACACCTCCGGATGACACTGGCCGTCAGTAAGGATGATAAGATAAGAACCCCAAATGAAGCGAAGGTGATAATAGTATACATTAATATGTCAAATAATATATTATTAATAAATGAAAATACCCAATAAAGCCAACCTAAAGAACCTAGAAAGGTAGGGGGCCCCAATACGCGCACACCCGGGTTATTCAGGTTACCTTATTGCAGGTTCCGCTTCGATATTCCCTCGGCACCCTCCGGTCTAGAAATAGAAACATCTTCAAACATGCTGTCAGACCATACACTTTTTCGAACTAAATTACCTCCGGCGCAATAATGCCAAAAGACGTGATCAAAGTGCCTTGAGGAGCTACCTCAGGGATTACCTCCCAACTAGCAGGTTCTTAAATGCTAAACCACCTAGTATACCGTAGGTTCCATCATCCATCCTCGCATCTCTTGCTCTGACCAGGGAGCAGTCGCAAACGGTAACGTCGCATCCAGTCCACCCGCCTTATCTCCATGGGTCTTAGCCACGAGATCCGTATTGTCAGACGAGCTTACATTAGAAAATTCTAATAGATTAGGTACTTATTTTTATTATCTATCTTAGGGAATTACTATCGGTGGTAATAAGGGTCATAGAGAACATCTTTCCTATCGGTGGTAAGGTAATAAGGGTAAGACCACTACGCCGATACCTCAGGCAAGGGTAAGGTTCAATCTCGCCATCGATACCTGTCTTGTTCCGGATGGTGGTATAAATATGATTATTTCTGTACCATCTGTTAGTGATTCTGTGAGTGATTCTTAATGAATGTGTATAACCGTCGATCCACCTATATATCTATTTGAAGATGAATATGTATTGTGTCATTAAGGAAGGTCCTCCACCCAGTCTGTTGACATAGGAAAGATGCTCAAATGCACAGTTTCGGGTCGATTTATTGGTAAGGGCGGGGACTAGTCCCTTTCAACCAAACCAACCCCAACTAACCCAAACCAACCCAAGCAGATTGATACGAAAGGTCTGGTTCCGGTCTGATCTATTTAGTGTGGAATGGGTCAAGTGCTCCATGAAATGAATGGGTATCGTTCGCTCGCTAGAACGCTTGCTCACTTGGCTGGGGGGGGCTCCGATCGATCGTTCATTCGCTAGGCTCACTCACTTGCTTAAGGTGCTGCATCAGGTGTAACTGGGATTGATGTAAACAGTAGACTTTCGGCTCCTTCAAAGTGTGCTTTGGGTGTGGCACTGTGTCACTCTGGGGGGTGTGTGCGTGGGATGAAGGGTTTACTTCTTTTTCTAGGCTAACTGGTCTTTCTAGACTAACTGTGCGATCCAGGGTGGGATGTTTCGATCGGTGATTTTGTTTGGCGAAGCGGTTGGCTCTTTTTGTATGGGGAATACTCCTCTCCCAACTCCTCATCAATCTATAAATCAATCGTTCTTCCCTTCCCTTCCACCCCCTCCCTTTGGACATCGAATTACAGTTCCGACAAGGTTGAGGTCAAAGATTACCATACTCTTACAGTTTGATACTACCCATTGAATGTTAAGAGAGGAATGAAATACTCCTGGTATCCTTACTTTTGGACAACCTTTTCTCCATCCAGATCCTTACACCTATCATCTCCAACACCTCTGGACTCCTTTGGCCAGCTTGGTTCCAATCTGTTGAGGCCTCCAGTCTCCCTGCTGTTTTTATACTAAAGGACCCCCCTCTGTCGATTCTAGCTCGCACCTTAACACTCCTCCTCCCTCTTAGCTTACCCTCTCCTTTAAGCTCTTGCACTATTATCCACTCACTCTGCTCACAGTCAGATGGCATCACACCCTTGTACCTCTCTATCCTATTCTCCTTCGCCCGTTATCTGTCCTCATTGATCTCGGCTGGCACTCTCTCCTGCCCCTTCCTTCCATTCTTATTCTATCTTATTTGGCTTTCCTATTCTTTCCTTAAGGATAAGGCGGGTATGACGAGATAGATGATCTGCTGGCATTACTTGCTCGCTTGCTGGGAGAGAGAATGAATGAATCCCGGTATGCTTGCTGCTTAGCTTAGATCGCTTGCTTGCTGCTTGCTGGATGGGAAAGGAAAGGCTCACTAGAGAGAACGAAGATCGGGCAGATTTGCTTACCGGGTGGTTGGTTATCACTAGCCTGCATATGAAAACACTAAGGCAAGCCCAGACTCACTGCGAGGCCTTGTAGGAGAACTCGTTCAAGGCGTCATTTCTGTGTTCTCGCGCGCGTATGGGGAAGAACTCATTTGTATCCTGTTGAAGCACTTTCCCTCTCCCTTTGGTATCGCCTGCTAGCGTACCCTTGGAAAACTGGTAAATGAACTACTCCTCGTTCTCAATTCCTCATTGTTTAGAATTATAACCTACCTACTAGCTAGGGCGTTAAGCGTTAAGATGGATTGATGGGGCATTAAGAACCTACATTCATCGTCCCTTTCCTGCTGATAAATATCAATTATTGATCTATACCGATCGAAGAGGCGGTATTAGCAGCATTCCCTTTCGATCTAAGCTGACTAGGAGAGATAAAGTGTATAAATATATACATATATAAGATATTTATATATTTATTAACTGAAGCCAACCTTCAGCCATAAGCCAATAGCCGGTAGTCAATGTAGTCGATGCCAGGACTCTTTGATGCCGATAGTTTCTTAGTTGATCCAGGTAGGTTTCGATATTGATCTGGCACTGGCTTTGGATCTCAATCTAGAGCAATTCACTCAGCATTCGAATCAGCATCTAAGCCAGATCGAGAGCCATTCATTGGAGATCCATATCCTAAAGATAGCACCAGTAGATTAAGCAAGTGATTAGGCTGTTGATTCTGCTATTGAAGCAGCACCTATTGCACTTGTTTAAGCACCAGTAACAGCAGCATTATAAGCATCAGTAGCAAAGACTAGGGATGCAGGAGCAGCAACATACCTATAAGCATATATACCAGCAACAAAGCTAGTGGTTTCATAAGCAAGGGTAGCAGTATATCCTGTTGATTAAGTGGGTCCAGCAGCTGTTCCAGGTCCAGTACCAACATCAGTAGCACTACCATCAGTTTACTAAGCAGATTAAGCACTAGTAGATTCACCGGATCGTCGATATCAAATCCATACCCAGTTCCAAGTCCAACAACAGCATATAAGGCATGGGTAGCATCTTATATAGTGGATCCAGTTGTTAAACCAGTCGAAGAAGCAGTAGCAGCCCTACGTGTGGAGGTTTTTTGTACATTCCAGGCTCTAGATTGAGACCCACCATAAGCATCTAAGGTAGCTGGAGCAAAGCAAGCATCAAAGTAAGCATCAGAGCAAGCATCAGTAGCCGAAGTAGTGGACTCAGTCAAACCAACAGTAGCAGATCCAGATGCAGATAAAGATCCAGAGCAAGCAGCAGCAGCACTAGTAACATAAGCAAGACCAGGAGAAGTACCAGCAGTAGCAAAGTAAGCATAGGTAGATTCGGTTGATCGAGACCCAACAGCATCAGTAGTTTAGACGGTTGATCTAGTTGTTTACCCATAAGCAAGGACAGGTGCAGATCTAGTTCCAGGACCAATTTAAGAGAGAGCTCTATAGCCTGTTTCAGAACCTCCAGGAGCAGAGTAAGATATCTATACGAGGTAGTCAATCAATCAAAAGCATGACGCCCCTGTACACTAGGTTGAAAGGCTCGACGAGCGCCATATTTAGTGTCTAATGGATTGGAAAACGCGTTGGATGGCTTCAATGGGTCGGTCAATAGATAAGGTTGTTTACCTTGATCCAGTAAAAGAACCATTACCAGCATTCGAGTCAGCATCCTAGCTGGCATCCCTGCCTATTTGATAGCCAGCAGCAGTCACCCTTTTCACCAGCAACATATCTGGTTCTTCCATTTTACCTATCAGCAGATGCAAAGGTGGGAGATACAGGAGCAGATCGAGTCCCAGATACAGTTTCTCCGGAGGCCTATCTGGTCCATCCCTAGCACGTACAACATATGGCCGATCAATCTCCGCTGGCGGTCAAGGATATTCATAAGCACGCACCTCTGTAGGCCAATCATCGGATAGCCTAAGATCATCCACATCCGGGCAAATTGTATACCGCTCTGCTCATCATGGAAGAAGCGGAACACCGGCCACGCGAATCCATAATCCACCACGCCATCGCGACGATCCGCCCTAAGTCACCTATTAGAAACAAGCCCGTATGAACCAATAGGCACGTAAGGCACACGAAAAGTATGGCGAGAAAAAGAGTAAAGCGCGTCGGAACCAAGAAGCACAGAGGCGGCTGAAACCAACCGAGAATACAGCTACAAGCGATAGGTACAGGGACGAGAGAAAGACAAATCAGTGTAGAAATACGAGGGAAAGCACAGATCGGAACAGAGCATAGGGAAAGCAACAACCCCAACGAACACAGTTCAGGACCCATCGCATCGATCAGCACCCTTTTCTTTTCAACCATCACGAAAGCACAGACCCGAAACTAAGCACCGAAATCAACACAGTCGAGTCAATCAAACGTACATTCCCATGCTCGATACCCATCCAATGCAATGCCCGGCCCAGGATTGTTTGGAGCACGTACAGAATTACCACCTATCGTCCTCGGTGGTAACCACGTATCATCGCTATGGACTCGCCTATCATCAAGAGTATGATCTGATCCATCCCTTGCACGTCGTACAGCAGACAGCCAATGCTAATCTATGCTACCTCCTAATGCCTGCCCACTGCACTTAATATACTATGCATTCTATGCCCCAACTACTGCTTCTGATTCAAGTGGAAAATAGAAAATCAAAAACATTGAACATCGAATAATGAACATCGAACATAAAATAATGAATCGCAAACTGTGAACTGTTAATCGTAAAGTGTTAATTATAACGCGTCAACTAGAAACTGTAAAGTGATACTGCTTTGTTTGTTCCCGGAAAACTCTCATAAACCTCTGGCTTCAAAGAAAGGCTTTAGCAAATCAGCTCTACGATCAATCGTGAAGGCATCTGAGCTAGAAGCTAAGGCGGTTGACTAAGTTACTTCTCCAGATTGATATTTATACCCAGTATCTGAACTACTACCATCACCAGCAGCGCGAGTAGTTGACCTTGAATCCGTTGATCCGGTTGATCCAGTTGACCGAGATATAGTCGCAGCTTACCTTCGCTCGTAGCTTTCTCTTTGGATGAGTCCACTGGATTAGACCACCTTAACCGATAGCTTACTACTGCTAGGTCCAAGTTGGTTACTTGGCTTGCTCGCAGCTTGGTTACTTGGGAACTAAGATAGGTGGGGTAGTTTTAGGACCAGAATTCTTGTATATAGGGTATGTTGTCACAACCTTTACAAGTGGTATTCAATAACAAAGCTAGTGGTCTGGTCCACGCTTAATACATAGTCCTGGTCCACCACAGTTTTCATTTCCTAACCCATTTTACCAATAGTGACTAATTACCTACCAATAGGCTACGCCCCTATTGCTGGTCTAGGATCGGACTATTGACTTCGCTATTTATGAATGAGCCTTTTTTGTTCTTCCTGAATCAGCAACCTTTGCCATATAATTTGCCTTTGCTATCCTTTACCGAGTTGATCCATCAGTTTGAAAGCCTGTAGCATCCCTTACGGTTCCAGCTTACCTTCGCCCGGTACCTAAGTCAGAACCAGTGAATGATAAAGCAGCATAGGTAGCAGAGTAAAAGATGGCAACATCACCCGCAATAGATTCTTTTTACCGAGTCCCAGTGGCAGAGTCTTTAGGCGCAGATTCCACGGCAAAGGAATAAGCAGCTGATCCGAGCAAGCAATTCATCAGTCGCAATTGAAGCTACAGTTTCATTCATTGACCCAGCAGCTGCTTCCCCATCAATTATAGTTCTAAAGCCAGTCAATTACCGAGTTGTGATTGCATAAGTAGCAAAGCAAGCTAGAGCGAAGGCAGCAGAGAAAAAGGTTAGAGCAAGAAAGGTAGGAGTAGAGCGCCTAGTTACAGTTTACCTGGTTGAAGCATCACTAGAAGCATAGGCGGTTTGCTGAGTAACAGCTTCAGTTGATCCACTTAAACCAGCAGATTCACCAGCTTATGTTCCAGTACCTACAACCACCCTTGTTTCTGGAACTCCATATGTATCTGCGCCCGCCTCTCCTACCTTTGCTCTAGGTGCTTTTACCCTTGCTTCTGCATCTAGTGCTATGACTGGATCATTTCTTAGTGGATAAAGAACTTAAACTCGAGCTGCTGCCTACACTGGGTAGTAAATAAAAGTTAGGTAGGTCTCCGCAGTGTGTTATAATTCAAGAATTGTATCGGCGAGGCTCGGCCAGAAGGTGCTACGTGGGTGGTACCAACCAAGAAGAATTCCTAAGGCAAGGTAGATAAAAGGGAAGGGTAAGATTATCCATCCATCCCATCCGGTGCCTTCTATGCTTCTAAGGATCATAGAATTCCCGACTCACTACGTGCAAGGGCTCCAGTTCTAGTTCTTGCAGGTAAAGCCCTTTAAATGGTAAACCAAGGGGTTCATAGCATGCATGCCATACTTGCTACTTTAGTCTTCCTGGCTGGCTTCATCCAATGAATGGGTTGGGCAACACTCCATGCTCCTAGGTGAAGGCGGTAGTAATAGAAGGGTAAGGCGATCATACCAATCCATCCGGTGCTGCTTGTAAGATCAAGTCATGGGTTGGACAGCACTCAATCTCGTCTCCTAGCGGTCTGAAGCCTGTCTGTCCATTCAACGAGGTTGATCTGATGGACCAACAACCATAATCCCATCTACCCAAGCCATCCGGCAGTGAAAGGATCAAAGCTAAAGGTCAACCACCACCCCATCTCATAAGTTCTGCTGGCAGTAGTTCCTCCTCAATAGGGCAGTTAGTTGCTAGCCAGCCAGCCACGCTAAGTAGCACAAGCATGAATCCAGTAGGCTGAAGTAATAGTCCTGGTCTAAGTGCTCTCCCACTTCCTTCGCCAGCTCCCCTTGGTCTGGTATTGGTATGGCTCCAGCTCCTTCTGGGTCAGGTTCAAGTTCTGGCGCTTTCTCCTACTCCTGCGCATTCCCTCTCCAGTTGTGGTTTGCTGGTGGGACTTTTGGATCCAGTAAGTTACTATAGTATAGGTAGGGTATAGAGACGAAAGCTTGGTTGCTTTACCCCACTCATTTCAATAAGGGAGGGAATTGAGGGAATAAAATGGTGGCTGGATAAGAGTCCTTTCAGGAAGGTAGGTATTGAGCGGAAGCTCACCCTTATAGTTCTACCCTTCTAGCTGTTCTATTCTCTGGGGTATAACCTTTCCCTCAAATCAAGTCCTGATCGACGCTATCAGGGTCAAGTGTTCCTTCGCAGTGATCAAGACCTGCCTAATTCGAAATGGAAATTATTGTTTAGAGAATGATGAAATGATAGAGATGTTGTAGCAAAATATTGTTTCTAGGATTAGGAGTAGACCTTTTCTTATCAATCCAAGATGTTCTAGTTATACAAGGGGTAGATTAGTATATCTCACAAGAAGAAGTTCTATGAGTGAGATAATTTCAAGTGACTGTTGTAAAAAGGATTGCTTGAAACATATGGATTTTAAATTTTCTTTAGAGAAAAGGAATAACTATTTGTCAATGAATAAAAGCATGCATAATTCATATTTAGTGGGGTCCATGCAATCTACACTGGCAGGATATGATTATCATATTGGGTCTTTATTTCTCTGTAGAAAGGCTTTCAAAATGATTTTTTCAATTGGAAATTTTCGTCTATCAAGAATCCAATATAATTTGGAAAAGGATCCTACATATTATTCAGAAGTTTTTCATAAAGGAGAGTTTTGGCCACTAACAAACACTGCAATGTCATGGTTGCAAGAATTCTTTTCAAAACATGGAGAGTGTATGCCAAATAGAAATACAATACATATTCCAGATAATTTCTCAAGATGAGAAATATACAAATTATATAAGGAATATGCAAAAGGTGTTGAAGGAAATGGTTGTTTTATTACATATCAATATTTAGTGCAGATATGGAGGAGATAATTCAACAATGTTCGTATTCCTAAGAAGACAAGGATGGGGGTTTGCAGTACATGTTCTTCTCTAAAATAAAAAAGGGATAAATGTCAAGGAGAAGAAAGAGGTAAGCATTCATAACATTACTCTTTTAAATTGTAAGTGATCAACTATGAAAATTCATTTATTAATACGTTTATTCTATGTTATGTGTAGATTCCATTGTTAAAGCCCTTCAAGAGCATTGCGAACAACAAACAAGTGAAATGGAAAAGTTGTACAAGCATTGAAAGAATTGTTATGATAATCCAAATAAATATTTGGGTTTGATAATTGATGGTATGGACCAGAAGAAAGCACTTCTACCACATTTTGTTCGCACACCAAAAAATTTGCAGGAGGAAAATTTTATCCAGTTTCACTTGGTTGGTTGTATGGTCTTCAATGGGAAAATGTCACCAAGGGTTTACTTCATAGCTCCAAATATTCATAATGATGGAAATCTGGAAATAACCATCATTCATGATGTTCTTTCTCATTGGGGTGGTAATCTTCCTGAAATTTTGTATCTACAATTAGACAACACTTGTCGAATCAGATTGTTTTTGGATATCTAGACATGCTTGTTGAATTGAGAATTTTTCCAACGGTAAAGGTTGGTTTCCTTCTTGTTGGGCACACTCACGACCATATTGATCAAATGTTCAATCGTTTTTTAGTAACATTGAGGAGGAAGAATGTTGGGAGCTTGCCATAATTAATTTAATGTATTAAGAAATCATATATGCCAGAGCCTATTTTTCATGTGTTAGAAGAAACTGTTGACATGCGAAGGTTTGTTCTCAGATCGCATGGTCAGGAGAAATGCATTGAAAAACTTAATGACATTATCTTCCAACATCAATTTCGTATCAAACAAATTGATGGGAAAACACTTATATGGGGCAAGAAGTATTCAACAACTGCAGAATAGGCGCCATCATCAGGTTTAGGATTTTTGAATTTCATTCCAAATCATCCAATATTTGCGTCAAATATATTGTTATTGCAATTAGCTAGTGAAGTTCATAATGCATGAAGGAAAAAGAGAGATATATATTGTTATGAATGCCTGGAAGAAATTAAAAAAAAAACATTAGATATACATATGAGTACTTTGATGTTGCTAATTCAGTTTGGTGGGAGTCCTTTTTCAATGATGAAAGTGATATCCTTTCAATACCAGCAAATGAAGATATTCTTTTGAAGACTCCATTTATTTTTCCATAAAATTTGTCAAATGAACAAGAGTAAACAAACATTATTTAACAACAACAATCACATGGTATTATTAGTTCTACATAGGTGGAGGAAAGATAAATGTATATTGGTTCCAAAAGATCTGCACAACATGAAGCCATGGAATACCTTTACATAGGTTCAGTATAGGATATTAAGGAGGTTTACATGATCTTAGTCTTAGCACATAAAGATCCACATGGCTATCCATTCTGGGTTGCCAATGTTATAAAGGTGATTACAGAAAATGAGGATGTTACTGGTGTTGAAGTACATTGGTATGCCACAAACATAGCCATTCAATGGTGTGTACAAGCCAGAGATGGTAGTTGATAAAAAATTGGCGGAAAGAGAAAAACAAAGGGTACAAATATAAATCGTCGTCGCACAAACCTCTTAAAATTGGAGGAAGTTAACATACTTGTTTATGACTTCAATTTAACAAAGAGAGGAACTCTTCGCTCCAGGACAATATAGATTCTTAAGAGGTTGTTACCACAAGAAACAATGTTGAGATGGCAGTCTGCTGAAACTAGTCGTAGATCTATAAGAATTTTGAAACCTCAAGTGGTGGGCATGCATGTTGACTCAGATGGGGCACTAGTTGATGAAACAGAAGAATATGGAATGTATTCATCTGCATTAATTCATTCATCTGAAGATGTGAATTATGATGTTGTGCAAGAAAATATCAGTGATTTTGAATAATTGTGTAAGACAATTGATATAAATGATGTTTGCATTGAGCAATGAAAATGATATTTTAACTTCCCTATGATCTTACATGAAGTTATGAATCATTTTTATTTTTTTTAGATTATATGTTTTAATTATGAAGAATTCATTTGTCTAAAATATTGATAGTGCAACAATAACTTGGAGAAATAATTTATGTTTCATTGGGTTATTTTAGTCATATAATTTGTTCATAATATCATGGTTGAAATATTTTTAAAATTTAATATTTTAATTTTATGGGTGAAAATTTGTGAAATATATTTTATCTTTAACATTATGGTTGAAAACAATTAGAATTGTAGGGATTATCAGCGTCACGATATTATATGTTAAATGACATGTATACAAATTATTAGAATTTTAATGTGTTTAAAATCTCATTATTTTATATTTAAGGTCATTACTAAAAATATGTTGAAATTGTACTCGGAAAATAAAAATGGTATTCTAGCACCAACCATTGTGAGCTTTTTCCATTTATTTGGCACATGAAAATTGGTTTTACTGCCATATTTTAAAAATGTTGCAAATTAACACTGAAAAACATAAAAGCTCATTATGGAATACACATTTTTCGTTTTTCAGTCGTTTTTCATGTTTTTTGGGGTTTTTTGGCTAGAGTTCCTATTTTCAGTTTATAGTTCATGTTTCAAAGTTTAAGTTGTTTGTTTCATTCCCATCAAGATTCAACCTTTCAATCCTCTTAATCAAACCATCCAACTAAACTCCTTATTATGAAGAATTAGCTAGATGTTCTTCTCGACGAGGAGACGACACTTCAAAAGGAGATTCTAGAAATTAATTTGAGATAAAGATTACCCCTTCAAGATGTTTAATCTCATCATCAAACTCACTATATGTCCTTGCATGAGAGATTTTTTTTGAAAAATCAAGTTTTTTTCTCAACAGTCTTGTCATTCTTATTGGATTTGAGAAAAAACAAATATATGAAGAGAACACACTTTTTTGTTTACCCCATCATAAAGACAATATGCCTTGACAGTATTTGAGTACCCAAAGAAGATGCACTTTTTACTTCTTTTACCATGTTCATTTCTTTTCTCCTTAAACCTTAAGGCATAACAAGTGGAACCAAAAACCATGAATGCACCTTGTTTAAGATTATGTAATTTTCTCCACCAAAGATTCAAAATTGAGTGGCTTCAATTGGTCACTAGCTTGAAGTGATTCAAGATAGTGACAATATGTGGGGTAGAGGGCCTTAATGAAAGTCATGAAAGGAATGTATATCTCCACATTGGAAAAAACTATGGCATGCATGATGGCTTTTATTTTAGATGTTAAAGATTTGATTGAAGAGCTCTAACTACAATTGAATTAGCTCTATTTGTGAGTGTGAATCATACATATATTTCAATATTCAAAGCACTCCAGTAATATTTGATAGATATCATATGACGACTCACCTATTCACTTATAGAAGCAACACTCAAGGCATAATATTTCTTGTCTTTATTCATTCATATGGAAATCTATTTATCAGTTTTTTATTTGGTAGGTTTGGTATCTCCATAAAAAATCATTTCATCCCAAAGATCATTAAGGATCAAGTTATGTCGATGTTCCTTGACCTTTATGGACAATTATCTTTATCACTAAGCACCACACCCATAATTAAAACAAAATAATTCATTTTCACCGTAAATCAGTTCAAAACCAACATAAAGAGAGTATGTCAAAGATATAAAGGAACCAACTAAGCATAATAATTAAAATAATCCCTTCATAAGGAAAAAAAAATCACGATTTGAATACCTCATTCATTCCTTATTCTTTTGCTTTATTCTTTCAGTCATTTTCATTTGATAAAAGTCTTTAAATCCAAGACTAACTCCCACCCAAGAGTACTACAAAATATAAAATTAACAACACAAAATCTAGAATTATCACCTCTAATTCTAGAATTAACACTCAAATCTATCAAAACTCTCTTGACTCCAATGGTTGCAAAGGTGGAAATGAAGACTAAATGTGGAATACCACTAAAACATTAATTCAAACTACTCAAGTTTTCGATTTTGATCATGAAAAGGATCTAACCTCTCTTGGAAGTCGAGTCAATGAGAGTCAAGGAAAGGAAATAATTAAATAACTATGATTACACCATTAGGAATACTACCATGGTGGTCAGAGAGAAGCTAGATCCCATGGAAAATACAATATTAACAAGTCTAATGCCTTCAATGGAACCTTAGAGTGGTTGCATTGTAAATCACTAGTGAAGGCGATAAGAGCCTTATTTTCCTTAATAATCTCAATGATCTCTTGTATAAATGAGTATTGATAGCAAGGATTAAATTAAGCCTTTATAAATCATGATTTTGTTCCTTTTCTAGGACTGCTTCTTCATTACATTAGAAACACTTGTGATAATGCTGGGGTTTTTTATGCAAAAAAGGATAATGGTAGTCAACAACAATAACAATTATAAACAAAACCCTCAAAAGAGAAGTGGATGAGGTTAAAAATAACTATTGGAATCAATATCATGGAAATACATGCTTGATAACTAATGGAATCAATATCATGGAAATCAACAACAATAACAATGATATAAAATCCATCGAAGGAGAAGTAGATGAATTCAAACCCTAAAATTTTGTAAGCACTTAAATACATGCTTGTTAACTACTGGAATCAATACCATAGATAGTGATTTGGGCTACATGTGCATCAACCTCACCTTTACCATTTAGATCCAAGAGAATAACTACACAGAACATACCAGGAGGATGCCAATTGCAAATGGAAAGTAGAAGAGTAATGCTACTAAGGGAGAGAAGGATAGAGCTCATCTAACTTGATGCACACCTAGCTGATCTTATCCTCCAACCATTGAAATTTTTTCCAATGTTGGATTAATATATTGATAGAATAGTGTTGAGCCCCAAAGATGTCCTTTTCTTTCACAAAATTTCACTTCATTTCCTTTGTCCTTTATCAATTATAGGCTTAAAATATCAATAGGATTGATTAAAGTCACTTTAATAATCCATACAATGACTGACTTGCTATACTTTTATGGTTTTGTTGTCGTAGTGATTTTTTACTAGACTTAGCTACAGAATGCAACCATTCTATAGCTAGTCGCATATTCTGCAACTATCTTTATGTTCACACAAGTTACAGGTGTCACTTAAAGGAAAAATGCATATGGTTGAATTCCAGAACTCACCTACATCATTCCTTGCCCTCTACGAAGTCTGAGCAAAAATCTGCAAGTGGTTATGCACGTGGAGGAAACCAAAACTAAGAAGTAGACTTCTACCAGGACAAGGACTCTGCAGATGCCTTCAGCAAAGTACGAGGCCTCAATAGGTGTTCTAATTCGATTTTTATTGAAAAAGACACCTATCCCTATTTATTCTCAATGACAGTTATGTATTTTGTTTATAAAAATAACTCGGTGAACCGAGAGACAGTTAGCTAGTTGATGTTTTGTTGTTAAGTTGTCCAAGACTGTAATACTCTGTTTTTGAAGCATTTTCCTTTAATGAAAGAAGTACAAATTTAATGCATGATCTAAAGCAATCTTGAGGAGATTCGTGTGCCAATCCGATAGTAGAGGGCCCCTACTGTCCGAAAGGTTTTGTGCATATTTTTAGATAAGTAACTTTAGCTCTGTTTCGTTCTTAATTTAGGCAGTTTTCTGAACTTCATGTTTTATGCTTACTTACATCGAATAGTGTAGTCAATCTTGTTCTCATGAATTGTTCCAAAATATCACTAACACTGAATGAGATAGAGCTATAGTATTTCGAAGGCTAATTGCGTATTAGCTCAGTTTTGTTCATTGCATTTCAAATTTTATTAGCTAGTTGTATTCTAGTTCTATTAAATTCGACTTAAAGGCCTTCATTATTTACAAACTGCTCTTGTTCTTAGTCTCTTCTAACACATTATTATCATATGGACAAGAATTAGTAATATCATTTTGAGGTCTTGACTATTTTGCAATTTCTCATAATTTTACAAACAACCTTTTTCCAAAGCTATTCCAAGAGATCTCTAACCCTTGAATGAGGCTTAATAGTAACATTTTGAGTTGCAGAATGGGTTGATTTTAGTGTCATAAGTTAAATTAGCATAGGGTTCCTTACTATGTTGCAGATAATATTTTCTCAACGTGTTCCAACAAATTTCTAACTATGGATGATATTTTCTCTGTGATATTCTAAGTTGTTGTTTACTTAAAAGAACCTCATTGCATAAAACTTATCATTTTCTCAAGTTGTTCCAACATACCTCTAATGAAATGAATTGGACTGAGTTAATGTTATGAGTTACTTTCCTTGTCAAGCTTTGCAATTGGTGAATTAGCATTTTCTGTTCTTAGATACCATACATAGTTTAGAGTAGATTTTGCTCTGTTTTAATGTGACCAATAACTTCTCTTTGCCAACAATTTAGTTCTTTTCCTCTTAGCACAAAAACACAAAACCAAAAACACTAGAAAAACACTAAACACAATGAAGTAGGAAGAAGATACCTAGGCACATATAGTGCACTTCACTTCAACAGTTTACTAGCCCTGGTTGACAATTTATGACATCAATTTAGGAACACTAAGTTGAGCAGACAAATAGGACACATATGTTGTCAATAGCTCCATTCTGCACTATCATCCAACTCAAATTGAAGTCAAAGGAGAAATTCTACCCCGATAA
Source organism: Pinus albicaulis (assembly GCA_034641835.2). Lineage (NCBI taxonomy): Eukaryota > Viridiplantae > Streptophyta > Pinopsida > Pinales > Pinaceae > Pinus > Pinus albicaulis. The sequence continues at coordinate 887,055,011 of CM076574.1, forward strand.
AGAGGAAAAAAACCATTCTATCAACGGAATGATAGCATTAGCCAACAATACTAACGAGGAAGTCAATATTAAAATGCACCAATAAAATTATTGCCATCAACTAATAATAAGGCCACCATTTACTTATTCATAAATGAAACCATCCCCATGAATTTGCAGTGAATGCACATACCCTATATATCTCACTCCCTTATTATAGAGATCCTCCAACTTGAACAAATGATGTAGTGAAGGGTGTGGGTACTATCCCCTATGCATGTAAACATTATTGCACAAATATTACATACCATCATCTCCTATTGCCATCCGTGGATAACATGTGTTAACCATAATGAGTTCATGGGATAATATTCCATGCGATTTGTTGATTAACATGGGTGGTGCCTTTGGGAAGTGAGACCATTTCATTTTCCAATTCATTAACCCTAAAATTTAGGTCTCTAAGCAAAGGGTAAGCCATAACTATGGAGAGAGATGCAAACTCCACAATGATTTTTTAGGCAATGGAAGCCTTGGTTTCTTAAGGAAAGGATCCAAATGGAATATGACTAATTATTAACTATGAATCACCCAAGATAATGAGGGAAGTGTCCAATGAGGAAGCCAACTTGACTTTTTCAAGAGGGCATAAAATTCAACTAGGATGTTGGAAGCAATGCTCTAGTTCTTAAGCAAAGGAATATATGCTAGTTCCTCCAAAGCTAAAAGCAACACCACCCACACCTTCCACTATAGGAAAATGAGTGATAACTTTGATGCAACAAATAAAAGAAAAATATTTCATGCTATTATTATAACTATTCTTCTCTTGTAAATAGCATTCTTTAGCATTCTTCTCTTGTAAGTTGACTATGGCTTAAAATGGTTTGCATATATAAAACATGCAAGGAAAATTTCTATGTATACTTATATTAAGGGGTTTTTTCTTGATTTTTTTGCTCCAAGACTAGATATTTATTCCTTTATGATTTGGATACACTCATTAAACATAGAAATAGAATTAAGTGTTATTTATGAATAGAACACTTTTTATCTCCAAAAAAAAGTTCTTTACCTTAGTTATCTAGCAACAATTAGGTTAAGAAAAAAGCAGAAGGCTAGATCTAAACTACTGAGAAAAAATGTGAATGACAATTAGAATTAAATTCTCTCTTTCACATTGTGGATGCAAAATGAATGAATGATATTTTAAAGTCCACGAAAAAGACATCCAATGCTCAATGAAAAAATGATTCATTCAGAAGGACTAGAAGGGCCCTTGTCCACGTGTACTAGAGGTCCCACGTAATAAACCAAATAGGTTATGAAGTGCCCGGGGAACTGTAAATGGAAACCAACTGCTTCTGTTATGGTCGCCTGACGTGGACTCACCCTGCTGCAGTCCTTGCTCATTGTGTCATCCGGGAATATCGCACAATGCGAAGGGAGATGCTCTCTTGAAACGGTAACATACGGCATCGCTTGGAGATGGCACCAGTAGTCGTATTCAGAAGCCCTGTCACTCTGTCAAGCTCTCTCGGCACATTTTAGTTTTTTGAAATTTAAACCTAAATATAAAATTAAAATATATTTAATACAATCATCCGTTTATAAGACATGTTAACTATTTGAATTCGAAAATAATTGTGCAGGCGAACCAGCTCTGTCATGGCAGACAATATTTTCAACGTTCTGCGGACGAAAATCTTCCATCATCACCATTGGCTTCGATGTTAGAGACTGCAGGAAAAGAAGGCTGAAGGGCATTGCTCAGACTCGCCATGAAAAGGAGCCTGTTGCTACCACTTTTGGAATCGGCATTACCAAACTCTTTCTGGAGAAAACTTCTCTGCAAAACGGCAGATAAACGATAAATGGATAAGTGCGGTGCCTTTTTGGCTGATAGGTTCTTGGCAGAGTACTTATGGTCTGAAAACTTATCATAGATATAAGTTATAGGCTGATAGGTCACTGGGAGTTAACTTATCGATTTATAACCAGTGATAGATTATCAATAGATTAGTTATCATCTGATAAGCTGTGGAAGATAAGTTATTATCTCATAGTTATTGGTATAGAAGCTATCAGTTAATAAATTATCAGTAGATAAGCTATCAGGTTTGGCCTATCATATTATAAGATCTCAGTGGATAAGCTATATGAAACCTATATCCTATTACAGATAAGCTAATAGCCGATAACTTATAACAGATAAGCTATTGCAAGATAATCTATCAACAAAAAAGATATCGAATATAACTTATCAAATTATAAGCAATCAGAAGATAATAAGCTATCAGTGATAAGCTATGATAAAATAATAAGCTATCAGTGATAAGCTATCATAAAATTATAAGCTATCAGGTATAAGCTATATAAAATAATAAGTTACCATAAAATGATAAGCTATCAATGATTAGCTATAAGCAGATAATAAGCTATCAGTTGATACTTTGTCAGTTGATAAGATATTAGCTAATAAGCTATTACCAAATAAACTATAACCTAATAGACGATACGCCATTGAAGATTACGCCTCTGCTGGAAACGACAAACGCAGGTTCAATTCCTGGGGAAGAATTTCTGGAATTTGTAAGCTACTTTCAATACTATTTCTCAGAATTCATAGCTGTTTCAAAGGGGACACCATTTTAATCTTCTAGTTGTATTAAAATTACAGAACACGACTATATTGTAGACATAGAGAGCGAGTTGAGTTAGTTAAATGTATATGAATTTAATTTCTTACAGTAACTTCGATCCAAATGTTCGTTCACTTTCGCTTCGTGAATATCTTCTTTCATGAAGAGATTGCCATATATGATCGAAATATTCAATGGATTTTTTTTTGAAATGATGGAAATTTTAACATATAATCATTATAAAATTAAAATAATGGAATATAAATATTTATAATTTTAAAAGTAAATTACTTCAATGTATTTATAAATTAATTTTTTGAAATAGATATTATAATGATTAGCTTCATGTAAATAGAATTTCATTTTTTCTATGTAGAATGCATACAAGATATGTATAGAATTTCAATTTATCCTTATGCAGAATGCATACAAGATATGTGTGTTGTGAAATGGATACAAGTAGTACACTTATAAATACATGTTTTAAAGAAGTATAATTTTTAGTTGTTTCATTAAAAAAGTAGAACTTTTAAATATATGTTTTAAAATATTTTTAAAAATATAATATGTAAATAGATTTTTGAGTTGCAGATCTGTTTATTTACACATTTTATTTTGAGTTTAAGAATAGAAGATGGAGTTTATGAAGATTCATATTTCAGATCTTGGTTTCAAGACTTTGTTGTGTAGTTTCAGTAGGGTTAAAACAAAAGTTGGTTGGTAATCAATGCAGATGCTTTTCTTATGAGAAAATGAATGGTGGTACAATTGAGGGTTCTTATTTATTGGACAGAAGTTGAGAGTTGAATGCAAGGGAGGAAAATAAAGGGCAAGAGTTTGAAGTTAAGAGTTGAATGCGAGGGATGAAAACAAAAGGCAATAGTTTTGGTGATTGAGGATTCTTATTCATTGAATAGAAAGTTAAGAGTTGACCGAGGAAAATAAAAGGCAATAGTTTTGGTTATTGAGAATTCTTATTCATTGAATAGAAAGTTAAGAGTTGCATGCTAGAGAAAAAAGAAATGTACATGCTACTAGTTCTCGTCATTATGTGGATGTTTATTTATGATATATTAATTTTTTTAATTTTATTATTATAAAAGATGATGCTATTTTGTTGTTTCATTTACATTATCTTATATTTCTAAATCCATGTTTATATTTTTATATTTATTTATAATTATGAGATTACTATGTAAATTATTAAAAAGAAAATGGTATTATGGTAAAGTAATAAATGGAAAATGGCATCACATCACAAATTGCATTTTAGAAGGAGAAAATGACCACCATCCACATATTTACTCATGTGCTTGTGTTCATTTATAAAGACATTACATTATTTTGGTAATGACACTACATTGATTATTGCATTATTTTTTTTAATATTGTATTTTTTCTTATTTTGAATCTTATTACAACACTTTTGAAAGTTAGTTGTTAGAACTAATATTCAATGAAATATTGTTCTCATTGTAAATAGTGAGGATGCATTGTCATAATGAGTTTTTAACAATGGTGAGAGAGAGTGTTAAGTATTTTTTTTAATTTGTATTTTTTATGATTTTGAATCTTATTACAACAATTTTGAAAGTTGTTATAACTAATGCTATATGAAATGAGAACTTCTCATTTCATATTCAAATGTCCCATGAAACTTAACCATTATGTTATGTTAACGGAACATGTGTCTTTGAAAATAGATCTTCAATTATGTTTGTTATGTTAACGGAACATGTGTCTTTGAAAATAGATCTTCAATTATGTTTACAGTGACAGTGATAGATTATTCATTTACCATCATCAAAAATTACCAAATCATGAGAAGTTGTGTACCAATAGTGTAGCTCTATTAACATAAAGAAATTATAACATTAAATATTGAACTTAGAATTTAATCTGAACCAAGGGAAACATTGATTCAACATGCATTATCTGAAACAAGGAAAACATTGATTCATAATTTAATGTGAAATTGCATTTAAAATACAATTTTTTTTCTAAAATGTGTACACTTTATCTGAAACAAGGAAAACATCGATTCATAAAATGTGAAATTGCATATAAAAGACAATTTCATTATGATGATCAAAATTGTTTTCTAAAATGTATAAATCCACAACTATATCTTCAATATCACATTTTAATGATGTCAATGACCATATTATAGTATTCCAAAGTATGACCATCTTATAGCATTCCAAAGTATGACCATATTATACCATTCCATTGCCATAAGATTGTAATATCACATATTAATGATGCCAATGACCATCTTATAGCATTCCAAAGTATGACCATCTTATTGCATTCCATTGCCATAAGATTGTAATATCACATATTAACGATGCCAATGACCATCTTATAGCATTCCAAAGTATGACAATCTTATAGCATTCTATTGCTATAAGATTGTAAGATCACATATTAATGATGTCAATGACCATCTTATAGCATTCCAAAGTATGACCATCTTATAGCATGTCAATGACCATCTTATAGTATTCCAAAGTATGACTATCTTATAGAATTCCAAAGTATGACCATCTTATAGCACTCCTTTGCTATAAGATTGTAATATCACATATTAATGATGTCAATTACCATCTTATAGCATTCCAAAGTATGACCATCTTATAGCATTCCATTGCTATAAAATTGTAATATCACATATTAATGATGTCAATGACCATCTTATAGCATTCCAAAGTATGACCATCTTATAGCATTCCATTCCTATAAGATTGTAATATCACAATTAATGATGTCAATGACCATCTTATAGCATTCTATTGCTATAAGATTGTAACTGCAAGATAGATGACTAAACACTTGTTATTAATGTGCTTCATCACAAATTGTAACTGTGAAATAGTGAATATCAAAATACTTTTTAAGTAGTGATAGGATAAATGATAACCACAAAGCAGTGATGTTTTCAATATTGAAATTGATATTGAAATTGAAAGTTTAATAATAATAATTATTATTATTGACCTATATTGAAAGTTTAATAATAATTATTATTATTATTGACCTAAGTGTAAGGCACAACAAGGCACAAAAATAGTAGTAATTATCTCAAGTCATGTTTCCCAACCAACTGTCCATAGTGCTAATAAAGACATTAACTTCTAGGACCAAACTAACTGTCTATAGTGCTAAAAAAGACATTAACGTCTAGGACCAAAACGTATTTTCTTAATCATGAATTCCCAACCAACTATCCATTGTGATAGTAAAGACATTAACCTCTAGGAACAAAAAAATGATATCATCCAATATGTCAAAGTATTTTCTTAATCATGACCTACAATGTTGATGATGTGAAATTATACTGTCTGCAATGCTTAAAAACACCATGAAAGAGCCAACATGTCTACAATGCTCCAAAACACCATGAACAAGCCAACATTAAAGATGCATTTTCCATAATAATAATAATAACAAATTCAACATTCAAGATATATCTGCCATCGTATATTCAAAGTAAACATTATAACCAACATTGTAGACTACTCAAAAATACCATGAAGAAGCCAACTTTCAAGGTGAAATTTCCATCATATATTCAAAGTGAATTACAACCAACATGGTATATTCAAAAATACCATGAAGAAGCCAACCTTCAAGGTGCATCCATCATATATTCAAAGTGAATTACAACCAACAAGGTATATTCAAAGTGAATTACAAGGTAACAAGGTATATTCAAAGTGAATTACAACCAACAAGGGTAGTGATCATATAACTATATTCATAACAAGATTCAAAGTAAATTATAAGAAATGGTCTACACTACTCAAAAATACCATGAATAAGCCAACCTTCAAGATGGATCGATCTGCCATCTTATATTCAAAGTGATGTATACCCAACAAGAGCAGTGATCGTATAACTATATTCATAGCATGATACCACAGTGTTCTCAAAGTAGATCCATATGAACTATCTTAATAAATAGTTGTTTGATTCATAAGGAAGTATAACAGTCTTCAAACCACATATACCACAACAACGAATGAAATTGAAACCCCAAAGAATGAAATTGAAACCCCAAACTGTTGCGAAAGTGTGAATGTGCAAGTGAAGTATACGAATAGTTAAATGTTTAATCGACCATGCATTAAGAGTACTACTAGGCAGTAACCTAGCGTTGAAGAACCTTAGAATAGTCATGAATCTTGGCATAGCCAACAGGTAGTTCAGAAAATTGGCTGAGAAGGATCAATACTTACAACCCATAAAGGCATCTCCAAGTTGTCATCTCCAATGACCTTCTCACCGAAGCAGTTGTTCTACAATATTGCCCAAGATCCAACTCTAGAGACAAGAAACCACGATACAGCCGCTAAAAATACTCCAATATATTCTTTTGCTTGGCATAATAAGAAAGTTGGCTATAAAACAACTGTTAACAACTATAACGCTAGCCATAAAAGACATTTGAGATCAAGTCTTGGAAAATAGTACTAAGGTAAACACTCACATGACATGTTATGGATTTGCAGTGAAATGCTCAACTGACCTTAAACTATTTTTGTTGAAATCGATAATCAACATGCCTCTTCTGTCATAGTTCAAATCCCATCTTAACTATTGGATGAAAGGCTGAAAGGCCCATGGAATTGATGACATTTGGTGGTTGAAATGTCATTTTATATAGTAGAATATAATCACTACATGTGTGACTTGGTGCACTCCCTTTTATAATTCTCTTTTATCATTCTCTATTGCATCGGATAATTCTCTCTAACTTTCAAACAGATTAATTTTAAAAATATTTGCAACTCTTTCACGGATATAATGAAAAGTGGAATCATCAAATATTCAAGGGGCTCAAAGTGGAGTGTGAGGTACCCACGTCCTATTTTCATTATCCAAAATATTCCTGGTATAAAACCCGGAGGAGCCAATGGTTATGAGCACCGATTTGCACCTCTTGTAGGGGATAGATGTGGTGGTGTCGCAGTCTACTGAGCCACTGAAAGGATTCGGGTAGACAATGATACATGATATCAACCATCTTGCAAAAGCTCTGGCACTCCTTTTACAGTGTCTGCCTTTGTTAGGCTTGATCTCAATACCACCCTTCAAAAAGAAAAGAAAAAAATGTGGGAGATTTCTTATTTTTTTAATAAGAAAGGGTTTTTCTGACATCAAGATGCTTTCCTGTGGAGATCAGGCACTGTTGGTCGGAGGGAATCCATTATTTGGCCTAGATCTTATCTTTTGATATCTTTAATGGTGTGAAATCTCTCAACCTCGAGATTTATAGCCTTAATAAGAGTTTTAACAAAGATTAAACTGGAATGTATCTATCAGATATACCTATAAATCATCACAAGCAAGAAATTTTGTTTTGGTCAAAATTGTTTATTTTTCAACATACTATGAAAAATCAGTACCAAATTCCATAAGAAAACGAAAAATCGCTGCCTTCCAAGGATGAGAAATGTAATTCATGAATTAAGAGGAAAAGCTCTCCCAGGCCAAAAATTTAAGCAGTTGCAAAAAAATAACTCTTACGCATAAATAATTTTGGAGATCTTCAAGATGCACTTTCCATCATATATCCAAAGTGAATTAAACAACAAGGGAAGTGATCATATAACTATATCGATAGCATGATGCCACGGTCTTCTGAAAGTAGATCCATATGAACTATGCTAATAAACAGTTAGATGATCCACAAGGAAGTATAACAATCCTCAAAGCACATATACCATGTATTTAGGGCAGATTATCACCAACTACAAATCATAGATGAGCGCAACAACGAATGAAATTGAAACCCCAAACTGTTCTAAACAATAAACAAAAGTGTGCCTGTGCAGGTGAAGCATACCAATAGTTAAATGTTGTGCAAGTGAAGCATACCATTAGTTAAATGTTTAACCATTCAAGTATTTAGGCCATGCATTAAGAGTACTGCCAAAGAGATCATAACAAAGCAGTAAAACCGAGCGCTGAAGAACCTCAAAAAAGTCATGAATCTAGACATATCCAACTGGTAGTTCAGAAAATTGGCTAAGAAGGATAAATACTCATAAAGGCAACCCATAAAGGCATCTCCAAGTTTTCATATCCAACGACCTTATCATTGAAGCAGTTGTTATGCAATGTCGCCCAAGAGCCAACTCCTGAGAACAAGAAGTCACGATACCACTACTAAAAATACTCCAATATGCTCGTCTTGCTTGGAAGAATAAGAAATTAGATCCTATGGGACAAGTTAAAGCAACTATTTCCTAATCAATGATCACCAATTCCTTGAAAGGCTCCTTCTTCCACTTTATTGTCCATGAGCAAACCATTGACTTCAACTTACTCAATTTGTGAGTAACCTTCTCCATATTTTGTTTTAGAGGTATATCTAAATGTTGGAGCCATGATGCTCTAACAAGGTCTACAAACTCTTTTTCTTGCAACCACATATGGTTGAACTGAAATGATAAGGCCGCAGACATATTTTCTTCAGTCCATTCTGTTGAAAAAGGCAACAATAAATTCTCAATTTGATTTTTCCTTGATTAAATTAATAAAATTAAAAATTCCACATTTGAGTTAGATGAGTTAGATTTCAGTTACGCATGTGTGATTTCTAATTTGTAACAAGCAAGATCAGTTATTTCAAGTTTTTTTTAGTTAAACTAGTTCTAACTATTAGAGGAACTAGTGGAAGGTCAATTGTGCAGTTGTTGTGTAGATTAATCCGTCTTGCGGACAAGACCGATCTCTCTTGTACTAAAAGTAACTAGCAACAAACAGCCAATTATACTAATCTCTCTCTAAGCATATAAGATTCATAAAAACACTATATAGGTGTAAGGCCTACCTTATGTCAAACGCTTGCTTGATCTCGTTGAAGTCCTTCCCGTGCACTGAAAGAACGTTCCTCGTGAATGTGCAGTCACAAACAAGCAAAAAGATTACACAACACCTGTATAGACATTATTATAAACTATACTCATCATAATGATCAAGGAATTTATGAAATAAACCATGAATAGACAGTTTAATGAGAGAAATGAGTATATTTGTATTAACTTCAAATAAAGAAAACCTTTACAACCTGTGCCTTGATGTTGTGCAGGTCCTCCTTGGGTCCAAAGCAGGAATCTCTTCTAATTTGACAAGCATTTCACTCTTTGAACCAAGACAAATAGAGATGAGTGATTTAACCTCACAGAAAGTCTTAGTTAACTGAGTCTGAATCTCAACAGCATTTAACTTCAAATATCTTAAGCTTGAACTCCCTTTGAGGCTACCCAAGGCCTCTTTTTATAGTAGAAAAGAGGAGGTTTCTTGTTCCAAATATGAAGGGATAGAATCCTCCTTCAAAGGGATTAGCTCCTTACATCAAGGGGTTAGCTCCATCAAGTGAGGGATGCATGAACCTCCTCAAAGCGTATCCATTCCCGAAAATTCCCATCCAGAATCTTCTAGAATTCATCTGAAATTCACTTTTTATCTTCACTTTCTCGCCTTTTTGAATTTTACAGAGGTCCGCACCCATAACACAAAGAACGTGCGGTATGGTTCCGCAGGTAGGCTGAACTTTAGGTGCGGGACCGCAAGGAATGTATAGAGAAAGTGCGATACCAATGTTTAGGAGATTTTAGGGACTTTTCTCTGATTTTGAAAGCTTGACATGAGGAGCTAATATGTTGGACTTGCAAAAGGAGGAAGTATGAGTAATAATGAGCTCATACTCATAGTAAAATGTCAGGATGACAGTTTTTAGTGTAATAAATTGCCCCCTAAAGTGCAAAGTCTGGAATAGATGAAGCTGAAGTCTGTCATATATGAAGAGTGCAGTACTTTATCATTTCAAAGATCATCCTGTGGACACCCCAGTTGGAACCTGTAAAAACATTCAATGCAAAATATATACATATATATGTCATCACTGAGGTAGGAATTCCCATACTCAGATAAAAACTAACTAGAAACTAACTGAAATCGTTCTGATACAGGAATGATTTTGAATACATCATAGTACAGATATATGTAGACATAGTATGGACGCAGCCATCTGTTTATAAATAGTCTACTGTATCGATGACAACAAAATTCCTCGCAGCCTGGATGGTGGAAACTAGATCCAGGGTCTTGATTTCCGCATCTCGAACTAGTACGATTCTATCCATGTGAATAAATGTGTTGAAGTCGAACATGGTAGAAACCACTTGATTACCAGTCAATGATGTGAACTGTTAACAAGTGTGAGAGAAACCACCAGTAATGTCAATGGTTCTCAAAGTACTCAGTACAATCCATGAAATGTGAATGAATGAGCTGAAGTCGAACATGTCACAGAATCATTCGATCGAAGGTCGATGATGCAACCTGTCGTCGAAGGCGAGGAACCTGCCATTGAGGCATGCAGATTTCAAGGTACTGACGATTTCTGGATCAACTTCCTAGATAATGTGCTGATGTCGATAGAAAGTGATCTTTCATAGGTAAACCCACAACACAAAATCATAGATCAAGTTTTGAAAATATATTGGCAAGGACTGACTCAAGGATGGTCAATAATGGATGACAAATATTTTGCAGATGAATGGTTTATTTGAACTGTCTTCTTGAACACATAACGACACTGCAGATGGCTTGGTAACAATTGACCCAAAGCTAATACCCAGAAACCGGCTGAAGACTTTCAATGTGGTTTGATTAAATGTTAGGCAAAGGATTTCCCAACCCAGGTGAATAAAAAGTGTCGTGTTCAAGAGTGGTTGACTGAATTTTCGAAAATTTAAAATATAACAAACACACCCATTTTTCTCTCTTTTTCCCCCACCATTTCTGGCAAGTACCTCTTTATTTTTGACAAGCTTGAGGAGGATAACATTTTCTTGGTTATAAGCTCATCCTTCGGACGAGTCCAACTTAGTTTAAAATTCGAACCCTAAGAAGGAGTGGTTCGTTCCTGTCGAAAATTAAACAGGTCCTTTACTGTTAAGTTTTAACGAGTCCAGTATAGGAGAAACTCGGTGTTTTTCAGTTTTAGGGAGTCAGAAGAAAAACTTAAGAAAACTCCGTGGGTGTAATTTTTCGTAAATTTAGTCTCTCAGGCCCGAAAAAGGATAAAATAATGCGGGAGAGAACTCTATTGACCGTAATTAGTCAACGTATGCCTTTTTCGTAAATAGTCCATTTCAGTCCGTAAAAGGGGTAAACTTATACTGAAGGGACGACTATTCATTTACTTTAACGAGTTCGAATAGTCAAGTACTCGGCAATATTTTCATATTTAGAGAGTCTGAAAAGGGCTTAAAAGAGGACTCCAAGGTTTTGCTTTTTCGTAAATTTTTTGAAAGAGTCCGAAAAAGTGATAAAAGTATGCTCTTTGTTGAAAAACGATCAGTTCACCTGAAAAATCCAGTTTCTGCACAAAAACTTGAAACATTACACATACCTGTTTTAAGATAAGTAAAAATGCTTTCAAAAATACCCTTTTTAAAGTGAAAAATAAATAAATTAAAAATTCATTCATTCGAAAAAACTTATAAAAAGGACTTTTTCAATTTCATTTTTACCATTCAGTTCCAGAGTGAAAAGTAAAAAGCTTTTGGGTAAGAAAGTTCCTGTGAAGATTCTGGAAAATTCAACTGTTGGAATCGAAAACTGTCAGTCCCAGGTAATCCACGACCTCCTTATCTTGTTTTTCATCCATTTGAAATTCGTTTTTAGGCTTTAGTTTGATTTTTTAGGGCAAAAAATGGTTCAAAAATGCGCCCGCGGGGTCCGCAGGTGGGACACAGGTTACTTGCGGACCCCGATTTTTTCCTAAAAGGAAAAAATCGTGGGTTCCGCACCCAGCACACAGCCCGCATGCGGACCTACGCTCTGTTTACAAAGAGCGGGTGCGGTACCCGCGCGGTTAGTTTTAAAGCATAGATTTCTCATTTATCTGCCAAAATTTTTCAAATAAGATCATTCTAACTTGCCTTTTTCTGTATTGTAGGAGTAACAAGATGCTAATCTGGCGAGAACGTGAGCATGAGGAAGTGGATGAAGCTGCAATACTTCATTTGCCCACACAAAGGGCATTAAAAGCATGTGGCTTATACAAATTTTGGGCCATCTCAGGCATGAGGGCACAGGTAGAACTCTTGACATGGTTGGTAGACAAATGGAATGTGGAGGACCAGTGCTTCTTCATTGGTGGCCACCGGCTCGAAATTGAGCTGGAGGATATATATTTTTTCACTAGTTTGTCTAAGAGGGGCGAACAAGTATCCTTGTTTGGGACTAGGCCAGGTGGCCAGACTGTCGCTAGTCTTCAACTAGAATTTTGCAATGATCAGGCAAATCCTCGAGACAAACGGATTGACATAAAACATATCATCCGTCCTGAATTGAAGGTTATTGCTTTTACTGTTACCAAACTGTGTGGGAGTGTTGCGCTTCATGTAGCTACTGGTTCCCAAATGCGTGTTGCCGTGGACTGTTTTCGCGGCACCATCTTTAACTGGTGTGAAGCTGTGTTGGCCAATGTAAAAGGCCAACTAACCAGAGCAAAAAATGGGAAATTGAAAAACTTTGGATATGGATCCATCGTCGTTTCTTTTTCTCTGGAGAGAATCCCCATGTTATCTCCACAGAGTATTGTTGTTGATGCCGGTCGACTTCGAGAACCGAGAATGGTTCATTGGTCCGCGTTGATGGCTCGTCATGCTATTGAGGGCACTGAGATTGTACGATTCCCTCCTTCATATTTTCGTTGGCTGGATCGCCAACTTTTTGTGATAGAGGATTTTCCGTATGCCGGGATAGATTTCCGCGGTGACAGAGAGATGGTTCTCCCTGCAGGGAAATAGTGGGATGATTCAGGTAAAAACATTTTTCAACGTTTGCTAAATTCTAATTTTTTTTTTAATTTTTTATCGTCTTTGAAAACTAATAATCAAATTTTTTTTGAATGCAGACGTAGGTCCACATCGACCAGCTCATCTCCAACCTTACAAGAGACGACAACCAGTTGCGCCCGCACCAGCCCCAGTAGGCCAATCAGTAGAGATTTTGACTGATTTGGAGCATCATCTAGAGCGCTTGACTCTAGATATTCCAGAGACCAGTATAGATGATATTCCTCTCAGGCTACAAAGATATGTGATTGGAGTTCCAGGACCTTTCAGGAGGTTCCTATGCAGAGTAGCCCGGGCAGTGGTTTCGTATCGTGATCACCATCAGTGATGGCATGATTGTGTAGACTCATATTTTTGTCTTTTGTATTATCATTTTTGCCAATCATAAGGTGTTTCCAACCTATGATCGAAGACGATGTATATTTTTTGAAAACACTCCTATGCTATGATATATATCACTATTTGCCGGCTATCTATGTACATATGTGAATGTTGTTTGTTTTACTGCTTTTAATTATTGCAAATGTCTATTTATCATACTAGAAGCAATTGAATCTGCTAATGTATTTAAATGTCTTGGAATATGCTGATATTCAATGTAATCAAACTCACATTCCAAGAGACGAACTCTCAAAACCAACCGTAATAACACTGGATTTATAATGGTATAAACCCTGTTAAGCTGTAATACAACAAGTTCAAAATCCAACCTTACAATCAAACTCCGAATTCCAAATGATATGGACTCAGACAATAACTCAATCACTGCACTATACTCGGAAATGTTATTTTTTGTTTGACCAAGGCTTACCCCATGCATGGATACTAACTCGTCAGAGGGTGAATAGATAACCCAAGCTGCGGAAGAAATGTTCCGTGTATTACGACAAGCACCATCAGCAAAACCAATGTAGGTTTGAAGAGACGTCGACATCTGCAATATCAAGAGTAAAACTCAGATAAGCAGGAATAGTGACAAAAACACACTTCTAAACTAGGCACACTTTTCTAATCTAACACACCAACAGTAAAGAAATCTAAACTAACAAAATCTCCACACCTCGTTTAAGCATAATATCGCTTTAGATAAAGCCCATTTCTGGGTTTATCCAAAGGGACACCGTCAAAATATATCAACTCATAGGCCCCTTTTGCTAACTTTCGTTTCATAATGTAAGGACCATGCCACATAGGCACGAATTTCCCAGCTCCTAGCTTGTCGTTATCTTGATCATAAAGTAAAACTAGGTCTCCTTCTGAAAAATTTCGAGGGGTCACATTTCTATCATACTGAGCTTTTATCCTTTTAACATGAGCCTCGTTTGCTATTGCAGAATTTCGTCGATTCTCATCTAATTGGGCTAAGTACAAGAAACGTTTCTCCTCTTCAGACGTAGCTGGAAGTAATTCTACGGCTAATTTTAGTGACGGAATTTCGCATTCAATTGGTAACACAGCTTCCAAACCGTAAACCAGTTGAAAAGGAGTGAAACCTATTGATGTTTTGACTGAGGTTTGATATGCCCAAAGTGCTGAAAATAACATAGAATGCCAATTTGTCTTGTGAATACCAATGATTCGTTTAATCATGGTGACTAAAACTTTGTTAATAGCTTCAACCAGACCATTGGCTTGCGGATAATACGGAGTGGAACTATCATGGCGCAAGCCAAGCTGTTCTGTCAGTTCAGTCATCATGACGTTCCGAAAATGACTTCCATGATCCGTAATAATAGCTTGAGGAACACCGAACCTAGCAATTATATGATTAAATACGAATGTTGCAGCAGTCTTGCCGTCAGCTGAATATGTAGGCATCGCCTCGGCCCATTTTGTAAAATAATCTACTGCTAGAATAATATAGGCATGCCCCCCGGCCGAGTGAGGGTTACATGTAATAAAATCGATACCCCATTTCGCAAAAGGACCAACAGCAATTATAGGGTGAAGAGGAGCGGGTGGCGCACGCATTTTCCGATCAAAAATTTGACAGTTGTGGAATTTCCGAACTGCATAAATACAATCTTTGAACAATGTTGGCCAGAAATAACCTGCATGCAATATCTTTTGGACTGTGGCATACCCAAACATATGACCGCCACATGCTCCAGAATGACAGTCATTTAACACCTTTTCAGCTTCTTCATGAGTTAGACAACGTCGGAAAACAGAATCCGCTCCTCGTCGATAAAGAGTATCACCAATGATATTATATTGTTGGGATTGGAAACGTATTTTCCGTCGTTGAGTTCGTGAAATTTCAGGCCGAAAAGATTGGGTTTGGAGATAAACAATAATATCCCCATACCATGGATCAAGCGTATTGATAAGAAACAAAGATTCTTCGGCAATGGACTCTTCTGCCACTGTTTCTGTATCAGTAGAGGGGAAATCGCACATCAGTTCTGCAAATACCAAAGATTTCTTTGCCTTGGATTTTTCAAATTCCAAGTCAAATTCCTGTAGGATAACTATCCACTTGGAATATTTGCCCCCTAGCAATTGTTTGGTCAAAATATACATCATAGGGTTGCAATTAGAAATTACTGTGGTTTTACGTAACAAGATGTAATGTCTAAAATGTTGAACAGCTTGAACAGCTGCTAAGGCAAATTTCTCCACATGTGTGTATTTGATTTCAGTCGGATGCAGATTTCGACTAAGATAATAAATCACATGTTCATTGTGAGATTCATCTTCCTAAACTAGTACCATCCCAATGGTGGAATGAGAAGCAGCGAGATACAAAATGTAATCTTGGTTGTAGTTGGGAGGATGCAATAACGGTGCATGGGTCAACGTGTGTTTGAGTGCATCAAAAGATCGATCAGCGATCTCGTCCCAAAAGAACGGAATGTCCTATTTCAACAACCGGGTAAAACCCTTTGTAAGCACGGCATAGTTAGGAATAAATCTACGTAAAAAGTTTGCTTTCCCCTGCAAACTTTGGAGTTGGCGCAAAGTCGAAGGAGGAGGCAATTTAACGATAGCTTCGACCTTCGATGGATCGATGCGAATGCCTGCTTTTGAAACAAAAAATCCCAGTAATCGACCCGATTCTACGCAGAAAACACATTTATGCGGATTCAGCCTTATCCGATAATGCCTACATCTCATAAAAATTGCTCGTAAATGAGTGGGATGATCTGCCCGACGTAATGAATGAGTGGGTAAATCATCGAGATATGGATGAACAATGTGCTTAATGTCATGAAAGGCGTAAGACATAGCCCGTTGAAAAGTTGCTCTAGCGTTCTTTAGTCTAAAAGGTAGTTTACAATAAGCAAACGTTCCCCACGGACAAATGAAAGTTGTTTTAGGTTGATCTGCAGGGAGTATGTTTATTTGATTGTATCCGGAAAAGCCATCCATGAAGGAAAACAATTCACTACCAGCACAATCATCTATTATTTGATCGATATAGGGAGTTGGATAATTATATTTTGGACACGCTCGATTAATATCCCTATAATCGATACATACTCTTATCGTTCCTTGTTTTTTAGTCACAGGAACAATATTCGATACCCAATCCGTTAAGGGAATTGGATAAATGAATCCTGCTCGAAGTAATTTTTCAACTTCAGTTTTTATAGCGGCAGCTTTTCTAGGATGAATTTGACGTAATCGTTGACGAACAGGTTTAGCATCCGGGTAAGTCTTAATCTCATGAACTACGATCGATGGATCAATTCCTGGCATTTCTTCGTAAGACCAGGCAAACACGTCACGGAATTCTTGAAATAGGGCTTTATAAGTCTGAATTTCTTCGTCTGAACAACAAGCACCTATATGAATGTTTTCAATTATTCCTGGTTTTATTGAAATGTCAATTGGAACCGTTCTAGATATATTTTCCAAATTTAACTCAGAATCAGGATTTTTCAATGGATTTTGAGGTTCCTTGGCATATTCAGCAGTAAAGATTGAAGCGAAATCATCTTCAAAATGATCTAATTCAGGTAAAAATGAAGATCGGTGATGTAGATCTTCCCATGGTTTTTTTTCAACAGACAAAAACTCACGAATTTGCTCATCTGTATGAACAAGTTCAGGAAATGTCATTGTAATTGAAGTAGATATAGAAAATGATTCCTCTTGGATCCCATTCATTGGATCAATTTCGGTTGAAGAGGGGTCGGAAAAAGACTGTACAGCCTGGTATGCAATTTCAAATGGACTCAAGGGCATCATGCCATCAAATGAATCTATCTCGGATTCGGAAGGTACGATCCAAGGATCATCAAACATAATAGTGTCTGACGAAATCATATGAATATTTGCAGTAGAAGGCGATACGTTAGGAGGAGGAAAGGAAAAAGTTCCTAGTAAACCAGAATCTTTAATCAAACCCACTCCAACATCCTTATAAGGGATAGCCGTTTTACCAACATGCTGGATTGTTTCTGTAGAGGCTGGGTCAGACGAGAAATAAGTTAACTGATCTATTGTCACGATCTTTCCTTGATATGGAAACTTTATGAGTTGAAAGACCGAAGAGACAACAACAGTCATAGCATATGACCAACTACGACCCAGAAGAAGGTTGTAATCTAGAGGGGCATCAACCACTTCCACATCTAGATTAACAATTTTACCTTCGACCCCTATGGGTAAATCCTGCAAAATACCAAAAGGTTGAAAACCTCGACCATCAAAAGCTTTTAGAATTGTCGGAGATTGGTTAAGTGTAGGAGAACCAAGAGATTTCCAACACTGAATCGACATAATACATGTTGAAGCTCCCTCATCAATCACAGTCCGAAAAATAGGTCTGTTTTTTACTAACACTGGAATCTGGAAAGCCATTTGGTGAGGAAGACGTGGTGTACTATTTTCTAAATCGAAGATTATAAGGTTAGAATCCTGAACATCAACAGCTCCTATGGAAGATAATAATAATTTACGCTGTGCTGGACATGATTGCAGCACTTCCAAAGCCGACATTGCTGAAGGAGAAACAGCTAAATCTTCAACAATGTTGTAATTCTGAGCAGCTCTCGCATGTGGATTGAAAGCTGATTTACGAAGAACACCTTTAGCAGGCGGTTTGATTATCAAATCTGGATTTTGTTTCTCGATCTGTAGCGGACCGGAAACAGGAGGAGGTGTAGTTGATGTGTTTTCATTAGAAGACTCTGCTTCTTTGCCATCAACAGGATTCTTAGAACTGTAATCTTGCGATCGCGTCGCAACCCTTACATGAGACATCATCATAATAGGCTCTTCTAAAGTAGTCGAGGAAGAACCAATCATCTTACTATCTTGAATTGGAAAAGGATCCTTCAAGATAGCAGGTTGTTGCGATCCTTTAACAAATTTCGTAACTTCGTCTCGATATGGACATTCTTTCGTGAAATGATCTTGTTCACAAATGAAGCAAGGATAGCGAGGTTTACGTTTTTCGTCATTGGATTCATCTTTATCAGTTTTCTCTTTCGAATTCTTTTTGTTTTTGTTCCTCCCCTTATTTTTACCACCGGTTTTTGATTTTGTCGTAGATGTTTCAACGACATGAATATCGGCAGAAACTTCGGGAGAGGATTCTCCTTTCAGGGAATCAGGTAAAGTTATAATTGGAGAAGAATTCTTTGAGGATTTCTTCTTGCTTTTAGAATTGACTGTACCAATCATACCGTCAGCGGCATGAGACCCTGAAGGAGCAGCAACTATTTGACCTTGTTTTGGAAGGTCTGGGATTTTTTCATGTAGAGTACCTGACTGCGTATAAACGAGGTCAAGGTACTGAGCTTTAGCAATTACTTGCTCTTCAGTAACAACACCAGCCTTAGCTACATCTTCAGTGATCTTGGGTAACAATGATTTAACAAACCATTCTGCCAAAATTTGATCTGGAATATAAACTTTCACCAAACGTCGTCTACGTCGCCATTCATGAATGTGATCAGAAATATACGTGGACGTAGATTGTTTTAGTGAAGTTAACAATTCTGTGTCGTTGTCGTATCTGACAGGCAACTGGAAATGAGTTAAGAAAGTTGTTGCTAACTGACTGAAATTATGAAACGAGCCTCGTGGCAACTCAATGTACCATTTGGCAGCAAGACCTATGAGGGTTCTTTGGAAAAGACGTAAGCGAATCGAATCATCAACGATTGAATTAGATGCACACCAAAGGTGATAAGTCATAACATGATTTGATGGATCTTCTCCTGACTTACCTTCAAATTTTGGTATATCACTGGGCAACTTATGAGGCATTGGCGGCCAGTTCTGATAATAAAAAATGGGATCATTTGTAAGGCGCGTCAAATCAGGTAAGTCCAAAGTTGCGATAAACGGTAATTGACGGTTAGGGTCACGAAAACCTTGAGAAGCCAAAGCAGATCTAGGAGGCGGATACCCAGGATAACTAGGAATCGGATTAGCATTAGGTATTGTATAACCTCCCGGATAACCAGGATGAACCGAACCATACTGAGGTTGTTGATAAGTATAACCAGGGTACAGTTGATACTGATAGCTTGGATTCTGTACATAGGGACCGAATTGCGGCTGTCCCTGGTACGGTTGATACGTAAATTGAGGTTGACTTGTAACAACTGTACTTGTACCGGTTTGTCCTGCAGGCATCTGAACTGTAGTCTAAACTGAAGGTCCTGACTGAGGTACAGAGACCTGAGGAATTTGCACGGATATAGGGGTAGCTGAACTTGGGGCTACAGATACTCCAGAAACAGGTGTAACAGGTTGAATAGATGTTGCAGCAGTTGCAGCAGTTTGAGGCGGAGTCTGAGGTGTACTAGGCCCAGCCTGCTGAACTGAACTAGGTGCAGGAGTTTGAATAGCTGGCTGAACAGGCTGTTGGGTTGGACCAGAAACCAATGGTTGACCAGGTTGATAAGGTAACTGCACATTAGGCTGCAAAGGCTGTTGATATTGGGATGGATCCAACACCATAGTTCCGGGGTACTGTCCCATAGAAGGTTGAACGTAAGGACCAAAACCTGGTTGAACGTAGGGTTGATTAGTAAGTGGTAAATTTCCGGTAAAAGATGGTTGACCAGAAGGCTATTGGTAACCTTGAATTGGGTACTGCCCTTGAGGTTGATAACCCTGAGGTGTGTACTGAAGCTGGGGTTGATAAGGACCCTGAGGAGCATATTGTGTTTGGGGTTGACCTTGAGGAATGTACTGTCCTGAAGGTTGATACCCTTGAGGTATGTACTGTCCTTGGGGTTTCCCCCCAAAATAATATGATTCCACGGTTTGTCCTGAGAAAAAGCTACCTTGAGGTTGTGCCCCGAGTGGTAACTGACTACCTTGAGGTTGCCCCCCAGGCGGTAACTGACTACCCTGAGGTTGCCCCCCAGACGGTAACTGAGTTCCCTGAGGTTGCCCCCCAGAAGGAAATTGACTGCCTTGAGTTTGAGGATTGGGAATATTACCAGACATCATAAAAATTTGTTCTACATTCGACGTTTCAATTTTAAGTCTATCAAGACCAGATGATAACACGTTTTCGATGGGTTGAGGAGCTGCTCCCGAGAAAGTCCCAGAAAAAGACTGATATCCCGAAGGAACAGAAGGACCACCATGTAAAAATGATTCAGGCGTTTGAGAAAACATGGATGACTCTCTAGCCATAAAAGATGACGGATAATAGCCTCTGGGTGTAGGATGAAATGGAATTCGAGGTGGATAAAAAGCAAGACCCAGATTCTCTAAAAAATATGTTAAAGAGAGATACCAAGGATTATTTCGAATGGGGCTGTAGAAAATAGATTCACGCTCCCTAAGATTTAACGACTCAGGGGAGTTGGGAAGAGATATGTCTTCGTCTGGATTAGTAAGTTCTTCAATAGAAATAAGTCTAGAGGGAAGATTTTCTGTAATGATATTTCTTACCCTAGGTGAACCTGGATCGCTAGAAGTTGGTGTGATAAATCCTGAGGATGTTTCTAACACAGAAGATTCAGTTTCAGGTTCAGAGATTTCAGGTTCGTCAGATAATTCACTAGAAGGAGAAATATTTTCAGTAACTTCAGAAACTGAAATCGGTTCTTGAATGTATTATGTTGTAGGTATTTGATGATCAGGATGTATAACTATAGCGGAGCTTTCAACTTCTGTTGACCTAAGTCTACGACTACTGTGTGGTACCAGAGCTCAAAGCCCTTCAAGTTGACTTGGTGAATATTCAGGGGGTTTCCCTTGTATTCTCCGGGATTGTCTCGGCAATTCCGCCACGATTAAAAATTATCTAATCACACGCAAACAAAGAAAAATTTCAATGAAAACACCTAAAGTCTCTAAGAAACAAACAATTGAATCATTCGCTTAAAAATCTAAGAGTTCAAACCACACACAAACAAGTAACTTTCCGTATTAAAAACACTAGTTGGTGATGAAATCCAACTTAGTAGAGTTTTAACACGAAAAGGGCGGTTGGAACAGTTACCCCGACAACCTGCTTAATGAAACAGACTAGCACAAGTTTCTTCACATAACCATCTCGAGTGAAGAGAACCCCCCAGAGAGTCCAAGTGAGTCTAGTCGACGTCTGTTCCAGGTACAGTGGGATCTTCCCTCCACTGTCACCTTAGGAAAGAATCCTAAATATTATGGCCTCTAAGGTTACCAACTGAAACACATATACCTGGGGGAACAGTCTACGATCCGACACACACGCAAGGGCAGAGTAACAAAGCTCAATCCCCTTGAAGGCTCCTTGAACAGAATCCAAGGTTTACCGACAAGTGACCCCTGGTTCCTCGACAATGGTCTATCCGAGGTTTACCATTTTTAATACGTGTATATCTTCTATCGTTCCCAATGAGGAAGGATTGATTACCCCACTGGTTCAGATATGATCTCGTGCTTAACTCCTTTAAGAGGAGCTTCCCAGAGCATACATGCAACAACTGGAATTCTTCCTACCGCAAGATTTATCTACTTGTTTGTTTTAGCTATCTTGGAGACTTAATTACTCCCTACTCCAAGATACTAGCCTAAGCTATGTTGGTGATAAGAGCCCTAGAAATAAAAAGATTACTAGATGAATTTTAAATTAAGCGTTACTTTTAGGAGCTGTTTCTTAAGTCAATGGGTGCGGAAATGAAACCTTGAATGATGTGAAGACTCGACTTCCAAAAACACTAAAATGCACCTATGATGATATTCAATTATTTTTCTTTCAATGAACTTCTATTTAAAGAAAGAGTTAGAGAATGCGATCTTTTAAATTCCTTCTTTAAACATGAAAAATAATTGAAAGAAACTATTTTGTCTTTTCAATAAACTATCAAAGCTCACAAGAAAAATCCTTTTCTTTTCAAAACTTAGAAACTACAAAACACTTTTCCTTCGAAAGAAAGCTACAAAAACTAAAAGTACTCAAAACTACAAACTCTAATCTTGAGATCTAAAATCTAACTTGAGTAAAAGCTTTTAAGATTTTTTTTTTTTATATGAATGTTTTCCTTAGTTGTTCAGCAAACTAAGAATCTATTCGTTCAGATAACAAACAGATCAAAAACACTCAAAATATGTTTTAAAAAAAAAATGAAATTCAAAACTTTGAACCAAGTTTTTTCGAAGATTTGCAAAGAAACAAAAGGCTTAATTTCTCAATATAGGATGTTTTCACAAATCAGGTCGGATTCAAAAGACAAAAAGAGATCAATGTAATCTGAGATACTGCAAATTGTCAAAAGTTCGAATCGCTACAATGACCAAGTGAAAAAACAATCCAATTGGAAAAATCTTCTAGAAAATCATCAAAACATTAACACTATTGGAGTTCATTCACAAAAAATTCTTGACAGAAACAATAATCAGTCTGGGCAGAAACCAAAGATCTAAAAATAAACTAGAAAAGAAATCTAGAGGTTTTCTAAAAATTTTACAGGGTCCGCAGGTAACCAGTATTAACAGGTGCGGTCCCGCACTGTATCCTTTACAGAAAGTGCGAACCTGCCCGCACTGTGTAAATAAGGCAGAGTGCGATCCTAGGAAAAATTATAGAAAAACTTAAAATATTTCTAAATTTTCAAAAACAGGGAAAATCTAAAGTACCCAGACAGATATGTATCAATCAAAAACCAGGAAAAAATGTTTCCTCAAATCAAAAATAAAAGAGAACCAAAAACAACAAGTTCTTCCCCAGTGGAGTCGCCATTTTGTTGTGTAGATTAATCCATCTTGCGGACAAGACCGATCTCTCTAGTACTAAAAGTAACTAGCAACAAACAGCCAATTATACTAATCTCTCTCTAAGCATATAAGATTCATAAAAACACTATATAGGTGTAAGGCCTACCTTATATCCAACGCTTGCTTGATCTCGAACTTGAAGTCCTTCCCGTGCACTGAAAGAACGTTCCTCGTGAATCTGCAGTCACAAACAAGCAAAAAGATTACGCAGCACCTGTATAGACATTATTATAAACCATACTTATCATAATGATCAAGGAATTTATGAAATAAACCATGAATAGACAGTTTAATGAGAGAAATGAGTATATTTGTATTAACTTCAAATAAAAGAAAACCTTTACAACCTATGCCTTGATGTTGTGCAGGTCCTCCCGGGGTCCGAAGCAGGAATCTCTTCTAATTTGACAAGCATTGCACTCTTTGAACCAAGACAGATAGAGATGAGTGATTTAACCTCACAGAAAGTCTTAGTTAACTGTGTCTGAATCTCAACAGCATTTAACTTCAAATATCTTAAGCTTGAACTCCCTTTGAGGCTACCCAAGGCCTCTTTTTATAGTGGAAAAGAGGAGGTTTCTTGTTCCAAATATGAAGGGATAGAATCCTCCTTCAAAGGGATTAGCTCCTTACATAGGGGTTAGCTCCATCAAGTGAGGGATGCATGAACCTCCTCAAAGCGTATCCATTCCCGAAAATTCCCATCTAGAATCTTCTAGAATTCATCTGAAATTCACTTTTTATCTTCACTTTCTCGCCTTTTTGAATTTTACAGAGGTCCGCACCCATAACACAAAGAACGTGCGGTATGGTTCCGTAGGTAGGCTGAACTTTAGGTGCGGGACCGCAGGGAATGTATAGAGAAAGTGCGATACCAATGTTTAGGAGATTTTAGGGACTTTTCTCTGATTTTGAAAGCTTGACATGAGGAGCTAATATGTTGGACTTGCAAAAGGAGGAAGTATGAGTAATAATGAGCTCATACTCATAGTAAAATGTCAGGATGACAGTTTTTAGTGTAACAGCAGTGAGACTTCAATCAAACTCGGTGATCATCTAGTTAACTGATCAATCAACCCAAAATAGCTAGTGCATGTAGAGAATTTGAGTTCCCCAACTTTGGTGGAGATTCCAAGGTAGTGTAACATCATTTGTAGACTAGTCTTGAGTGCACAAGTGTTGCATGCAACCAAATGATCAACCTTGGGAATTGTGCATAATTTTGGAGGAATTTCCTAAATAATAGGGGCCTAATTTCTTAGGAATTACACAAGGAAATAATGGCTCAAGCAGAGGCATACATTGACTAAGTCTGGGTCAAAGTTTGTAGGTGAGCAGAGAGATAGGTTAACTTGCAGGTTTTGCTTAGTTGAGCAAAGAAATTGTAATACATCTTTATTCATCAAATTAATCTAAGCAGGAAAAGGGGTTTTTTAGGAGATTTCTTTCCTCTAGAAAAATATTGTGTGCATGTGTGTTATTTCTCATTGCATGTTTGTGGTTGATGTTCTAAATTTTGAATTGAATTCCGCATAACACTAGAGTAGGTTTGTATCTTGTTATTTTGATTAAAATTTCATGAGAAAATGCAAATATACATAAAAAATTATACCTGGTATCAGAGCATGATTCACATTAGAGAAGGAATTTCGAAATTGTTTCTCAAGAGAATCAAATTTTCAATTCAGTGTAGCAGGATCTCTATAGAGTTAGGAGGATGACCTTCAACAGGGTGAGGCTAGAGTATGCCTTGGAAGGAAGCTCTAATTTCATCACTTGGAAGGATCGCATAGAGGCAGTATTGGATGACAATGTATTTTTAAAATACATCAAGATAGATGTTGCAAAACCATAGGCATCTGATGCCCAAAACCTTGCTCAATGGAAGAAAGATGTAGCCAAGGAAAGGAGAATAATCTTTGAGGGAGTATGGGATCACATTCTCTCAAATATCCATGGGAAATAAAAAAATTTGGCAATGTGGAAAGAACTGATAGAATTGTTCGAGAATAGTAGTGATCACAGGAAACTGGCACTAAAGGATAAACTTTGAAATATCAAGATGCAGAAGAATGACATTATTGCGCAATATTTGAGCAAGTTCACAAAATTTCATGGTGAACTTTGTGGGGTTCATGCTAATGTTGCAGAACATGACTTGGTAATCCTATCCCTTGTAGGCCTTCCCAAGAGCTGGAATATCTAGCAAGATTTGATGAACGAGAGGGAGAAACTACCGAATTTGGAATGCTTATGGTATGATTTGGTACAGGAGGAAATAAGGCGTAACACTAGAGATTGAACTTCACCAAAGGGAAAGGATGAAGAAAAATTTGCATTCGTTGGAAAGGGAAAGAAGGGAAAAGGGAAGAAATCTCAAACCAAACCAGAATCTAGCCAAGGGGGTAAGAAGAAAGATTTGTCCAAAATTAAATGCTTCAATTCTCATGAATTCTGACACTATGCCACAAAGTTTCCACACAAAAAGTTAAGAAAGAAGAACTCAGGAGGAGAAGTAGGTGAAGCTTTGGCTTCACAGTTCAAGCTTCACTTCACCATTATCATATGCATGGTCAACACAATGATGGGGAGCATGCGGTACTTGGACTCAAGTGCATCGTTCCACATGACAGGTTGTAGAGATATTTTTAGTGGCCTAGAGGAGAAAGATCTCCAGATTAACATTGAGTCAAAGGGATGACAGAAATTACAATGCAACTGTGATTGGTACATTAACTTTTTAAAGGGAGTCAAGCTCCCCTCTCAGGCTCAAGGATGGCATGTTTGTTCCATGCCTAAAGAAAAATTCATCTCTGTTGCAGTTTTGGAAGACAATGGTTATGATGTGATCTTTAGCAAAGGAAAGGAATTCCTGAGACACATAGCCTATGGGAGAAAATTATTCTCATAGTTTGTGCCTTCTTTCTATGCAAATCCTTCTACCACATGCCTTTCTTTATGCTCGTAAAATGAACCATCAGATTGTACTTTATAGAACATTTGGTTCCTATGTTTCCAACCTCATTAGAAAAAACATTTTCAATTGTATTTATGAGTCACTTTTATCCTTTCTATGATGGTACACATTGCTCCATTGGTTGAGATGGTGTTGCATTACCATCAAGATTCAACCTTTCAATCCTCTTATTCAAACCATCCAACTAAACTCCTTATTATGAAGAAGCAGTTGGATGTTCTTCATGATGAGGAAATGGCACTTCAAAAAGAGATTCTAGAGATTAATTTGAGATCACGATTACCCCTTCAAGATGTGGTTTCTGAAAAATCAATTTTTTTCTCAAAAATGTTATCATTCTTATTGGATATAAGAAAAACCAAATATATGGAGAGAACACATTTTTTTATTTACCCCATCGTAAATATAATATGCCTTGATAGTATTTGAGTAGCCTAAGAAGATGGACTTTTTTACTTCTTTTACCATGTTCGTTTCTTTTCTCCTTAATCCTCAAGGCATGACAAGTGGAACCAAAAACCATGAGATGCCTCACCAAGAGAATGAGGCCATACCACATTTCATATGGATTCATTTCAAGGAGCACAATATGGAAACATGTTTTTCACATATGTTGCACATATAACTACAGCAACCCAAAACATCAACTTAACATTCTTAAAAAATATCATTGATTGCATCATGTTTTAGATTATGTAATTTTCTCGACCAAAGATTCCAAATTGAGTGGCTTCAATTGGTCACTATCTTGAAGTGATTCAAATTAGTGACAATACGTGGGGTAGAGGGCCTTAATGAAGGCCATGAAAGGAATGCCTATCTCCACATTGGCAACAACTATGGCATGCATGATGGATTTTATTTTAGAGGTTAAAGCTTTAATTGAAGGGCTCTAACTACAATTGAATTAGCTCTATTTGTGAGTGTGAATCGTACATATATTTCAATCTTCAAAGCACTCTAATAATCTTTGATAGATCTCATATGATGACTCACCTATTCACTTATAGAAGCAACACTCAAGGCATAATATTTCTTGTCTTTATTCATTCATATGGAAATCTCTTTATCTGCTTTTTATTTGGTAGGTTTCGTATCTCCATAACAAATCATGTCATCCCAAATATCATTTAAGATCAAGGTATGTTCAATCTTCCTTGACCATTATGGACAGTTGTCTTTACCACTAAGCACCACACCCATAATTAAAACAAAATAATTCATTTTCACCAAAAAGCAGTTCAAAACCAACATAAAGAGAGTATATACGCCAAAGATATAAAGGAACCAACTGAGCATAATTATTAAAATAAGCCCTTCTCAAGGAAAAAAAATCACGATTTGAATATCTCATTCATTCCTTATTCATTTCCTTTCTTCTTTCAGTCACTTTCATTTGATAAAAGTATTTAAATCCAAAACTGAGTCCCACACAAGAGTACTACAAAATATAAAAGTAACAACACCAAATCTAGAATTATCACCTCTAATTCTAGAATTAACACTTGAATCTATCAAAACTCTCTTGACTCCAATGGTTGCAAATGTGGAAATGAAGACTAAGTGGAATACCACTAAAACATAAACTCAAACTACTTAAGTTTTCAATTTTGATCATGACAAGGATCTAACCTCTCTTGGAAGTCGAGTCAAGGGGAGTCAAGGGAAGGAAATAATCAAATAACTATGATTACACCATTAGGATTACTACCATAGGGGTAGGAGAGAAGCTAGATCCCATGGAAAAGACAATATTAAAAAGTCTGGGGCCTTCAATGGAACTTTAGAGTGGTTGGATTGCAAATCACTTGTGAAGGTGATAAGTGTTTCGGGGAAAATCACCCTAGAGGTTCGTTGGGTTACAACCTCCACAGAGCAGGGGCATGCTACTTAAGAAGGACTCACACAACCATGCATGTTCAGAAAAACTAAATAGAGTAGATCGAGGAAGTTACCCGTAGGTCCTATGGTTGAAGCAGATCCCGCAGGGTCCAAACCCCCAGCAACCATCCTTCCTTCTTAACCTGAAAGACAAGAAGAAACAAGCACGAAGAACTGGTTGTACAGCATATATCTACTCTAAATGTTAGTGAAATTCATATAAAACATCAGATAAATCATAATTAATGCTTAAATAAAAATTTTCTCATATATGTAAGCAGACACTAACACGTATATTTCGGGAACAAGATGGTACTTCTGTATTATAAATAGCATGTACAAAAGTAACGAGTGGAGAGATCACCTGAATCCTTCCACGATCTTCGAGCAGACCGTCATCTGGATCTGTGCCGCCCTTGCCTCGCTAAGACTCCTTCCAAACTGGTGCATACGAGATGAAATATAGGGAGATGAGCATCTCAAGGAAACAAGGGTTTCCTGTAATGAACTGGGAAAGTGCAGGAGGCACGGGGAATCAGACTTGGATAGGGAATACCAACAGAGTATAATATCAATAATTCTCTCTCTCCCTTAGGCCATGCACATGAGGGGTTTTTATACTCCCTCCAAGTAGTTTCAATAGTTGGAAACAGTTGGCCACGTGCTGGGGTGGTTGAACTACCCGAGTAACCATCAACCCAGCCCGAAAATAGGGAATTTTTATATATTTTTTCATAATTTTAATGGCATACGCGGAAAAGTGCAGCTGGACTCGCGTATACACGCGGAAAAGTACAGGCATAATCGCGTATGGGGATTTTTACACTATTTTTAAGTGAATTTGTCCAAGTCTGTAGGAATGGGTGCCCAAAACCATCAAAGCAATCATGAATCATATGAAGGTGAGAAATGATGCTATAACAATAAGAGCCTTATTTTCCTTAATAATCTCAATGATCTCTTGGATAAATGAGTGTTGATAGCAAGGATTAAATTAAGCCTTTCTAAATCATGATTTTGTTCCTATTCTAGGACTGCTTCTTCATTACATTAGAAACACTTGTGATAATGTTGGAGTTTTTTATGCAAAAAAGGATAATGGTAGTCAACAACAATAACGATTATAAAAAAACCCTCAAAGGAGAAGTGGATGAGGTTAAAGATAACTAATGGACTCAATATCATGGAAATACATGCTTGATAACTAATGAAATCAATATCATGGAAACCAACAACGATAACAATGATAGAAAATCCCTCAAAGGAGAAGTATATGAATTCAAACCCTAAAATTTTGTAAGCACTTAAATACATGCTTGTTAACTAATGGAATCAATACCATAGATAGTGAGTTGAGCTACAGGCGCATCAACCTCACCTTTACAATTTAGATCCAAGAGGAGAACTACACATAACATACTAGGAGGATGCCAATTGCAAATGGGAAGTAGGAGAGTAATGCTACTAAGGGGGAGAAGGATGAAATTCGAGTTGAGGGTGGTTTGTGAGGCATGTGGAGTGATTCTATTTGTTCTAGAGTCGAATATGCAGTTAGTGTATTAGTTTAATGCATGAGAAATCAGTTAACTTAATTTAGGTGAGTTAAAGTTAGTCTAACTAGTTGTAAGTGATTGTTGCACAAGTGAGAGGTCAAGTGAACTAAATCATATTTAATTCACTTGCACTGATATGTCAAGTGCCTAATGATTTACTATTAATAATTCATTTTCACCAATAAGCAGTTCAAAACCAACATAAAGAGAGTATATACGCCAAAGATATAAAGGAACCAACTGAGCATAATTATTAAAATAAGCCCTTCTCAAGGAAAAAAAATCACGATTTGAATACCTCATTCATTTCTTATTCATTTCCTTTCTTCTTTCAGTCACTTTCATTTGATAAAAGTCTTTAAATCCAAAACTGAGTCCCACACAAGAGTACTACAAAATATAAAAGTAATAACACCAAATCTAGAATTATCACCTCTAATTCTAGAATTAACACTCAAATCTATCAAAACTCTCTTGACTCCAATGGTTGCAAATGTGGAAATGAAGACTAAGGGTGGAATACCACTAAAACATAAACTCAAACTACTCAAGTTTTCAATTTTGATCATGACAAGGGGAGGCAAGGGAAGGAAATAATCAAATAACTATGATTACACCATTAGGAATACTACCATAGGGGTCGGAGAGAAGCTAGATCCCATGGAAAAGACAATATTAACAAGTCTAGGGCCTTCAACGGAACTTTAGAGTGGTTGGATTGCAAATCGTTTGTGAAGGTGATAAGAGCCTTATTTTCCTTAATAATCTCAATGATCTCTTGGATAAATGAGTGTTTATAGCAAGGATTAAATTAAGCCTTTCTAAATCATGATTTTTTTCCTATTCTAGGACTGCTTCTTCATTACATTAGAAACACTTGTGATAATGTTGGAGTTTTTTATGCAAAAAAGGATAATGGTAGTCAACAACAATAACGATTATAAAAAAACCCTCAAAGGAGAAGTGGATGAGGTTAAAGATAACTAATGGACTCAATATCATGGAAATACATGCTTGATAACTAATGGAATCAATATCATGGAAACCAACAACGATAACAATGATAGAAAATCCCTCAAAGGAGAAGTATATGAATTCAAACCCTAAAATTTTGTAAGCACTTAAATACATGATTGTTAACTAATGGAATCAATACCATAGATAGTGAGTTGAGCTACAAGCGCATCAACCTCACCTTTACAATTTAGATCCAAGAGGAGAACTACACATAACATACTAGGAGGATGCCAATTGCAAATGGGAAGTAGGAGAGTAATGCTACTAAGGGGGAGAAGGATGAAATTCAAGTTGAGGGTGGTTCGTGAGGCATGTGGAGTGATTCTAGTTGTTCTAGAGTCCAATATGCAGTTAGTGTATTAGTTTAATGCATGAGAAATCAGTTAACTCAATTTAGGTGAGTTAAAGTTAGTCTAACTAGTTGTAACTAATTGTTGCACAAGTGAGAGGTCAAGTGAACTAAATCATATTTAATTCACTTGCACTGATATGTCAAGTGCCTAATGATTTACTATTAATAATTGCATGCATGTGAGTTCTAATGAAGACCCAGTTGAGACAAAGGTTATTTAGGGAAGTTAACTATCATTTGTATTATCATCAAACTGCCCAGCTGCAGTTAACATACCACAAGATTGCCAATGATGTTTGCGCAGTCAAGGAAGGAAGAGAGTAAATGCAATTAAGATTTTACATTTCAGTTCTCAATAGATACAAATTATAATTGTAACATATGCCTCATAAGCTTTCAAGGGAATATTCAACTTGTTCGAAAGCATCCTAATTATTTGGCTTGCATATTCATGCTAGTTTTTTTCCTAGAGCAAATTTAATATTGTCAGATCTGATTTTTTCCTAGAGCAAATTTAATCTTGTCAGATATGTAATGTAAATATGAGTAATTGATTTTCAGTAAATTGGTGGGCACAAAAAATTTCTTTGGACAGAAGACTGAAATGATGCAGACCCTTAAGAAGGAAGAGAGTAAACACAATTAAGATTGTACATTTCAGTTCCCGATAGATACAAATTATAATTGTAACATATGCCTCATAAGCTTTCAAGGGCATAGTAAACTTGTTCGAAAGTATCCTGATCATTTGGCTTGCATATTCGTATATGAGGTTAATTAATTGCTTGAATTTATCTGTAAATTATATGGACTAGTAATTAGTTATGGTGATAGGAATATTTTTGGAAATCCAGGGTACTGCGAGTGTTAACAACCTAGAATACGAGATGCAACTAGTTTCATTCTTCCATTACATGTTGATCGCCACAATAATTTTTACGTCGAAGGCATTTTCTTTGCTAGATTGGGGGGGGGCAAACACTATTCACCCTAGCCAATAGGAATCCTTTGTTTTCGTCATCAACCTACAGTGAAGTTTGTTTTTAGCTACCCAACATTTATGGAGTATCCGTGAAGTGTGCATCCGCTCTGATATCTGACTTCTTGACTCCTTGTCCAAACAAATTAGTAGTGGCACTCGAAGTGAAGCTCTTTGTTGTGACTGATGAAACCTTTATGGATATGTTTGTTGAACCTGGTGTTGTGGACCTTCTTAGGAATGAACTCCAAGTTACGCATAAGCATCTAAATGTTTTGCAATCTTGCTTGAATGAATTTTGGAATATTCCTGGTGCACTTTGAGTTGGATCTGTATGTCAAAACTATCACTATGCATATAACATCCAGTGGTTGTGCCTAGCTTTGCTAACTTCTTTGCATGACATGAGTCTTATCCTATGGTTCGATCAACAAGGCATGGGTTTATTTGTTCGAACATATTTTTGATTGCCAAAGAATCAAATGACTAATTTTGAAAATATCAAACATATCATTCGAGTTCACTGTATTCCAAAAATTTATGAGCAATGTGACGAGCCACAAATCCTATTCCTCTCGTCATAACACATCAATCAAATTCTACTGGTGGGAAATTTTTTAAACCCTCCTTGATCGTCGTTGAGGGAACTCAAAGATTTTTCACACTAGTTAAAACATTTTTTCCACTTGAAAATTAAAAAAAAATCAATTAAAATTAGCCACCTAGATTGTATTTCATTGTCCATATATTTTGCTTGATTATTTCATTCCACAATCTCCCTACTTCTCCTACCGACACTCCTTTGCACCCCTTGGTGCAATTGCTAGTAAATAGAATTCCTTAGCATTCTTGTCTTGCAAGTTGACTATGGCTTAAAATGGTTTGCATATATAGACCATGCAAAGCAAATTTCTATGTATACTTTTAAGGAGTTTTTTCTTTATTTGTTTACACTAAGACCAAATTGGTGTATGAGACCCCCTTGTTTGTGGGACTGCTAAGTCTACAAAGGCATACATACTCCACCCCCTCTGGTTTTGAACCTGTGACCTCTTAGGAGGAACACATGCTCTTAACCATTAGGCTCACTCAATCTGTATAGAATATTCTTTATCTCGAAATAGATTTAAATTCTTATAAAACCTATCCAAACGCACTAGCAATGTTTGAATTAAGAACCTTGTTTTGAAGATGAACCACATTAGTTGGTTCGAAAAGTCGACCAAATCCTAATGATGTGATTAATCCAAAAAGACATTTATCTAATCTATGAATCACAAAGTCTTAAATCTAAAACTATGTATTTGAATTAAAAACTATATTTATATGTGCAAATTTTCAAATTTGCACAAAATAAGATGATGATAATCATAACAAAATTAGATACCAAATAGCAAAACTAACACCAAATAAGTGTATAAAACAGAACAATATATACATCAATCCAACTATTAAAAAAAAAAGGCTTTACGCTGGTTATCTAGCAACATTTACGTTAAGAAAAAAACCAAAGGCTAGATCTAGGGCAAAAAATGCAAATGACAATTAGAATTAAGCGCTCCCTTTCACATTGTGGATGCAGTGCCCAATGCAAAAATATTCATTCCTAAGGGCGAGAAGGGGGCCGTTGTCCACGTGTACCACTTGTCCCACGTAATAAACCAAATA
The DNA here is from genome assembly GCA_034641835.2 of Pinus albicaulis. Classification (NCBI taxonomy): domain Eukaryota; kingdom Viridiplantae; phylum Streptophyta; class Pinopsida; order Pinales; family Pinaceae; genus Pinus; species Pinus albicaulis. The sequence goes on from CM076574.1 coordinate 887,089,115, forward strand.
GGTTGCGAAGTGCCATGGAAACTGTAAATGGAAACCAACTTCTTCTGTTCTGGTCGCCTGAGGACTCACCCTGCTGCGGTCTTTGCTCATCGTGTCCACGGACGGGCATCTGGAAGCGGCAGATGGGGCAAGAGCTGTTGGACTCCAGCCATTTCAGAATGCAGTGTGAGTGGTACATGTGCTTACACGGCATCTGACGTGTCACTACTCCCACCTGGAAGTCATCCAGGCATATCGCACAATGCGAAGGGAGATGCTCTCTGGAAACGGTAACATACGGCAACGCTTGGATTGAAGCTGTAGAAGCCGGGGGCATGCCGTTGCCCCTCCGTTGAACTTCATTCTCTGTATTTTGAATCCTCGGTCCCGTGAAGTCGTCCCCAGTCCCTCCAACAAAGAGCGGGAGAGAGAAATTCATCGTCACAACGAAGCTGAAAGTGGGTGACCGCCGGTGAGCAAATATGACCCTCTCTCCATTGCCAGCCACTGGAAACGAAGCAATGCCCTGAGTTCGTCGCTGAATTTGTTCTACGAAGCCGCGATGGCAGCGAGGGCAAGAAATCTCATCGCCTCTGATGAAGCGAGGGTGCACCAATTGGTTACAGTGATGGCACCAGTAGTCGTATTCGTGTTCAAAATTCGGCAGCCCTGTCACTCTGTCCATCTCGACTTTAAACCAAAATTACGTTGAAATTGCGTTTTCAAGAAATTGCGCCTTCTCAGATGTATATGGTTCTGTTCAGATTAGACAACAAGATTTAAGGAGACTAACTTTTTCTTGCTGGATCAACCAATTGCGCTATCTCAAGTGTATATAATTCTGTCACAGAATTAGAAAAGAAGACTAAACCTCAGTTAGACGTGCGATTTTTTTGCAAGCTACGCAGAGTACTGTACTTTCTTTAATTGATAAATAAAATACGAGTGTGGACGTGTTTATATATATGGTTTTCTCACGTGTATTTGGTGCACGATTCGACCACCATTTTTTAAATTTTCGAAATAATGACAAGATAACCCACCGACGATTGGGAAGAGATGCCGCTCCAAGGAAACGGACGTCTCTATTGTTTATTCAACATCCAGTTGGGTGCAAAGAGAAAAAACGCTATTGGATTCAAGAGTAAAATGCAAACAATCATCGGATTCACCCAATAAAATATTAGGCAAGAGGATTAAAGAGCAAAATGCAAACAATATCAGCCAAGAGCGTTATGGCTGATGAAAGAATGAAGAGTCCAACCCATTGTTTGACTTTATGTTAAATGCGTATTTGATGGATATGGTGTAAAGTTAATAGTTTATTTTTAAGTTTATATTCACAAATAACTATAAGAATTAATAATAATTAGTAAGAGTTTATAAATATCAAAACATATATTTTATAAGAAATTATAATTTGATTTTTTTCTTATGGGGTGGATGAATATGGCATAGGGGAGGGTTTCCATCGACTCCCATGACAATTGAGGTGGAGGGTAGCATGGTATGCTTTCACTATGCACACAGTTGTGTGGGACAAATTTTATTTAATGAGGAAACTTGACATGTTAATTGTTTGGGATGCGAAGGAGGTAATATTATGGAGGGTGCTCTTGAATTTTATTGGTGGTTGGGACTACGGTTTTGTCCCCGTACAAGTTGTAATGGTATTTCCTTCTATTAGCCTCGCCTGGTATTAGAGGAATTAGCGGTTAAGTCTTGTTGTTGGTTCATTCTACTAACTCTAACCGGTGCTAAAGGGGTTAATGGTGAAGTCTGGGGACAAAAATCGTTCTGAATATCGAGATTTAAAGGAAGATTTTATGTTGTCACTGCTAGTGTGTCAGCGGGGAAGTGGAGGAAAGCGAACTTGCATTAGCAGAGCAGTGATAGGGGAATTTCAAAGGATTGGTATCCTTGTTGTGTGTGGCGATTGGATTCTTAACAATGGCTCTCAATCATATAACACGGGGTAGGGGTATGAGGTAAAGAAAAATCCCTTCTTGGTATGGTTTCATCTTATTGTTGTAGTATTGAGTTCATTGAATTGGTACATTTGGCCTTTATCTGGTGTTATTGCATGCTATGTTGTTCAAGATAATGGTGCATTGGGTCTTCCATTTTGGGTCGAGTTTATTGGTGTTTAGCTTGAGAGGGAAGGTATAAGACAGTAGTTTTCTGGATAGCTCTCTCTTTGTTTGGCGCTCAGATTTCCTACTTCAGGGTGGGATTTTCTAGTTAAGGAGCCTTCAGTCCCATGGGTCAAGAATCTAAAATGTCCAAACTCCCTTTGGGACCTCAACTTGTTACAATTGGGCATTGGGAAGGGTGTGTTGTTCTTCGAGAGTGGGGTCTTATTGTTGTGCTTAGAGTGGAAGACTCTTTTTTTGTTGTGCCTGTAGCTACCTTGTGTTTAACTCCCGCCATGTTGTTGTAAAGTTGAGGATGCTCACTAGCAAGGTGAAGCAAGACGAGGGGTTGGAGAAAGAGAGAAATATAGACAATATTGGAGTGAGAATTATGCACAAAGAAAGGAAGTGGCTCCTAATCCTGCCAACCCACCTAGCTCCCTCGAGCATGCTTCAGGTTAAGAAGACATTGGATATCAAATCAAACAACTTAGATTACTTGTGGTTCAACTCACTAGAGATAGACATGAAGACAAGAATGTTATATTCTTTTTAAACGGCCTTCAAAGGAATGAGTGGTACATGCATGATAGACTAGCAAGTTTGCAAAGGGGACAATGGAATCTATAGGAAAATATGGATCATTTGGAGGGTCATATGGCTCATATGGAGAAACATGTTCACAGGGAGTTCAGGCCTCCGTCATCCCCTAGTTCATGACAGGAAAATATTGCTCCTATAACTTCATCAAATTCCTAATGGCTCTTGGATATATTTTGATTTTGATGGTTTTTTGGTTCTATGGTCCTTTCCGCTATTGGGTGGCTAAATCCCTTCGGTAATGTGTAATATTTTTTGGTAATTACCTATTGGCCAATAAATATGGGAAGAGTGGAGCTGGTAGGATTTTGGAGAAATATGGACAACGATCAATCATTTTGCATAAATAGAAAATACTTGACTTACAAAAGAAATTATAAATTTAATTTAAATTATTATTATTATTATTAGTATTATTATTATAGAAAGAGAGAGAGAGGAATTAAACATATATACATTTAAAAATATAACAATAAGCAATAAGAGTTCGATGTTATAAATAAAAATTAAATGGAATGCTTAGGAACATGAAAAAAATAAAAATTAAATGGAATGCTTATGAACATGACATTCAAAAGGGCATGACTACCTTTGTTATAAATTTCAACCCTCTATGCCTAATTACTACTAAAATATTTCATATATATTCAATGGAGGTTTAATCCCAGCCATTCACCTAATAATTATGTCTATAACCATATCTATTTTGGAATAGGGCTTCCAAAATTTTTATTTTAATTATCATTAATTATTAGGTGGTGGTAGGGATTTAAACTCAATTAAATATTCTAGTCGAATATTCTTAATAGTAGTCACAAATCAAAGGTTGATATATATCTTAAAAGTACTTGTGCCCTTTCTACCCTTTTAATTAATTGATTAATTAAAAAAAAATTCACATGAACAAGTGTGATATGAAATCAGTTTTGATTTTTTTGGCACATAACAAAGCTTGTTTACATATAAATAATCCCTATGATAAAATGGGGGTGAATCTCCACAGTTAAGAATCCTGTTATATATATATATATCATTGATCTTTGGCGAAGAAGGAGATGAGTGCTAGGGTTTTATCATTTCGCAACAATAAGCATCGTGTCAACATCAAATTTGGATTCTATCATGACTCTCTTGGAATCTTTAGGAAAGGGGAGCTCGAGTTACGTGATGTGATTAGTGATGTCCATGGAATATTATGGTTCTTTCCTGTGACAATGTGTTTGGATTCTCAGAGCGATGTGTCTAAGGACCTAAAAGGCAGTGGGGGCCTCAACCTTGTGGCAATTTCCTATGTTCGAGCTTACTCCATCTCAGCTCCTTGTTTTAGTGGCACCACAATGAGAAGCGCTGACAATGTTAATGACATTCCTTCATTTTTGAAATGGGCATGGAGGGAATGTTTATCATGTATTTTGTGGGTATGCTTTGTCAATATTTATTTTTTTCTTTGTTTTTTATATATCTGGAAATACTTGGTGGTTTGGGTCTTAGTAGTTTCGAGCCTTGCGATGGTGTCGTGGATGGGTTCTCCTTCTACTATGCTCTCTGAAGGAGCTGACCCTTTCTCTAAAATCTCAAGCTTGGACAAATTTCATACAAATCCAGCTCAAATGTCATTCCATATTTTTCTTAAAAATATTAATAGGAAATCCATTCTCTTTTGGATTAGTGGATCTGATGTGGTGGCTTAACTGAAGCATCTGATTGAACTCAAACTGGGGATCCCTGTGGAATCCCAATTTTTGAAGGAAAGGTGTTATAGGACCATTATTTGCTGAAGGATTATCACACCATGAGGAACTCTACCATTTATCTATCCCTGAGATTACATGGTGAAGATCCTATCCACATAAACCCCAATGGATTTGTATCTTTCAAGGATGCAGTGCAAGGGATGTCAGCAAAGTCGGTAGATAAACAACAATTCAGTTAAGGCCCATACATAGTAGAATAAATGAAACAAGCACTGACCTTGGAGTTGAATAACCCAGAGGTAAACTTGTTGTTTGTTGCTCTTTAATCCAAGACCATTATTTTTCAGTTCAATGGTTTTTGGCCTAAACCTTATGTTCTTCATTAGTGTGTGTTTTCCTCTTCAACCGAAAATTGTGACATTTGTTTATGCTCAAAGGGATTTTTTATTGTTCAATTTAATACACTTAAATATTTGGACACTATTATGAATTATGGACCCTAGTTTTGGGGTAATATGGGGCTTTTTATCACCCCGTGGTTCCTAGAGTTTGATGCCACAACCATAGTGATTTCAAAAATGCCAATTTGGGCGAGGATTCCAAATCTACCTCTTACATTTTCGCATCATAAATTTCTGGAGGAAATAGGAAACACATTTGGAAAATAAAAAAAAATGGACCTTGAGGAATCAAAGAAAGGTCTATTTTATTTTGCTAGAATCTGTGTAGATATTGACCTCAAAAAAGGTCTTCTTGATCACATACAATTGCAGCACAAAAATTTCCAATGAAAACAAGTACTAGACTATGAGAATATGGCATTTAGATGTTGAACATGCTTTCAAACAATTCACCTGCAGAGTACATGCTCTCAAGGAAAAAAGACACCGAAGAAAAAAAGGGGCAAGTTCATAAACCAAAAGGATGACATACCTGAAATCCCATCATGTATGAAGAAGAAGAAGAAATTACAAAGGATCCTCTAGGACAAGCAGAGTGGCTACTCAGGCCCATTAGAGAAATTTTGAGGTATAATATGGGTCTCTTAAGGGATATTATAAAATAATAGTGGAAAGGCAAAGAAGGGGAAGGGGAGGAAGTCCCATTCCAAATTTGAGACCGACAAAGAAGGCAAGAAGTGTGACATGTCAAAGGTGAAATGTTTTAACTGTCATGATCATGGACAATATGCCACAAATTTTCCACAAAAGAAGAAGAACAACAAGAAGGCTCTAGGAGCTGCAGTGGGTGAAGCTTTGGCCTCACAGTTTGAGTTGGACTTCTCTCTCATCACATGCATGGCATCAACTGTGATGGGATCTATGTGGTACTTGGATAGTGGGGCATCTTTCCACATGACGGGAAACAAAGAACTCTTTAGTAGCTTGGAGGAGAAGGATCTTCATATGCACATCGAGATGGGTGATGACGGGAGGTATAGTGCTACCGCGATTGGTACAATTACTTTCCAGAGATAGTCAGGTAAACCTTTCTTATTAAAATATTTCATGCATGTACGAGGCTTGAAAAATAATTTAGTTTCAGTTGCTATGTTGGAGGATCTTGGATATGATGTGGTTTTCAGTGAAGGAAAGGCATTCCTTCTTCATAGAGCCACAACACAGGTAAAGAAGATTAGTGTTCGTGTGAAGAACCTCTACAAACTTGATGTAGATGGCTACGTAGCATTGAGCAGTAAAGCAAGGAAGGTGGTGAGACGAGATTCAGGTGAGTTATGGCACAAGAGATTGGGCCATTTACACCTCAGTGCTTTAAGGATCATGCATCAGATTTCTACAGGTCTTCCAAACGGTACTCTTGCGCAGATAGACACATGCAAGGGATGTACCATGGGGAAGTATGAGAAAGCCATGTGATTTTGCCTTGAGAGGGAGATTGACTTGCATGAAAATGAGGAACTCTTAGTTCCAAGGATGAACCTTAGGATGTGGAGCAACGACAAGAAGACGATCATGGAGTGGCAGAAACCACTCATGTAGAGCCATCCACTAGAAATGGTAGGAAGCACACCAGAGACGCTGACATATTTATGCTAGATGCGGCAGAGCATGTAGGTGCACCTACATCACAGCGCAGGCAGAGAAGGTCCCCAACAAGTATACTAGATACATGGTTCTTATGAGCGATTGTATTGTGACAGAACCATCCTCTTTTGAGGAAGAAGTGTAGTGGCCAACATGGGTTGATGCCATGGTTGAGGAGTATGAATCCATTATCAGAAACAATGCATGGGAAGTGGTCCCAAGACCAGTGGGGAAGTCAGTGGTTGGATCCAGGTATATCTACAAGGTGAAGCAAACAGAGACCTTGAGGAGGGGGAAATTTCGAACCAGATGGGCAGAGGGAGTACATGCAACTATACCTCCAGGTGTGAAATCAGGCGATGTGCAAATATGATCCCAAGAATAAATTTGGGCAAGGTCCATTGAGATGGTGTGTCTCATGGATTGAACCTGGCTACAAGGAGCCCATAGTACAACAGTAGCACGAAGGATCAGTTAGATTGATGCAGTCAGATGTCAGGAGGACAGAAATCAGAGTGACATGTGTCAGATATTGGAGCATAGATAAGAGTTGGAAGTAGTGCAGAGTGCATGGATGCAGATGTCAACAGCGCAAAGAGTCTAATAGACATGTGCAGTAGCTAGCAGCAGTCAGAAGACTCTGATGACAGATGCATTATACTGATTCAGTTGTTTGGAGGCTATTCATTTTCAGGAGAGTTGCATGTGCAAACATCACTAGGAAGTGTTGCATGTTGAACATTTCAAAGGTACCGGATTGGGACAGATTGATTCCTTTCTTGTTGAGAGGGAGTGTTGAAATTTTCAACAAGAAACAGTGAAATTGGCATCCAGAAAAACACACACACTAGTGTGGGATCACAGGTCACATAGTGATGGATACTAGCGACACATTAATGTGCAAGCCAATTTTTAAATAAATTGGAAAATAAATTGTAATATTGTCTCATAACAACTTGTAATAGTTAACTAAGTGTGATAGACTTATTTAGCTCAATAATTTTGAGTTGAGGGTTTAAGGATAGGCATGTAGAGTGATTATATTATTAAGAGGGTCCAGTTGTAGTTATGGCACTAGTGTAGTGTGGGTGGGATCAGTTAACTCACAACAATTGAGTTAAAATCAATTTAACTAGTTCTAATTGTTTGATGAGCTAGTGGGAGATCAAGTGAATTAAAATAGATTTAATTCACCAGTAGTGATCTACCAAGTAACTGATTATTCACTATTTATAGCTACATGCATGTCAATTCTAGTGGAGACCCATTTGAGACAAAGGTTCAAGGCTAGTAAACTATCAGCTGTATTTTAGGCAAACTTCCCAGGTGCAGTTATAAAACCATGGGAAGCCCATGATGAATTACACATTCAAGGAAGGTTGAATTTCCTATTTAATAAGGGTTTAATTCTCTAGGGATTGCGTAAGCAAGGTAGGTTGATAATTGGCTATGTGTTTATCCATTTTTTCCTATATCAGTGTGAAACAATTGGTAGAGTGTATGAGGTTGTGGTGATCACAAATACATTGTATTGTTTCATGATTCCTTGGTTGATTATACAATAAAGATGGAGGGGTTTTGAGCAGTTGCTTTCCCCAGGAATATCTGGTGTTGTGTATTGATTTAATTCTTTCTCTTACTTGCATGTGATTGAGTGATCGTGTTTTATATTCCACAAATATTGTAGAAGGATTTAGTATCTTTCTTTAGTACATTGCATGATCGGATTGAGTCCATTGATATAATTTCTACATGTTACTATAGTTGTGTTAGAGATTTTCTACAACTTGTCACTCTCATATGAGGATAAAAACATGTGCACTTAGGCATTATACCAAGATATTTTTCATGTTAAAATTTTCTTCACTTTTTGGGGCTCTATTTGGTATGTATATCCTTTAATTTTGTTTGGGATATCACAATTTTCATATCACACATTTCAACAATAATAAGGCATCATAAGGTCTAAATAACTCATAATCTTGTTCCATCTACTTAAGTGTTCCTCCTTCTCATTATATAAATTGAACAACTTGTCTTTAATGTATGTTATTTGCATATGTTTTCCATCTGAGGGGGGATTGAATGAAGTGATAGACAATTTGACTATTTTTCTAGGATCTTTTATGTGTTATAGTTGGATACTGAATTTGCTGTGACTTTGGTCTATTCACCATTTAGGGCTTAGGCGATTCAATAAATTGGCATTTAATCTTTTATGTGGATCTTATTTTGTTTTTCTTCAAAATATATAACCTTGGCTTCTCATTGATTAAAAAAATGGGTTTCTTGATTCTCACTTTCAAGGCTTCCCTTGTCTTTTATTGTATTTACTTCAAGGGATTCAAAGTATACAATATCTAGTTTTTGAGTATTATTTTTTCAAGAATAAATATGAAATTTTCAATTATATCCATGTTAGACCATTCTCATTATTTTTTTTATATTTACTTGTTTCTTCTACATTCTTTTTATTTATTTATTTATATTACATGGGAAAATTTGTAATATAAACACCAAAACATAAGAGAAGAAGAAGAAGGCAACGAAGAAGGAAGAGGACGAAGAAGAATTATTTTTGGGTTATTTCTTTCTCACACGTGCATATGAAGGATAGGGTTTTTGCTACTGGCCTAGGGTTTTGTTATGTAAGTTCGATCTTGAAGAAAGAAGAGAAGGAAGCTTAGCGAAGGACACATTGAGTCATCCTCGAGCACTATAAGAAGGAAAACGCCAAGAGAAGGTCTAAAGAAGACTTAGGATGCTAGAATAATCTCACACATGTGGAAACAAATGCTATTGGGAGGGCTGAAATTTCAGACCTGCAGTGGAGGTCGAAGTTCTGCAACTGGGAGGTTGAAGTTGTGTTACTAGAAGATATTTGACTAGGTTTGACTTGGACAAAGGAAGCACAACATCCGGAAGTTTTGGGCTTGGTATTGTATGGTATTAGTCTTAGTCTAGAGGTCTTGAAATTTGTAAATTGAATAATCTATAAGAAGGAATATATTTGCGGGTTTTCCTCTCAAGAGGAGAGGTTTTGGCCTTGGCTTGCAGCCTACATTATGTGTTCTTGTCTACTATTTTTTTTCCTTGTTTTGGTAGTTTTTTTATGATTCAAAAACATAATAATAAGTGAAGAAGATAATAAGTAAGAAAAAGTAAAAATACATCACAAGAAGTTATCAAGAAAAGAGAAATCATCCTATCTATTTCCATATATATTTATCAACATGGTATCAGAGATAAGGTTGGCTAAGGGAATAATGAAGATCTCCTCTACATTGAAGAAGTTTCTAAAGAAGTGTGCAAAGATGGAAAGTCAACTCAAGAAGGGCATAAAAGAAGTGTGGGATCTCCTATTTTCTTCTAAGTGACAAAGACATCTATAAAGGATGAATCATTATTCTCAACACTCACTGGAACATTTCAAGATGAGAACATTTGGGTGATCGATAGTGGAGCGTCAAGGCATATGACTGGACTAAGAAATTGAAGACATCAAAAGGGAAGTCCTATTACTCTGTAGAACTTGGTGATAATAGAATCTACCATGTGAGAGGAATTGGATCAACCTCGATTGAGCTTGAAAATGGAGGAAACATTCATCTCAAAAATATATTATTTGTTCCAGGTTTGCACATGAATTTACTTTCCATTTCATGCTTAGAAGAAAAATGTGATCGAGTTGCATTCATTGATGGAAAGGTTGTAGTATGGGGTAAAAAATCGAGCATAGAATATGCTAGAATGATTGGGATACGTGAAGGAAGACTTTATAAATTTACAATTCCCCTCGCTCAAGCTTTGGTTCACATTGAAGTTAGCCCATGTGAACTTTGGCATAGAATATTTGGAAATCTCCGCTACAAAATATTACCAACCCTAAATACCATAGTAAATGGCATCCCCAAACTGAAGGAATATCGTGAAGGAGTTTGAAAGGGATCTGCATGGGGTAAGAACACCAAGAGACCATTTGGAAGAAGTGCTTCAAGGTTAAAATAAATCTTGGATCTTATTCATTCTGATGTTTGTGGTCCTAAGACTCCAAAGTATCTTGGAGGTCATCTATATAATGTCACATGCATATATGACCACTCCAAGAAAACTTGGGTTTACTTAATAAAATCCAAGGATGAATTCTTTACCAAATTTCAAGAATTCAAAGTTGAAGTAGAGAACCTTACATAAAGGAGAATAAAGATATTGAGATATGATAATGGAGGATAATATACTTCAAAATAAATTATAGCTTTCTGTAAGGAGTCTGGGATTAAGAGGGAGTTGATAGTCCCATATAATCCCAAACAAAATGGAGTTGCAAAACAAAATAATCAATCCATTGAAGAAAGTGTGAAATAAATGCTACATGATCAATATTTTCCGAAATTCATGTGGGGTGAAGCAACAAAGACAATTGTATACATACAAAATCGAAGTCCCCACATGTCACTAGATAACTGGACTCTTGAATAAGTATTCACTGGGAAGAAACCAAGTGTAGATCATCTCCAAATTTTTTGTTTTCCTATTTATATTCATATATTGAAGGAAGAGAGAAAGAAGTTAGATCCATCAGGCATGAAGGGAACATCCGCTGGCTACAGTAATTCCTTAAAGGCCTATAGGCTCTATATAAAAGAAGGAAACTGAGTAGAATTTAGTCAAGATGTGATATTTGATGAAAGTATTGCATATAAGAAATCAAAGGATCTCCTTATGGACTCTGATGATGAATAAATTTCAGTATTTTAAGAGGAAGCTATTAGGGAGGAAGAAGAATCGAATCATGAAGATGAAGATCCTAGTGAACCTATACAACCTATGGTAATTCCCAAGAATAGAAAGCGACCTAATTGGTTGAAATATCATATATTAAATGCAGAGGGACATGGAGTGACTAAAGGAACATTTAGGGAAATCAAGAAACCCAAAATTAATCCTAGGTATGCAACATATGTGACAAAGTTAATAGAAGCATAACCATCCACTTTTGAAGAAGCTATCAATCATCAAGAATGGAAATATTCCATGAATGAAGAATATTAATCAATATTGAAGAATGGGGTATGGGAGATTGTTCCTAGGCCTAAAGACAAGTATGTGGTAACCTCCAAATGGATTTACAAGATAAAGCATGCAACAGATGGAAGCATTGACAATTATAAGTCAAGATCTATGGCTAGGGGCTTCTCTCAACAAGAAGGCATCGATTATTAAGAGACATTTGCTCCGACAACAAGGTATACAACTATTCGATCATTGGTCTCTTTGGAAGCATTGATGGGATGGAATATATATCAAATGGATGTTAAGACTGCATTTTTGAATGGAATAATTGAATAGGAAGTCTATATAGAGAAACCCTTGGGATTTTAATTCAAATATAGAGAGGCATATGTTTGTAGGTTGAACAAGGAATTATATGGCCTTAAGAAGGCACTAATCGCATGGTATGCAAGGATGGATGCATACCTTCAAATATTGAGCTTACAAAAAGTTATGTTGATCCAAACCTTTACTTCAAGGTTGTAAAAGGTGAGCCTATAATCATTCTTTTGTATGTGGATGATCTTCTCTTGACATGTGTGGAAGGTCAAATTTAAGAATGAAAGAAGCAGCTAGATGCAAAATTCGATATGAAGGATCTTGGGTTGATGCACTATTATTTGGGACTACAAGTTTGGCAGGGACTTGATCAAATATACCAAGGTCAAGAGAATTATGTGATCAAGATGTTGAAGAGGTTTGACATGATGGATTTCAAACCAATGACCACCTCGATGATCACAAAATTGAAGAGACTAAGGAGTTTTGAATCTAGCCCGGTGGATCCTACCAAGTATAGGCAATTGATTGGCTCACTAATAATTTCCATGTGGAGCCAAAGAGTGATCATTGGATAACAACCAAACACATACTGAGATATCTACAAGGAACAATCCACTACTACCTGAAATATGATATGAGGAATGATGTCCACTTGATTAGATATACAAATTATGACTAGGGAGGAAGTGAGTAGGATGGAAGGAGCACTGCAGGAGGATGTTTTAGTCTGGGATCCTCCATGATCTCATGGATGAGAATAAAGAAAGATGTGGTTTCTTTGAGTAGTGTTGAGGCTGAATATTTGCAGCTTGTGAAGTGGGAAAAGAAGTTGTTTGGTTAGGGAAGTTGTTGTTCGACTTATTTGAAGGACCAATGGACCCTACAATGATAGATTGTGATAACACTAGTTGTATAAGATTTTATAAAGACCCCTGTCACGTAAATCCTAGTGGAGCTCTGCACCAGGCTGACCTCCATGACCTAAGGTTTACTAGTTCTGGCGACGGCTGCCCTCGGCAGTCCTTCTCCCCCAGTCGGATCTATGAAAAACTGCTACCCGAACAACTACAAGCTTTCCAATGACCGACTCTAGTGGGGGGGCTGCTACTTCCCCACCTACAGGCCATTCTCCAATAGGGACAGCGACAGGGGCTAAAAACGCCAATCAGCACAACTCTAGCCCGTCTCAAGAAAATACAGGGGTGACACCCACAACGTAAAAGAATAATACACAAGCCACAGCAGACGCGAACACGAAATCCATAACTTGCATACCAAAGGAAACCAAGAAAACAGTGATTGAACTCCCTGCACATCGCATTAATGGAAGAATTCAATTCATGAAAGATCATGCATTGATAGGCAAGTTCATGGGCTTCTGGCCCACGAAAAAAGCATTGAGAGGATGGATAGCCTCGAAATGGAAACCCAAAGGACACAAAGAACTGCAACTGTGCGCAAAAGGCTTCTTCAAAATTCTCTTATCCTGCTCTGAAGACAAGGATAGGATCATGGATGGAGGGCCTTACTTCTTCAACACTGCAGGCCTATACCTCAGACCATGGACTGAATTCTTCAACCTATATAAACAGGATCTAACCTGGGCACCGGTCTAGATCTGGCTCTACTCTCTCCCCCAAGACTACTAGGATGAACTCACCCTCCAAGACATAGGCAATGCCCTAGGGGAGTTCATCAAGATTGCAGAAGTAACCAAAATCAACCGATATGCAGCCTATGCTCGCATCTGTGTCTACATGAACCTAGTCGAACCACTCCTAGGCAAGGAAAGTCTTTTGCATGAAGAATTTGACTGGAATCAAACTGTTGATTATGAACATATTCCTTTTAGATGTAGGAAATTATATCAGCATGGGCATCTCTTCAGAGATTTTCCCCTAAACAGGAAAGCAGCAGCTGAAAAGGATACCAGCGAACAGGAAACAAAAGGATTCACGAAGGTAGCAAGTAAAAAAAGACACAACAAGAGAGCTACCCCGTAGAAGAACAAAAAAGGACCTACAACCAGCAATAACTTCGCAGCCCTTAATCGGCTAAGCAAAAATTAAACAGTACCAGTCAATGAGGCAGGAAGCACCTCCACAGTGCAGGTCCAATCCTCTACGACTCAGCAACACAAGCTTCCATTAGAAACCTTCTTAAAATCCCTCAATGCCAATACTGAAGAGGATAGAAATCAGAAAAAGGGCAAAGAACCGATAATGGAAACTATCCCAGAGGCGATGGAGGAAGAACCAGAAAGCATAGATCTGGAAGGAATTGATCTTGCAGGGATAGAATAATTTTGCACCAACAAGGATTACACTTCAATCCCAGAGCAACAAATCTAAAAAATGGAGGAAATTCTAGCCAGGGCACAACAAATCCCCTCCTTGGGAATACAGTGAGGAACGCTAATCAACACCTAGTACTTCGTGAAAGTGTCTCGAAAAAGAGGAAGGAAAAAATCTTTGCAACGAACTATAGAAGTGGGGAAAGAAATGGTGTATTCTGGACGTTTCCTCAAGCTAATGAGATTCTATGCCCTCACCTCAAAATATATCCCATGAAGCTCATCTCATGGAATATCAGAGGGCTTAATAGCCCCACGAAGCACAGGATCTTAAAAAAAATGATCTGGGAGGAACATCCTACAATCTTCTACATGCAAGAAACCAAATGTACTAGCTCAACTCTGGAAACCATCTTCAAAAAGATATGGAAAGGTAGCAATACTATAGCGGTTGATGCAAACGGGGAATCTGGAAGACTTTCCATCATCTGGAACCCTCAAATCATCACACTAGAGAATATTCATGCCAACAAAAACTTCATTCAAGGAAATTTTCACCTGATTGGTACGGACATCCATGGACTGCACACCAATGTCTACGCACCTCAAAATGCGCAACAAAAAATGATGCTCCTGAGCAATCTAGAGGAAATAAATCTACAACGATCCCATCCCGTCTAGCTACTGGGAGGATATTTCAACATGATAACCAACCTCCAGGAAAATAAGGGTGGAAGGTTGCATCTGGAATCCGACAGTAATGGATTCAAAGAATTCATCCAAAGTAACAACCTCATTGATCTTCAGACCTCCAATGGAATCTTCACATGGAACAACGAAAGAGGAGGCACCCAACAGATAGCCTCTTGGCTGGATAGATTCCTCATCACCGATGATCTCATCCACCTAGGTGGAAATCTAGACACTACCATCATCCCTGCAGTGGGATCTGATCATTGAGATACAACTCCAACGGCTCCAACCAGGTAAGCATGCTCCCAAACCTTTCCGCTTTGAACATTGTTGGTTCACGCACCCAGGGTTCAAAAAATTAGTGTCCAACTGGTGGTCTTCCATAGAACCCCCTCAAGGCACCAAAATGCTCCAGTTCTAGAAAAAACTGGAACTTCTTAAAAGACATCTGAAATTTTGGAACAAAACAACCTTAGAAAACATATTCACAGAGCAGAAGGACCTAGAGGACAAAATGAAGACTCTGCAATAGAACATCATCCAACATGGACGCACAGATGAGATAAATCACCAGGAGCAATGCCTGACAACTCAACTGGAGGAAAGAAGGAACCAATAAGAAGCCCTCTGGAGACAAAAATCCAAAATCAACTTGCTCAAAGAGGGAGAAAGAAACACCAAATTCCTCCATCGCTCCACCATACAACACCAGATGCACAACAGAATAATTGTCATCAAGAACCAAACAGGGGAAAGGCTGGAAATGCAAGAAGCCATTATAGAGGAGTTGCGTAATCACTTCAAGAATATCCTCTAGCAATCCAACCACCAGAGGCAAGAAGCCATTGGGGAAATTACCCAACATATCCCCAAGCTGATAACAGAATATGAAAATAGGATGTTGCTCGCTGCGACCACCTTAGCGGAGGTGGAACATGCAATCTTCCAACTAAAAGCAGGGAAAGCTCAAGGGCTTGATGGATTCACCACCAAATTCTTCCACTTCTTCTGGGACATCATCCAAAACGAAGTATGGGAAGTTGTGGGGGAATCTAGGTCCACTCATTGACTACTACCAGCGCTAAATGCCACCTTCATCACTCTAGTTCCTAAAGAATACAACGCTGCCTCTCCTAGTAAGTACAAACCTATAGCTCTCTGCAATGTCATTTATAAAATCATCTCCAAATTCATAGCTAACCGACTGAAGAAGCTCCTACCCCTCATCATCTCCCCAGAACAAACTAGGTATGTGGAAGGAAGGCAGATCCTAGATGGAATCATCTTAACTCATGAAGTCATTCACTCCCTCAAAACCACCAAAAAACCAAGTATGCTTCTCAAAATTGACCTTTCCAAAGCCTTTGACAAACTAAGCTGGGACTACATAAAAAATATCCTCGCAGCTTTTGGCTTCAGTCATACCTTGATAAGATGGATTATGAGCCTCATCACCTCTCCCTTTCACTCCATCCTAGTCAATGGCATCCCCTCTGCCACCTTCAACCCCTCTAGAGGAATAAGACAAGGGGATCCTCTTTCTCCCTTCATCTTCATCATCATGGCCAAAGGCTTGGGCCGCTTGATCAAAAACTCTATCCAGATGGGGGTTCTACTTGGTTTACCTCTCCATAACCTTCCTCCATCCTCTCATCAACAATTTGTGGATGGAAACTTGATCATGGGCTACCCCTCAGTCCGAAGCCTGCACCCTCAAAGTCATTCTTGACTCCTTCTCTGAAGCCTCTGGTACAGAGATCAGCCAGGACAAATCTCATGTTTTTTTCTTCCATGCACCCCCACAAACCCAATGCAATATTGCTCGCATCCTAGGCTTCTCCATTGTCACTCTTCCCTCCAAATATCTGGCAGCCCTGTTAACTGACTCTGACATTAATTACTCCTCCTAGAGAGCTCTGCTTGACAAAATGAAAACCTGACTCTCCAACTGGACTCACCACACCCTTAACATTGCTATTCGTTTGGTCCTCATCAAGTCCATCTTGCAATCTCTCCCCATTTACCTCTTCTCAGTTCTTGTTGCTCCCAAATGGGTCCTTAAAGCTATGTGCAACCTACAATGGAGATTCCTCTGGGGAGGTACAAAAGGTAAGAAAAAATGGGCCTTAGTCAATTGGAAGGATGTTTTCACCCCAAAAAATCAAGGAGGTCTGGGTCTTCGGGATCCTAAACACAGCAACACCATAATGGGAGCCAGCATATGGTGGAAATGGGTCTCCAATCCAATACCCGTTGGGCCAACCTATGGGCATCCAAGTATGCACAATATTGGCCAAAGGAATATCTCATTAGATACAACTTAGATCTTCCAGGTTCCCAAATTTGGAAAGTAGCTAGTCATCAAAAAGGTATTATCCAAAATCACAGCTTCTGGGAGCTGTGAGATGGAAATCAAGCCATATTCTGAAAGGATTCCTGGCAACAGATGCCAAGCCTCTCCTCCATCTTCTGCAGACCTCTTTGGACTATTGCGCTCCAAATTAGGCAACAACAGAAGGCTTAAGACTTCTGGACGAAAGAAACCTCACAAGGCTACATGCAATGGATCCACACAAGCAGATGGCAAGCTAATTGGAACAATGAAAGCCATACTGAGATGTCAGAGGAGCTCCGCATGAAAAGAAAAATCCAGATCAAAACAAGGCCTGATATCCTTTGCTGGGGGTGCATGCCCAATGGTACTTACTCAACCAGGGAAGCCTACAACATCCTTCATTAGCAGGATCCAGGACCAACCGACAACATCTGGAAAAAGATCTGGAAGGCCAAGCTATGGCACAAAATAGCCTCCTTCATGTGGCTGCTCAGTAAAAGACGCATCCTCACATGGGAGAATATCTTGAAATGTGGGTTTGCAAGGCCCTCCATATGTCCTCTCTGTCAGGTCAACTCGGAAACCATCGACCACCTGTTGGACCAATGTCCTCATGCCAACTCTCTATGGGAAAAAAGTGTTGTCTTATACTGCCGGTCCAACCGTGCTAGAGGCAACATAATTAAAACCATCATTAATTGGCAGGACAATCCTTATACCAGTAACCTGTTGAATAGATTATGGAAAATCACTCCAAACATCCTCATTTGGGATATCTGGAAGGAGAAAAACAACCGCATATTCAAGGATAAGGCTTCTACACCTAATCAAATTTGGGACAGGATTCACATCAACCTCACTGAAACTCTGGCTTTAAATGCGTGGAGTAAGGAGGACTTACCCATCGTGGTAGCTGAATGTCACATTTGGAACAACTGGAAAATGAGTCTCAATACTCCCATGGAAATCACTCCCAGAAGTGTGGGCAGATCTCTTGCCCCAGAAACCTGGTCGCCTCCCCTCATGGGCTTCTTCAAATGCAATTTTTATGGGGTATCTAAACGTAACCCAGGAACATCAGGTTTCAGAGGTGTCATCAAGAACACTAGTGGAGATCCTCTCTGAATCTACTATGGGAACATCGGATGGGACAAAAACAACTCTGCTGAGCTGGAAGGAATGATATAGGGTGTTAAAATTGCCATAGAATTCCATTACTTCCCCTTGGAAGTGGAAGAATACTCGTAAATAATAACTATGGTAGCCACTCGTATCCTTCAAGGCATGGCATCCTCAAAAGTTTCCAACAATTGGAGAATTTCCCACAAGCTCAAGATGCTGGAACTCTTGCTTCACAATCACCGAGCCATCACTTTCGGTCATGTGCACAGGAAATCCAACGCTGTTGCGAACCTACTCGCTAATAAAGGGGTGGAAAGAAATTGTATTCTACATCATTCCACCCTTGAGCAGAATGAAGATGAGGCACTTAGACAGAACTGTCTCACCCTTATTCAAAAATACCAGCTCCCTCTGGATGCGGGTGATACGCCTGACATGAGTGAACATCAAATCTCCACTCATACGGACTATGGAAATCTCCAATGCAATTCCCCACCTGCAACAGATCCAATTACCGTTAACTCCTCGCATGCTCCTCGCAAAACCATAGATAACGCAGATCAGACAGACATTGTGTCACCTGTCCCCGATCATCACCTCGCCCATACTGCCATTAATGTCCATGATGTATAATTAGCTTTTTAGCCACGCCTACCCCTTTGTGCCTGCTCATCTACTTGAGATCCACACGCAATACCATGCGAATATCATTCATTGCCACACTAACAATCTTCATCCTCACACCTATTTATCCTCCAAACCTCTGCCCCTTTTCTCCCTCATCTGTTCTATGTTGCATTTAGCTCTCCTCCTTCTGATCTAGACTCTCACTGATTCGAATCAGTCACAAAGTCTCAGTCCCAGAGTGGAGCTGCGCAAACTCCCTCTTCTTTTCGCTCTACATTCTACGCACCTACCCCCTAGCCTCGGCAACCTCTCCAGCCCCAGTGTCACTCCCGCCTCCTCTCCCAGGTGCGCAATGGCCCCCAGAATGTGCCAACGCACTATTAGCAGTGGTCAGAGAGGGTCCCTCCCGATTTTTTACCATCGTGGCGAGGATAACTACCTTGAATGGATTAAAGGCTCCTCGTCCACCACCCTTGCTAGCCATCAATCTGCTCCCGAGCAGCGAGAAGAATCCAACAAGAAATCAGCGCAAAGGGGAAGTCGAGGCGCGAGGAGGTCCAACGCCTCTCCCAGAGCACCCTCTCCGCATTTCACGCCAGCTCCCCCGAACAGTCCTATGCAGGTTGATGAGGATATGAATATATGGATTATGGACTCCAACAGTGTTTGGACGAAGGTTCCTGAAGGAGTAGACCTGGACTCCCCCATCCTCTACGCTCCTACAAATCCCCCCAAGAGAACTGCTGCCGAAGTGGAAGTTGTTGTGGAAGTGACTATTGCGCAGGCTCCAACCTATCCCAACGGCGAGGAGAATCCCCATTACAGTGATGATGATGATGAATAATGTCTGCGCAGTTATTCAGTTTTACTCTATTTTTTGTCATATGTGCCCGCAGGGCTTTTCTTTTATTTTCTACTCTCTAGCTCTTAGATGCATCAGCGTTACTGCGCAAAATGTAAGGCTCATTTTCAATTTTTTTCTGGGTCAACCTCCTCCCCCGTGGCAGCCCAGAAACAGCGTTACAAAGGCAGGGATTGGTTAAGCACAACTTACCAACCCTACCTGTAGCATATGTATTTTTATGTTCTCAAAATTAATAGATTAGCACAACTTACCAAAAAAAAAATGTCTAAAGACCCAATGTTTCATGGAAATACAAAGCATATAAACAACAAGTATCACTACATTCAGAAGCTAGTACAAGATGGTGTGCTGCAACTACACTATATCTCCACCGATGAGTAGGTAGCTAACATATTGATAAAATCTCTTCCTAATAAGACGCTTGTGTATTTGAGATACAAGCTTGGTTTGGTTGATATATCCTCCCTGGTTGAGAGGGAGAGATAGGCACATCATTCTTATCTTCACTTGGGAAGACAAAATGGAGGATTAGGTAAACATCTGGAATCTGATACTCCTTGAGGATGAGGTATGGCATCCAAGATAAGTGTAGTCGAGGACTGATATTATTTGAGGACTAGCTATCCAAGATAATAATAGTCCAAGGAAGGACATACTATATGAACACCCAGGTGGGGTATTTTCCTTAAGAGACAATGATGGTGGCATCTATAAATCATTGGTCTCACTAGCTTTGTGCTCTGATCTTGTGGAGAGAGAAAGTATTTAGTCAAGGCCTTACTATATTAAAATGTTGGTTGTTATGATGCTAAACAGATGGGTTACCAATCTGACTCTTCTTATGATATCTCTTCAGATTGAGAATGTCCATGTACCATTTATGAATACCTTCCTAGTCAAGTGGGAGTGTTGAAAAATTTGTAACTAGGTTCGTTTTTCATAAATATGAAATGTACTTTTGACCCTTGTATATTGTAAAATGAAAGAAAAATTATTATTATTATTATTATTATTGGAGCATGGATTTCAAGTCAAGATATTTTATTTTAGAGTTCAAGCACCCATTGAGTGCATATAAGGTTTGTCCTAGGTATAAAAGTCAAAAGATTCATTGTCATAAGTTTAAGATCCCATCGAGCACATTGTAACTTGTAAATAAAATTAATTTTGTTATGAAAAGTGTCAAAATACCCTTCAATACCATGTCAACCTGACAGTTATAAATTCGGCCTATTTTGAGGAGCCAAATCCACCTTAAGAAGCCTATATAAATGAATAAACTCGACCTCATCAAAATACATTCATCACTCACTCATTCAAGGGAAGGAGAAAGAGGAAGAAGGTAATGAAGAAGGAAGAGGACGAAGAAGACTTGTTTTTGGGCTATTTCTCTCTCACATGTGCGAAGGAAGGTAAGGGTTTATGCTATTGGTCAAGGATTTTATTCTGTGAGTTTGATCTTGAAGAAAGAAGAGAAGGAAGGTCAGTGAAGGTCACATTGAGTCGTCCTCACGCACCTAAAGAAGGAAAAATCCAAGCCAAAGTTTGAAGAAGACTTAGGAGGCCAGAATAAGCTCACACGTGTGGAAGCAGTTTCTACTAGGAGGGACGAGATTTCAAACCTGTAGTAGAGCCAAAAATTCTGCACCTGGGAGGTTGAATTTGTGCTACTGGAAGAGATTTGATTGGGTTCGACTTGGACAAAGGAAGCACATCATCCGGAAGGGTTGGACTTGGTATTGGAGGGTATTTGTCTTGGTCTAGAGGTATTGGAATTTGTCAATTGAAGAATCTATAAGAAGAGAAGAGCTTTGTGGGTTTTCCTCTCAAGAGGAGAGGTTTTGTTCCTCACTTGCAGCCTACTTTAAGTGTTCTTGTCTCCTATTATTTTTCCTTATTTTGGTAGTTGCTTGATGATTCACAAAAATAATAATAAGTGAAGAAGATAATAAGTAATAAAAAGTAAAAACACATCACAAGAAGTTATCAAGAAAAGAGAAATCATCCTAACTATTGCCTTATATATTTCTCAACATAGATTGGCTACTAAATTTTTGAATAAACTCCTATTAAATCATCTTCTTAATAAGATAAATGACTCTAATCTCTTTACACACCAAAGTGTTTTATAATGGTTTTCAACACAATTGCAAAAGTGTGCAAAACCTATTGAGAAGGGAATGTCTTTTATGGTTTAACATAATCATCATTAACAAGAAATATGAGGAAGACAAGTCGTTATAGAGATAGTTCCCCATATCAAAAACCCTTTATGGACCTTATAAAATTGAAAATAATTACACTTACAGAGGGAAAAAAATATATTTTTGTTCTCAATTGATCTATTCTTCTTTTTATACACCATGAATGAAATGGAAATGTGTTTGAGATCAGATACATGTTTTTGATTGAGTTATAATAAGATTGAAATAAAATTAATATATGTCTTGAATAAAGCAAGCATATATATTAGATAAGAGTAATGTAGCTACGTAGGATTGATAAATAGACTTGTTTCAACAAAATTAAATTAAATTGCTTTATGTGGAGAAGCCATATGGCTCTAGTGATTATGGAAGGAGTAGGGAAACAAATATTTTTTCCTCAATTTCTGAGTTGAAGCTAGTTCAATTGAATTAGAATGGTAGACTTACAGAATAACTAGGACTTTTAAACTGAAACTTGAACAAGTAGAAGTGTGAGGGGAGGAAAATAGAACCTGTGATTTTTTAGTATCATTTGGGCTTATATAAGTGGAAGGATGTGAGAATGGAAATTGTGACCTTGCAGAACGATGGGGACTTGTATAAGTGGGAGGGGAGGAGAATGGAAATTTATGACCTTGGATTATTTGGTTCTACCTCTTCCTTTGGATATTTTATTCTCCACTAAACTAAATCCTTTTTTCTCTTCTACTTTATTGTTGAGCTAAATTGTCTCTTGTGTTGTTATTTGGATTTTTTCTCACACTCATGTTCTTGTATCTAGTGTCATAAGGGTTAAACACTCTATAGAAGTTATTTAAAGTATACTCTGTTAGTTTATGTAGCTCAGACAAGTGTTCTAGTCTAAGGAGGTGTTAATTAGGCTAAGAGCACAAGAGAATAATTATCTCCAAGCCCAGTTTAATTTTCTAAGTGAAAATGTTTTAATTAGAGTATTAACCAGTTTTTAATTATTTTTTTAATTATAACTTAGGGAAAATGTTTAGTTAATCGATATTAATAAATATCTATCTAGTGACTTCTAGAGAAGTGTTTGATGAAGTCAAGTTGATATTAGCCATCGATAGGGATTAGATCATGGTCATTGATTGCTCAATGAGAGATTATAAGAAGAAGTTGATGGGAATATTGGAGACACAATTCGAGTAAGGGCTGAGTGATAACATGGGACACCAACAAAGGTTTTCGATAGTGACTGAGGAAGAATTTACAAGAGAGATTGTTTCACTGTGATCTCTAGTTTCTCAGTGATAGAGGGAGGTCAAATTATTCTGGAGAGGACCAAATTTCTCCAGTAGTGTGAATTTCCAGAATAATGTTGATTTTCCAGTGACAATGAATTTTCTAGAGAGGTCTATTTGCATGATGAAAGTTGAGTTTGCTAGTGAAGATCAATTTTCCAATGCAGGTCAAAATAATTCTCCAAGAAGTGCAAGTTGCAAGTTGAGGCCAATTTTTCTCCAAGTTGCATGTGTGGGAAAATTTGAGGCCATACAAGAAGGTTTCTTTTCTTTCAAGAGGTCAAATTAGTTTGAAAAAATGAAGCAAATAATTTGTCTATTTTTTGTTAGTTTACGACAAGCAGTTTATGTAAATTTCAATTAAATTTTTTTTGAAGAATAATAAAACCGTCATCTGTAGAATTGGTTTCCCCCACATTGGGGTTTTTACAAGGACAATTTCTTCAAAATATTAGTGCCTATTTTATGTGTTTGTGTGTTTTCTCAATGCTTGTGGTCTATTAATTAGTGAAATTTGCAGTTGTGTTTCTATTTTCTAGTGGCAGCTGATAGGAGTGAGTAGCCAAAAGAATTTCCAAGGGTAGAATATAAAAATAAAGGTTAGCATATTCGAGAGATGAATCAGGATGATGTGGAAGTCCAAATTCCACCATCTATAGTTAGCAGTAGAAGCCGAGAGTTTCAACAGACACTTATGGATGCTCAAGATTATGTGTGAACTCCTAGGATGAACAGGAGATAGCGGAGACAACCAGATAGGTACACTGGCCACATGGAAATGGTGAGTTAGATTGAAGATAGAAAGCCTTATAAATATCACAAGGTTTCATAAAGACATGTGTGGTGAGATGAAATGGTTGACGAGTACAACTCAATCATGAAAAATGATGTTTGGCAGGTGGTTCCTAGACCGACAAACAGAGTGGAAGTTGGATCACGCTGGATCTTTAAGATCAAGCATGACACCTATGGTAGCACAGAGAAATACAAAACAAGATTTGTGGCCAAGGGATTCTATCAAAAGGAGGAAATATATTACAATGAAACATTCACTCTTGTGGCCAGATATAGTTCTATCAGGGCCATGATCTCACTAGCAGCACAAATGGGATGACAGGTCCATGAGATGGATGTTAAGACAACATTCCTAAATGGCGAGTTGGAAGAGGAAGTGTACATTGAACAATCAAATGGATTTGCAGCACACACCAGTGAGACCCACATGTGTAAATTGAAGAAATCCTTGTATAATTTCATGCAGGCTCGTAGGGCATGGTATGATCACATCGACAAATACTTGTAGGGAATGTGCTTCGTGAAGGGTGAGGTAGATTCAAACCTCTATTATTTTATGGTCAGGGGTGAGAAACTCATTCTTGTACTATATTTTAATGACTTTTTCTTGACAGGTTCGTTGGGCTCATAGAGGAATGCAAGTGGGATCTTGTAGTGGAGTTTGAGATGAAAGACTTAGGGCTAATGCACTACTTTCTAGGCATGGAGGTGTGGCAGATAGATGGGTATATTTTTCTTGGATAAGGGAAATACTACATCAAGATATTGAGGAGATTCGAGATGGAAGATTGAAAAAACATTCTGACACCCATGATAACCAATTGGAGGAAGGTAGATACATCTAAGGAGAAGGATGTGGACCCCACATCATACATGAAGTTGATTGGCTCTCTTATATATTTTGTCAACATTAGGCAAATTATATCCTTTTGTGGTAACTCTCTGAGTTATTTCATGGTTAAACCGAAGAAGGTGCACTAAACAACAATGAAGCATGTGCTACATTATTTGCGAGGTACAATCGAGTATGGGACTAGATATACTCGAGGTGATGTTGTCAGGTTGATGGGCTATACTAATGCAAACTGGGAAGACAATACAATGGACAAAAAGCACACTTCAGGTTGTTGCTTTAACATGGTATTGGGAGTTGTCTCTTGATATGACAATAAGTATAAGTCCATGGAACTAAGCTCTGCAAAAGCAGAGTATATAACAACTAGCATGGCCACATGCGAGGCCATTTGGATTTAGAAGTTGTTAGTCGCCTTTTCTCGTCAAAAAGTAGAGATGACAATGATGCATTGTGACTGTCAAAGTTGCATCATCCTATCTGAGAATTCAGTGTTTCATGATAGGTCCAAGCATATAGACATCAGATATCATTTCATTGGGGACTGTGTATATTGCAGGATAGTTCAACTACAGTATATACCTACAAATCAACAGGTAGCATACATTCTGATGAAGGCCTTGGGGAAAGTGAGACTCTTCTTCCTTAGAGAGAGGTTGGGTGTTGTGCATAACACCTTCCTCACTAAGAGGGAGTGCTAGTTTATGTAGCTGAAATAGGTGTTCTAGTCTGAGGAGGTGTCAATGAGGCTAAGAGCCCAAGAGAATAATTATCTACAAGACTAGTTTATTTTTCTAAATGAAAATGTCTTAATTAGATGATTAAACATCTTTTAATTATTTTCATAAGTCTAACTCAGGGAAAAAAGTTATTTAATATGTATTAATTGAGTCAATTTGATTTCTCTTTAGTTAATTCTCGAAAAGTGTTTGATGAAGTCAAGTTGGTCTTAGCCATCAATCAAGAGTAGATTGTGGCTATTGATTTCTCAACGAAATATTATAAGAAAAAGTCGATGGACATGTTGGAGACACAATTTGAGTGAATAAGGGTGCAATGATAACACGGGACACCAACAAAGGGTTTCAACAATGATTGAGTATGAATTTTCCAGCGGGATTTCTTCATAGTGATCTCTAATTTCTTAGTGACGGAGGGAGGTTGAATTGTTCCATAGGGGGTCAAATTTATCTAGTAGTGTGAATTTCCAAAAGAAGGTCAATTTGCTAGTGAGAAGACGAATTTTCTAGAGAGGTTGATTTGCAGGAGGAAAGCCAATTTTGGTAGTGAAGATCGATTTTCTAGTGAAGACTAAAATAATTCTCCAGGAAATGTGAGTTTTCAGTGGAGGTCGAGTTTTCTCCAGGTAGCACATGTGGGCTTATTTGAGGAAATACAGAAGGGCCAATTTGATTATGAGGGGCCGATTTGCTTCCAGAAGGTCAAATTAGCTTGCAGAAGTGAAGGAAATATTTTTTTGGTTCTTTTCCAATTTACAACAAGCAGTTTATGTTACTTTCAATTATATATTTTCTAATGAATAATAAAACCCTCATATTTAGAACTACTTTCCCCACATTGGGGTTTTCTAGGGACAATTTGTCCAAAAATATCGATGTCTATTTTTGTGTGTGCGTATGTTTTCTTAGTTCTTGTGGTTTATTAATTGTTCAAATTTACAATTATGCTTTTATTTAGTACTTACAATTAATTAATTTACTAGGACAAATAATTTGTTAAAAATATAGGTGAATAATTACCATATTAAATGCAATTTAATTTTCACCTACTCCACTAAAGGATATTTTTCTATCTACTATCATATTGATTTTATATTATACATAACATGTATATAAGCTCTGTATCATTTTAGGTTTGTTTCATTTCAATATGAAGTATGGAGTTGAAAAACGTTTTGTGGATTAGGCCATATATGCCTTAAATATAAGTTTAATATATTGGTTTCAAAAACTCATGGATAAATGACATATATATTTGAAGGAAATACTTTTTACTGAATTTAAACATAGGCACTATTCATTGAGTTTTAAAAAAATATTTTTATAATTATTTTCAAACAAGTCTTACGAGATACTCATTATTTTGTTTGTATTGTGGGCCAACAATGTTTGTGTATACTTCAGTGATTAGATTCATTGAATGTTACAGTATTGATTATGCTAAAATAATGAGGTACGTCTTAGTTTAAGGATGTCAATTTTGGGGCTTAAGAAAATCCAACCTTCAAATCTAAAGTGGATGAATTCAAGTCAATCAAATTGGATGAATTCAAGTTAATTTTGTTGTAATCTTATTAGATCTCTAAAAAGTGATATTTGGAAGACAAATGACTAGTTTGGACCCATTTTTAAGTGCAATATACCGGAGAGTTAATTTATTTATCTTTATCTTATTTCATAGAAGTGTAATAACAATCTTTCCTTTTAATTAAAGCATAGAGAAAAACCCACTATTGTCCACAACTCAATGTAATTAGTGAAATACAATAATAATTGGATAAAGAAAGGGATTTACAAATAGAGAAAATTTCCAAATGGTCTTTTCCCAGGCTCACAATACAAACTCATTTTTAATTCTTTTAATGAATTGCATTGCTAGTAGTATTATTTATATTATTTTTAGTTTTTTTTGGCTTAAAAGAGATGGAAATTATGAATATATAGGTATCAAGAATCAAGTAATTGGGCAATGATTATCACATAAACTAATTATCCATGGGCCTTTTTTGGCTTTCTATGAGTTTGATATTTTATGGTTGTTGGTTGTAAATGATCTAGACACCTTTTTAAGTGGATGTATGATTGTCATAGTGACATGAAAGATTTTGGTCATTATTAATTGAATAGAGGTTTTTTTTGGAGTGCTTTATGAATTTATAATTTTATTTTTATTATAAATTGTGTTCAGAGTTTTTAGTGTTTAGTGTGTGCCATGATTTGTTTTATTGGTGTGTATTAGTGATTTAATAAATAGTAAGTATATGGATATCTTTAAGCATACTTTTTCGCCTAAGAAAACCCTCACAAAATCACCCTTAGCGGAGAATATTTTGAAGGAGGTTATCTCAAACAATAAATAGTAGATATTAGCCTCAAGAGACTATACTGGATTTGAATATAACATCTAAAACCTCCTCAATGAAAACATGCATTAGATAGATAGTTCAACTAATTGAACTAATTATTACAATTTAATCTTTATACATACTTACTTATCAATGCATGAATATTTGCATTTTATAATAGAAATATTAGTTAACTAAGATGAATAAAAGATTTATTTTCAATTTATTAGTAATCTAATTTTACATTTGTCTTTGCTTTCTTTTATTTACTTCCTATCTAATATTTTTGTTATTTTTGAATATCTAAGAAAATAATGAAACTCAAAAACAATTTTTCTATCCCATGAGGATAGTTCAAACGATTTCCATCTTATGAAGTATTATGTAAAATGTGAGATTAAAGTTCAAATCCCTTATGGGTAAAGAAAATATATATATTTAAAACTTTGAAAAAAATAAAATCTATATAAAACTCATATTCTATATGAGAAGAAAATTTTATATTCGAGAAGAAAAAATTAAATTACAAAATCTTAAAATAGCAATATTTTTTAATAATAAAAATTAATTTATTCAATTGATTGAAATAATGAAGTTAGTTTATTTGACTATTTTGGTTTCTTAGTCTCTGCATGTCATGTGGTCCTATGGTAGCAAATTATTGCTTCAATTTCATTGTTTTTTTAACATATTAAAATATATTACATTGGTTCAATTTTGAAAGAATAATATTAGTTTTCAATGTTAGTTTGGAATTTTTTATTTTTTATTTTTATTTTTATTTTTTATTTTTTTATATGGTAGAAGAGCTTTTGGATTTTGATGATTTTAACCATTGAACAAAAGTTTAATAAAGTAAAAGTAATATAAAACTTAAGTGATTCTATATTTAATCACCCTTCAAATTATGATAACATGCTTATTGTATTTATGACGTTGTTGTAATAAATAATATGTATTAGATTAGATATTTCTCTCATACCACACTTCCCATAAATCATAACAAATTTGGTTTTTTCTCCCTTATGTTATTGCAATTGTGGAGCTTAATGAAGTTGTCAAAAGTAGCAATATTTTCATATTTATAGAGATTATATGACTTGTCACTCTCATATGAGGATAAAAACATGTGCACTTAAACATTATATCAAGATATTTTTCATGTTAAAAGTTTCATCACTTTTTGCGGCTCTATTTTTGGAAATGTTGTCATTGATGGCAAAGGAGATGAAGAAGTAAGGAGCAACATCAGTCAAGGAGTAGAGAAGCAAAAAGAGAGGTAGCAGAGGCAGCAAAAATAGAAGTAAGGAGCAGCATCAGTCAAGGAGTAGAGGATAAAAAAGAAGCAGAGAGTTATTCAGTCAAGGAGAAGAGGATAGCAAAGAAGCAGAGCCATTGGATTCTTGGATTTTGAAAAGGTTAGAAATGTGACTGCAATTAGCTGCATTATGTTCAACCCTTGTATTAAGAATTGATGTGTGAACTGTGTGAGCAAGGAATGCTCCAGGTTCTGTGAGAGAGTGCATACGTAGCAGGTTCTGTTGGTTGATTAGTTCCTGTGTGGGCGTGGTTGAATCCCCAAGAACTGTGTACGCATTGTGGTAAAATAATTGTGTACGCATTGATAGACAGACGAGAGCTATCAAGGAACTATGTAGCGAGGGTGTGTATGATGAAGGATTCGCTTTAGTGTGTGAGTCATCATATGGGCCTTTAACCTTGCATAGAAGCAAACCCACCCGGAGAGAGCGACATCGCAAATAGTGTGGAGGGAACCTACTAATGAAGTAGAGTCAAGGAAACACTGCATTTTAATACAAAGGGTTAATTACAATTGGGTATGGTCATGAAGAATTGGCGATGGTTCACCTTTCAATGGAACTGGGTGAAGGAAGGATAAACGAAGGAAAAGGCAGAAATCCTTTGAAATAAGACGTTGAAGAGGAACGGAACCTTGTGCCAAAAATCGAGTGGAACTGGGAGACAAACAGTAAAGGTAGGTTGAGTGGGCAAACCTGGAAGTATCGCGCAGCGCCTAAGGTGGAAAGTTTTTTTCATGAAAACAAAGCGGTATCATTGACCGAGAGACACGTGTCCATAAACGGTTTCCAAAAACCACTCACGTCGCGTAAAATTGGAGATTTAACCCTTGCGCGCTTAAATTGCGCGATATTTGTTTATTTTCGTCGGATCATCCAAGACGACGTGATAAGTTCCCCACCGTCGGATGAGAAGGGTGCTTTATGGTGTTGGGCCCAAGTTGAACTTTCGCATCATGGTTGAGTTTTAATCATTGTTAATTCGCTGATTAAATGGTCAATGAACATGGGAGTTTCACTTGTGATTGAGTTCCGAACCCAATTCATTATACACGGGAGTTTCAAATTTGTTTGAATTCCGACTTAAAGTGCATTGGAGTGATTCATCGCTTCAGCGCAGTGAAGTGAACAATGATTAATCGCATCGGAAAAAGAAAAACATCAGAGCATTCTATTGAAAGTCGTGATTGTGATTGTCACATCGAGTCTTTCAAAAAGGCAGCAATCACATCAAAACAAATGCATCAATCGCAATCGGAAGTGTTCAAAAGTAATCCATCGCATCGGGGATTAAGAAAAGTCTATGGTTTTTAATCATAAAGTATTGTGGAAGGTTCAATAGGATTCGGGTAAAAATAACTCTGCATCAATGTAAACATTGGTTCGCACCATAATAAAGCTCATATGGTTCACATTAAAATAAACATAAGCTTGAATTTGAAATATGGAAGTCGAGACCATTAGTACATTGGGTCTGTGTGTAAATCAAAGCTGAATCTTGTTGAAGAAGAAATGTGAAATTGCCTTCGGGACAGTGGAAGCGTTCGAGTGCATTTCTGTTTAAAATTGATTTGTGTGGGCCCGAAGACTATTGGATGTTGGCTTTAATAAAGGTTTGAGTTTAAACCATGTGCATTCTATTATGAACCATCATATGGTCCAAACCATGGGGTTACTACAGTAAAAGAAAATTTTCCGCATGTTATTAAAATTGCCCAGATTGTTTGAAAATTATTGAAGTGAAAATGTGGGATGCATTTATATGCACAAGAAAGTGAAAAAGTGGGCTCGATAGGTATACATACACAGTGAACAGGAATATGCACAGGAATGATTTTGACAGGTATACATGCACAGAAAGCAGGAGAGGGTACATAAGCTGACAAAGGCAGTGAACAGCAGAGGTATGCAGAATAGATTCTTAACAGCAACAGAAAAGACAAAACCAGCAAAGCCAAAGGCCAGAAAGAGGACTGAGTGAAATTTATATACGTAACTGAAAATGAGAATGTAAATGTTGTCATTGATTTTATATTGTTTGTGATGCATGGGCAAGTCTCCGAAGGAAAACAAAACTCCCACTGTAATACTGAAATTAATGCATATTGTTATATTTTTTGAATGAGCAGGTAAAAGAAATGAGAAGGCAGAAGGCAAAGAGGTATGACTGTCCATTTCAAATTCCCTGAGGAATGCTAACAGTCATAAAGAAATCCCTATAAATGATATCATCTTGATATGCGTAGTGAGGTTAGAGAGTGAGGGAAGAGAATGCAGAAATGAAGCAGTAAGGCAGAGGAGAAGGAGGAGATGATAGAGAATCCGAGAAGATGTTGAGATGATGCAGGGCAGATGTGAGGACTGATGGACAACAGAAGAGAAGGTACAGAACAAAGCTGATATCCAAGGTAAATCAGCAAGTATTTTTCTTTTGAAAGAGTATGGAAGTTGGAGCTTCCCTATCAAGTTGTAGCTTGATATATGTCAGTTGTAGTTGACTAAGGTAGGAGCCTCCTGTAGGTTGGTGCCTGCAGAAAATTGATGGGAGTTGGAGCTTGCAGAATTGAGGTAGGAATCTCCTGTAGGTTGGTGCCTACAGAAAATTAGTGGTGAGAGGGAGTTGGAGCTTGCCTTTGCATCACAACAATAATAAGATGTGTTTTTCTCCCTTTATGGGTTTCCACTTATATCTGGTGTCTCTGTGCATGGTGTTTATGTATTGACTTGGTTTACATCATCTGCTTAATAATTGCTGCTGTTACATTACACTAATACTTGCTGCTCACATTCTATGATTACTCACATATTAAGTTGAACATGAATTGAAGGTGTAAATAAGTTTTAATAAAAGGTTTTAAAAGTCCATGTATGTGTTAAACTGATTCACCCCCCCTCTCATTTTAACTAAGGGTTCAACAATTGGTATCAGAGCAGGTTCCTTTGGTGTAAGCTTAATAGCTTGAAGGAGATCTGGTTGAGTCATGGACCATCAAAATGGATTTGTGTTAAATACAACAAACTTTCTTGAATGGAGAGATAAAGTTAAAACAGAATTATTGGCTTATGAACCTGAGGTATGGAAGCTTGTATGTGATGGTTACCGCATAGACTCAACAAAGATGAAAGAACAACAGATGAATGCCAAGGCAAAATGTGTGATATATAACAATCTTCATAACAAGGATCTTGAGTTAATAATGGATTTAACCTCTGCAAAAGAAATCTGGGACAGATTGCATTTCATGCATGGAGGAGACACTGAGGATTGCATTGTCAATAAGGAGAAGAAAATTAAGAAGAAGAAAAATTCATGTCAAAGGGAAAATGTTCAATCACATGAGGTACCTGCTAATGTGAATGGTAGTAAGAACCATGAAGAAATTGTAGCTGAGGAAAAAGCCAAACTTGACACAGCCTTGACTGAAATAGAAAGATTGAAGAATGAAAACAAAGACCTGAAGACATTGGTGCAAATATGTGATGAGAAAGAATATGAAGATAAGAAAGAAATTATTAGCCTAAAGACACAACTTGAAGAAGAAAAGAAAGTAGAAGACACTCTGCTACAACAAATGAGAGAGAAAAGTCTGGAATGTGAAAAATTGGAAGAAGAAGTAGTGTGCCTTAGAAAGAAATTAGAAAAATCCCAAAGATAAGTATTAATGAATACACCCAAAATGAAAAGCTCTGGACAGTTGGACCAGATTCTAAAGGTTCAAAGGTCACCTCTCATAAAGGCTGGGATAGGATATGAAGGTGAAACCAGTAATTCTAAGGTTGAAGATAACAAGAATGTCATCTTTGTAAAAGTTGTAAAGGACAGTGAAGCAGTTCAGCAAATTCCTACAGAAGCAGAAACCAGCAAGAACAGGATCTGTGAAGAAACAAACAAAAACAAGCAGCACATGGAAGGACAGAGAATGAGAGGATGAAACAATCAGTTGAAAAAGGCTCTCACACTCTTGAAATTGAATTGAACAAATTTGGAATATGTCAAAGAAGGTTCTTTCCCCCTATGAAAAATAGCACCTGTTTTTCTTGTCATAAACCAGGACATATTGAAGCACAATGTAAGACAAGACCTATCAACTTTAACCAGAAAAATATGCAGCAAATGAGAAGAATACCTCAAGAAAACAAATGGAAAAGACAATCTTTCCCCAGGTACACAAATCGTTTCCATGGTTACTACTATGCATGCAATAATTTTGGACATAAAATTTTTTATTGTAAAATGTATTCAAGAAGGGGAACAAAGTATTATACATCGGCTCAAATGTACTTTGACAAAATAAGATGTTATGTATGCCTCAAGCTTGGCCACAAAGCAAAGGACTGTAAACTGCCATATATATTAAAGAACTCTAGACAGATGATGGAAACAAAGCAAATCAAACAAAACTATGAATCTAAAAGAAGTGCAGACATTATGATGAAATCCAATAAAGTATGGAAGGAAAAGAGAAAGGGGGAGCCTATTATGTCAATAACATAATGAAAACTTCATAGTCTCAGGGGGAGCTGCTCTAGGAAACAAAGCTAATATCCAAACAGTGATAAATATGAAGCAAAATCTCAGGGGGAGAGCATTTCATAACTAATCCCCACAAAAACAGTATAAGAAGAGCTCCATGAAATGAGAACAGGAAGGGAAAGAAAAATCCCTCTAACAGAGAACTGGAGAGGAAAAAGAAAATCTGAAGTATTAAATAGCTGATAGATTCATGGAAAAGAGAAGACATCAAGAAACCTTGGTAGTAGAAAAGACATCAGCACATTAAGTGATGATCACATTGTGCATCATTCTGCTAGTATGAACCACGATTCACCTTAAGAAATATGAGTAAGAAAAGAGCCTATCATCATTGTATCATTACTTCTTTCATCTAAGAAAATGTCCCTTGGAGGAGTGCAGTTAAGTGAGTGATAAATCTCTGAGTGATATGCCCATGAAGATTCCTAGTAAATAAATTGAAGATGTCTTCCCGAAGATAATTATGTCAAGACAGTTGAAATGAACGTAAAACAACAATGATTCTGGAGCAAGTTTAGAAAGGAAAATGCAGTGACATTCCTATAAGCAGAATGACAGAATAAGTAAATGGTTAAATATGTCGAGAACAAACTCGGGATATTGATGACTGTTGGTGTGAACAGTGGGAAGCTCAATAATAGAATTTATGTAGGATGTCTTAATTATGGGTAAATGTGCAAGCTGAAGTGAAATCTCTGCATGGTTTATCAAAGTAATATCAAGTGGTGTTTAAGTACAAGCAGCATGCTTATCAACATATTACCAGGCATTATCAGTGGAGCAGCAATGTGGTACAGGTCCTTAGGATCAAAGGATTAAGGGAAAAGAACATCAAGGATTATTCATAAACTGTGTGAAATTTGTCAAACAACTTGAAGATGCCTTTGTTGGAAACCACCATGACAGAATAGTTAAAGTATTGGAAGTATGAAAGACTAGCTATGTTAACCTAACAATTAAAGCTCAAAAGTTTGTTATTGATTCATCACAAGCTTACTACAATAGAAAGGAATTGTTGGTATTTCACCATTTAAAGAGAGAGTGATCATTGACATACATATCCCTTCTGACATAAATAAATTGCATGGTTGATAAGTGAGATTGACCAATACATTGAATGCATCTACCCTCAAGGTTTTGTTTTGAAAGTACATTATGCAAGCAGTAAAGGCATTTGATCTCTTAGATCAAATTCTAGTTGATTCATTGATCACATCTGTAACAAGAACCTTCAGCTATTAAGGGTAATATCATTATCAGCATCCTAGCTCATATCATCACCAACAAGCAGGAAAGGTGTACCACAGCAATAAAGGATATATTGGCTTCATCACAATTGAACAAATGTTGTACTAGAGATGAGTATTGTAGAAGAAGACATATTCCATCTACAATATTCCTCAACAAAAATGTATTGGCACACTACATCAGACAGAGACTGAAGTATATTTGAAGCATTCTCAGTATTTTAGATTTAATCCAATGATGCAGCTCTGATTAGATAAAGCTGGTACAATGCGTTCTATGAAATGTCATTATCTTCACCTTCAGCTTCATAAAAGTGAAAGGAGTCAGTGCTTTGGGATTGTATCAACTTGCAGTGTACATTCAAGTTCAATAATCCTCAAAAGTATTCCCTCAACAACTCTTGTACACCAGTTTGGAGCAGCAGGGTACAAAGTCAAAAGAAGAAGGCCTAAACACATCTCAGAGAGAGGAAATGAAGAGACAGAAAGCACACTAGGAAATGTGCAAACCTTTGCCATTGATGTCAAAGGGGGAGGAAAATAAAGTAACAGAAGATAGGATATTCTGAAAGAAGCCAGGCAGACTTGGATGTGTTGCCATCAATGCCAAAGGGGGAGACCGTTGGAAATGTTGTCATTGATGGAAAAGGGGATGATGAAGTAAGGAGCAGCATCAGTCAAGGAATAGAGAAGCAAAAGAGAGGTATCAGAGGCAACAAAAAGAGAAGTAAGGAGTAGCATCAGTCAAGGATTAGAGGATAGAAAAGAAGCAGAGAGTTATTCAGTCAAGGAGCAGAGGATAGAAAAGAAGCAGAGCCATTGGATTCTTGGATTTTGAAAAGGTTAGAAATGTGATTGCAATTAGTTGCATTATGGTCAACCCCTGTATTAAGAATTGATGTGTGAACTGTGTGAGCAAGGAATGCTCCAGGTTCTGTGAGAGAGTGCATACGTAGCAGGTTCTGTTGGTTGATTAGTTCTTGTGCGGGCGTGGTTGAATCCCCGAGAACTGTGTATGCATTGTGGTAAAAGAACTGTGTACGCATTGATAGACAGACGAGAGCTATCAAGGAACTCTGTAGCAAGGGTGTGTATGATGAAGGGCTTTCTTTAGTGTGTGAGTCATCATATGGGGCTTTAACCTTGCATAGAAGCAAACCCACCCAGAGAGAGCGACATCGCAAACAGTGCGGAGGGAACCTACTAATGAAGTAGAGTCAAGGCAACACTGCGTTTTAATACAAAGGGTTAATTACAATTGGGTATGGTCATGAAGAATTAGCGATGGTTCACCTTTCAATGGAACCGGGTGAAGGAAGGATAAACGAAGGAAAAGGCAGAAATCCTTTGAAATAAGATGTTGAAGAGGAACGGAACCTTGTGCCAAAAATCGAGCGGAACCAGGAGACAAACAGTAAAGGCAGGCTGAGTGGGCAAACCCGGAAGTATCGCGCAATGCCTAAGGTGGAAAGTTGTTTTCATGAAAACAACGCGATATCATTGACCGAGAGACACGTGTCCATAAGCGGTTTCCAAAAACCACTCACGTCGCGTAAAATTGGAGAGTTAACCCTTGCGCGCTTAAATTGTGTGATATTTTTTTATTGTTGTCGGATCATCCAAGACGATGCAATAAGTTCCCCACCGTCGGATGAGAAGGGTGCTTTATGGTGCTGGGCCCTAGTTGAACTTTCGCATCATGGTTGGGTTTTAATCATTATTAATTTGCTGATTAAATGGTCAATGAACATATATATATAGCGACGGATATATATTGTTTAATATGAGGTGAACAAGCTATAGTTATTGCTGCATTAAACAAATGTCAAGGTTGAACTTAAGTAATGGGCCGAATGCAGGTTGAGTTAGTCCACATGGATTTGAATACATGGTAGAGTGCTCCCATATGAGTTAAATACGTGGGTTTTATTATAAGGTTCATAATAAAATGAACGGGATTTGATATCTATTGGAGATGATTGATATATCTTATATAGAATCGGAAGCTGTGGACGTAAGTGAATTTATATAGTTGGTGGCTTAATATAGTTCAAGAGCATTGTACTTAAGTATTGAAACTCGGGCATAAAGGTAGAGTGTTGCTACTATAGATGATTAGAACATGCTGTGAGATTAAATATTAAGTTGAGATGGTTTGTATCAAGGTCGACAGGTTATGTTAATAAAATGCTAGCGGTAGGACTAAGAGTCCTTGTATGTGGTCTATTACTGGGACCCATGAGTATTAAAGGTATGGATTGAAGAATTACTTTGGGTTAAAGGAAATCTGAAGGTTTATATAGCGAAACGAAGGTTTATTGATGATTTACATAACACTTGGGTTAATTCAAAACAAGGGCGAAGGTACGTCTATAATATCCTGTGGGCTCGAACTCTAATATATGGTGATAATTGATATTTTAATCAAAGTCGAAGCTTATGTTCCAATACATGGATCATTATAATAAACCGAATGGACAGAAGAGTTTATTAACTTTTGTGGGACCCTCACGAATTGCATCGGAGAAACTTGGCAGCGGAACATGATTAACAAAATTTTCGATTGTGATTGAGTTCCGGACCTGATTCATTATACACGGGAGTTTCACATTTGTTTGAATTCTGACTTAAAGAGCATCGGAGTGATTCATCGCATCAGCGCAGTGAAGTGAACAGTGATTAATCGCATCGGAAAAAGCAAAACATCAGAGCATTCTATTGAAAGCCGCGATTGTGATTGTCGCATCGAGTCTTTCGCAAAGGCAGCAATCGCATCGGAACAAATATTGCATCAATCGAAATCGGAAGTGTTCAGAAGCGATCCATCACATCGGGGATTAAGAAAAGTCTATGGTTTTTAATCATAAAGTATTGTGGAAGGTTCAATAGGATTCGAATAAAAATAACTCCGCATCAATGTAAACATTGGTTCGCACCATAATAAAGCTCATATGGTTCACATTAAAATAAACATAAGCTTGAATTTGAAATATGGAAGCCAAGACCATTAGTACGTTGGGTCTGTGTGTAAATCAAAGCCGAATCTTGTTGAAGTAGAAATGTGAAATTGCCTTCGGGACAGTGGAAGCATTTGAGTGCATTTCTGTTTAAAATTGATTTGTGTGGGCCCGAAGACTGTTGGATGTTGGCTTTAATAAAGGTCTGAGTTTAAACCATATGCATTCTATTATGAACCATCATATGGTCCAAACCATGGGGTTACTACAGTAAAAGAAAATTTTCCGCATGTTATTAAAATTGCCCAGATGGTTTGAAAATTATTGAAGTGAAAATGTGGGATGCATTTATATGCACAAGAAAGTGAAAATGTGGGCTCGACAGGTATACATAAACAATGAACAGGAATATGCACAGGAATGATTTTGACAGGTATACATGCACAGAAAGCAGGAGAGGGTATAGAAGCTGACAAAGGCAGTGAACAACAGAGGTATGCAGAACAGTTTCTTAACAGCAGCAGAAAAAACAAAACCAGCAAAGCCAAAGGCCAGAAAGAGGACTGAGTGAAATTTATATACGTAATTGAAAATGAGAATGTAAATGTTGTAATTGATTTTATATTGTTTGTGATGCATTGGCAAGTCTCTAAAGGAAAACAAAACTCCCACTGTAATACTGAAATTAATGCATATTGTTATATTTTTTGAATGAGCGGGTAAAAGAAATGAGAAGGCAGAAGGCAAAGAGGTATGACTGTCCATTTCAAATTCCCTGAGGAATGCTAAAAGTCATAAAGAAATCCCTATAAATTATATCATCTTGATATGCGTAGTGAGGTTAGAGAGTGAGGGAAGAGAATGCAGAAATGAAGCAGTAAGGCAGAGGAGAAGGAGGAGCTGATAGAGAATCCGAGAAGATGCTGAGATGATGCAGGGCAGATGTGAGGACTGATGGACAACAGAAGAGAAGGTAAAGAACAGAGCTGATATCCAAGGTAAATCAGCAAGTATTTTTCTTTTGAAAGAGTAAGGAAGTTGGAGCTTCCCTATCAAGTTGTAGCTTGATAGATGTCAGTTGTAGTTGACTGAGGTAGGATCCTCCTGTAGGTTGGTGCCTGCAGAAAATTGATGGGAGTTGGAGCTTCCTTGAAAGTTGTAGCTTGCAAAATTGAGGTAGGAGCCTCCTGTAGGTTAGTGCCTACAGAAAATCAGTGTTGAGAGGGAGTTGGAGCTTGCCTTTTCATCACAACAATAATAAGATGTGGTTTTCTCCCTTTATGGGTTTCCACTTATATCTGGTGTCTCTGTGCATGGTGTTTATGTATTGAATTGGTTTAAATCATCTGCTTAATACTTGCTGCTGTTACATTACACTAATACTTGTTGCTCACATTCTATGATTACTCACATATTAATTTGAACATGAAATGAAGGTGTAAATAAGTTTTAATAAAAGGTTTTAAAAGTCCATGTATGTGTTAAACTGATTCACCCCCCCTCTCAGTTTAACTAAGGGTTCAACATCTATTTGGTATGTATATCCTTTAATTTGGTTTGGAATATCACAATTTTCATATCACACATTTCAACAATACTAAGGACTCATAAGGCCTAAATAACTCATGATCTTGTTCCATCTATCTAAGTGTTCCTCCTCCTCATTATATAAATTGAACAACTTATCTTTAATGTATGTTATTTGCATATGTTTGCCATTTGAGGGGGAATGGAATGAAGTGATAGACAATTTGACTATGTTGCTAGGTTCTTATTTGTTATAGTTCGATATTGAATTTGTTGTGACTTTGATCTATTCATCATTTAGGGTTTAGGCGATTCAATAAATTGTCATTTCACCTTTTATGTGGATTTTATTATATTTTGCTTCAAAATAGCTAACCTTGGATTCTCATTGATTAAAAAAAGAGGTTTCTTGATTCTCACTTTCATGGCTTCCCTTGTCTTTTATTGTATTTACTTCAAGGGATTCAAAGTCTACCATATCTAGTTATTGAGTATTATTTTTTCAAGAATGAATATGAAATTTTCAATGATATTCATGTTAGATTATTCTCATTATTTGTTTATATTTACTTGTTTCTTCTACTTTCTTTTATTTATTTATATTATATGGGAAAAATTTGTGCAAATTTTATTGCAAATTTTTTTATCATTAATAAATGTTATAGAGTAGGGTTTTTTTTTTTTTTGGGTGCTTTGGTCAATTCATTGTGCTAAGAAGATATGTATGATCACTTTAACATGAATTTTTGTTTGATTATTCTTTGCCATTTTTTCATAGTTCATTATTTATGTTTTTAGTCTTTACAATAGTGACTATAGCTATTGATTTTCTTATAGATATTTTTCATGAAAGCATTAGCTAAAGTTTAGTTAATCCAAATATTGTACTAGGTTTTTCCTTTTCACCCTTAGTAGGTTCATCTAGATAAAAAAATTATATTGGATCACTTTAGGAACAATTTTTGTTTTGTTGCTCTCTACCTAATTTATAAAGGCTATAATTATATTGGATCACTTTAGCAACAAATTTTGTTTTGTTGCTCTCTACCTAATTTATAAAGGCTATAATAATGATATCAGTCCCTACTAAAGGAAATTGCTAAAGCTATTAATTTTTAATATTAATTTTACATTAATTTAGTAAAGATGGATCTTAAACGGAATATAAAGAGATATGTGCATAGATAATAAGATTAAATAGATAATAATCATAATACCATCCATGAAAGCACAACAGTGGAAATGATCTACCTGTTGAGATTCAACAACATGATGAGCTTAGTGAAAAGAGTCGCCTTCACTAAGTGGGCCCGCAGGCTATTTTTGGCGCAAGTCTATTTTTAGACATGTCGATCATATTTCAGAAGTTGCAGGATGCTATTTGTGGATGGTTGATCAAGTTGTAAAAATAGATGAAATTCTATTTTTAGAATATTGGGCGAAGTCTATTTATAGATCGTCAATCTAAAAATAGATGCATGTCGATTATTATTAGCTCTTAATAATAATCAGACTCTAAATAGCAACTTATTCTATTGGAGCACTTCAGTTCAATGCACAGATGTGGCACAACAACTGACAGAAGGAATTACGCTATTCTTGAGGGTTTACTGGAGCTAATGCATGGAGGACTTAGTTAGAATTCAAGTGGCAAAGTTGTGACACAGTTGGAAGAAGTAGCTATGGACTTGTATTCAGATTAACTCAGTTAGACTCAGTTAGACTCAGTTGAGCTAGTTGTATCTAGTCTAACTAATTGATACACTAGTGAGAGTGGAGTGAATTAATTAGTTAATTAATTCATAAATAATAACCCATTAATCAACTGAACAATACAACAGTTAACTACAGTGCATGGAAGTTTCAGTGGAGACCAGTGGAGAGATAGGTGAAAGGGCAAGATAGACTATCTGTTGTGACTATAGTGATGCATTGATTTCATCACACACATATTGGAGATGCCAATGAGGATTTCGCAATGCAAGCAAGGGTAATTCAAATTCATTCAGAGCTATTCTTCATCAGAGATTGCATAGTGGAGGCAGGCTAGCAGGTGGCATAGATCGATGCATGGATTTGCAAGATTGGGCCTGATTAGTGTATGACGATTGTATTGTACTGAGAGCTTCTGATAAGCTTTGTATGCTTGTATGATATTTTCATATGATCTCCATGTTACATAATATATAGTTGGGGTTTTCAGCTTCAGGCTTTCCCGGTTAAAAACTGTGTTATGTGTGATTGATAATTTTTGTTTATGCTTCACATGTGTGTGCAATTAATTTTTCCACAAAAGATTAACAAGTGGAATAGATTCAGTATCTTGCATAAAGTTAAATAGTGTGAGATCAGGTGGATCTTGGAAATATGCATGTTTAGTGCATATAATTTCTACATGGTATCAAAGCATTGTTGATTGAAGATTGCAATTGTGAAGTGATTTTGTGCTGGTGGACAATTTGAATTTGCTACAAAATATTCTTGGTGCAGAAATCGAGTATACATTGAAATTTCTTTCAACGGGTTGAGATATGAGTATGCCCTTAATGGGAGCTCGAATTACATAGCATGGAAGGACAGGATGGAGGTGGTGCTGGAGGATAATGGGCTGAAGGAGTTCATCGATAGCAATGTTCCTAAGCCGGGATCTAGCGATGCTACATTACTTGATGCATGGTAAGAGAAGACTGCAAAGACGAGAAGGATTCTGTTGGAAGGTGTGAAGGACCACATTGTGTCTAGCCTTCATGGGAAATCCACTCCATTGTTAATGTGGAAGGCCTTGACAGATTTTTTCCAAAGCAGAAGTGACCATAGGAAGTTGGCGCTTAAAGACAAGCTCAGAAAAATAAAAATGGAGAAAAGCAACAGTATTCCAAAATACCTCACGAAGTCTGTCCACTGCAAGGATGAATTGGGAAGTGTGGGGGTTATTGTTGATGAAGAAGACTTGGTGAGCTTGGCTCTCCTTGGGCTTCCGAATATTTGGCATAGCTACAAAGACTCTGTCAATGGACGGGAGAAACTACCAGGATGGGAGCAACATTGGTCGAATCTTGTGCAGGAGGAGATAAGGAGGGGTACCAAGGATGGATCTTCATTGAAGAATGAAGATGAAGAGAATTGTGCTTTGGCTGCCAAATCAAGGAGAGGGAAGGGGAAGAAAAATCCTTTTAAATCCATTGTGAAAGGCAAGAAGCAGGACTTGTCCAAATTGAAGTGTTTTCACTGTCACGAGCATGGACATTTCGCCACTAATTGTCCACAGAAGAAGAAGAATAAGCACGCTGCTGGATCTACAGGTGGAGAGGCCTTAGCCTCATAATTTGAGCTGGATTTTTCCTTGATCGCATGCTTGGTTTCAAGTTTCCTGGGATCGGTGTGGTATCTTGACAATGGTGCGCCTTTCCATATGACGGGAGACAAAGAGTTGTTTAGTGACTTGGAGGAGAAGGACCTCCAGATGCATATAGATATGGGCGACGATGGTCGGTACAGTGCGACTGGCATTGGGACCATTACCTTTGAGAGCAAGTCCAGTAATCCATTCTTGTTGAATAATATCATGCATGTTCCAGGTCTGAAGAAGAACTTGGTCTCAGGGGTTATGATGTTGTTTTCAGTGAGGGAAAAGCCTTCCTTCAACATAAAAACACAGGTCAAACCAAGAAGATAGGGATTCGAATTAAGAACCTATACAAGCTAGAGGTAGATGGTTGCGCTACAATGGTAGGCAAAGTAGAAGAAGTGGTGAGCCGGGATGAGGGTGAATTATGGCACAGGAGATTGGGCCATCTTCACCATGGTGCTTTGAAAATTTTGCAGAAAATTTCTACTGGACTTCCCAAGGGTACTCTTGCACAGTCAGATCAGTGCAAAGGATGTACAATGGGTAAGTTTGTGAAGACCACCTTTCATGAGAAGGAGAACTGTGCTTCGGTGATCTTGGAGAGAATTGACACAGGCGTGTGTGGACCATTTTCGATTGCTTCAACAGTGAAACACAAGTATTATGTGATATTTTTTGATGACTTTTCTCGTAGATGTTGGATCTTCTTCATGCAGAAGAAGAGTGAAACGTTCTCAAAGTTCTGTGAGTTCAATGCATTGGTGGAGAAGGAGTCGGGGAAGCAGGTGAAAGCTCTAAGGAGCGATAATGGTGGTGAATACATCTCTGGCGAATTCAAATACTTTAGTAGCAAAGAAGGAATTCGAAGAGAACTCATAGTGCCTCATGACCCACAACAGAATGGAGTTGCGGAGAGAAAGAACAGAACGATCGTGGGTGTTGCACGAGCGATGCTGCATGACCAAGGCCTACCGATGCACTTGTGCGAGGAAGCATGCAACACTGCGGTTTATGTGCAAAACCGCTGTCCTCATAGAGTACTTGGCATGAGTACACCCGAGGAAGATTTTACTGGTAAGAAGCCTGATATTTCTCATTTGAAGATTTTTGGCTCACCTATTTACATTCATGTGACGAA
Organism: Pinus albicaulis; assembly: GCA_034641835.2. Lineage (NCBI taxonomy): Eukaryota > Viridiplantae > Streptophyta > Pinopsida > Pinales > Pinaceae > Pinus > Pinus albicaulis. The sequence goes on from CM076574.1 coordinate 887,133,104, forward strand.
GGATGCCAAGAAGAAGCTGGAGCCGACTACAGAAGTTGGGATATTTGTGGGGTACACAGAAACACCCCATAACTATCGTGTGTATTTTCCAAACAGTCGGATGACTGTTATGCGACGGGATATAAAATTCAATGAGGTGAAAGCCATGAAGTTGTCGCTTGAGAGGGAGCTACACTTGCATGCATAGGAGGAACTTCTTATTCCCAAAGATGAGCCTCTGGATGTGGATCAGCCACAGGAGGAGATTCATGGAGTGGAGGAGTCCGCATGCGAGTGGAAACATCGGACAAAGCGGCTTACCCTGGCGGCGAAGGTGGATGCGAAGCACCGAAATGTAGAGTCTACATCACGGCGCGAGAAGAGACGATCCTTTGGGCCCGATATCACGGATACATGGCTCTTATGAAGCGAGTGTATTGTTGTGACGGAGCCATATTCTTTTAAAGAAGCATGAGGAGCCCACATGGGTAGATGCCATGGTGGAGGAGTATGACTCCATTGTCAAAAACGGTCTTGGGAGATTGTTCCAGACGGCAGGAAAAATCGGTTGTAAGTCGAGATGGATCTCTGGTAAAACAAGCTGCTGATGGGGCGTTGAGAAGTATAAGGCAAGATTTGTTGCCCGGGGCTTCTCACATATTGAGGGGATTGACTATGAAGAAACAGCACACACATCACACGGTATTGTTCTTCTGTCCACGGGATTCATCCTTGCACTCTCGGCACGGATGGGTTGGCGCATTCATCGGATGGATGTGAAGACTGCATTCCTTAATGGGATCATTGAGGAAGAAGTGTACATTGAGAAGCATGAAGGATTTGAGATCCTCAGTAGCAAGTTGCATGTGTGCAGACTCAAAAGAGCGCTATATAGGCTGAAGCAAGCACCCCATGCTTAGTACACATGGATTGACAACTATTTCACTGGACTTGGCTTCACCAAGAGTGAGGCGGATGCAAACTTGTACCAAATTGTGTTGGAGGGTTAGATTTTAATCATTTTTCTTTATGTTGGTGATTTAATACTAACGGGTGATGAGAATTTGATACACTCTTGCAAGGCTAATCTTGCAAACGAGTTTGAGATGAAGGATTTGGGCATCCTTCATTATTTCCTTGGATTGGAAATATGGAAGCAGGAAGGTGAAATGTTTATGTCTCAAGGAAAGTATGCTCGGGAGATACTGGAGAAGTTTCACATGCAAGTTTGCAAGCCTATCGACACTCCTCTTCCAGGAAATCAGGAGAAAGAGGATGCTACATCGGTAGAGGTAGTGGATGCCACTGTTTATTAACAGTTGGTGGGTTCACTCATGTATTTATTCAATACAAGACCGGACATATGTTATGTGGTGAACTAGATTTCATAAGTGATGGTTAAGCATACCCAGCTCTTTTGGAAGGTAGGCAAGCATGTCCTGAAATATCTCTGGGGCACATCTGAATATGGTTTATGGTACAGACATACAGATGAGGTGAAGTTTCATGGCTTCATGGATGTAGATTGGGCAGGAAGCCCAATAGACAAAAAGAGCACATCAGGAGGGATTTTCAGTATTGGATATATGGTAGTTTCTTGGCATAGCAGGAAACAAAGATCTGTGGCACTTAGTTCAGTGGAAGCAAAATACATGGCAGAAAGTCAAGCTGCATGTGAGGCTATCTAGATGAGGAATATCCTAGTTGGTTTTTTCGGTTCACATTTAGATCCTACAGTGATACATTGTAATAATCAGACTTGCGTTAAACTCTCAATTAATCCTGTGTTTGAAGATAGATCTAAACATATTGATATCTGGTATCATCATATCAGAGATTGTGTGCAGTCGAAGATCATGTTGCTTAAGTACATTCCTACGGAAGATGGGATCTTAGGTGTAAATGAAGGTGCTCTGGCAGAGAAAATTCAAATGCCATAGAGAGCGGGATCGGGGTAAAGGATAATCCCTATCTTGTTGAGAGGGAGTGTTGAGAGATTCAACAAGATGATGATCTTAGTGAAAAGATTCGCCTTCACTAAGTGGGCCAGCAGGCTATTTTTGGCACAAGTCTATTTTTAGACATGATGATCATATTTCAGAAGTTGTAGGATGCTATTTGTGGATGGTTGATCAAGTTGGAAAAATAGATGAAATTCTATTTTTAGAATATTGGGCGAAGTATATTTATAGATCGTCAATCTAAAAATAGATGCATGTCGATTATTATTAGCTCTTAATAATAATCAGACTCTAAACATCAACTTATTCTCTTGGAGCACTTCAGTTCAGTGCACAGATGTGGCACAGCAGTTGAAAGAAGGAATTACGCTATTCCTAAGGGTTTACTGGAGCTAATGCATGGAGGACTCGGTTATAACTCAAGTGGCAGAGTTATGACACAGTTGGAAGAAGTAGTTATGGAGTTGTATTCAGTTTAACTCAGTTAGACTTAGTTGAGCTAGTTGTATCTAGTCTAACTGATTGATACAATAGTGAGATTAGAGTGAATTAATTAGTTAATTAATTCACAAATAATAACTCATTAATCAACTGAACAATACAACAGTTAACTACAGTGCATGGCAGTTTCAGTGGAGACCAGTGGAGAGATAGGTGAAAGGGAAAGATAGACTATCTGTTGTGACTATAGTGATGCATTGATTGCATCACACACATATTGGAGATGTCAATGAGGATTGCGCAGTGCAAGAAAGGTTAATTTGAATTCATTCAGAGCTATTCTTCATCAGAGATTGCGCAGTGGAGGCAGGCTAGTAGGTGGCCTAGATCAGTGCATGGATTTGCAAGATTGGGCCTGATTAGTGTATGACAATTGTACTGTACTGAGAGCTTGTGATAAGCTTTATATGCTTGTATGAGATTTTCATATGATCTCCATGTTACATAATATATAGTTGGGGTTTTCAGCGTCAAGCTTTCCCGATTAAAAACTGTGTTATGTGCGATTGATAATTTTTGTTTATGCTTCACATGTGTGTGCAATTATTTTTTCCGCAAAATATTAATAAGTGGAATAGATTTAGTATCTTGCATAAAGTTAAATAGTGTGAGATCAGGTGGATCTTGGACATATGCATGCTTAGTGCATATAATTTCTACACTACCATTTGTCTCTGGCTCTCCAATAAATCAAGCTTGAATGTCTTCTTATAATTATTTCTTTTAATGAAATTAAATACTTATTATAGTTTAAATTGTGAGCTCATTATATCTGTGTTTATTTTAATGGTTTTGAAAGGATTATCATGTAAATAATATTACATAATATTTTTAGATACAATATTTCTTATAAAGTCTAAATCCATTTACAATAATTTATTATTATTCAATTAAATACTTAAATAGTAAGAAATTAATTTATTCAACATATTATAATGCACTATAAGCAACTCTTAAACCTCTTTGACTTTGACAAACACAATACTTCCAACTCAAACAACTCAATACCATTCAATGTATTTTATAATACTTTAAAAATTGACAAATATCAACTAAAGCAATTCAATATCATTCACTATAAATTGATAACTAAATTGCGAACCTTTATTTTATATATGAAGTAGGTGAATTATAACAATATCAAGTACTTATTCCCTTTATTTTATATGAAGTAGGTGAACTATAACAATATCAAGTATTTGGAATAAGTATGAAGAATTAGGTTTTGATATAATTTGAATATTATGATGTAATAATACATTATGCTCAAGAAAATGAAAACCAGGATCCATTTGAAATACAAACACAACAGACCCCGCCCTTAAAGGAACCAGTTGTAACAGACAGCGGCGGGACCAAAAGGTATCATAATTCAGATAACTCTGATTCGAACAAGGATGTTGGAGCAGCTACAGTTGACAATAAGCTCGCCCTTGTCTCCCCCGCGCCATCTCAAGGAGCACGTCAGAAGGTGGAAAAAAAGAAAGGGAGGAAAACTTAGTTTTTCTCCCCATTGTATATTAATTTACTTACTTGATATTTTTGTAGCTACTGTTGCGTTCCCGTCTTTTGACAGTTTGGCAAATCAAAAGACAAGGCAACATCAGAACCAATCTTTAGAGTTCCAGGATCTAGTCCTCCTGTTCTCAGAGAGGGATCTCTCAAATATTTGTTTGCAAAAGTTTATCTTGTTTGCTTTGGTTATGGATTTTTAGACTAGTTATTACGTGCAAATGTTTGTTTGGTTGGGTTGAGTTGATACAGCAGAATATGAAAGGTCTAGGAAAGATAGACAGAAAGAGGAAATATCCGGTTCATTGGGCAATGGAGTCAAAATAAGATCATGACAAACTCTTCAAGGGATATGGGATATCAAAGGGAAAATCTAACTTGGCCACAGGATCCTTTGTTTTGGAATGAGATGAACATTAATGATTTAGAAAAAGAATTTTAATTCTCAACAAAGGGAACTTGAGAAACATAACTTATCAATAAAGAGATATTTGATAGACAGGGCTAACCATAAATTCTACAAACATTCTTTAAGCAAATAATGATTTCAAGACAACTTCTAAAATGAAATCTAAGATTCTGGGAACACCCTATTTCCTCAAAGATCTTATTTTAAAGGATTTAGAAAACATAAAAGATTCACTGATAGTTGCATTCATAGAAGAGGGAACACCTAAATAACAATTGTGTTTGCAACTATAAAGACCTTCAAAACAACTGTTTAAGCAGGGGCAAAGGGTAAGATCAAAACCGACCTCTTTGGTTAACTTAAGACGATGGTACTTCGAAGGGAGATTTCAATAACGGCTTTCAAGTGATGGCAGACAAGCAGGGAGAACCATAACATGCTGAAACCAACTATTTGAGCTATCAAGGAAATAAACGAGCATGAAGACTAAAGAGAAGTTTTAAAGCCTCTAAAATACTTCAGCATAAGAAAACATAAAACAGTGAAGGGTGAACAGGTCTAAGGTGCTTCCAGGAGTCATTTCTTAGCCTAAAAATTTCAGCCTACTGTAGTAAGAAATTATGGAACATAATGAAAACAAGGGAAAAACATTTAACAGTTCAGAGCACTTCACCAACAGCCAAGCTCATGGATCCAATGATAGAGCCTTCTCAGGAACAGACATGCAACGGCATCATCAAGACATCCAAGACTCCAAATTATTTTCAACTTCAACGGACTTGTATATTTATTTCAGAGAGTTTCAATATTACAACTTGTGATCAAACAACAACCAACAATTTCTCATCTTCGTAGAAGTACTTATAGGAAGATGAGGAGGTAAGGCCCTTAACAAAATATCTCGGGGCCAGTTAATGCGAGTAGAAGACTTCTCGGCCCTTTAGCAGAGCTTGAGGGAAAAATTTCTGGTGGATCACTACATTAAGCGTTTCACAATAAATATCAAAGCTCGGTCTGGAAGCTTTGTTTGACTTTGAGCTCGTGTATGTTTTGGAGTATCTGCACGGATATTTATTCATATGGTTTCCTTGCATAAATAACTTCTTGTGGCAATCTTCCAGGCAGATATTTCTTCGAGCAATAACTTCGGCCTCTGTTCTGAATGGTTTGAGGCGACAGGTGGCTCTTTGGTAGCTGAGGACTCAATTTGCCTCAAGTTGTGGCGGTGGAGGCTTTCTGTCTGATAAAACACTTTAGGTTTTCTTTAAACTGTGTTTTGAGTCGGGGATTAGGCTTTTGATAAGCTGTCTTAGCGCGTAATCCCCGCAATCTTTGTCTTCAATCTTCATACGCAATGCTTTATTCTCAAAGCATTCTCTTTAAGCACATGCTTTTGATTTAAAACGATGTCTTGTCGATGTATATGAGACCCGCCTTTGGGCTTTCTGACATCCATACTCATAAATCTTGTGAACATGGAATAGAGCCCCGTGAATGGCTTCTTTTAGATAGCTCGAAGGCACAGGGAACGTCTTTCCCATCCCTCGGCTTTCCTTCATTCTATAATGGAAAACCATTAAAGCACCTGCAAAACACAAAAATAGTTAAGAAATCCTGCAGAAATAGGTTTAAACTGCTTCGGATGGCGGGGGAGGAGCGTAGCCGTCGGATGAAGGCAACCAACGGTGGAGATCTGCATAGAGAGGCAAAAAGGATAGCGGAAGAAGAATAAGGAGGAGCAGTTTTGGACCGTCCGATCTGGACATGTGGACGGTCCAGATCTAATCGGAGGGTCTCAATCGGGGGTGGTAGAAAAGGGGATGCGATTGAATTTCCAGTGCGATTAAGCGCTGGCCGTTGATCTGCAGATCAGATCGACGGCGGAAAACGAATCGGCGGGTTTTGAAATGGCGGTAATACTTGCGATCGGAGAGAATAAGGACCGTTGGATAGGCGGGAAATGGACGGCCCAGATTTAATCGGAGGATCGCAATCGGGTAGGTCACAAAACAACATGCGATTGAGCCCTTTGCGATTGAGCGCTGGCCGTTGATCTGAGGATCAGATCGACGACGGGGAATGAATCGGAGGTAATCGCAAGGGGGTGAAACATTGCGATGCGATTTTGTGCGGACCGTTGGATCAAGGATTAGATCAACGGTCAGGATTGAATCGAGGATCGGCAATCGGAGCACAGAGAAGAGGGCATGCGATTGAGAGTTTGCGATGCGATTGAGCGCAGGCCGTTGGATCAAAGGACTAGATCAACTATCAGGATTGCTACGACCTACGCACCGGCGGAAAAACCTTTAAACACATGAAAACCAAAGTTTTTTGCGAATAAAACAAGTTTAACGAATTGGGCGGAAAATATATAGGTAAAGGAAAAAGGCGCCCGATTGCGGGGCCGGGGGTTTTCACGAAATGTAATATGCCCGGGAGTTATAAAGACAAGGGCTAATCGCAATCGGGCCATTGAGCCTGGTCTTTCCGATCAACCCATTTGTATTGTTTCCGATTTCGATTGCGTGATTGGCTCTTTTCAATCAACCCATTTATATTCAGCACATGGTTTTAAGTTTTAACTTAGAACTTTCGGAAAGTGGGTTTTTGGGTTTACAGAGGAAAATGAGCTTTGTAATGGTTCAAAGTCATGCACCCTTTGGATATTTGCGATCAACGCCGAAAGCTTTGGCGTTTGGTTTTAACACATGGGCATGTGGGGGGAAGTGGTTTAGGACTTAGCCCAAGGGGCTTAGTCCATAGCAATAAAACTTTGTTTTTTATGAAAAAATTTCAAGGTTTTCAATGGATTTGGGGGTTTCGGCACAGTTCAAAAAAGAAGTTTCAAACCATGTCAGGAATATTTTTACGGATGGAAGGAGAAACTCATGAAAAGTAGAGGAATAATATGGAGAAAAAAGGGGAGGAAAATGATGATTTCTTCAGCAGTTTGTTATACGAAATCAGCAGAATTTTCTGAGTAAAAAATGGGACAGTAAATGAGGATTTTGGACAGAGGCATGAGGCCTACAAGGAGTCTTCAAGAGCCAACAATTTTTAGTGATAAAATTTGTTCCTTGGAGGATCAAAAAAGATCTTAGCCACCTTTTGGTATAACAAAATATTATAGGTGGCTAACAGTGGCTCCACTTGGGGATGGTGCCTTCTTGAAGGCATCAAGAATTCAGACTTGATTTCTGGGAGGCTGATTAGTTGCCTCATCCATTGGGCTGTCTTTCTGTGACTGAATGATATTTTCTAAAAACATATTTGGCAGCCATGAAAACAATGGACCTTTATCAACCAGCTTGCTACCTACCCAATCCTACAGATCTAGCATTTTTTCTTCATCAGAGTGCACTTGGATTGGCAAACTCTTTACACAACATTTTATTCTTTCTTTTTTTTTTTTTCTTTTTTTTTTTTAAAGTGGGAAATCTAGTCTATTTATACTCCTTATTTCTCCCTGAACTCGGATTAAACAGTTGAGCTCAGATATTTCTCTACCTAGTCTACTGTCTGTTGGGATTAAACAGTCCAACAAAATTTCATTCTCTAAATTCTACAACAGAATTTTTTAAAAATAGTCAAGTCAAGATTGAGTTGTTCGACTTGCTATGATCTATGGCATAAAAACAAGCTGCACATAGATTATTATTTGCAGAAACTAAACATCAAAAATTGAAGGCTTAAGATCTGAAAGCTTCTTATTATGGCCTTCTCTCTTCTTTTTATAGCTATGATTTTTCTTTTTCCTGTGAGCTATCTCTTTCTTGATATCTGATTCAGATTTTGAGCAAATTAGAACCAGTTTTTCTTCTTTTATGACTCAGAGAATAAAACAGTTTTGAGTCATCTCTCTTTGGAAACTTTGGTTCAGATTTTGAGTTTGTTTGAACCTTAATTTCTATCCTAATCTATCTACTGATAAGCCAAGATTAAATGGTTTGGCAAATCAAATTCACTACCCTATCAGCAGAAAATTGAAAGCTAATTAGTCAAGATTAAACAATTTGACTAACTAGAAGTGTGTTTTACGGGAGTGGCATTTAAGCTTGCACACTTTCAGATTTGTTTCTTTTTTGGTATGGGGCTATACCTTTCTTGTTTTTACAACCTGCCCTCTTTTCCTTTTTCCTATTGTTTATTGTATTTTTTGAAGTTTTATAACTTTTGAATGCAATGGTTAGACTATGATATTTACAATGGAGACAAAAATGCTTTGAAACTTGAGACTCTTGGCAGAAGTAATGCTTGAACATCCTGCCATTGACAGTACCTCCATATAGGTCTTCTCCATTTAATTCTTTCAAGAAAAATGTATTATGACCCCCCCCAGCATGAATAACATATGGCCCTTTGGAAGGTGGCCCCTGCGTTCATTAATCCGAAAGGCATTTTGACATACATAAAAGTTCCCCAAGGTGTGGTAAAAGCAGTTTGATTTGATCACTTGGGAAAACTAACACCTGATTGTAACCCGAGAACCCATCTAATAGGGATATTCTTCTTGATCCAACTACCCTTTGAAGTATATGGTCCATCTTAGGTAAAGGGTAGTTGTCTTTTAAAGAGGCTCTGTTTAAATTTCTGAAGTCAATACAGAGCCTAATTTCCCCAGTTTTCTTTCTAACAGAAACTAAGTTTGATACCCATTCCGAAAATCTAATGGGTACTATGATCCCAGAGTTGTACATTTTCTCAATTTCTGCCTTAACCGAAGGTAATAAAAGGGGATTTATTCTCCTTAGTTTTTTCTTAAAAGGCTTTTGATTTTCCTTCAAGGGAATTTTATGCTAGATGATGCTGGTATCATATGATTTCAAGTCTTTGTATTCCCAAGAAAACACATCCTTAAATTCTTTAAAAAGCTTTATGTACTGTGATTTTATGTGGGCTGGGAGGGTGTTGGATAGCTTGATCATCTTGGGTTCTGCGAGACTGCCTATGTTGTGTTCTTCTACATTTGTCTCCACAGGCTCCATTCTGGGTTCTTTAGCTACATCGTTGAGATCAAACAGGTGTTCTAAAGGTGTGAGACCTCTTGGGATTTTATCATTTTTGCATTGTAAGACTTCCAAGTCTTCTCGGTCTTCATTGTTCACTACCTCTGCTTCAAAAGGATTTTCGCCATGATTTATATCAGCAGGATATGTCATTTCAGCCTCTGGGATTTGTTCAATATACAAACAGTTTTCTTCATGGCTAGCTTCTGGTGTTGGTATGCTGAAATCATTTTCTGATTTTAAGAAATCATCTATGTGTTTGTCAGATTCGAACAGTTGCCAGTGATCTTCGTTATCAGGCACAGCAGGTCTGTGTTTCACCTTTATACTGAGTTGTTCATTTATCTCAGGTACTTGGCAATTGCTGGCAGTGAAGGCAAGTTCATTTGCTAGATGATTCCGTGCTCTAGGGATAAAAATGAGTTCATATTTTTCGAAAGTTTTTAACAGGTCAAGGGCAGCATTTTGATATTCCCTAAGCTTTGGATTCTTGGCCGAGTATTCTCCTTTGATTTGTTTGATGATAAGCTCAGAATCCCCTAAAATGGATATCCTTTGGGCTTCTAATTCTTTAAGCAGTTGTAAGCCTAGGAGAAGTGCTTCATACTCAGAAATATTGTTAGTGCATGGGAAGTCTAATTTGTATGAAAAACTCTGATTTGTGTTCTGAATCCAGACACCTGCCCCTGCACTAGTTTTATTACAGGATCCATCGAAATTTATTGTCCAAAGTATATTTGACTCATTCTCATTTTCTTGTTGCTGTTGATCGTCAACGTTTTGAAGTTTATTCGAGGTGAAATTTGGTGGGTCTATATTTTCTTTACATGGTTGAGTAATTTCATCTTCGTTATACAAGATAAATGAATCTAAACTTGATTGAATAGAATAGATCGGAGTGTTCTTTGGTTTGTCCATGTTACTCACCATATACTTCATGTGGGCTTCCCTGTATAGTCTTCTATTTTGGTTGAAAACAGGGATGGTGGCATAAGACATGTCCATTTGGAGGCTTCCCTGAAGTTTGGCTCCCCATGATCTTGATAAAAGCATGCCATACTTAGGGGGAATGTCAGCTACAACGATATCCATCACTAGATTCCTGGCAGGGATCTGAGCTAAGTTAATACATAAATTTTTGATTAAACCCAAACATTTGACTCTACTTGAGTCAAAGGAATACAAATCTTTGTATGGTTTAGTAATTTCTAAGCCTAAGCTTTCCATTACTACTTTGGGCATTAGATTGTGTGAAGCTCCGGAATCTAACATGGCATTGTGTAGAATGTTATCGTGTATGTTCAAACTGACATAGAAGGGAGGGACTGGTCCTTCTTGATATTTTCCTTCAACCTCTGGGCCAAACAACAGCTCAGGTTTGTCATCTGTCAAGTTTAAGGTGTCAGTATCACTTCCTAAGTTCAAAGCTTTTAAAACTTGGTTTTTGTACACATCTTGGGTTACTAGTTCAGCTAGGGGGATGGTAATCTTAATCTTGGAAATCTCCCCCTCAAGGCTGAAAGGAATAATTGACTTGTTGATATTTACATCTGTTTTTTCAATTAAATTCCTTTCAACAATTTTACTTTGCTGAACCTGGTTTGGGATAGTAATTGGGATGGTTTTATTGGGACTACTAGCTGAAGTGCTAGGGGTACTTTTTCCAACATTTGGCTGGATTCCCTTGTCTTTGTTTGAGTCTGTTTTCTTGGCCGAAATGTTGGTTTTTTCTGCTGTCTTTTTGGACTGGTTTTCCATGTTCTTCTTGACAGCAATGCTAGTATTCTTATCTTTTGAATTCTCTACACTTCCCTTGCTCCTAAGATCATACTGTTTGTGCACCTCCATGATTGCATTTTCAAAACCCAATCTATAGTCATCAGAATCTTCATAGGTGTTTGTATTTTGATCATTTGAGAATAAACCTTGTTCTTCCTCGGTGAGGAAAACATCATCCCCACTGTCTGATCCAATCAATTTTACATGTGATTCTTCCAATCTTTCCAACTCCCTGTCTTCCTCATATTGATCTACATAGTTCTATTGAAAGGGAGGCCTAATTTGTTGGTCACTTTCTTTTTGTTTATCCTGATTGTTATCTTTTCTATAATTCTGATTTCTATTTCTGTTTTGATTGTTTTGAAGTGCAGTATGGTTTTGATTTGCTTGTGCTTTCTTAATTATGCTCATCTCTTTCATCATTTCTTCCAAAATTCTCTCCATTTTTGAGCCTGAAGTAGAGGGAGGGGATTCCTCTCTGAAAGATACTCTCTTCTCAGTTTTCATTCTTGCTCTCTTTTCTATTAAGTTTACTTCCACAGAAAGGGCACCTCTTTGCATATCTTCCAAAGTTGCAAAAACTCTTTCTCTAAGTGAATATGTCATGTCTGGGTCAAACCCTTCAGGAAATTTGTTTAAAGCTGAGCCCTGAGGAGGTTTTAGTTCAGGGGAAAGTGTGTTATACACGCTGTTAAATCTGGTACAATAAGCTTGTACACTTTCCCCAGGGTTCCTATGGAGATTGTTATAATCAGCAAGGACTTGGAGAGGATTCTTTCTCACTTCCCACTTGTTTAAGAATGTTTGATGGAAGCCTTGGAGGTAATTTATACTACGGGGGGCTAAACCTTTAAACCATTTTCTTACTTCTCCCCCTAAGCTCTGAGCAAACAGTCTAAGTTTGATAGAATTATCATCGATTTCATTTCGATCAAAATAGTCATTCATCTTATCCACATGTTGTGATGCGGTTGTAGCATTATTAGCATCATATAATGGAATTTTGGACTGATAGTCCTGTGGAAGATTGACTAGTGGTATATTAAGGGCTAAGGGAGCATACCATGCTGCCATGATATGTGGTGGGGGTGGATTAACAAGAGGGGAATTAGCAAGAGGGGGATTTGTCTGGAGTGCAGTGGTTTGAACAGTGGATGAATGGTGTACAGAAGTGGATGGAACAGCAGCAGATTGCTGAGCTGATTTTGGATGAGAGACACCTAGGTTAAAAAGAAAATGTGGATCAGGAGGTGTTGATTCTCTATCAGGATATTCACTTATTTCTGGGGATGAAAGTGAAGACTCAGAATCTATCTGAATTATATCATCAAATGACCTAGTTCTAAATGGGTTTACTAAGTCAACTTGTGATTGTTGTAGAGCTAAAATATTTTCAGGCACTGAATTAGCTCTCAAGGGTGATCTGAAAACAGTTGAAAATTTAACCTTAGGAGACTTCCAAAGGATACTTTCTGGGTCATCAACTATCTCAGGTGGATCGGGGTCAGGATGGGCTCTAGTATAAATCTTCCTAGAAGCCACTATGCCGTAATTTGAGATCCAAATGACAAGAAAAGTTCAACCAAGTATGACAATCTTTGAGAGGTTAACTGATCTGTTTACACAAATTTTGATCTTACAATCCTCTAACTGGATTAGGAAACTGGTATAATGGTAAGGGTTCTTTCCAATGGAGTCTTTAAGGTCTACTCAGAATTATGGAGTCACCAGGTGGAAGTTTTTAGCTCCTAAGGAGGTAAAAGGTTTTATGGCCCACCACCATGTTTATTATGAAGCCAAACTTGAAATATTTTGGGTTTTTGTGAGTTTATTTTGTTTTTATAGGTTAAGAGAGTGTTCTAAGTCTGATTTCGCACTTAGCTAAGGTGTTCAAACAAACAGAGTTGCTCTTATGGCTTGGTAACTTGTTCCTTCAAGGTTTGATAAGGATTTAAAAGGAATCCTAAGGGTTACTTAGTTTGTCACTGATTCAAAAGAGTCCTATCATGATTTCCATTATGTTAGGTAGTGCTTGAAGAAAGTTACTTACGTTATACTGAACCTAAAGTTGAAGGAAATGTTTTGTAAACCTCTAATTCTCAGCAGGTCCCACCGTGATCGCCATTATGTTGGGTTCCCGTGTTTTGACAATTTGGCAAATCAAAAGACAAGGCAACATCAGAACCAATCTTTAGAGTTCCAGGATCTAGTCCTCCTGTTCTCAGAGAGGGATCTCTCAAATATTTGTTTGCAAAAGTTTATCTTGTTTGCTTTGGTTATGGATTTTTAGACTAGTTATTACGTGCAAATGTTTGTTTGGTTGGGTTGAGTTGATACAGCAGAATATGAAAGGTCTAGGAAAGATAGACAGAAAGAGGAAATATCCAGTTCATTGGGCAATGGAGTCAAAATAAGATCATGACAAACTCTTCAAGGGATATGGGATATCAAAGGGAAAATCTAACTTGGCCACAGGATCCTTTGTTTTGGAATGAGATGAACATTAATGATTTAGAAAAAGAAATTTAATTCTCAACAAAGGGAACTTGAGAAACATAACTTATCAATAAAGAGATATTTGATAGACATGGCTAACCATAAATTCTACAAACATTCTTTAAGCAAATAATGATTTCAAGACAACTTCTAAAATGAAATCTAAGATTCGGGGAACACCCTATTTCCTCAAAGATATTATTTTAAAGGATTTAGAAAACATAAAAGATTCACTGATAATTGCATTCATAGAAGAGGGAACACCTAAATAACATCTATGTTTGCAACTATAAAGACCTTCAAAACAACTGTTTAAGCAGGGGCAAAGGGTAAGATCAAAACCGACCTCTTTGGTTAACTTAAGACAATGGTACTTCGAAGGGAGACTTCAATAACGGCTTTCAAGTGATGGCAGACAAGCAGGGAGAACTATAACATGCTGAAACCAACTATTTGAGCTATCAAGGAAATAAACGAGCATGAAGACTAAAGAGAAGTTTTAAAGCCTCTAAAATACTTCAGCAGAAGAAAACATAAAACAGTGAAGGGTGAACAGGTCTAAGGTGCTTCCAGGAGTCATTTCTTAGCCTAAAAATTTCAGCCTACTGTAGTAAGAAATTATGGAACATAATGAAAACAAGGGAAAAAACATTTAACAGTTTAGAGCACTTCACCAACAACCAAGCTCATGGATCCAATGATAGAGCCTTCTCAGGAACAGACATGCAACGGCATCATCAAGACATCCAAGACTCCAAATTATTTTCAACTTCAACAGACTTGTATATTTATTTCAGAGAGTTTCAATATTACAACTTGTGATCAAACAACAACCAACAATTTCTCATCTTCTGTAGAAGTACTTATAGGAAGATGAGGAGGTGAGATTTTAACAAAATATCTCAAGGACAGTTAATGCAGAGTGAAGACTTCTCGGCTCTTTGAGAGGCTCGAGGGAAAAATTTACAGGTGGATCACTACATTAATTGTTTCACAATAAATATCAAAGCTCGGTGGAAGCTTTGTTTGACTTTGAGGCTCTGTGTATGTTTTGGAGTAACTCTGCAGATATTTATTCATTGGTTTCCTTGCATAAATAACTTCTTGGCAATGCTGGAGGCAGATATTTCTTCGAGCAATAACTTCGGCTTCTGTTCTGAATGGTTTGAGGCGACAGGTGGCTCTTTGTAGTAGCTGAGGAATCAATTCGCCTCAGTTGAAGCGGTGGAAACCTTTCTGTCTGATAAAACACTTTAGGTTTTCTTTAAACTGTGTTTTGAGTCGGGGATTAGGCTTTTGATAACTGTCTTAGCCGTAATCCCCGCAATACTGTCTTCAATCTTCATCTGCTGTGCTTTATTCTCAAAACTGATACTCTTTAACTGCGTTTGATTTAAAACAGTGTATTGTCGATGTGCAGACCCGCACTGGGCTTTACGGCATCAATACTCATAGAGTACTAACGAAACATGGAATAGAGCCCCGTGAATGGCTTCTTTTAGATAGCTCGAAGGCACAGGAAACGTCTTTCCCATCCCTCGGATTTCCTTCATTCTATAATGGAAAACCATTAAAGCACCTGCAAAACACAAAAACAGTTAATAAATCCTGCAGAAATAGGTTTAAACTGCTTCGGATGGCGGGGGAGGAGCGTAGCCGTCGGATGAAGGAAACCAACGGTGGAGATCTGCATAGAGAGGCAAAAAGGATAGCGGGAGAAGAATAAGGAGGAGCAGTTTTGGACCGTCCGATCTGGACACGTGGACGGTCCAGATCTAATCGGAGGGTCTCAATCGGGGGTGGCAGAAAAGGGGATGCGATTGAATTTCCAGTGCGATTAAGCGCTGGCCGTTGATCTGCAGATCAGATCGACGGCGGAAAACGAATCGGCGGGTTTTGAAATGGCGGTAAGACTTGCGATCGGAGGGAATAAGGACTGTTGGATAGGCGGGAAATGGACGGCCCAGATTTAATCGGAGGATCGCAATCGGGGAGGTCACAAAACAACATGCGATTGAAACTTTGCGATTGAGCGCTGGCCGTTGATCTGAGGATAAGATCGACGGCGGGGAATGAATCGGAGGTAATCGCAAGGGGGTGAAACATTGCGATGCGATTTTGCGCGGACCGTTGGATCAAGGATTAGATCAACAGTCGGGATTGAATCGGGGATCGGCAATCGGAGCACAGAGAAGATGGCATGCGATTGAGAGTTTGCGATGCGATTGAAATTTTGCGATGCGATTGAGCGCAGGCCGTTGGATCAAAGGACTAGATCAACGGTCAGGATTGCTACGACCTACGCACCGGCGGAAAAACCTTTAAACACATGAAAACCAAAGTTTTTTGCGAATAAAACAAGTTTAACGGATTGGGCGGAAAATATATAGGTAAAGGAAAAAGGCGCCCGATTGCGGGGCCGGGGGTTTTCACGGAATGTAATATGCCCGGGAGTTATAAAGACAAGGGCTAATCGCAATCGGGCCATTCAGCCTGGTCTTTCCGATCAACCCATTTGTATTGTTTCCGATTGCGATTGCGCGATCGGCTCTTTTCAATCAACCCATTTATATTCAGCACATGGTTTTAAGTTTTAACTTAGAACTTTCGGAAAGTGGGTTTTTGGGTTTACAGAGGAAAATGAGCGTTGTAATGGTTCAAAGTCATGCACCCTTTGGATATTTGCGATCAGCGCCGAAAGCTTTGGCGTTTTGTTTTAACACATGGGCATGTGGGGGGAAGTGGTTTAGGACTTAGCCCAAGGGGCTTAGTCCATAGCAATAAAACTTTGTTTTTTATGAAAAAATTTCAAGGTTTTCAATGGATTTGGGGGTTTTGGCACAGTTCAAAAAAGAAGTTTCAAACCATGTCAGGAATATTTTTACGGATGGAGGGAGAAACTCATGAAAAGTAGAGGAATAATATGGAGAAAAAAGGGGAGGAAAATGATGATTTCTTCAGCAGTTTGTTATACGAAATCAGCAGAATTTTCTGAGTAAAAAATGGGACAGTAAATGAGGATTTTGGACAGAGGCATGAGGCCTACAAGGAGTCTTCAAGAGCCAACAATTTTTAGTGATAAAATTTTTTCCTTGGAGGCTCAAAAAAGATCTTAGCCACCTTTTGGTATAACAAAATATTATAGGTGGCTAACAGCTACCCTTTACTTGTTGATGCAACATGTAATTTTGTTACTATTAATAAAATTACGATTTTTCCTGTGGAAAAAAATACATTCACCGTGAATATATTATTTTGATGTAATTTGAGGATAAGTAATAATCACCTCATTATGATTCAAATAATTTTAATATCATTTAGTACTAAACAATAATAAAGTTGTGTGTAAGAATTTTCGGTGAAAATCACATATCAGAAATTTTTGTCGACACGTTTCGAACCAGCAAGTGTGGTTCATCATCAGGACAAGATGAGAAATCTAATCAGGAAACCAGTTTAAGTAGATCAAGACAACTCCAACTAGCCGTTGGAAAAACGGCTAGTTTGACTAGAATAGGAAAAAAAAAAAATATTTATATAGAATGTATAATAAAAATATAATTAACTTTAAAATATAATAGAATTAAAATTAAAGTTAAAAAAAATTATTTAATATTAAATAAATAATTTATAATAATATTATTTATTTAAAAAAAAAACCAAATTACTAAATATATAAATAAAATTATAATCAAAATATTAAAAAATAAAACTAAATTATCATAAATATAATTTTAAATATTTATAAAAATAATAAATAAAATCATTTTAAATAAAAAATGGTTATATAGTATTATATAATTGTAATATAATTCATTTAAATAAAAGCATTTTTAATTAAAAATGTTTTTGGTGAGAGAAATGATGTGTGCTTATAGAGGCACTGTAAGAAGAGGGGCTCGTGCACTTGGTGTCTTTAGCATATGCTGAGCTACCATCAAGGCTTCTCTTCAGACCTCCCTTGGCACACAACAAGCTCCACCCATAATGATGAAGTCGAGGAGATGTGGGGAAATTTGGCAGGTAGCATCTTCAACACCTCTGAAGCACATGTTGCACCTCAATTATCTATGCTATGCACACTCTATTACGCCTTTTGGACTAGATTGTTTTGCAGGAAATGGGAGAAGCTAAGGTGAAACTATTAGCAAGAATAGATAGGGTAGAAGAAATGGGCTCAACCATGAGAAAGACGCGTGATTTGTGCCTATCACTGATCCAGGTGATAGCCCAATAGTTAGATGAAGATCTTGAGCTAGAGAAGATCTTAAACCTCCTGCTTGATTTTAGGGCAGTCCCAGTCAACCCGAAGAAAAATAGAAAATAACATCCAATCTATGTTTTTTGTAACATAGCATGTCAAATTGGCTAGGAGGTTAGTAGATTAAGTCTATAGTTTATTTATAATAATGCATGAACACGATTATTGTTGGAATGTTTAGACCAAAGGCTTCAAGCCAGGGTTTTGCTACAACCAATGATGGTTTTCCATAGGGCATCCTCGACTGTTATGACTGTAAGCTATATATATTTTGTTTTGATTATTAATATAGTGACAACTTAAAAATAAATAAAATTAAGAATTATATTTTTTATTCCACAACATTAAAAAATTAAATATTTTTATAAAATTAATTAAATTAATAATAGAGAAATATAAAATAAAACAAAATATATATATTTTTTATATATTTTTTTCATATATATTAAAACAACAATATCCATAACAAAGTTTAACACTATAAAACTAGCACAACCACATTAATAAATGTGGTTGATATACGCACGTTTGATATATTGCATGTTTGGCATCTTTAACTCACCAAATGGAGAACTAATTACCAGGGATAAATTGTGAATGATAATTTTTTACTATAGTTTATTCAATTTATTATTTTTTTAAATTTAAAAATACAAAGTAATAAATGTCATGAAAATATTGTTTAGCCCCTATTTATAGAACCATTATGATAAATCCTTTGTTTGCAAAGCTTTGCAGCAACATGGTAGAAAATATAATTAGTAAGTGGGGAGAAGTAAAAGAACACAGGGAAAAAGGACAAGATGGATTTAGGCCGAAGCATGTGGATCATGGTATCAGGTTGAGACATATTATTGAAAAGGTTTGGGGGACAAAGAATAAGTATTCTACTGCTTTGTTGACTTCAAAAAGGAATTTGACACAATCACTGTAGATAAGTTGTGGCGTAGAGAGGAAGAACTTATAATTCCTTTGCATTATAGAGATGCTATCCATAGACTTTATGAAGAGGTGAGAGTCAAAATTAGAACCTCAATGGGTATTTCAGAAAGATTTAGAAATGACATTGGAGTCAAGCATGGTTTCCCTCTATCCCCCACTCTTTTTGGTTTATATATTGATAAACTCGAAGAGTGGCTAAATCTGTAAGGTGGAGATGGTGTTCAGTTGGAGGAGTTTGTGATAAAGCTTCTTTTATATGGTGATGATTTTGTATTGATTTCTAAATGAGCCCATGGATTGCAAATGCACCTATATGCCCTTCAGAATTTTTTTACAGCAATAAGGATGCAAGTCAATACTAGCAAGACCAAAATAATGATTTTCTCTAATAAAAGGAAGCAGAGTCAACATACTTTCTTCTTTGAAGGCATCATTCTTGAAGAGGTAAATGAGTACAATTACCTCGGGATTGATTTCAACAACAAACTTAATTGGGAGGACTGCAGAAAGAAGAAAATTTTAGGAGGGTGGAAAGCATTATATGCTCTTCAAAACATATATAAAGAGGCATAGTTATGGGATTGGAAAATGATTAAAGTGCTTTTTGGACTCCTAGTTTGTCCAGTGATGCTATATGGGTGTGAATGGCAGGCTAGCAACACCCTTGTCTCAAAATGGAAACAAAATGAGAAAATCCAAAAACGCTTGATCATGAGCAAGTTCAAAATAAAAAGTTTGGTACCTTATGAGATAATGTTGAGTGAAACAAGATAAAATCCCGTTGAAACAATTGCTATGGTGCGGATCATAAGATATCGAAAAAGGATTGAGCAAATGGGAGTAGGTAGATGGCCTAATGTTATCTTCAAGGAAGGCACGAGTGAAAGAAAGAAAACATGGATGAGACAAAACTACACATGGATGCAAAAATGGAATATCTACCACAATGCTTGTCCCAAGAATAGCAAAGGAGCTAAAAAATTTTGTTATGGAGAAATTTGGTAAACGGGTATAGGGAAAAGAGTTGGGTAGAAATAAGAAGTACTACATTGAAGAATTCAACCTTACGTGTGATCTCCAACAAAAAGAGTACATTGGAGCTAAAATTCTATGGAGGGAAAAGGTTCTTATTTCTCAATTAAGAACCAACTCGCATAAACTTTGATGTGAAACAGGACGGTGGAAAATGCCTAAAGAAGCTTGGGAAGAACAGGTGTGTACATTTTGCACGTTTGGGGTAGTGGAATCCGAAAAAAATTTCATTTTGGAATGTGATGTGTTCAAAGACATCAGAGAAAGTTATGGGAATATGTTAGCATCAGTTTCTTAGCATTGTCTTTTCAGCACAGGGATTGTTGGAATGTTGGGCCAACTCATCATCAATTTGAATAAGAAAATTATTGAATTGCAAAAGACGAAAAACATGGAACTGATGGTCCCATAAACTATTTTTAGTCTAGGGGATGTTAAAATATCATTTCATTTATTATTATCATCTTTAACTACTATTCTCATTTGTCAAAAGAGCAAGGGCTCAACTAGAAGCATTTTATTTTGTAACTTATTTGGATCAAAATTTAAAAATTTTAAGAATAATATGAATTTAAGCGGCAATATCTTACTTCGATATTTTTTCTATTTTAAAAATACACAAACAATTGAAATCTTCATCAAAGTTCACCACATAGGAAAATAAATTCACATTTGGGGATTTTTAAAGCCAAGATAGATCACCATTTCGAACCTTGGGCATTTGGCATTCAGAGCCATGACATGTACACTGAAAGAAAGACGAAGGATTATGTCTTTTGTGTAGGCAACATCTGTAGATAGGAAAAAATGAAATTCAAAATAGATAGAACAGAGGTCAGGCTAGCTGCTAGCAAATATATTGTTTGATAATAAAAAAAATTGTAAACATGTGGTGTGTTTAATAAGTAGTGAAATAAACCATTTTTAAAATAAATTTGTTATTTTTTTATTTAAAAATGAAAACTCTTCAATTATTTTTCATATTATCAATTAGATAATGTATTAGAAGAAAAATATTCTCAATGTTATCTAACCATTTGAATAAAAATCAAAATTTTTAAGCCCAATTCTAACATAAACCACACCATAAACATAATTAAATATTTTAATAAAATTAATTAAAAAAACAAATAAAAATAAATCATATATACTTTTATATATTTTCTTCACATGTATTAAATCAACATCCGTAACAAAGTTTATTGTGAATAAGAAAACCAGTGAGTCGAATACGCCAAATGAAAGATACTTGGTGTAAGGTTACCATCTAAACCAAATTTAATGTAGCCCACTAGCATTTGATACAGTCGAATACTAAACCAAATTTAACATAGCCTACGCCAAATGAAAGATAATTAGTGTAAGGTTATGGTCTAAACCAAATTTGATATAACATTAGATATGGGAAAAAATAAATGGCATAGCGGAAAATTCGGAAGCTCAAATTTTTAAATTTATTTATTTGTTTATTTTTTTATTTTTTTTTTAATTTAATTTAATTTAATGGTAGGAGTATTTGAATTTTATTTTTGTGGTAAAAAAATTTAGCAATATTAAAATTTATTGGGTATTCAAAATTTTGAAGTTTGACAATTATAATTTAAATTTCCAAAATATTTTACCAAATTTACTAAAATCTTGTCATATTTTCCATTATTTTTTTGCCAAATTTAAAGCCTCGCCAAAATTGGATTCATAAAGAAACCCAGAACACCATTAATTAAATTGTCGTGTATCATCGGAATCTGAACGAAGATAAATATCAAAGGACGATCACTAGTTCTCACTCAGCGAAATTGGATTCATAAAGAAACCCAGAACACCATTAATTAAATTGCCATGTAGCATTGGAATTTGAACGAAGATAATATATTTAGAAGTGACATTGGAGTCAAGCAAGGTTTCCCTCTATCCCTACTTTTTTTGGTTTATATATTGATACACTGGAAGAGTGGCCAAATCTGCAAGGTGGAGATGGTGTTTGATTGGGTGATTTTGTGATAAAGTTTCTTTTATATACTAATGTTTTTGTTTTGATTTCTAAATCGGCCCATGGATTGCAGATGCACCTATATACCCTTGAGCATTTTTGTAGAGAAATGGGGATGCAAATCAATACTAGAAAGACCAAAATAATGATTTTCTCTAATAAAATGAAGCAGAGTCAACATACTTTCTTCTTTAAGGGAAACATAGTTGAAGAGGTAAATGAGTACAATTACCTCGGGATTGATTTCAACAACAAACTTAATTGGGAGGACTACAGAAAAAAAGAGAATTTTAGGAGGGTGAAAAGCATTATATGTTCTTCAAAACATATATAAAGAGGCAAAGTTATGGGATTGGAAAATAATTAAAGTTCTTTTTGGACTCCTAGTTTGTCCAGTCATGCTATATGGGTGAGAATTGTGGGTTAGCAGCACCCCTGTCTCAAAATGGAAACAAAATGAGAAAATCCAGAAACGCTTGATTATGAGCAAGTTCAAAATAAAAAGTTCGGTACCTTATGAGATAATGTTAAGTGAAACAAGAGAAACTTCCATCGAAACAATTTCTATGGTGCGACTCATAAGATATCTAAAAAGAATTGAACAAATGGGAGTAGGTAGATGACCTGATGTTATCTTCAAGGAAGGCATGAGCGAAAGAAAGAAAACATGGATGCAAAAATGGAATATCTACCTCAATGCTTGTCCCATGAATAGCAAGGAGCTAAAGAATTTTGTTATGGAGAAGTTCGGTAAAAGTGTATCGGGAAAAGAGTTTGGTAGAAAGAAGAAGTACTACAATGAAGAATTCAACCCTATGTGTGATCTCTAACAAAAAGAGTCCATTGGAGCTAGCATTCCGTGGAGCACAAAGGTTCTTATTGCTCAATTAAGAACCAACTTGCATAAACTTTGATGTGAAACAAGATGGTGGAAAAAGCCTAAAGAAGCATGGGAAGAACAAGTGTGTACATTTTGCACGTCTGGGGCAGTGGAATCAGAAAAACATTTCACTTTGGAATGTGATGTGTTCAAAGACATCAAAGAAAGTAATGGGAATATGTTAGCATCAATTTCTTGGCATTTTCTTTTCAGCGAGGGGATTGTTGGAAGGTTGGACCAACTCATCATCAATTTGAATAAGAAAATGATTGATTTGCAAAAGACAAAAAACATGGAACTGATGGTCCCATAGACTATTTTTAGTCTCATGGATGTTAAAATATCATTTCATTTATTATTCTCATCTTTAACTACTATTCTCATTTGTTAAAAGAGCAAGAGCTCAACTAGAGGTGTTTTATTTTGTAACTTATTTGGATCAAAATTTAAAAATTAAGAATATTATGAATTTAAGTGGCAATATCTTACTTCAATATTTTTTTCCTTATTTTAAAAATAAGGAAACAATTGAAATCTTCATCAAAGTTCACCACTGAGGAAAATAAATTCACATTTAGGGGTTTCTAACGCCAAGATAGTTGGCCAAGGAAAATAAATTCACATTTAGGGATTTCTAAAGCCAAGATAGATGACCAATTTGAACCTCGGGCATTCAGAGCCATGGCATGTACACTGAAGGAAAGACGAAGGATTATGTCTTCTTTGTAGGCAACATGGGCATTCAGAGCCATGGCATGTACACTAAAGGAAAGACAAAGGATTATGTCTTATTTGTAGGCAACATCTGCAGGTAGGGAAAAACGAAATTTGAAATAGATAGAACATGCATCGAGCTGCTAGCAAATATATTATTTGATAAATATTTTTTTGTAAACATGTGATGTGTGATTAACAAGTAGTGAAATAAACCATTTTTAAATTAAATTTGTTATTCTTTGATTTGAAACTGAAAATTGTTTAACTATTTTTCATATCATCGATTAAATAATGTATTAAACGAAGAATATTTTCTTGAAATCAAATATTGTCCAACTATTTATATAAAAATCAATTTTTTTGAGCTCAATTCCAATATAAACAACACCATAAACATAATTAAATATTTTGATAAAATTAATTAAAATAAATAAATAAAAAATAAATCATGTATACCTTTATATATTTTCTTCATGTATTAAAACAACATACGTAACAAAGTTTATAATGAATAAGAAAATGTGAGTCGAATACGCCAAATGATACTTGGTATAAGGTTACCATCTCAACCAAATTTAATATAGCCCACTAGAATTTGATAGAGTCGAATACTAAACCAAATTTAACATAGCTTACCCTAAATGAAAGATAATTGGTGTAAGGTTATTGTCTAAACCAAATTTGATGTTTCTACTTGCATTAGATATGGTAAAAATTAAATTGCGTAGTGGCAAATTCGGAAGTCAAAATTTGTTGGTCTTTTTATAATTTGATAGTAGGAATGTTTGAATTTTATTTTTTTAATTTGATAGTAGGAATATTTGAATTTTATTTTTATAGTAAGAAAATTTAGCACTATTAAAAATTGATTTCTGGATATTTAGAAGTTTGATAACTATAATTTAAATTTCCTCCTATTGCTAATATCAATATGATTACATCATGTACTATTTTATTTGATGATCCTTGGATAGTACCTTCAAAATCAGACCTGGATTTTTTCGATGGCCCGATGCCTTTGAGTTCTTTTGAGTTAGCATATCAGACTATACAGTCATTTTCTGATACTCCTTCAACTGAATCTGATACAATGAATGTGATCAATGAGGAGCCATTTTCAATATCGAGCTCAGCTTCGACATCAATTCTGGATCTTGGTCAACAAGTATTCAATACTAATGAACATATTCGTGAATTCTTGTCTGTCGACGGGTTACCATGGGAAGATCTTCATCATAGGTCTTCGTTTTTACCTGATCTCGATCATTTTGAGAACGATTTTTCCTCCATTTTACTACTGATTACGTCAAAGAACCTCAGAATCCTCTCTCACATTTCGATTCTAAATTGAATTTAGAAAATATTTCTACAATGGTTCCCCTTGACATTTCAGTGAAACCTGGAATTGCTGAAAACATTCATATAGGTGCTTCTTGTACGACTGATGAAATCCAAGCATATAAAGCTCTATTTTAGGAATTCCGCGATATTTTCACCTGGTCATATGAAGAAATGCCAGGAATTGATCCGTCGATTGTTGTTCATGAAATTAAGACATACCCGGATGCTAAACCCGTCAGGCAAAGATTACGTCAAATAAATCCGCGAAAAGCTATCACTATTAAAGTAGAAGTTGAAAAATTACTTCGTGCAGGTTTTATTTATCCGATTCCGTTAACGGATTGGGTATCTAATATTGTTCCGGTCAATAAAAAACAAGGAACAATACGAGTATGTATCGATTACAGGGATATAAATTGAGCTTGTCCAAAGGACAATTATCCAACCCCTTACATCGATCAAATTATTGACGATTGTGCTGGAAGTGAAATGTTTTCATTCATGGATGGATTTTCCGGCTACAATCAAATCAACATACTCCCTGCAGATCAACCTAAAACAACTTTCATTTGTCCATGGGGAACCTTTGCTTATCGCAAACTACCTTTTGGACTTAATAATGCTGGCGCCACTTTTCAAAGAGCCATGTCTTATGCATTTCATGACATTAAACACATTGTACAACCCTACCTTGATGATTTGCCTGCTCATTCTTCGAGCAGAACAGATCATATCACTCATTTACGAGCCATTTTTATATGATGTAGGCATTATAAGATTCATCTGAATCCTCACAAATGTGTTTTTGGGGTACAATCTGGACGATTTTTGGGATTTATTGTCTCAAAGGTAGGCATTCGTGTTGATCCATCGAAGGTTGAGGCAATCACCAATTTACCTCCTCCTTCTACTCTTCGCCAACTCCAAAGTTTGAAGGGAAAACAAACTTTTTGCATCGATTCATTCCTAACTATGCGGAGTTAATGAAAGGTTTCACCAGGTTGTTGAAACAGAATATTCCTTTCTCTTGGGACGAGATCGCTGATTGATCTTTTGATGTTCTAAAACATGCATTGACCCATGCACCGTTACTGCATCCTCCCAATTACAACCAGGATTACTTTTTGTACCTCGCCACTTCCGATTCCACGATAGGGATGGTTCTAGTTTAGGAAGATGAATTCCATGGTGAACATGTGATTTACTATCTTAGTTGCAATTTGCATCCGACTAAAATCAAATATTCACATGTGGAGAAATTGGCCTTGGCAGTTGTTCAAGCTGTCCAACATTTTCGTCATTACATACTTTTACGCAAAACAACAGTGATTTCTGATTGTAGCCCTATGATGTATATTTTGACTAAACAATTGCTAGGGGGCAAATACAAATGGATTGTTATCCTACAAGAGTTTTATTTAGAATTTGAAAAATCCAAATCAAAGAAATCATTGATATTTCCTGAACTTATGTGTGATTTCCCACGTACTGATACAGAAACTATGGCGGAACAACTGATCGCGGATGAATCCTTGTTTCTTATTAGTACCATTGATCCTTGGCATGGAGATATCATTTTTTATCTTTAGACCCAATCTTTTCGGCCCGAACTTTCATGGTCACAACGACGTAAAATCTGTTTCCAGTCTCAACAATATCATATTGTTGGCGACACACTATACCGTTGTGGTGCGGATTCTGTTTTTCAACGTTGTCTCACCCATGCAGAAGCCGAAAAGGTTTTAAATGAATCTCACTCTGGAGCATGTAGCGGTCATATGTCTGGGTACGCCACAGCCCAAAAGATATCGCGCACAAGATATTTCTGGCCATCCTTATTTAAAGATTGTATTTATGCGGTCCGAAAATGTCATAATTGTCAAATATTCGATCGAAAAATGCGTGCACCACCTGCTCCTCTTCACCCTATAATTGTTGTCGATCCTTTTACAAAATGGGTCATTGAATTCATTACATGTAACCCTCACTCGGACGGGGGGCATGGGTATATTATTCTAGCAGTAGATTATTTTACCAAATGGGCCGAGTCAATGCCTACATTTGCGGTAGATGGCAAAACTGCAGCAACTTTCGTGTTCAATCCTGTGATTGCTCGTTTTGGTGTACCCCAAGCGATAATTACTAATCATGGGAGACATTTTCGAAACATCATGATGATCGAGCTAACTGACCAACTTGGCCTGCGCCATGACAATTCTACACCATATTATCCGCAGGCTAATGGTCTGGTTGAAGCAATTAATAAAGTTTTAGTCACCATGATAAAACGAATCATTTGAATTCATAAATCGAATTGGCATACCATGCTTTTTTTAGCACTTTGGGCATATCGGACCTCAACAAAAACATCAACAGGTTTTACCCCTTTTCAACTGATTTACGGTTTAGAAGCGGTATTACCCATTGAATGCGAGATACCGTCACTTCAACTAGCCATAGAGTTACTACCAGCCACTTCTGAAGAGGAGAAACGTTTTTTGTACTTGGCTCAATTAGATGAGAATCGACACACCACTGCACTAGCCACCGAGACTCATGAGAAATGAATGAAAGCTTAGTATGATAGAAGTGTTACACCTCGTAATTTTTTAGAAGGAGACTTAGTTACACCTAGTAAGCTAACGATAAGCTAGGGGATGAAAAATTCGAACCCATGTGGCATGGTCCTTATATTGTCAAGCAACAACTTGCAAAAGGGGCCTATGAATTGATTGATTTTAACGGGGTCTCTTTAGGAAAACCTAGAAATGGGCTTTATCTGAAGAGATATTACGCTTGATTTTTGAGTAGAGATATTTTTTGTATATTAGTTATTTTTTAGCTGGTGTGTTGTAGATTAGAAACGTGTGCCTAGTTTAAGTGTGCTTGTACTACTATTCCTGCTTATCTGGATTATTCTTGATATTGTAGATGTCAGCATCTTTTAAAACATACATTGGTTTTGCTGATGGTGCTTGTCATAGTACACGGAACATATCTTCTGCAGCCTGGGTTATTTATTCACCCACTGACGAGTTAGTATCTATGCATGGGGTAAGCCTCGGTCAAATAATGAACAATATTGCAGAATATAACACAGTTATTGAGTTATTGTCTAAATCCATTTCATTTGGAATTCAAAGTTTGATCGTTAGGTTAGATTCTGAACTCATTGTATTACAATAAAATCGATTGTATGCCATTAGAAACCTAATGTTATTAAGATTATTTTTAAGAGTTCGACTCTTGGAACGAGAATTTGATTATATTGAGTATCAACACATTCCAAGAAGTTTAAATACATTAGCAGATGTAATAGCTTCTAGTGATATAAAAAGACATTTGCAATAATAAAATCAGTAAATCAACATTCGATAATATGATTGGACAGGTAACTGGGAATAATAGTATATCATAGCATAGAGTAATGTTTTAAAAAATAGTACATCGTCCTCGATCATAGGTTCAAGACGCCTTATGATCGGGAAAAAAGTGATACAAAAAATGATATGAGTCTATACAATCGATCATCCACTATCTGTGGTAATGATCATGATAATATACTACAGCTCAAGCCACTCTACTCAGAAATCTCCTGAATGGTTCAGGAACACCAATGACATATCTCTGTAAACGAAGTGGAATGTTGTCTATGGTAGTCTCAAGGATGTCCATAGTCAGCCGCTCCATATGGTGTTCCAAATCAGTAAGGATCTCTGTTGTTTGACATTATGGTGGTGGTGTTGCTACAGCTGCATCCCTTTGCCTCCTCTCGAAGGGGCGAAGAGTGACTGGTCGGCGTGGAACCACATCTGCATTTGAAATTTTTGTTATCAGTTTTGGACGATTTAAAAAAAAAGAAAAAAAATTAGAAATTAGAGCATGTCAAAGAGATTTTTTACCTGACTCATCCCACTGAACTCTTGGAGGAAGTGGCATATCTCGGTCACCGCGGAAATCTATACCTGCATAAGGAAAATCGTCTATCACAAAGAGTTGGTGCTCTAGCCAACGGAAATATGTCGGGGGTAATCGAACAATCTCTATACCCTCGCTGTGACGGGCCATCAAAGCAACCCATCGAACCATCTGAAGCTCTTAAACTCTACCAGCATCAACTGGGATATGTGCGGGGCCAGTAGAGGAATCCTCTCTAGAGCAAAATTAACTACGATCGGTCCATATCCAAAGTTATTTAACTTCCCGTTCTTTTCTCTAGTTAGTTGGCCTTTGATGTTAGCCAACACTACCTCGCACCAGTTGACTATGGTGCCTCGGAAAAAATCTACTGCAATTCGCATTTGAGATCCAGTACCAACGTGCAAAGCTGCAATTCCATATAAGTTGGTTATGGTAAATGCAATCACTTTTAATTCAGGACGGATGATAGTTTTGATATCGATCCATTTGTCTTTAGGATTGGCCTCATCATTGCAAAACTCTAATTGCAGGCTAGCGACAGACTGGCCACCTGGCCTAGCCCCAAATAGAGAAAGTGGTTCACTTCTTTTAGACAAACCAGTCAAAAAATATATGTCCTCCAGCTCAATTTCGAGCCGGTTACCTCCAATCATAAAACACTAGTCCTGTACATCCCACTTGTTTACCAACCAAGTGAGAAGGTCTACTTGAGCTCTCATACCACTGATAGCCCAGAATTTGAATAACCCACATGCTCTCAAAACTTGTAATGTAGGTTGATGAATCATTGCAGCTTCATCCACCTCCTCATGTACACGTTCCTGCCAGATGAGCATTGTAAATATCCTACAATGAGCAAAATGAAATATTATAATCATTTTAAA
The DNA here is from genome assembly GCA_034641835.2 of Pinus albicaulis. Classification (NCBI taxonomy): domain Eukaryota; kingdom Viridiplantae; phylum Streptophyta; class Pinopsida; order Pinales; family Pinaceae; genus Pinus; species Pinus albicaulis. The sequence goes on from CM076574.1 coordinate 887,162,718, forward strand.
ACAAAAATTTTAGGTAATTTGGGAAGAAATTATGTTTTTAAATTCTTCACGGCGCCCCCACACTTTATGTTCAGAGACAGTGCGTAGCTCCACACGGGCTTTGTGCTAAAAGTGCGGAGCCACAACATTTTTCTTTGTAAGAAAATGTCGAGGTCCGCAAGTACCGTGTGTCTTACCTGCGGACCCCCGAGGGCGGAATTTTGAAGCTATTTCCTCTCCAAAAATTAATTTTAAACCCTAAATTAAAGAAATTAACGGATGAAAAACAAGGAAAAGAGGATGTGGATATCCTGGAGTAGACGGTTTTTTATTTCAACGGTTGGTTTGTCCGGAATCTTCTCTGGAGCGTTTTTTGCCAAAAGCTCTAAAATTTTCACTCCAAACTCAAACGATAAAAATGAATTTGGAAAAATCCATTTTATAAGTTTTTTCGAATAAATGAAATCTAAATTTGTTTATTTTTCACTTTAAAAAGATGGTTTTTCAAAATATTTTTATTATTCAAGCAGGTACAATTAATTTTTTGAGTTTTTTTGCAAAACACTGGATTTTTAAGGCGAAATGGTCATTTTTTACGAAGAGTATACTTTTATCACTTTTTCGGGCTCTTAAAAATTTACGAAAAAGTGAAACCCTGGAGTTCTCTTTTAAGCCCTTTTCAGACTCTCTAAAGATGAAAATATTTCCGAGTACTTGACTATTCGAACTCGTTAAAGGAAATGAACAGTCATCCCTTCAGTATAAGTTTACCCCTTTTCCAGACTGAAATGGACTATTTATGAAAAAGGTATACGTTGACTAATCATGGTCAACAGAGTTCTCTCCTGCATTATTTTATCCTTTTTCGAGCCTAATAGGCTAAAATTTACGAAAAAGTACACCCATGGAGTTTTCTTAAGTTTTTTCTTCTGACTCCCTAAAAATGAAAAACACCGAGCTTCTCCTATACTGGGCTCGTTAAAATTTAACAGTAAAGGACCTGTAAAATACAAACAAGAATGGACCACTCCTTCTTAGGGTTTGATTTTAAACTAAGTTGGACTCATCCGAAGGATGAGCTTATAAACAAGCAAATGTTATCCTCCTCAAGCTTGTCAAAAATAAAGAGGTACTTGCCTGAAATGGTGGGGGAAAAGTGAGAAAACGAATTCATTTGTTACACTTCGATTTATAAAAGCAGTATACCACTCTTGAACATGACACTTTTTGTCACAGTTCTACCTGGGTTGGGAAAATCCTTTGCATATCAGTTAATCAAACCACATTGAAAGTCTTCAGCCGGTTTCTGGGTATTATCTTTAGGTCAATTGTCACCAAACCATCTGTAGTGTCGTTATGTGTCCAAGAGGACAGTCAAACAAACCATTCATCTGCAAATATTTGTCCCCATTCGCGTTGACCATCCCTGAGTTAGTCCTTGCAAAAAAATTTCAAAACTTGATCTATGGTTTCATGTCGTGAGCTTGCTTACGGCGGATCACTTTCTATTGACGATAGCTCATCATCTAGGAAGTTGATCTAGAATCCGTCAGTACCTTGGAATCTGCATGCCTTAATGGAACGTTTCTCACCTTTGACGACAGGTTGCATCATTGGCCTTCGATCGAACGATTCCGTGAAATGTTCGACTTCAGATCACTTATTCACATTTTATGGATTGTACTGAGTACTTTGAGATCCATTTTCATTATTGGTGGTTTCTCTCACGCTTGTTAACAATTCACATCATTGACTGGTAATCAATTGGGTTTTACAATGTTCAACTTCAACACATTTAATCGCATGGATAGAATCGTACTAGTTTGGGAAGCAGAAATCAAGACCCTGGATCTAGTTTCCACCATCCAAGCTGCGAGGAGTTTTATTATTCATTATGTAGTAGACTATTCATTATAGATGGTTGCTTCCATGTTGTGTCTACAATATTTATGTAATATGAAAATCATTTTTGTATCAGAACAAGTTTAGTTAGTTTTAATCTGAGTATGGGAATTCCTACCTCAGTGATGATATATATATATAATTTGCATTCAATGTTTTTACAAGGTTCCGACTGGGGTGTCCACAGGCTAATTCTTGAAATGATAAAGCACATCACTCTTCGAATGCTCTTAGACTTCGCACTTTAGGGGGCAATTTGTTAGACTGAAATTTGTCACCATGACATTTTAGTACTCCCTTAGAAGTCTACAACATTAAAGTTCCTAAAATCAAGCCTTGAAATTGAGAGAAAAGCTCATAAAAGTCTTAAAAACACTTGTACCGAACTTTCTCTTAACATTGCTTGTGGTGCCGCACATTTTTTCTCTAAATCATACGGAGCTAAACACACTTTTTCTTCATTAATAGTGCAGACCCCTGTAAAAAGTAAAATAAAGGCGAAAAGTAACATTTAGAAGCTCAACAGTCAAATCTGGAAGCTTCTAGAAGCAATTATCCAGTCAAAGGTTCATTCCTATCATGTATGTTCATTTCTCCATTATGGGAGCCTACCCCTTGGTTTATGGAGCTCAATCCTTTAAAAAGAGCATTCTATCCCCTCTTATGTGGAGTTGTAACCTCCTCTTTTTTCTATAATTCGAAGCCACAGTGCAGCTTCAAAGGGAATTAGACTTTGAGAATTTTTGAGGAGAAATGCTGTAGAAACTCATACTCTCTTAACTGATCATTATATGGGAATGATTAAACACCCATGTGCATTTTAGCTGAGAGAGTGTAAAGCTTGTCAGAGTAAAGGAAATGCCTATTCCGAACCCCAGGAAGGTCTGTACGACAGCAAGGCGGACACGGTTGTAAGGCTCTTCTTTATTAAAGATAATACGAATGAATACCGTTTTCTCAATGAGTTCTTTAATTAAGTAGCTTATTTATCATTTTTTATCAACGGGTTATTTAATTAATTAACTTGTTTCTTGAATTTCTTGATCATCTTGATAGATATATGATTCATGAATTAGTTTTTACTATGCAGGTGTTTTTGATTTTTTCTATGTTTGTGATTGCAGATCTTTGACGGTGACTGCTTCAAGCCACTAGAAAGAAGATCGGCGCTAGACTACAGGTAGGTTTCCAAAACCCTGTTATAGTTAATTCTGAGTCAAACATTATCTAGAGAAAATAGTTTTGTTTTTTTGTTTGTTTCTAGTTTTCTATAGGACACTTGGGAGGTCTGTCTTATCAGCAAGAACGACTTATCCGTCCAAGAAAATGGCGACTCCGCTGGGGAATTAATTTTGAACTTTGATTTCTTTTATTTTTGACTTGTGAATTTATTTTTTCTGATTTTGATTGGTTTATACTGGCTTGGGTAGTTTATCCCTGTAGAATCCCTGAGAAATGTTTTAGATTTTTTTATTTTTTCTTTTAGTTTTCTGGTATCCGCACTTTTCTTTTAGAAACAGTGCAGACATCTCCGCTCTTTTCTTGTATAAACAGTGCGGGACCGCACCTGTTTACACTAAATCCTGCGGACCCTATGAAAATTTATAGAAAATCTTAGAATCCTCTTTTCTGGATTAGATTTTTAGATTCTCAGTGTATACCCAAACTTGTATCCTCTGTTAGAAAGCTTTGATTAAGAGTTTATTTCAGCATTTTTTGTTTTGAATGATTTTCTGAAAGATCTGCATGTTATAGTGATTTTTGCTTTGTCTTTATCCCGCTCAAAGATTAGAAACCTTGGTATACCTTTAGATCACTGGTATTTCCTTGCTTTCTTGTTGAGTTTGACATCATAGCAGAAATTGTTTTATGAGATTTAGATTCCATTTTTTCATTTGCAAATGTTTAAAAAACTTTTGTTCACAAGTTTGGAATTTCACTTAAAAAACCAAAATTGGATGTTTTTTGAGTTCTTGCTGATCCAAGCAAAGAATTTCTTAGTTAGATAACAAGCTAAGCAAAACATCCTCAAATATTTAAAGTTTTAATTCAGATTTAGTCTTTAGAATTTTTAGATCTCAAAATTAGTGTTTTTAGTTTTGAGTGTTATTTCTAGAAATTGTAGTGTTCTTTTGAAGGAAAAATTTGTTTGTAGTTTCGATCGTGAATGATAAAGGGATTTATTATTGAGCAATAGATCATTTTGAGTTCTCATGAAATTAGATTTCTTTTCATTTATTCTTGTTTGAAGGAAAGAATTGTTTTAAAATATTGCATTTCTCAACTATTCCTTTAGATATAATTCATTGAAAGGAAACGAATTGTTTCTCATAATAGATACATTTTTAGTATGTCTTGAGTCTGGTCACTACATATCATCAGTTTCACTTTCGCACCTATTGTCCTAAGAAACAGCCTATTAAAATCAATGCTTAAATTAAAATCAATCTAGTAATTTTTATATTTCTAGGGCTCTTTTCACCAATATAGCTTAGGCTAGTGTCTTGGAGTAGGGAGTAATTGACTCTCCAAGACAATTAAAACAAACAAATAGTTGATCTTGTGGTAGGAAAAATCCAATAGTCGCTTGTATGCTCTGGGAAGCTCCTCTTAAAGGAGTCAAGCACGAGGTCATATATGAACCAGTAGGATAATCAATTCTATCTCATAGGGAACGATAGCAGATGTGCCCGTATTAACAACGATAAACCTCGGATAGACCATTGTCGAGGAGTCTGGGGTCACTTGTCGGTATACCTTGGATTATGTCAAGGAGCCTTCAAGAGGATTGAGCTTTGTTACTCTGCCCTTGCACGTATGTCGGATCGTAGACTTTTCTCCCACGTATATTAGTTCCTATTGGTAACCATAGTGGCCATAATCTTTACATTTGTTTCCTAAGGTGATGGTGGAGGAAAGATCCCATTGTACCTGGAGCAGAAGTCGACTAGACTCACTTGGACTCTCCGGAGGGTTATCTTCACTCGATATGGTTTAAGTGGAGAAAATTGCACCGGTCTGTTTCATTAAGCAGGTTGTCGGGGTAACTGTTCCAACTGCCCTTTCTACATTAAAATACTACGATGTTGGATCTCATCACCAGCTATTTTTTTAGTGTGAAAAGTTATTGTTTGTGTGTGGTTTGATTTCCTAGATTTTTAGGTGTGTGATTCATTTGTTTGTTTCCTTAGCGACTTTGGGAATTTTCATTGAAATTTTCTTTGATTGTGTGTGATTAATAATTTTTAATCGTGGCTGAATTACCAATACAATTGCGTAGACTCCAGGGGAAACCCCCGAGTATGCATCAAGCCAACTTGCAGGGCTACGAGATCTAGTACCACATAGTGTCAGTAGAATTAGATCAACAGAACCAGGAGAATCATCTATAGTTATTCATCCTGATTATCAATCACAAACAACAGAATATCTTCAAGAGCCAATTTCAATTTCTGAAGTTACTGGTAATATTTCTCCTTCCAGTGAATTAGCTGAAGAGCCTGAAATTTCTGAGCCTAACACTGAACCTGTTGTATTGGAACCATCTACAGGATTTGTTACTTCGACTTCTAGTGATCCTAATTCACCTACGGTAAGACATTGCATTACTGAAAATCTTCCTTCTAACCTCATATGTATTGAAGAACTTATTGGTCCGGACGAAGTCGTAACTCTTCCCGAAACCTAAGAAACTTTGAATCTTAGGGAGCGTGAATCAATATTCTACAGTCCTTTTAGAAATGACGCTTGGTATTTATCATTGAATTTTTTTTTACAAAATGCGAGTCTTACTTATTCACCACCCCGAATTCCTTTTCACCCTACACCGAGAGGTTATCATCCTTCATCATCTATGTCGGGTGAGTCATCTATGTTTTCCCAATCTCCGGAAACATTTTTATACGGTGGTCCATCTGTTCCTTAGGGATACCAGTCACTCTCTGGTTCCTTCTCGGGAGAAACTCCTCAACCAATTGAACAAGTGTTATCATCTGGTACAAATGGAACTAAAACTGAAACGTTGAACGCAGAGAAATTTTTTATGATGTTTGGCAATATTCCAAATCCTCAACCTCAAGGTAGTCAGTTACTTCTTGGGGGGGAAACCTCAAGGTAGTCAGTTACTGCCTGGGGGTAACCTCAAGGTAGTCAATTACCGCCTGGGGGGCAACCTCAAGGTAATTTTTTACCAAGACAAACTGTAGGACAATATTATTTACCTGGAGAACAACCTCAAGGACAGTACATACCTCAATGTTATCAATCTCAAGGACAGTACATTCTCCAAGGTCAATCTCAGACTCAGTATATTCCTCAGGGTCCATATTAACCCCAGAATTAGCTTCTTCCTCAGGGTCAATATTAACCCCAAATTCAATACATGCCTCAAGGTTATCAACCTCAAGGTCAGTACCCAACTCAAGGTTTCCAACCTCCTTCCAGTCAACCATTATTACAAGGAGCTGGAAATTTTCTAGTTAATTATCAACCCTACGTTGAACCAAGTCATGGTCCTTCATATGCACAACCTTATATGGGTCAATACCCCGAAATGAATATGGTGTGGAATCCATCTCAAATTCAACATACTATGCAACCCAATGTACAGGTACCTAATCAACCTGGATAGTCCATAGGTTCTGGTCCAACCCAGGAAACTGTCCAGCCTACCGTTCAAGTCTCTACACCTGCTTCTGTTCAACAGCTTGGACCTAGTACACCTCAGACTCCGCCTCAAACTTATGTTGTTGTTGCAACTTCTATTTAACCTACCACACCTATTTCTGGAGTATCTGCAGCTCCGGTTTCTTCTATCCCTGCATTAGTGCAAATTCCTCAAGTATCTGTGCCACAGCCAGGACCTACAATTCAGACTACGATCTAGATGCCTACATAACAAGTTGGTACTAGTACGGTTGTCGCTAGTCAACCACAATATAATTATCAACCATACCAAGGACAATATCAATTTGGACAGGCTACACAAAATCCAGCTTATCAATATCAACCGTATCCTGGTTATACTTATCAAATACCTCAACGACCCCAGTATGGTCCTATTAATCCTGGTTATCCAGGAGGCTTTACAATTCCCAATGCACATCCAATTCCAGGGTATCCTGGATATCCTCCTCCTGGAACTGGTTTTATCACACAAGGTTATCAAGACCGTAGCCATCGGTTACCATTTATAGCAACTTTAGATTTACCGGATCTATCACGCCTTACGAATGATCCTATATTTTATCTTCCATATTGGCCGCCGATGCCTAACAAGTTGCCCAATGATATTCCAAAGTTTGAGGGTAAGTCAGGAGAGGACCCATCTAATCACGTTATGACTTATCACCTCTGGTGTGCATCCAATTCACTAATCGATGATTCGATTCGATTGCGTCTTTTTCAGAGAACTCTCATTGGTCTAGCTTCCAAATGGTACATTGAGTTACCATGCGGCTCTTTTAATAATTTTAATGCACTAGCTACTGCTTTCTTAACCCATTTTCAGTTGCCTCTCAGATACGACAACGGCACATAATTTTTGACTTCATTAAAACAATCTATGTCTACGTACATATCCGATCACATTCATGAATGTAGACATAGAAGGCGTTTAGTGAAGGTCTTTATTCAGAATCAAATTTTGGCTGAATGGTTTATTAAATCGTTATTGCCCAAAATTACTGAAGATGTGGCCAAAGGATGCGTTGTTACAGAAGAGCAAGTCATTGCCCAGGCTCAGTACCTTGATCTTGTATATACCCAGTCAAGTACTTTGTATGATAAAATCCTCGATTTACCAAGACCTGGCCAATTAACTACAACTCCTTCTGGCTCTCACGCTGCTGATGGTGTAATTGGTTCTGTTAGCATTGGTAAAAGTAAGAAGAAATCTTCCAAGACGACTTCTCCTATTATCACTTTACTCGATTCACCGAAAGGAGATTCGTTTATTGAAGCTTCCGCCTATATTCATGTTGTAGAATCATCTACAACCAAACCTAAAACTGGTGGTAAGAAGAAAGGTAAGAATAAAATGAAAAAATATTCAAAAGATAAAAATGATACAACTGAGCCAACTGACGAAAAATGCAAACCTCAATATCCTTGTCTGATATGTGACAAGGATCATTTTACAAAAGAGTGCCCGCATAGAGCCGAGGTATCAAAATTAGTTAAGGGTTCACCCATACCTGTTGTCTTGAAGGATCCCTTTCCTGCTCAAGATAGTAACATGGTTGGATCTTCCTCAAATGCGCTAGAGAATATCTTGATTGTTGCGACGCAATCGCAATATTACGGTAGTAAAAATCCTGGTAAAGAAGTGGAAACATCTAATTCAGCATCAACTACACCTCCCTCAGTTTCTGATCCGTTACAGATCGAGAAACAAAATCCTGACTTAGTAATCAAACCTCCTGCTAAAGGTGTACTTCATAAATCAACTTTCAATCCACATGCGAGAGCTGTTCAGAATTACAATATTATTGAAGACTTCGTGATTTCCCCTTCAGCAATGTCAGCTTTAGAAGTGCTGCAATCATGCCCAGACCAAAGAAAATTAATATTGTTAGCCTTAGGAGCCGTAGACCTCCAGGATTCGAACCTCATGATCTTCGATTTAGAGAATTTTACACCCCGCCTACCCCATCAAATGGCTTTTCAAATTCCGGTAATAGTAAAAAACAAACGTATATTTCGTATTGTTGCTGATGAAGGGGTTTCTACGTGTATTATGTCGTTAAAATGTTGGAAATCACTTGGCTCTTCGAAAATTAACCAATCGCCGACTATTTTCAAAGCTTTTGATGGAAGAGGTTTCCAACCGTATGGTATTTTACAAGATCTACCAATAGAGGTCGAAGGCAAAATGGTTAATCTAGATGTGGAAGTGGTTGATGCCCCTCTGGATTACAACCTTCTCCTGGCTCGTAGTTGGTCTTATGCCATAACTGTTGTTGTATCATCGATCTTTCGTCTCATCATGTTTTCTCATACAGGAAAGATCGTTAAAATAGATTAGCTCTCATATTATTCATCCGACCCAACCTCTATTGATAGCATCCAACATATCGGAAAATTGATTATCCCTTATAAGGATGTCGGAGTAGGTTTGCTTAAAGATTCGGCTTTAATGGGAACTTTTTCCTTACCTGCTCCCAATGTACAACCTCTTATTGCTAATATCAATATGATTACATCAAGTAGTATTTCCTTTGATGATCCTTGAATAGTACCTTCAGAATCAGAACTGGATTCTTTCGATGGCCAGATTCCTTTGAGTTCTTTTGAGTTAGCATATCAAACTGTGCAGTCATTTTCTGATACTCCAACTGAATCTGATCTAGTGAATGTGATCAATGAGGAGTTATTTTCAATATCGAGCTCAGCTTCGACATCAATTTCGGATATTGGTCAACAAGTATTCAATATTGATGAACATATTAATGAATTCTTGTCTGTTGATGAGTTACCATGGGAATATCTTCATCATAGGTCTTCGTTTTTACCTGATCTCGATCATTTTGAGAATGATTTTTCCTCCATTTTTAGTACTGATTACGTCAAAGAACCTCAAAATCCTCTCTCACATTTCGATTCTAAATTGCATTTAGAAAATATTTCTACAACGGTTCCCCTTGAAATTTCAATAAAACCCGGAATTGTTGAAAACATTCATATAGGTGCTTCTTATACGACTGATGAAATCCAAGCATATAAAGCCCTATTTCAGGAAATCCGCGACATTTTCGCCTGGTCATATGAAGAAAAGCCAAGAATTGATCCGTCGATTGTTGTTCATGAAATTAAGACATACCTGGATGCTAAACCCGTTAGGCAAAGATTACGTCAGATACATCCGCGAAAAGCTGTCGATATTAAAGCAGAAGTTGAAAAATTACTTTGTACAGGTTTTATTTATCCGATTCCGTTAACGGATTGGGTATCTAATATTGTTTTGGTCAATAAAAAAACAAGGAACAATATGAGTATGTATCGATTACAGGGATATAAGTTGAGCTTGTCCAAAGGACAATTATCCAACCCTTTACATCGATCAAATTATTGACGATTGTGCTGGAAGTGAAATGTTTTCATTCATGGATGGATTTTCCGGCTACAATCAAATCAACATACTCCCTGAAGATCAACCTAAAACAACTTTCATTTGTCCATGGGGAAATTTTTCTTATCGCAAACTACCTTTTGGACTTAAGAATGTTGGCGCCACTCAAAGAGCCATGTCTTATGCATTTCATGACATTAAACACATTGTACAACCCTACTTCGATGATTTTCCTGCTCATTCTTCGCACAGAGCAGATCATATCACTCATTTACGAGCCATTTTTATAAGATGTAGGCATTATAATATTTGTTTGAATCCTCACAAATGTGTTTTTTGCGTACAATCTGGATGATTTTTGGGATTTATTGTCTCAAAGGAATGCATTCGTGTTGATCCATCGAAGGTTGAGGAAATCATCAATTTACCTCCTCCTTCTACTCTTTTCCAACTCCAAAGTTTGCAAGGGAAAGCAAACTTTTTACGTTGATTAATTCCTAACTACGCCGAGTTAACGAAAGGTTTCACCAGGTTGTTGAAACAAAATATTCCTTTCTTTTGGGACGAGATCGTTGATCGATCTTTTGATGCTCTAAAACACGCATTGACCCATGCACCGTCACTGCATCCTCCCATTTACAACCAGGATTACTTTTTGTACCTCGCCGCTTCCGATTCCACGATAGGGATGGTTCTAGTTCAAAAAGATGAATTCCATGGTGAACATGTGATTTACTATCTTAGTCACAATTTGCATCCGACTAAAATCAAATATTCACATGTGGAGAAATTGGCCTTGGCAGTTGTTCAAGTTGTCCAACGTTTTCGTCATTACATACTTTTACGCAAAACAACAGTGATTTCTAATTGTAACCCTATGATGTATATTTTGACCAAACAATTGCTAGGGGGCAAATACTCCAAATGGATTGTTATCCTACAAGAGTTTTATTTGGAATTTGAAAAATCCAAATCAAAGAAATCATTGATATTTGCTTAACTTATGTGTGATTTCCCACGTATTGATACAGAAAATATGGCGGAACAACTGATCGAGGATGAATCCTTGTTTCTTATTAGTACCACTGATCCTTGGTATGGAGATATCATTGTTTATCTTCAAACCCAATCTTTTCGGACCGAACTTTCATGGTCACAATGACGTAAAATCTGTTTCCAGTCTCAACAATATCATATTGTTGGCGACACACTATACCGTCGTGGTGTAGATTCTGTTTTTCCACGTTGTCTCACCCATGCAGAAGCCGAAAAGGTATTAAGTGACTGTCACTCTGGAGCATCTGGCGGTCATATGTCTGGGTACGCCACAGCCCAAAAGATATTGCGCGTAGGATATTTCTGGTCGTCCTTATTTAAAGATAGTATTTATGCAATCCGAAAATGTCATAATTGTCAAATATTCAATCGAAAAATGCGTGCACCACCTGCTCCTCTTCACCCTATAATTGTTGTCGGTCCTTTTGCAAAATGGGGCATTGACTTCATTACATGTAACCCTCACTCGGCTGGGGGCGTGGGTATATTATTCTAGCAGTATATTATTTTACCAAATGGGCCGAGGCGATGCCTACATTTGCGGTGCAGCTACTTTCGTGTTCAATCATGTGATTGCTTGTTTCAGTGTACCCCAAGCGATAATTACTGATCATGGGAGCCATTTTCGAAACATCATGATGACCGAGCTAACTGACCAACTTGGCCTGCGCCATGACAATTCTACACCATATTATCCGCAGGCTAATGTTCTGGTTGAAGCAATTAATAAAGTTTTAGTCACCATGATCAAATGAATCATTGGAATTCATAAATCGAATTGGCATACCATGCTTTTTTCAGCACTTTGGGCATATCGGACCTCAACAAAAACATCGACAGGTTTTACCCCTTTTCAACTGGTTTACGGTTTAGAAGCGATATTACCCATTGAATGCGAGATACCGTCACTCCAACTAGCCATAGAGTTACTACCAACCACTTCTGAAGAGGAGAAACATTTTTTGTACTTGGCTCAAATAGATGATAATCGATGCACCGCTGCACTAGCCACCAAGACTCATGCGAAATGAATGAAAGCTGAGTATGATAGAAGTGTTACACCTCGTAATTTTTCAAAAGGAGACCTAGTTACACCTCGTAAGCTAACGATAAGCTAGGGGATGGAAAATTTGAACCCATGTGGCATTGTCCTTATATTGTCAAGCGACAACTTGCAAAAGGGGCCTATGAATTGATTGATTTTGACGGGGTCTCTTTAGGCAAACCCAGAAATGGGCTTTATCTGAAAAAATATTATGCTTGATTTTTGAGTGGAGATATTTTATGTATATTAGTTATTTTTTAGCTGGTGTGCTGTAGATTAGAAACGTGTTCCTAGTTTAATTGTGCTTTTACTACTATTCCTACTTATCTAGATTATTCTTGATATTGCAGATGTCGACATATTTTCAAACATACATTGGTTTTGCTTATGGCACTTGTCATAGTACACGGAACATCTCTTCCGCAGCCTGGGTTATTTATTCACCCACTGACGAGTTATTATCTATGAATGGGGTAAGCCTCAGTCAAACAACGAACAATATTTCATAATATAGCGCAGTTATTGAGTTATTGTCTAAATCCATTTCATTTGGAATTCAAAGTTTGATCGTTAGGTTACATTCTGAACTCGTTGTATTACAATTAACTCGAGTGTATGCCATTAGAAACCCAGTGTTATTAAGATTATTTTCAAGAGTTCGTCTCTTGGAACGAGAATTTGATTATATTGAGTATCAAACACATTCCAAGAAGTTTAAACACATTAGCAGATGCAATAGCTTCTAGTGTTATAAACAGACATTTGCAATAATAAAAGCAGTAAATCAACATTCGATAATATGATTGGACAGGTAACTGGGAATAACAGTATATCATAGCATAGAGTAGTGTTTCAAAAAATAGTACATCGTCCTCAATCATAGGTTCAAGGATGCTTATGATCGGGAAAAAAGTGATACAAAAAATGATATGAGTCTATACAGTCGATCATCCACTATCCGTGGTAATGATCATGATAATATACTACAGCTCGTGCCACTCTACTCAGAAATCTCTTGAATGGTCCAGGAATACCAATGACATATCTCTGTAAACGAAGTGGAATGTTGTCTATGGTAGTCTCAGGGATGTCCATAGTCAGCCGCTCCAGATGGTGTTCCAAATCATTAAGTATCTCTGTTGTCTGATCTTGTGGAGGTGGTGTTGTTGCAGCTGCATCCCTTTGCCTCCTCTCGAAGGGGCGGAGAGTGACTAGTCGGCATGGACCCACATCTGCATTTGAAATTTTTGTTATCAGTTTTGGACAATTTAAAAAAAAAAAAAAAAATTAGAAATTAGAGCATGTCAAAGAGATTTTTTACCTGACTCATCCCACTGAACTCCTGGAGGAAGTGGCATATCTCGGTCGCCGCGGAAATCTATACCCTCATAAGAAAAGTCATCTATCACAAAGAGTTGGTGCTCTAGCCAACAGAAATATGACGGGGGAAATCAAAAAATCTCTATACCCTCGCTGTGACGGGCCATCAAAGCAACCCATCGAACCATCCGAGGCTCTTGAAATCTACCAGCATCAACTCGAATTTGTTGTGAGACTAGTAGAGGAATCCTCTCTAGAGAAAAAGTAACTACGATCGATCCATATCCGAAGTTATTTAACTTCCCATTCTTTGCTCTAGTTAGTTTGCCTTTGATGTTAGCGAACAATGCCTCGCACCAGTTGAATATTGTGCCTCGGAAACAATCTACTGCAATCTAAATTTGAGATCCAGTAGCAACGTGCAAAGCTGCACTTCCACATAACTTGGTTACGGTAAATGCAATCACTTTTAATTCAAGACGGATGATAGTTTTGATATCGATCCGTTTGTCTTTAGGATTGGCCTCATCATTGCAAAACTCTAATTACAGGCTAGCGACAGACTGGCCACCTGACCTAGCCCCAAATAGAGAAAGTGGTTTGCCTCTTTTAGACAAACCAGTCAAAAAATATATGTCCTCCAGCTCAATTTTGAGCCGGTTGCCTCCAATCCTAAAACATTGGTCCTGTACATCCCACTTGTTTACCAACCAAGTGAGAAGGTCTATTTGAGCTCTCATGCCACTAATAGCCCAGAATTTGAATAACCCACATGCTCTAAGAACTTTTAATGTAGGTTAATGAATCATTGCAGCTTCATCCACCTCCTCATGTTCAAGTTCCTGCCAGATAAGCATTGTAAATATCCTACAATGAGAAAAATGAAAAATTAGAATCATTTTAAAACAAAAATTTTAGGTAATTTGGGAAGAAATTATGTTTTTAAATTTTTCACGGCGCCCTCGCACTTTATATTAAGAGACAGTGCATATCTCCGCACGAGCTTTGTGCTAAAATTGCGGAGCCACGACATTTTTCTTTGTAATAAAATGTCGAGGTCTGTAGGTACCATGTGTCTTACCTACGGATCCCCAAGGGTGGAATTTTGAACCTATTTCCTCTACAAAAATGAATTTTAAACCCTAAATTAAGGAAATGAGTAGATGAAAATCAAGGAAAAGAGGATGTGGATTACCTAAAGCAGACGTAATTCGATTTCAATGGTCAGTTTGTCCGGAATCTTCTCTAGAGCGTTTTTTGCCAAAAGCTCTAAAATTTTCACTCTAAACTCAAACAGTAAAAATGAATTTGGAAAATTCATTTTTATAATTTTTTTCGAATAAATGAAATTTAAATTTGTTTATTTTTCACTTTAAAAGATGGTTTTTCAAAATATTTTTATTATTGAAGTAGGTACATTTAATTTTTTTGAGTTTTTGTGCAGAATACATGATTTTTCAGGCGAAATGGTCTTTTTTGACGAAGAGTATATTTTTATCACTTTTTCGGGCTCTTAAAATTTATGAAAAATCGAAACCCTGGAGTTCTCTTTTACGCCCTTTTCAGACTCTCTAAAGATGAAAACATTGCCGAGTACTTGACTATTCGAACTCATTAAAGGAAATGAACAGTCATCCCTTCAGTATAAGTTTACCCCTTTTCCGGACTGAAATGGACTATTTACGAAAAAGGTATACGTTGACTAATCATGGTCAACAAAGTTCTCTCCCGCATTATTTTATCATTTTTCAGGCCTGAGAGACTAAAATTTACGAAAATTACACCCATGGAGTTTTCTTAAGTTTTTTTCTTCTGACTCCCTAAAATTGAAAAACACCGATTTTCTCCTATACTGGACTCGTTAAAATTTAACAGTAAAAGGCCTATAAAATAAAAATAGAAATAGACCACTCCTTCTTAGGGTTCTATTTTAAACTAAGTTGGACTCATCCGAAGGATGAGCTTATAAAAAATCAAATGTTATCCTCCTCAAGCTTGTCAAAAATAAAGAGGTACTTGCCAGAAATGGTGGGGAGAAAGAGAGAAAACGAATTCATTTGTTACACTTTGATTTATAAAAGAAGTATACCACTCTTGAACACGACACTTTTTGTCACACTTCTACCTGGGTTAGGAAAATCCTTTGCCTATCAGTTAATCAAACCATATTGAAAGTCTTCAGCTGGTTTCTGGGTATTAGCTTTAGGTCAATTTTCACCAAACCATCTGTAGTGTCATTATGTGTTCAAGAGGACAGTCAAGCAAATCATTTAGCTGCAAACATTTGTCTCCATTCGCGTTGACCATCCCTGAGTCAGTCCTTGCAAAAAAATTTCAAAACTTGATCTATGGTTTCGTGTCATGAGCTTGCTTACGACGGATCACTTTCTAACGACGACAGCTCATCATCTAGGAAGTTGATCTAGAATCCGTCAATACCTTGGAATCTGCATGCCTTAATGGAAGGTTTCTCACCTTCGATGACAAGTTGCATCATTGGCCTTCGATCGAACAATTCCGTGAAATGTTCGACTTCAGATCACTTATTCACATTTTATGGATTGTACTAAGTACTTTGAGAGCCATTGTCATTATTGGTGGTTTCTCTCACACTTGTTAACAGTTCACATCATTGACTGGTAATCAAGTGGGTTCTACCATGTTCAACTTCAACACATTTAATCGCATGGATAGAATCATACTAGTTCGGGAATCAGAAATCAAGACCCTGGATCTAGTTTCCACCATCCAGGCTACGAGGAGTTTTATTATTCATTATGCAGTAGACTATTCATTATAGATGGTTGTGTCCATGCTTTTTCTACACTATTGATGTAATATTAAAATCATTTCTGTATCAGAACAAGTTTAGTTAGTTTTAATATGAGTATGGGAATTCCTACCTCAGTGATGATATATATATATATATATATATATATATATATATATATATAATTTGCATTCAATGTTTTTACAAGGTTCCGACTGGGGTGTCCACAGGCTAATTCTTGAAATGATAAAGCACCTCACTCTTCGAATGCTCTCATACTTTGCACTTTAGCAGGAAATTTGTTACACTGAAATTTTTCACCATAACATTTCAGTACTCCCTTAGAAGTCTACAACATTAAAGTTCCTAAAATCAAGCCTTGAAATTGAGAGAAAATCTCATAAAAGAGTCTTAAAAACACTTGCACCGCACTTTATCTTAACATTGCATGTGGTGCTGCACCTTTTTGCTCTAAATCATGCGGATCTAAACGCACTTTTTCTTCATTAAGGGTGCGGAACCCTGTAAAAGGTAAAATGAAAGCGGAAAGTAACATTTAGAAGCCCCGCAGTCAAATCTGGAAGCTTCTAGAAAAAATTATACGGTCGAAGGTTCGCTCCTATCATGTATGTTCATTTCTCCATTATGGGAGCCTACCCCTTGGTTTATGGAGCTCAATCCCTTAAAAAGAGCATTCTATCCCCTCTTATGTGGAGCTATAACCTACTCTCTTTTCCTGTAAATTGAAGCCATAGTGCAGCTTCAAAGGGAGTTAGACTTTGAGAAATTTTGAGGAGAAATGTTGTAGAAACTCAGACTCTCTTAACTGATCATTATATGGGAATGATTACACACCCATTTTCATTTTAGCTGAGAGAGTGCAAAGCTTGTCAGAGTAGAGGAAATGCCTATTTCGGACCCCAGGAAGGCTTGTACGACATCAAGGCGGACACGGTTGTAAGGCTTTTCTTTATTAAAGATAATACGAATGAATACCATTTTCTCAATGAATTATTTAATTAAGTAGCTTATTTATCATGTTTTAAGAATGGGTTATTTAATTAATTAGCTTGTTTCTTGAATTCCTTGATCATCTTGATAGATATATGATTCATGAATTAGTTTTTACTATGCAGGTGGTTTTGATTTTTTTCTATGTTTGTGATTGCAGATCTTTGATGGCGACTTCTTCACGCCACTAGAAAGAAGATCAGCTCTGGACTATAGGTAGGTTTCCAAAACCCTATTATAGTTAATTCCGAGTCAAACATTATCTAGAGAAAATATTTTTTTTGTCTGTTTGTTACTAGCTATCCGTAGGACACTTGGGAGGTTTGTCTTGTCAGCAAGAACGACTTATCCATCCAACAAAATCGCGACTCTGCTGGGGAATTAATTTTGAACTTTGATTTCTTTTATTTTTGCCTTGTGAATTTATTTTTTCTGATTTTGACTAGTTTATACTGGCTTGGGTAGTTTATCCCTGTAGAATCCCTGAGAAATGTTTTAGATTTTTTTATTTTTTCTTTTAGTTTTCTGGTATCGGCATTTTTCTTTTAGAAACAGTGTGGAAATCTCCGCTCTTTTCTTTTATAAACAGTGCGAGACCGCACCTGTTTACACTGAATCCTACGAACCCTATGAAAAATTTTAGAAAATCTTAAAATCCTCTTTTCTGGATTAGATTGTTAGATTCTCAGTGTATACCCAGACTTGTATTTTCTGTTAGAAAGCTTTGATTAAGAGTTTATTTCAGCATTTTTAGTTTTGAATGATTTTCTGAAAGAT
This sequence comes from Pinus albicaulis, assembly GCA_034641835.2. NCBI lineage: Eukaryota > Viridiplantae > Streptophyta > Pinopsida > Pinales > Pinaceae > Pinus > Pinus albicaulis. The sequence goes on from CM076574.1 coordinate 887,180,646, forward strand.
ATGCATGTTATAGTGATTTTTGCTTTGTATTTATCCCACTCAAAGATTAGAAACCTTGGTATACCTTTAGATCACTAATATTTCCTTGCTTTCTTGTTGAGTTTGACATCATAGCAGAAATTGTTTTATGAGATTTAGATTCAATTTTCTCATTTGAAAATCTTTAAAAAACTTTTGTTGATAAGTTTGGAATTTCACTTAAAAAACCAAAATTGGATGTTTTTTGAGTTCTTGCTGATCTAAGCAAAGAATTTCTTAGTTAGATAAAAAGCTAAGAAAAACATCCTCAAATAGTCACTTTTATGCTCTAGGAATCTCTTCTTAAGGGAGTCAAGCACGTCGTCATATCTAAACCAGTGGGATAATCAATTATATCTCATTGGGAATGATAGCAGATGTGCATGTATTAACAACGGTAAACCTCGGATAGACCATTGTCGAGGAGCCTAGGGTCACTTGTCGGTATACCTTGGATTATGTCAAGGAGCCTTCAAGGGGATTGAGCTTTGTTACTCTACCCTTGCACGTATGTCGGATTGTAGACTGTTCCCCAAGGTATATTAGTTCTTGTTGGTAACCATAGTGGCCATAATATTTACGTTTTTTTCCTAAGGTGGCGGTGGAGGAAAGATCCTACTGTACCTGGAGCAGACGTCGACTAGACTCACTTAGACTCTCTGGAGGTTTATCTTCACTCGAGATGGTTTAAGTGGAGAAACTTGCACCGGTCTATTTCATTAAGCAGGTTGTCGGGGTAACTATTCCAACCGCCCTTTCTACATTAAAATACTACGATGTTGGATTTCATCACCAACTAATGTTTTTAGTGTGGGAAGTTATAGTTTGTGTGTGGTTTGATCTCTTAGATTTTTAGGCGTGCGATTCATTTGTTTGTTTCCTTAGCGACTTTAGGAATTTTCATTGAAATTTTCTTTGATTGCGTGTGATTAGTAATTTTTAATCGTGGCTAAATTACCAAGACAATCACGTAGACTCCAGGGGAAACCCCCTGAGTATACACCAAGCCAACTTGAAGGGCTGCGAGCTCTAGTACCACATAGTGTCAGTAGAATTAGATCAACAAAACCAGGAGAATCATCTATAGTTATTCATCCTGATTATCAATCACAAACAACAGAATATATTCAAGAGCCAATTTCAATTTCTGAAGTTACTGGTAATATTTCTCCTTTCAGTGAATTAGTTAAAGAGCCTGAAATTTCTAAGCCTGACACTAAACCTGCTGTATTGGAACCATCTTTGGGATTTGTTACTCTGACTTCTAGTGATCCTGATTCCCCTAGGGTAATACATCGCATTACTGAAAATCTTCCTTCTGACCTCATATGTATTGAAGAACTTATTGGTCCAGACGAAGACGTAACTCTTCCCGAAACCCAAGAAACCTTGAATCTTAGGGAGCATGAATCAATATTCTATAGTCCTTTTAGAACTAACGCTTGGTATTTATCATTGACAGATTTTTTACAAAACACGGGTCTTACTTATTCACCACCCTGAATTCCTTTTCACCCTACACCAAGAGGTTATCATCCTTCAACAGCTATGTCGAGTGAGTCATCTATGTTTTCCCAATCTCTGAAAACATTTTTATACAGTGGTCCGTCTCTTCCTTCGGGATACCAGTCACTCTCTAGTACCTTCTCGGGAGGAACTCCTCAACCAATTGAACAAGTGTTATCATCTGGTACAAATGGAACTAAAACTGAAACATTGAACGCAGAGTAAAGTTTTATGATGTCTGGAAATATTCCAAATCCTCAACCTCAAGATAGTCAGTTACCTCCTGGGGGGTAACATAAAGGTAGTTAGTTACCTCTTGGGGGGCAACCTCAAGGTATTTTTTTACCAAGACAAACTGTAGGACAATATTATTTACCTGGAGAACAACCTCAAGGACAATACATACCTGAACGTTATCAACCTCAGGGACAGTACATTCCCCAAGGTTAATCCCAGACTCAGTATATTCCTCAAGGTCCATATCAACCCTAGACTCAGCTTCTTCCTCAGGGTCAATATCAACCCCAGATTCAGTACATGCCTCAAGGTTATCAACCTCAAGGTCAGTACCCAACTCAAGGTTTCCAACATCCTTCCAGTCAACCATTATTACAAGGAGATGGAAATTTTCCAGTTAATTACCAACCCTATGTTGAACCAGGTTATGGTCCTTCATATGCACAACCTTCTACGGGTCAATACCCCAGAATGAATATGGTGTGCGATCCATCTCAAATTCAACAGACTATGCAACCCAATGTGTAGGTACCTAATCAACCTAGATAGTCCATAGGTTCTGGTCCAACCCAGGAAACTGTCCAGCCTACCGTTCAAGTCTCTATACCTGGTTCTATTCAGCAGCTTGGACCTAATACACCTCAAACTCCGCCTCAAACTTCTACTGTTGTTGCAACTTCTGTTCAACTTACCACACTTGTTTCTGGAGTATCTGCAACTCTAGTTTCTTCTATCCTTGCATCAGTGCAAATTCCTCAAGTTTCTATGCCATAGTCAGGACCTATAATTTAGACTACGGTCCAGATGCCTATAGGACAATCTGGTGCTAGTACGGTTGTCGATAGTCAACCACAATATACTTATCAATTGTACCAAGGACAGTATCAATTTGGACAGGCTACACAAAATCCAGCTTATTAGTATCAACCGTATCCTGGTTATACTTATCAAATACCTCAACAACCCCAGTATGGTCCGATTAATCCTGGTTATCTGAGAGGCTTTAAGATTCCCAATGTGCATCCAATTCCAGGGTATCCTGGATATCCTCCTCCTGGAACTGGTTTGATCACACAAGGTTATCAAGACCCTAGCCATCGGTTACCATTTATAGCAACTTTAGATTTACCGGATCTATCGTGCCTTACGAATGATCCTATCTTTTATCTTCCATATTGGCCGCCAATGCCTAACAAGTTGCCCAGTGATATTTGAAAGTTTGAGGGTAAGTCAGGAGAGGACCCATCTAATCACATTATGACTTATCACCTCTGGTGTGCATCCAATTCACTAATCGATGATTCGATTCGATTGCGTCTTTTTCAGAGAAATCTCGTTGGTCTAGCTTCCAAATGGTACATTTAGTTACCACGCGGCTCTTTAAATACTTTTAATGCACTAGCTATTGCTTTCTTAACCCATTGTCAGTTGCCTGTTGGATACGACAACAACACAAAATTTTTGACTTCATTAAAACAATCTATGTCTACGTACATATCCGATCACATTCATGAATGGAGACGTAGAAGGCGTTTAGTAAAGGTCTTTATTCCGGATCAAATTTTGGCTGAATGGTTTATTAAATCATTATTGCCCAAAATTACTGAAGATGTGGCCAAAAGAGGTGTTGTTACTCAAGAGAAATTCATTGCTCAGGCTTGTACCTTGATCTTATATATACCCAGTCAAGTATTGTGTATGATAAAATCCCTGATTTACCAACACCTAGCCAATTAACTACAACTCATTCCAGCTCTCACTCCGTTGATGGTGTAATTGGTTCTGTTAGCACTAGTAAAAGTAAGAAGAAATATTTCAAGACGACTTCTCCTATTATCACTTTACTCGATTCACCGAAAGGAGATTCTTTTATTGAAGCTTCCGCCTATATTCATGTTGTAGAATCATCTACAACCAAACCTAAAACTGGTGGTAAGAAGAAATGTAAGAATAAAACGAAAAAATCTTCAAAAGATAAAAATGATACAACTGAGCCAACTGACGAAAAATGCAAACCTCAATATCCTTGTCTGATATGTGACAAGTATCATTTTACAAAAGAGTGCCCGCATAGAGCCGAGGTATCAAAATTAGTTAAGGGTTCACCCATACCTGTTGTCTTGAAGGATCCCTTTCCTACTCAAGATAGTAACATGGTTGGATCTTCCTCAAATGCGCTAGAGAATATCTTGATTGTTGCGACGCGATCGCAAGATTACGGTAGTAAAAATCCTGGTAAAGAAGTGGAAACATCTAATTCAGCATCAACTACACCTCCCTCAGTTTCTGATCCGTTACAAATCGAGAAACAAAATCCTGACTTAGTAATCAAACCGCCTGCTAAAGGTGTACTTCATAAATCAACTTTCAATCCACATGCGAGAGTTGTTCAGAATTACAATATTATTGAAGACTTCGTGATTTCCCCTTCAGCAATGTCAGCTTTAGAAGTGCTGCAATCATGCCCAAACCAAAGAAAATTAATATTGTCAGCCTTAGGAGCCGTAGACCTCCAGGATTCGAACCTCATGATCTTCGATTTAGAGAATTTTACACCCTGCCTACCCCATCAAATGGCTTTTCAAATTCTGGTAATAGTAAAAATCAAACGTATATTTCGTACTGTTGCTGATGAAGGGGTTTCTACGTGTATTATGTCGTTAAAATGTTGGAAATCACTTGGCTCTTCGAAAATTAACCAATCGCCGACTATTCTCAAAGCTTTTGATGGAAGAGGTTTTCATCCGTATGGTATTTTACAAGATCTACCAATAGAGGTCGAAGGCAAAATGGTTAATCTAGATGTGGAAGTGGTTGATGCCCCTCTGGATTACAACCTTCTCCTGGGTCGCAGTTGGTCTTACGCCATGACTTTTGTTGTATCATCGATCTTTCGTCTCATCATGTTTCCTCATAAAGGAAAGATCGTTAAAATATATCAGCTCTCATATTATTCATCCGACCCAGCCTCTACTAATAGCATCCAGCATATCGAAAAATCGTCTATCCCTTATAAGGATGTCGGAGTAGGTTTGCTTAAAGATTCGGCTTTAATGGGAACTTTTTCCTTGCCTGCTCCCAACGTAAAGCCTCCTATTGCTAATATCAATATGATTACATCAAGTAGTATTTCCTTTGATGATCTCTGGATAGTACCTTCAGAATCATAACTAGATTCTTTTGATGACCCGATGCCTTTGAGTTATTTTGAGTTAGCATATAAAAATGTACAGTCATTTTCTGACGCTCCTTCAACTTAATCTGATCCAGTGAATGTGATCAATGAGGAGTCATTTTCAATATCGAGCTCAGCTTCGACATCAATTTCGGATCTTCGTCAACAAGTATTCAATACTGATGAACATATTCATGAATTCTTATCTGTCGATGAATTACCATGGGAAGATCTTCATCATAGGTCTTCGTTTTTACCTGATCTCGATCATTTTGAGAATGATTTTTCCTCCATTTTACTATTGATTACATCAAAGAACCTCAGAATCCTCTCTCACATTTTGATTCTGAATTGCATTTAGAAAATATTTCTACAACGGTTCCCCTTGACATTTCAGTAAAACCCGGAATTGTTGAAAACATTCATATAGGTGCTTCTTATACGACTGATGAAAGCCAAGCATATAAGGCCCTATTATTAGAATTCTGCGACATTTTTGCCTAGTCATATGAAGAAATGCCAGGAATTGATTTGTCGATTATTTTTCATGAAATTAATACATACCCGGATGCTAAACCTGTCAAGCAAAGATTACGTTAAATTCATCCGTGAAAATTTGTCGCTATTAAAGTAGAAGTTGAAAAATTACTTCGTGCAGGTTTTATTTATCCAATTCCATTAACAGATTGGGTATCTAATATTGTTCCGGTCAATAAAAAACAAGGAACAATACTAGTATATATCTTACAGGGATGTAAATTGAGCTTGTCTAAAGGAAAATTATCCAACCCCTTACATCGATCAAATTATTGACGATTGTGCTGGAAGTGAAATGTTTTCATCCATGGATGGATTTTCCGGCTACAATCAAATCAACATACTTCCTACAGATCAACCTAAAACAGCTTTCATTTTTCCATGGGGAACTTTTGCTTATTGCAAACTACCTTTTGGAATTAAGAATGCTGGCGCCACTTTTCAAAGAGCCATGTCTTATGCATTTCATGACATTAAACACATTGTACAAACCTACCTCGATGATTTTCCTGCTCATTCTTCGCACAGAGCAAATCATATCACTCATTTTAGAGCCATTTTTATATGATGTAGGCATTATAATATTCTTCTGAATCCTCACAAATGTGTTTTTTCGTACAATCTGGACGATTTTTGGGATTTATTGTCTCAAAGGCAGACATTCGTGTTAATCCATCGAACGTTGAGGCAATCATCAATTTACCTCCTCCTTCTACACTTCACCAACTCCAAATTTTGCAAGGGAAAGAAAACTTTTTACGTCGATTCATTCCTAACTACGTCAAGTTAACGAAAGGTTTCACCAGGTTGTTGAAACAGAATATTCCTTTCTTTTGGGACGAGATCGCTAATCGACCTTTTGATGCTCTGAAACACGCATTGACCCATGCACCGTTACTGCATCCTCCCAATTACAACCAGGATTACTTTTTGTACCTCGCCGCTTCTGATTCCACGATAGGGATGGTTCTAGTTCAGGAAGATGAATTCCATGGTGAACATGTGATTTACTATCTTAGTCGCAATTTGCATCCGACTGAAATCAAATATTCACATGTGGAGAAATTGGCCTTGGCAGTTGTTCAAGCTATCCAACGTTTTCGTCATTACATACTTTTATGCAAAACAACAGTGATTTTTGATTGTAACCCTATGATGTATATTTTGACCAAACAATTGCTAGGCGGAAAATACTCCAAATGGATTGTTATCCTACAGGAGTTTGATTTGGAATTTGAATAATCCAAATCAAAGAAATCATTGATATTTGCTGAACTTATGTGTGATTTCCCACGTACTGATACAGAAACTGTGGTGGAACAACCGATCGCGGATAAATCCTTGTTTATTATTAGTACCATTGATCCTTGGTATGGAGATATCATTGTTTATCTTTAGACCCAATCCTTTCGGCCCGAACTTTCATAGTCACAACGATGTAAAATCCATTTCCAGTCTCAAAAATATCATATTGTTGGCGACACACTATACCGTCGTGGTGTGGATTCTGTTTTTTGACGTTGTCTCACCCATGCAGAAGCCGAAAAGGTTTTAAATGACTGTCACTCTAGAGCATGTGGCGATCATATGTCTAGGTACACCACAGCCCAAAAGATATTGCCCGAAAGATATTTATGGTTGTCCTTATTTAAACATCGTATTTATGCAGTCCGAAAATGTCATAATTGTCAAATATTCGATCGAAAAATGCGTGCACCACCTCCTCCTCTTCACCCTATAATTGTTTTCGATCCTTTTGCAAAATGGGGCATTGACTTTATTACATGTAACCCTCAGTCGGCCGGGGGGCATAGGTATATTATTCTAGCAGTAGATTATTTTACCAAATGGGACGAGGCGATGCCTACATTTGCGGTAGATGGAAAAACTGCAGCTACTTTCATCTTCAATCATGTGATTGCTCGTTTCGGTGTACCCCAAGTGATAATTACTAATCATGGGAGCCATTTTTGAAACATCATGATGACCAAGCTAGCTGACAAACTTGGCTTGCGCCATGACAGTTCTACACCATCTTATCTGCAAGATAATGGTCTAGTTGAATCAATTAATAAATTTTTAGTCACCATGATCAAACGAATCATTGGAATTCATAAATTGAATTGGCATACCATGCTTTTTTCAGCACTTTGGGCATATCGGACCTCAACAAAAACATCGACAGTTTTTACCCCTTTTCAACTAGTTTACGGCTTAGAAGCATTATTACCCATTGAATGCGAGATACTATCACTCCAACTAGCCATAGAGTTACTACCAGCCACTTCTGAAGAGGAGAAACGTTTTTTGTACTTGGCTCAATTAGATGAGAATCAACTCACCGCTGCACTAGCCACCAAGACTCATGTGAAACGAATGAAATATCAGTACGATAGAAGTGTTACACCTCGTAATTTTTCAGAAGGAGACCTAGTTACACCTCGTAAGCTAACGATAAGCTAGGGGCTGGAAAATTCGAACCCATGTGGCATGGTCCTTATATTGTCAAGCGTCACCTTGTGAAAGGGGCCTACGAATTGATTGATTTTGACAAGGTCTCTTTAGGAAAACCTAGAAATGGGATTTATCTGAAGAGATATTACGCTTGATTTTTGAGTGGATATATTTTATGTATATTATTTATTTTTTAGCTGGTGTGCTGTAGATTAGAAATGTGTGCCTAGTTTAAGTTTTCTTTTACTACTATTCCTGCTTATCTGGATTATTCTTGATATTGCAGATGTCGACATATTTTCAAACATACATTGGTTTTGCTGATGGCACTTGTCGTAGTACACGGAACATCTCTTCCGCAGCCTGGGTTATTTATTCACCCACTGACGAGTTACTATCTATGCATAGGGTAAGCCTCCGTCAAACAACGAACAATATTGCAAAATATAGCATAGTTATTGAGTTATTGGCTGAATCCATTTCATTTGGAATTCAAAGTTTGATCGTTAGGTTAGATTCTAAACTCGTTGTATTACAATTAAATCGAGTGTATGCCATTAGAAACTCAGTGTTATTAAGATTATTTTTAAGAGTTCGTCTCTTGGAACGATAATTTGATTATATTGAGTATCAACACATATCAAGAAGTTTAAACACATTAGCAGATGCAATAGCTTCTAGTGTTATAAACATACATTTGCAATAATAAAAGCAATAAATCAACATTTGATAATATGATTGGACATGTAACTGAGAATAATAGTATATCATAGCATAGAGTAGTGTTTCAAAAAATAGTACATCGTCCTCGATCATAGGTTCAAGACGCCTTATGATCGGGAAAAAAGTGATACAAAAAAATTATATGAGTCTATACAGTTGATCATCCACTATCCGTGGTAATGATCATGATAATATACTACAGTTCGTGCCACTCTACTCAGAAATCTCCTGAATGGTCCAGGAACACCAATGACATATCTCTGTAAACAAAGTGGAATGTCGTCTATGGTAGTCTCAGGGATGTCCATAGTCAACCGCTCCAAATGGTGTTCCAAATCAGTAAGGATCTCTGTTGTCTGATCTTATGGTGGTGGTGGTGCTGAACCTGCATCCCTTTGCCTCCTCTCGAAGGGGCAGAGAGTGACTGGTCCACGTAGACCCACATCTGCATTTGAAATTTTTGTTATCAGTTTTGGACGATTTAAAAAACAAAATAAAAATTAGAAATTAGAGCATGTCAAAGAGATTTTTTACCTGACTCATCCCACTGAACTCCTGGAGGAAGCGGCATATTTCGGTCGCCGCGGAAATCTATACCCGCATAAGGAAAATCGTCTATCACAAAGATTTTGTGCTCTAGCCAACAGAAATATGCCAAGGGAAATCAAACAATCTCTATACCCTCGCTGTGACGGGCCATCAAAGAAACCCATCGAACCATCCAAGGCTCTTGAATTCTACCAGCATCAACTGGAATACGTTGCGGGCCCAATAGAGGAATCCTCTCTAGAGAAAAAGTAACTACGATCGATCCATATCCAAAGTTATTTAACTTCCCGTTCTTTGCTCCAGTTAGTTGGCCTTTGATGTTAGCGAACACTGCCTTGCACCAGTTGAGTATGGTGCCTCAGAAACAATCTACTGCAATCTGCATTTGACATCCAGTAGCAACGTGCAAAGCTGCACTTCCACATAACTTGGTTACGGTAAATTCAGTCACTTTTAATTCAAGATGGATGATAGTTTTGATATCGATCCATTTGTCTTTAGGATTGGCCTCATCATTGCAAAACTCTAATTGCAGGCTAGCGACAGACTGAACACCTAACCTAGTGCCAAATAGAGAAAGTGGTTCGCCTCTTTTAGACAAACCAGTCAAAAAATATATGTCCTCCAGCTCAATTTCGAGCCAGTTGCCTCCAATCATAAAACACTGGTCCTATACATCCCACTTGTTTACCAACCAAGTGAGAAGGTCTACTTGAGCTCTCATGCCACTGATAGCCCAGAATTTGAATAATCCACATGCTCTCAAAACTTGTAATGTAGGTTGATGAATCATTGCAGCTTCATCCACCTCTTCATGTTCACGTTCCTGCCAGATAAGCATTGTAAATATCCTACAATGAGCAAAATGAAAGATTAGAATCATTTTAAAACAAAAATTTTAGGTAATTTGGGAAGAAATTATGTTTTTAAATTCTTCACGGTGCCCCGGTACTTTACGTTCAAAGAAAGTGCATAACTCCGCAAGGGCTCTGTGCTAAAAGTGTCAGGCCACGACATTTTTCTTTGCAAGAAAATGTCGAGGTCCGCAGGTACCGTGTGTCTTACCTGCGGACCCCCGAGGGCGGAATTTTGAACATATTTCCTCTCCAAAAATGAATTTTAAACCCTAAATTAAGGAAATGAATGGATGAAAAGCAAGGAAAAGAGGATGTGGATTACCTGGAGTAGACGGTTTTCGATTTCAACAGTCGGTTTGTCTGGAATCTTCTCTGGAGCGTTTTTTGCCAAAAGCTCTAAAAAATTTTCTCCAAACTCAAACGGTAAAAATGAATTTGGAAAACTCCTTTTTATCAGTTTTTTCGAATAAATGAAATTTAAATTTGTTTATTTTTCACTTTAAAAAGATGGTTTTTCAAAATATTTTTATTATTGAATCAGGTACGCTTAATTTTTTGAGTTTTTGTGCAGAATACCGGATTTTTCAGGCGAAATGGTCATTTTTGACAAAGAGTATACTTTTATCACTTTTTCGGGCTCTTAAAAATTTATGAAAAAGTGAAACCCTGGAGTTCTCTTTTAAGTCCTTTTCAGACTCTCTAAAGATGAAAATATTGCCGAGTACTTGACTATTCGAACTCGTTAAAGGAAATGAACAGTTGTCCCTTTAGTATAAGTTTATCCCTTTTCTGGACTGAAATGGACTATTTATGAAAAAGGTATACGTTGACTAATCATGGTCAACACAGTTCTCTCCAACATCATTTTATCCTTTTTCAGGCCTGAGAGACTAAAATTTACGAAAAAGTACACCCATGGATTTTTCTTAAGTTTTTTCTTTTGACTCCCTAAAAATGAAAAACACCGATTTTCTCCTATACTGGACTCGTTAAAATTTAACTGTAAAGGACCTGTAAAATACAAACAGGAACGGACCACTCCTTCTTAGGGTTTGATTTTAAACTAAGTTGGACTCATTCGAAGGATGAGCTTATAAACAAGCAAATGTTATCCTCCTCAAGCTTGTCAAAAATAAAGAGGTACTTGCCAGAAATGGTGTGGGAAAAGAGAGAAAACGAATTCATTTGTTACCCTTTGATTTATAAAAGCAGTATACCACTCTTGAACACGACACTTTTTGTCACACTTATACCTGGGTTGGGAAAATCCTTTGCCTATAAGTTAATCAAACCACATTGAAAGTCTTCAGCCAGTTTCTGGGTATTAGCTTTAGGTCAATTGTCACCAAACCATCTGTAGTGTCATTATTTGTTCAAGAGGATAGCCAAACAAACCATTCATCTGCAAATATTTGTCTCCATTAGCGTTTACCATCCCTGAGTCAGTCCTTGCAAAAAAATTTCAAAACTTGATCTATGGTTTCATGTCATGAGCTTGCTTACGACGGATCACTTTCTATCGACGACAGCTTATCATCTAGGAAGTTGATCTAGAATCCGTCAATACCTTGGAATCTGCATGCCTTAATGGAAGGTTTCTCGCCTTTGAACGATTCCGTGAAATGTTCGACTTGATATCACTTATTCACATTTTATGGATTGTACTGAGCACTTTGAGAGCCATTGTCATTATTGGTGGTTTCTCTCACACTTGTTAACAGTTCACATCATTTACTGGTAATAAAGTGGGTTCTACCATGTTTGACTTCAACACATTTAATTGCATGGATAGAATCGTACTAGTTCGGGAAGCAGAAATCAAGACCCTGGATCTAGTTTCCACCATCTAGGCTATGAGGAGTTTTATTATTCATTATGCAGTAGACTATTCATTATATATGGATGTGTCCATGCTATGTCTACACTATTGATGTAATATTAAAATCATTTCTGTATCAAAACAAGTTTATCTAGTTTTAATCTGAGTATGGGAATGCCTACCTCAGTGATGATATATATATATATGATTTGCATTGAATGTTTTTACAGGGTTCCGACTGGGGTGTCCACAGGCTAATCCTTGAAATGATAAAGCACATCACTCTTCGAATGCTCTCAGACTTCACACTTTAGGGGGGAATTTTTTACACTGAAATTTGTCACCATGACATTTTAGTACTCCCTTAGAAGTCTACAACATTAAAGTTCCTAAAATCAAGCCTTGAAATTGAGAGAAAAGCTCATAAAAGTCTTAAAAACACTTGTATCGCACTTTCTCTTAAAATTTCCTGTGGTGCCGCACCTTTTTGCTCTAAATCATGCGGAGCTAAATGCACTTTTTCTTCATTAAGGGTGCGGACCCCTGTAAAAGGTAAAATGAAGGCGGAAAGTAACATTTAGAAGCCCAGCAGTCAAATCTGGAAGCTTCTAGAAGAAATTATCCAGTCGAAGGTTCGCTCCTATCATGTATGTTCATTTCTCCATTATGGGAGCCTACCCCTTGGTTTATGGTGCTCAATCCCTTAAAAAGAGCATTCTATCCCCTCTTATGTTGAGCTATAACCTCCTCTCTTTTCCTGTAAATTGAAGCTATAGTGTAGCTTCAAAGGGAGTTATACTTTGAGAATTTTTGAGGAGAAATGTTGTAGAAACTCAAACTCTCTTAAATGATCATTATATGGGAATGATTACACACCCATGTGCATTTTAGCTGAGAGAGTGCAAAGCTTGTCAGAATAAAGGAAACGCATGTTCCGAACACCAGGAAGTCATGTACGACATCAAGGCAGACATAGTTGTAAGGCTCTTCTTTATTAAAGATAATACAAATGAATACCGTTTTCTCAATGAGTTTTTTAATTAAGTAGCTTATTTATCAGGTTTTATGAATGGATTATTTAATTAATTAGCTTGTTTCTTGAATTCCTTGATCATCTTGATAGATATATGATTCATGAATTAGTTTTTACTATGTAGGTGCTTTTGATTTTTTCTATGTTTGTGATTGCAGATCTTTGACGGCGACTACTTCAAGCCACTGGAAAGAAGATCAGCGCTGGACTACAGGTAGGTTTCCAAAACCCTGTTATAGTTAATTATGAGCCAAACATTATCTAGAGAAAGTAGTTTTGTTTTTATGTTTGTTGCTAGCTGTCCGTAGGACACTTGGGAGGTCTATCTTGTCAGCAAGAACGACTTATCCGTCCAACACCTGCAAAAACCCCCTACAACTCTTGGGGAAAACCAATTCGAAAACTTCTCTTTATTTCTGGAAAGTGCTTTTACAGAGAAATGAAATATATGGGAAAATTTCCAGAAAACATTGTACAGACTTATCTCGTTTTCCGTGCTTTCCTCTGCCTCGGAAAATGTGCCAAATCTGCAAAACAGTAATAATAGAAATTTTACAGCAAGAGATAACAACATTTAATGATGTACATCCTCCTCAGAAACCGTGCTATAAATTCTGTACTGTTGTACAGACTGTACGAAGATTACAACGGCTTCTTTCAGGCTCGAAAATTGTGCCAACTCAGCCTCGGAATGTGTGTTGCACACTGCTGTTGCTTCTCAAAATCTGTGCATCCTTGCCATTGTACAGACCTTGAAAAGCATGCCCACTGCTGTTGTACAGAAATATGCCTCGAAAATTATGCTTATTTATTGTTGTACGGACTACTGTCTTGAAATGCGTGCAACCTCTCCTTTCTATACGGATTTGCTGAACTGCTCCTCTCCTTCTCTTTCTCAAAACCAGAATTGTCTCCAGCTCTCTTCTCCTCCTTCTCTCAATCTGCTCATGAAAGAATGAATGACCTTTTCCCTCATTTTCCTCCTTTAACCTAATCCTAAGTGACTTTTGGGGAATCCCTAAATCTAATGGCTAGATAGCTTTAGATATAGGGCTGAGATTAAATGCTCATTTAATTCTCACTTTCTATTTTTTAATTCACCCCACATTAATAAATACCCACTTATTCATTTATTTCCAAAGTCACTTTTCCCTTTCTAATTTCACAGTGACTTTATTAAAGTCACTTTAAAATTAGACTTAGTAACTTTATCACTTAAAGTCACTTTTAAATTAGATTTGACTTTATAACTTTATAAAGTCACTTTAGGGGAAAAATTAAATTCTTTTGGACACTTTTCCCTAGGCCAAAGATCAAAGCCTTAGGGAACCACCTGTCCTCCGGTAACCAAATTTCAACACTCCCTCTTATCGAGGAAGGTGTTCCTCACCACACCCATCTTGTCTCTGAAGTAGACATGCTTGCCTCGTGGTAAGGCTTTGGTAAGAATATCTGCAACCTGCTCATCAGTGGGAATATACTCAAGCTTCACAGCTCCCTTCTGAACATAGTCTCTGATGAAGTGATATCTGATGTTGATATGCTTTGACCTGTCATGAAATATTGGATTCTCCGTGAGCTTAATGCATCTCTGATTATCACAGTATATCACTGAAGCTCTCAACAACTGAACAAATAAGCCAAACAACATCTTGCGAAGCCAGATGGCCTCACAACTAGCTAGACTAGCTACCATGTACCCTGCTTCCGCTAAACTCAATGCTATTGATTGCTGCTTCCGGTTGAACCACGACACCACTGCCAAACCCAACCCAAAACAACACCCTGAAGTGCTCTTCCTATCAGAAGCACAACCTGCCCAATCAGAATCAGTATAACCTACCAATCTCACTCCATCCCCCTGCCTATAATCTAGACCATAATCCATTGTCCCCTGCAAGTACCGCAAAATGTGTTTTGCAACAACCTAGTGCACCCTCCTGGGCTCACATATGAATTGGCTCATCGTTTTGACTGCAAAACATATATCTGGTCTGGTGTTGACCAAATACATCAAGGAACCAATCAGTTGTCTATACAATGTGGGATCCACCAAATCGAAATCTAAAGTTTGAAGCTTCTTCCAGTTGGTGATCATCAGTGTCGACATGGGTCTACAATCCTCCATGTGGAATCTACCAAGGATGTCCACAATATACTTCCCTTTCCCCAGGAAAAAATTCCCCTCCTCCTGCCACACCTCCAAAGCCAAAAATTAATGCATCAAGCCAATGTCCTTCATCTCAAACTCTGATGCAAGATCTCTCTTGTAGTGCTCTATGAGTCTCTCTGCACCCGTAATGACCAAGTCATCTACATACAACACCAGAATGAGAGGCCCCTCACCTATCACAATAAATTAAAGGTTTGGATCTGCATCACTCTTTGTGAAACCCATCTCCTGCAAGTATGTATCTATCCTGGAGTACCAAGCTCTGGGAGCTTGCTTCAAGCCATAAAGGGCCTTCTTTAGTCTGCACACATGGGACTCCTTCCCATGCACCTCAAAGCCCTGTGGCTGCTCAATGTACACCTCCTCATGCATGAATCCATTGAGAAATGCGGTCTTCACATCCATCTGGTGAATCTTCCAACCCATCTCTGCTGCTATCAATATGATGGAGCAAATCGAAGCATATTGAGCCATGGGAGTGAAGGTCTCTTCATAATCAACTCCCTCTACTTGGGAGAACCCTCTAGCCACAAACCTTGCTTTGAATTTCTCAATGCTACCATCTGCGACATGCTTTACCTTGTAAAGCCATCTGGAAGTAACCACAGATTTTCCCTTAGGCCTCGACACCACCTCCAAAACATCATTCTTCATGATAGAAGAATACTCCTCCTGCATGGCCTCTCTCCAGACCTACTGACTAGCTGCCTCCTCATAGCTAGAAGGCTCAGAGTCAATGATGTTGGCAACCATTTCCATATAGCTACAAAACCTATCAAGTGGTCTGCTCTCTTTGACCGGCATCTTTGGCCCAGCAACAGATGTGGCCTCTCTCAAGGTATCCTGAAGCCACTTAGGCTTCCTCTTTCCTGAGCACACTTCTCCCACTAGAGAATGAAACTCCTCCTCCTCATCAGGAGCCTGAACTCCTGACTTTTTGTCTGTTGTCCTCATGCCTGAACCTGAACCTGTAGACACTGAAGTACCATGTGAACTATCCATCAGTGGACTCCCTAGTGAACTGCTCTGTGGATTGTTTTGCATGTTGCCCGAAGCACCACCACTCTGACTCTGTGAGCCACTGCTCACTGACAGACTTGACACCATAATTGATGTACCTCCTGATCCTCCTGATCCTTGCCCACTGAATCCCTATGCCTAAATCAGCTGCTCCTGAGGATCTAGCTTATCAAGATACTCTAACTCCCACGACCTCTCGAAAGCCCTGTCCTCCTCAAACTTCACATCCTTCCTGACAACAACTCTCCTCTATGCGGGAATATAAATGCAAAAGGCCTTCGAGGTCTCACTATAGCCCACAAAGACACCCTTCTCTGTGGTTGGCTCTAGCTTGGTCCTCTTCTCCTTGGGTACGTAGGAGTATGCAATACACCCAAAGATAAAAAGATGACCAACATTAGGCTTCTTCCCAGAAAAAGCGTCCTCCAGAGTCACGTGCCCCAAAGCATGATGTGGACTCCTGTTCTGCAAATATACAGCAGTGTTGTAGGTCTCTACCCAAAAAAACAATGGTAACCCCTGATCATGTAACATGGGTTTGGAAGTCCTAACGATGGATCTGTTCATCCTCTCCACAACCTTGTCCTACTGGGGATTATAAGGAACTGTGAACTCCCTCCTAATGCCTGCCTCCTCACAATACTCAACAAACTCACCAAGGGTGTACTCTCCTCCATTTTTCGACCTCAGGGACTTGATATTCTGACCTATTTGAGTCTCCACAAGAGCTCTGAACTCCTGAAACCGCTTGATCAAGACCTCACTCTTGGTCTTTAAGAAATAAATCCAGGTCCTCCTAGAGTGCTCATCAATGAATAAAACATAATACTCATATCCACTCAAGGAAACATGAGACATTTGACCACTCACATCGGAATGAATCAAATCAAGTATCCCAGTCGATCTTCTGTCACTGCTGGGAAAAGGGGATTTGGCAAACTTTCCCGTAGCACATCCTCTACATGTATCAAAGTGATCAGTACTGAAATTTGGCACACTTGTAGTGATCTCCCGCAATGTCTTCACGGCTCCATGATGCATGTGCCCCATCCTGGGATGCCAAATCTCACATAGCTCTAAACTGCTAGCTCTGTTGTCAATACTACTGCTCAATGCCAAATGGGGTTAAAATGCAAACTTGTACACCTTTGCATGGCGTACACCAATCACTCTAGCTGAATCAACTGGAGCACCCCTGGGATATATCAGCACCTGTCCTCTCCTGAACAATATCTCATACCCTCTATCCTCCAATGCTGAGATAGATATGAGTTTCTTCCTCATCCCTAGCACATATAGAACATCTAACACCTTCAAGAGAACTTTGGATTCCCTATCAAACGTTAATGTCCCTACACTGACTGCTCTAACAATGTTGTCATCTTCGAGTACTACCTCTATATCAGTGTCACTCTCTGAAAGCTCTGATAATTACTCACGGACTCCTGTCATATGACGTGAAGCCCCATTTTCAACATACCAGATACCTGAAGATGCTCCGCTAATGGAGGGAAATGCACACTCCCTTCAACCTCCGTGATAGGTGATCCTGCACTAGTGGAATCACAAGCAATGAACCCAAACTCCCGGTCAAAGCTATCCATAAATTCCTCTATCTCTGTTGATGTTGCCATGCTCTGCTTCTTCCCCTTCCTCTTCTTCTCCAAACACACAATTGCATAGTGTCCCATCTTCTGACAATTCCAACACTTCACCTTGGAACAGTCCTTCTATGTGTTCCCCTGTTTTCCTTTACCTTTGCCTTTGCCCCCACCAACGCTTGTGGAAGCTTGCTTCTTTTCCTTTCCTTTCTTTCCTCCTGTCAACAATACTGCATCCTCATCCTGCTCAACTGGTTTGGCTGCCCCAAGCTGGCTCTTTCTGATTTTTGTCTGTATGCAATCATCCCAGAACCTCTCCCAAGAGGGAAGGGTCTCACGTGCACAAACCCCATCAGCAAAGTTCAGCCATGAACTAGGAAGGCCATTCACTACAATCCGCACCAACTCAGTGGTTGGAATGACCTCTCCAACTGCTGTTAATGCATCTCTCACATTAGTAATCTTTGTGAGATATCCAACTGCACTATCAGTCTTACCCATCATAATGGTCTTTAGCTTCTCCCTTCGGACCATTTTCTTGTTCTCATTGTTACTCTGGTAGAGATTGGTCAATGTTGTCCACATCTCATGAGCATATCTATTTCCTCTCACATGAGGAATGCAATGGAATTTGATTCCATCGAGAATCAATCTCTTACCCTTGTTATTCTTCTTATTAAATGCTACCAACTGAACAACATCAGTAATTTTTCTTCTTGTTGTCCCAAACTTCACTTTTCAGCAAAATAGCTCTGATACCATGTAGAAATTTTATAACCCAACCCCGGTTTTCAGTTTCTCCTTATTTCTCCCATAAATTTAAATGCCCATTCCCATAGCCATACATTCAAAAAGTTGGAAAAATAAATATTTTCTGAAAACACAAATTCTGGAAATTTCATAGTGCTGAAATGCAGAACCAAAACTCAGAAAAATAAATCAGCCACACATAGAATTTTGACATGCTGATTTTTGGTCAACTTGACCCTGGAAAAACCCCCTACAACTCTTGGGGAAAACTAGTTTGAAAGCTTCTCTTTATTTCTGGAAAATGTTGTTACAGAGAAATGAAATATACAGGAAAAATTCTAGCAAACAATGTACAGACTTATCTCATTTTCTGTGCTTGCCTCCGCCTTGGCAAATGTGCCAAATCAGCAAAATTGCAATAACAAAAATTTTACAGCAAGAGATAACAGCATTTAATGTTGTACGTCCTCCTCAAAAACCATGCTAGAAATTCGGTACTGTTGTACGGACTGTGTTACACTGCATTTTGTCACTATCCCTGCAATTCCCATCTCGCCCATTGGAGGGTCATTTCCATGATCAATAAGCAGTGTCATGCCTTGCAAAGACCATCATTCCATCCCTTTGTATGAGAGAAATATTCCTTCTGTTGACAATTCCCTGAGCAGAGACTCAAAAACCCTTGTTTTTTCCTTGGTGCGAGTAGTCAGTTTTGCCCTTGCACCGAAGAGGAAGATTAACACTGGGCCCCGTGCCAGTTAGCGCTCTGTCTCAGTTAGCCACCTGAGCCGAGATATTTATGGAATGTTCTTTAAGAATAGAGGCGAAGATTCCACTTCAACAACTTCGAGGATGAGTCATTGGGAGTGGTTGGACTAAATAACCACGGACTCCCTCCTTTATTTTATGGTTTCCACCTCCCATGAGAACCTCCTAAAGGATAGGCCTCCCTCCCACCTTTGTAGGGATCCTAACCTCATCCTTTTCCTCTATAAAAAGAAGCTATCTCTCTTAACCTAAGCTAGTTGAACTTGGAGAATTGAACATATTATATTTGAACTACTGAAGAAGATAGAATAAGCAGGAATTACGTTGAGGAAGCTTGAGTCCATGACTTCTGAGAGAGCTTGAGTCCATGCCTTCATCCTGTCCTAATTCCCTAACGAGCATCTGAGACACACTTCAACTGAACCCCACTGGAGGAGGCTGCGACGTCAAAGCATTGGTTGTAACTCTTCCTTCTATCAATACATATATGTGACTATTGTTTGGTTCCCATTTTGTATTATGTTAGATGTTTAATGCAATATGCTTAGCCCTCTTTGACTCGATATTAGTTATGAGTGAAACTATTATGTTGTATTTTGTTCTTGTTTGTTGTTCTATGTGCGGGTATCCGAGCGTAACTGCGGAAGGATTGTGACTTGCCAAGGCAGGAGTGAGAGGCCACCACCACTACAGCAACGGCGACAACATTGGATTCCAGGTAGGTTGATCTACCATTTCCTTTGTTCATTCAATAATTAGGAGCCAACACTCTAGCATGTCTCTTTGTTTCTAGACCCACTCTAAGGCTAGAGGGATTGTCTCTTTCCGCAAAGAGGATTTACCTACTTAACAAAATGGCGACTCCACTGGGGATTAGTGCGAGTTTGTCGTTTCGTCTTTTTGGGTCAATTTCAATTATTGATTTGGTTATCTGTCTTTTTATGGTTTGCTTGCTTAGTTTATATCCTCTGTTCAACTCCAGAGTGTCAAGATTGACCTATGCTCATTAAGTTTTGGTTTTTTCCTTTGTCCCATAGTTATTTGGCTTAGCACACTTTTCGTCTAGACAGTCATGCAAATTGGCGCAGGTTGCTTTTGTTGCAGTCGCACCAACCCCTGTTTGGCACGGATTACAGTCTTGCAGTCGTGCTGACTCCTCTAAGATTCGGTTTGACCTACTTTATGAGTCTTTTGGTCAATTGTGCTTGCCTGTGGGTTATTTTTTATGTGTATTATGCCTTTGGGATTGTTTTGATTGTTGTTGACTTGCTTTTCTCAGTTGTTTTTCCATCTTCTTATCGGTGTAAATTGAGGCCTTAGGGTTTCTAAGGGTTTGGTGCACTGAGCCTTCTGTTCGGAAACCAAGTCATTTTGATTGTTTTCGGTTTCATTCTTGGGTCAATTGCAATTTAGTTTTCTTGATATTTTTGAGTGATTGCTTTGGTTGCAGGATCATTTCATTTATCAATTGATTCTTTTCCTTATTGCTCCAAGCATAGATTACATTTCTTGTTTTGGGGCGTTTTGAAAACTTTCTCTTGATTTGGATATAAGGTACTTACTTGTCAAATGAGGATACCTCCTTGATGGTGTCTTCCACTAGTTGCTTCCTTGATGATGTCTTCCCTGATGCTTTCCTTATGCTCGGCCCTCATGTATCTTTCTTCAATTGGATGATCTTCAAGATGCCTTTCTTGTTCTTGTCACCTTAGCTCTAATTCCATATTGAGAAATCTAGGGCAACTAGATTAGGATGATTTCTCTTATTTTGATAATTTCTTGTGATGTTCTTTTAATTAACACTATATACTTGTAGTGATCTTATTCTTTACTTGATTATTATTGTGTTCTTATCATCAAACAACTACAAAACTATGAAGATCAAAAGAACAAGAGGACGCAAAATATAGGTTGCTAGTGAGGGCCAAAACCTCTCCCTTTGAGAGGAAAACCCACAAAACAATTCTCTTCTTATAGAATCTTCAAATGTAGAATTCCAAGACCTAAGAGCCAAGACAAAGGCCCCTCCATGTCCAAGTCAACCTTTCCTTAGATGAACTTTCTTCTTCAAAGTTAAACCAACTCAATTTGGGTCAAATCTGCTTCAACTTCACAAATTCAGATCTCCAATTTCAGCGTAACTGTAAAAACCCTAGATTGCACGTGTGGGTGGAATATGGCAAGATGTTGCTCCTTCTTCCTTCGCACAAGGTGCTTCTTTATACTTAGAATTTGCTTCCAAACTTGACTCCTTTTAATAAAAAACTCGACTTCTTTAGGTGACAGTAATTCAGTCTTTGTTGCAGCAGAATCGATGCCCTAATTTCACACGTGTGAGAGGATGGAACCCAAAAATCAAATTTTAGAACTTTGATCTTTTCTTCCTTTACTTTCTTGTTCTTTTTTCATCCTATTTGTTGATTTTTGTAGCCTCATAAAGTGCTCTAAGCCCCAAATTTTGTGGAGAGGCTTATACACTGGTATTCCAAAGAACCCAGAAACCATTTCTGAAAATTCCACTCGGTTAATGTTTTATTAAAATAATTAATTATTTTAATGGAGACCCTAAGTCTAAACTTAGGGAAATTAAATAATTAAAAGAAATTAATAAAACAAAGTGAGAATAATCTAGAAAAGACAGAGATCAAGTCATGTTATAATATTAGTTGTTGATTAGAGATATAATCTCGGTCGTTGATATCTCAACGAGAAGACTATAAAGGAAGGCTTGAGAGCCATTTGGAAAGACACACCGAATTGATCTAAAGTTCGAAATTTTTGGGGTGAGGTTTGCTGAGAAATTTGAGCTAGATATCTTAGCAGTGAGGTATAAAGATAGCAGCCGGAGATGAAGATATTTTCTCAACCGGTGGAGCATCAGGGAGAGAGTGGCAGAGGTGATCTAACCAAACCAACATTGAAGGAAGGAGGGCTAATGCAGTGACTATGTAAGACTATCGCAGAAGCAGTGCAGAGGTAGAGGAGGGTTTCTAGAATTTTTCTTGTAAATCAATTTCAGAGGCCAGGATCCAAAAAGTGACACCAGGAGGTTGTTCCTTCGAGTCTACAGAGGAAAAACGACTTGGTTGAGGTTGAATGCTTAGCCTGGAGGGGGTGACGCAGAGGCTGGAAGGTCCAGCATTGGAACTACGCAGTGCCTCCCTAGGGTAGGGTTTCCTTCATCGGGATCAACTAGGAACTCAACGATTGAGTGAGGTAAATCCTCACAAATTATTCTTCCAGTATTTCTCTCTGTAACTGAATTACCCTAGAGGAATTCAAAGATGTATACCAGGGTCGTGGAGTGTTGATTTTTTTAGCAGCAAAAAGTGCTCTAAGTCTCAAATTTTCTGGAGAGGCTTAGACACTGGTATTCCAAAGAACCCAGAAACCGTTTGTGGAAATTCCGCTCGGTTAATGTTTATTAAAATAATTAATTATTTTAAAATGGACCCTAAGTCTAAACTTAGGGAAATTAAATAATTAATGGGTATTAATAAAACAAGGTGTGAATCTTCTAGAGAACATGGATCAAGTCAAATTATGATCTCAGTTGTTGATTAGAGATATAATCTGGGCCGTTTATTTCTCAAAAATAAGACTATAAAGGAAGGGTTGAGGGTCATCTGGAAAATACACTAGTGCAGATACTCAGTTGCCAGAGTAAATTGATTTTCTCAGTGGTCGAAGTTCGGCAAGAGAAAATTGACTCAAAGGGAGAGCTATAGGTGGAGGAGAAGCAGAGAGGGTTCAATAGTGATCTAGGGTATAGGAGCAAGTGACGCAGTTCTAGGAAGAGACAACGCAAAGGATGGGAGGGAGCAGTGTAGAGGTGTGACGCAGTTCTACGCAGTCCCCACACAGAGCCAACGCAGTGGTGATGCATGGGGATTAGGGGGTCCTTACGGGGTCATTTCTCATCTGACCATTGTGAGGAATTTCTTCGGTGTTATCATAATCTCTCTTTGTCACTACTGATTGTAAATTGTACAAGATGATTCTGCTTAATAATATAAACCCTCATCTACTGCACTAGTTTTCCCGCATTGGGTTTTTCTAGGGACAATTCTCCAAAATATCTGTGTCATTTATGTGCTAGTATTTTCCTTATTGTTCTGCTTAGTAATTATATGGTTAAGTCTGCATTTGAATTTATTTCAATATTTACTGAATATATTTTTGCAAATAACTTATTTATGAATAATAAGTAGAAGAAATAACATCAAATAATGCAGTAGGATTTCAAGTTGAAATTTTCACATGGTATCAGAGCAAGGCTAGGAAAGGAAGCAGGAGGATCTATGCCAAAGGGGATTCGTGGTGATACTTTGGCATAAAATCATACACCCAAGGTCTTACGCATTCCTTCTGCAGAAATTTTCCAAGAAAGGAAAAGCACAAAGAAGATGGAAGATTGAGTTTTTTCAGAGCTGGCCTCTACGGTGGAAAAGGAATGTGTGTTCTTATCAAGCACTGCATCATCAGATGTTTGGTATATTGATAGCGGAGCTTTTGCCCATATGACTGTAGAAAGAGATAATTTCTCTAGCTATTAAGGAGAAAGGATGGACTTCCATATTACTATGAGAAGCAAGACAAAGTGTACTCCTATAGGAAAAGAGACCGTAGCATTTCAAACAAAAGCAAGAGACATTCTTTGAGCCACAAATGTGCTGCATATGCCAGGTATGGGAATGAATTTACTTTCAGTGTCTCAATTGCAGGATAAGGGATATGATGTATATTTTATCAAAAGAAAAGTATATGCCAGGCATCCAAGCTGGAAGAAGAAGGCTCGGATTGGGGCTCGAAGCAACAAGCTATACAAGTTGCATCTTGATTCTCCAATGGCACTGGTAGGCAGCAATCTATGTGGAGAATCAGATCTGAATGAGCTATGGCACAGACGAATGGGGAATCTACACCATGGATATGTGAGAATTCTCAGAGAAACAGTTATGGGAGTTCCAGTTCTTAGCACCAAACATGAAGACGTGTGCAGAGGGTGCGTACTAGGAAAGTACGCTAAAGCATCATATTCCATAGGCAAAAATAGGGAAAAAAATGTATTGGGGCTAATACACTCAGATATCTACGGACCGATGTCCACTAGAGCTCTTGGTGGAAGTGAATATTTTGTCACTTTCGTAGATGACCATTCGAGGAAGACTTGGATTTACTTCTTAAATACCAAGGATGAGGTCTTTGATCAGTTCAAAAAATTCAAAGCTCTGGTAGAATACCTGACTAGGAAGAAAATTAAGGTGTTACACTTAGATAATGGTGGTGAATATACTGATAACGAATTCACAGACTTTTACACAAGGGAATGCGTCAAAAGAGAATGGACAACTCCTTACAATCTGGAGCAGAATGGAGTTGAAGAATGGAAAAACAAGACTATTGTTGGGGCAGCAAAGGGAATGTTGTATGACCAGGATCTTCCTAGATTTCTGTGGGCAGAAGCATGCAACACAGTTGTATCTATCCAAAACAAGACTCCTCACAGAGCATTGGGAAAGACAACACCCGAGAGTGTATTCACAGGGGTGAAGCCTAAGGTAAGTCACCTCAGGATTTTTGGGAGCGTGGTATATTTTCAGGTTCCCGGTGAGAAACAGAGAAAACTAGATCAAAATGCTGAGAAAGGGTATCTCGTATGATATAGAGAGACATCCAAGGATTTCATAATCTACATTCCAGTGAACAGGAAAGTGGTAGTAAGGAAGGATGTGAAATTCATGGAGGATCGAGTCTTTAAAATATCCCTTGAAATGCCTACCAAAGAACAATATGAGGATGTGCCTCTTGTCTAGCGGCAGCAAGGAGAGGATCCAACAGATGGGGACCCATCGGGATCTAGCACTGTTACTAGGACTAGTATTTCTTCAAGAGAAAAAAATCCAGATAGCTCGCAGTAGAAGGGACAACAGGAAGAGGAGATGATTGAGCCTCCTACTACCAATGGCAGGATAAACGGAGAGGTACGACAGACGCTAAGGCACGCAAAGGAGTTTTTTAGTGCTCCTAGAACTAGAAAACGACAACGTAGACAGCCAGACAGGTACCAAGCAATGGTAGCTCAGGTTGAGGAACCAACTAGCTTTTAAGAGGTCATACAACATCAAGTTTGGGTGGATGCCATGGTGGAGGAATATAACTCTATAATGATTAATGATGTCTGGGAAGTTGTACATAGACCTTAGGACAGATCAGTTGTAGGTTCGAAATGGATCTACAAAATTGAGTATGAGGTAGATGGTAGCGTAGAAAAGTACAAGGCCAAGTTCGTGGCTAAGGGGTATGCTCAGAAGGAAGGAATCGACTATGAAGAGACCTTTGTCCCTGTAGCCGGGTATACTTATATCAAATTTGTGATATCCCTTGCAGCGCAGATGGGATGGGAGATTCACCAGATGGATGTCAAGACTGAATTTTTGAATGGGGTGATAGAAGAAGAGGTATACATTGAAAAACCATAGGGCTTTGAGGTATACATTAATTTGATCAAAGATTAAGAAGCAAAAGAGTCCCTTTTAACTCTTACCTTTCTCATGGAAGTGATCTAAAAGAAAAGAAAAATTGGTTGTAGGTATGTCCTTGTAATAATCAATGCTACTTTCATTCATAAACATGCACTTAATGCTCTTTTCTAAAACAAAGATTAGATATGCAAAGAATTCCACATGTGTTATTTGTCATGGTAATGCTTCTATGTAACCATTTGTTGATGTTTTTTGGAGTCTAATGTTTGAAGTGAGTTGCATCGCCCCTAACCAGCACTAAGAGAAAAATGAGAGATGTGAAGGACTTACAGATATATTAATTAACTTAAAGTAGAAGGGTAATAAAGGTTGATCAGTTAGCATAACTACAAGAAAAGGAAATGAGAAGACATGTTGAGTTAAAAGAAGGAAAGTTGGCATGCTAATAAAAGAGAGACAAGGGAGGGAAAGGGACTAAAATCAATGTTGAAAATTCAAAATGGAGATGATGGCAAGAAAATATATTATATGATAGCTACCCATGATATAAATTATCCAACCACAAGATAAAAATCAAATCAATAAAATAGTGAAACTAATGATGAGGTTATATATGAGTTAGAATAATCAAAAGATGGTTAGCCATATTAAAAGGTGAAAACAGTTCATAGTTCCTCACTTTGAATTTTACATGAAATAAGACAAAAAAAATTATAAAGGCAAATTGGGGAATAAAGGAAACCTCTAATGCCATGGGGAGGATAAATTGATAATGATAAAAAAGGAAAAGTATTATGTTCCCTCTTATATTCCCATGATACAATAACTGAAATTAAATCGCATGCTCATATGAAATAAGTACAATATGCACAAACTTATCTCATTAAATCTAAATATTAAAATTTCAACATGATTTAACCCAATCATAGTTCACAACCTTTGTCAAGCATTTCGGTAACTCTAATCAATTCTCCTAACCTAATTTTGGCTTCAATGTGGAGTCTACGTCTTTAGTTTATATTTCATAAATGATTTCTAGCCAACGTAGATGTTCAACCAATACTTATTCTATATAAGTTGGGTCTAAGGGTCATCAATCAAGAGGAAAGTTCCACTTAAAAACACCAAAGAGAGAGAGAGGGCATCAGTATGTCTTCCTACCTTAAAATTACTACAAGCCCTGTTACTCTTAGACCATCATACATACATTTACCTAAAACCTCTATTAAACTCATGAAATAATATTGAGAGATTGTGTATTCTAAATACACAATTCATCCACATTTTTATGGGGATAACATGAGGTACCCCATCCCATGAAAAAGGGATGTAAAATATAAATGAGAAACTACCCTTAACCATGATGATAGAATAGCACGCATGTCTCTCTTAAAAAATCCAACGAAGGAATTTCATTGTGTATCATATCATAGAATTTCATGTTTCCTAATGGAAATCGATACGGTGAACAATATTTTTAACTTAAATCACATCACACACTTTATAAACTTGTGTTTAATTTACGAAAACTGTGAACGAACTAGTTCAAAATACTACTTACAGGTTTATCAGCCTCATTTTCATTTAAAACTAACATTCTACTGTAGCAGCAGCATTAAGTTCATAAATGGATTTCTGACCAACCAACCTTCTCCAACGAAACCCTTCTCATCTGTACCAACCTAAACAAAACCAATAATATTTGTATTTATTATGGTTGATATCATATAATTAGCCCATTTCTGTATAAGTTTGTATTTCTTTCTATTTTTATTATTAAAATATGTGAGCGCTTAGTGCTTTTTGTTTCTTTCTCCTTTCTTCAACCTATGCTATCAAGTATAATGTTATGCTCTGTGATGAGAAATCCTCTAAGAAAACGAATCTGAGGGCATTTAGTTATTGTTTGATAGAAGTATTTTACAAACCAGAATTTATTTACCTGACAAAATCGATAAGGATGAGACCTCGTTCTTCAATTCATTTTGGTTCTGTCAGCTTCCCCTGTTTCCAAAGGTAACTCCAGTGAAGCCCTTTACTGGCGAAACAAGTTCCAGGTGTCAGTGCCCATGAAGCACTTAATGTTGAGAGCGAACATATACATGGTATCAACCTTCAATCTTCCTTGTTTAACAATGTGAAAATCAAATGAGATAAAACAAATAGGAGCTTATGAGAATGAAATGTAATAACAGCCATGCCTTCTAATTTACCTCCTGGTGAAGGATGAGCGTTCTCCTAGCTAGGAATCGTTCCAATTTTAAGGGTTCAGTTTATAATAGGGTTTGTTGAAATTTGGTTACCGGAGGACAGGTGGTTCCCTAAGGCTTTAATCTTTGGCCTAGGGAAAAGTGTCCAAAAGAATTGATTTTTTCTCCTAAAGTGACTTTATAAAGTTATAAAGTCAAATATAATTTAAAAGTGAATTTAAGTGATAAAGTTACTAAGTCTAATTTTAAAGTGACTTTAATAAAGTCAATGTGAAATTAGAAAGGGAAAAATGACTTTGGAAATAAATGACTAAGTGGGTCTTTATTAAAGTGGGGTGAATTAAAAAATAGAAAGTGAGATTTAAATGAGAATTTAATGTCAGCCCTAGATCTAAAGCTATCTCAGCTATTAGATTTAGGGATTCCCCAAAAGTCACTTAGGGTTAGGTTAAAGGAGGAAAAAGAGGGAAAAGGTCATTCATTCTTTCATGAGCAGACTGAGAGAAGGACGAGAAGAGATCTGGAGACATTTCTGGTTTTGAGAAAGAGAAGGAGAGGAGCAGTTCAGCAAATCCGTACAACAAGGAGAGGGTGCACACATTTCAAGGCAGTTGTCCGTACAACAATAATTCAGCACATTTTTCGAGGCATATTTCCGTACAACAATAGTGGGCACATTTTTTGAGGTCTATACAGCAGCATTGTGCAGCATGCATTCTGAGGCTAAGTTGGCACGATTTTCGTGGGTGAAAGAAGCTGCTATAATCTCCGTATAGTCTGTTAAGTAGGTAAATCCTCTCTGCGGACATAGACGATCCCTTTAGCCCTAGAGTGGGTCTAGAAACAAAGAGACATGCTAGAGTGTTGCTTCCTAATTATTGAATGAACAAAGGACATGGTAGATCAACCTACCTAGAATCCAACGTTGTCGTCGTTGTTGTAGTGGTGGTGACCTCTCACTCCTGCCTTGGCAAGTCACATTCCTTCCACAGTTACGCTCGGATACCTGCACATAGAATAGCAAACAAGAACAACATACGACATAATAGCTTCACTCATAACTACTAGCCAGTCAAAGAGGGCTAAGCATATTGCATTAAACATCTAACATAATAAAAAATGGGAACCAAACAATAGTCATGTATATGTATTCATAGAAGGAAGAGTTGCAACCAATTCCTTGACGTCGCAGTCTCCTCCAACGGGGTTCAGCTGAAGCGCATCTCAGATGCTCGTCAGGTAATTCAAATGGGATGAAGGCATGGACTCAAGCTCTCTCAGAATTCATGGACTCAAACTTCCTCAACGTAATTTCTGCTTATTCTATCTTCTTCAGTAGTTCAGCTATAATATGTTCAATTCTCCAAGTTCAGCTAGCTTAGGCTAAGAGAGATAATAAAAAATTATAGAGGAAAAGGAGGAGGTTAGGATCCCTACAAAGGTTGGAGGGAGGCCTATCCTTTAGGAGGTTCTTAGGGGAGGTGGAAACCATAAACTAAAGGAGGGAGTTCATGGTTATTCAATCCAACCACTCCCAATGACTCATCCTCGAAGTTGTTGAAGTGGAATCTTTGCCTCTATTTTTAAAAAACATTCCATAAATAGCTCGGCGCGGGTGGCTAACTAAGACAGAGTGCCAACTAGCGCAGGGCCCAGTGTTAATCTTCCTCTTTGGGGCAAGGGCATAACTGACTACTCGCGCCAAGGCAAAAACAAGGGTTTTTGAGTCTCTGCTCAAGGAATTGTCAATAGAAGGAATATTGCTCTCATGCCAAGGGATGCAATGATGGTCTTTGCAAGGCATGACACTGCTTATTGATCACAGAAAAGACCCTCCAATGGGAGATATGGGGATTACAGGGATAGTGACAAAATGCTATGTAACATATTCCCCCTAAATCATGAGGTCTGAGGGAGAAGGAGGGGCAAAACGCTTTATGAGAACGCGTTTGAACTCAACACTGCTATTGGAAAACCTGCAATTACAAATACAACTGATATCTCTGATACATGAACATGTGGTATGGATGCAACCATCCATAATAGAGTACATAAAAGCTGAGATCTGAGGTATGGACACAGCCATCTAGTAGTAAGGATCAGCAAATAGACTCAGGTATGGTCGCAACCATCCAATCAAAAGAGTCATGCAATAAGTCATAACAATCCACAAGAATTCACAGCCTAGATTTTATCAGACAAAACCCAGGTTATTGTGCTCCATCTTGACCTGAAAAAGTAGAAAATCAAGCAGGTGAATATATGACCTGAAGTCGAACATGCAAGAAAATCACCTGATTACTAGCCAATGATGAAAGCTATTAACAGTCACGAGAGAAACCACCAATAATGACAATGGCTCTCAAGGTACAACTAGTACAATCCACGGAATGTGAACAGTAATCTGGCGTCGAACATCCATAGAATCACTCGATCTAAGGCCAATTATGTGGACCTTGCATCGAATGCAAAAAACCTGCCATTAAGGCATGCAGGCTCCAAGGTACTAAAAGGGAGTCTCTAGATAAAATTCCTGGATAATGAGCTGAAGTCGACAGGAAGTGACCTGATCGAAGGTGGGACATAATGTTTCCCACATCATCGATACAAGACAGAGGGATATGATGATGTTGAATCAGGACCAATAGAGAATCAGAGGAAGGTTTAAAACTGTAGAATCAAACTTTTCTTGAACCTATCAGCGACACGACACTGGATTTGGCAGTATTTGACATCAAAGGATCTGAGGTCATGATGACGTGGCAAACAGAAGATGAGAGGTCAAAAGAGATTACCCAAACCCATGGAGGCAAAAAATGGCGAAATGAGATGTCCCCAACCCGACACGAATGCAGACAAGTGCCATGTTCAAGAGCGACATACTTCCAATATGACTAAAACTTGGTTCCATTTTCCCCCACCATTTCTGGTGAGTACCCCAATTATTTTTTAAAACAAGCTCGAAGGGGACAACATATGCTTGTGCTATAATTTTTTCCTTCAGACAAACCCAACCTAGTACATTTTACGAGCCCTAGGAAGGAGGAACTCGAATAACGTCATGGGGATGAAGTCCGATGTCATCAAGTTTTAACGAGTCTGACAAAGGGAGAACTGGACATCTTTTCATGTTTATAGAGTTTGAAAAGAAGGCAGAAAAGAAAACACCATCATGGCCCTTTTCGTAAATAGTCCCTCAGATCCGAAAATGTAGAAAACAATATCTGAAAGAACCTCTTAGTCGCAATAAGCTAAGGTATTCCTTTTTCGTAAATAATCGATCCCAACCCGAAAAAGGGGTAAACGTATATTGGGTAGATATTTCTTTGCAACCATTTAACGAGTTCGAAACGACAAGAGTCTCTACAATCTTTTCAATTTTAGAGAGTCAGAAAAGAGCTGAAACATGACTCCAGTAGTGAATTTTTCGTGTTTTTACCGAGACCGAAAAAGTATAAAATTTAACTCGTTACTTCATCACATGGATTGAAAAACCTGTTGCTGCACAAGAGACACGTGTAAAACTAATTTTCGAAAATAATATAGTGAAATAATCGAAAAACATGTCTTAAAACCTAATTAGGGTTGTAAAAAGTCATAAAATTCCAAAAATGGTAAAAATAATCACTTTTCACTTTTTACCTCTTGTGGAGCAATAATTACCCATTTTACTGTGTGATCTTGAGGCGACGATAGCGGCCAATCCAGTAGACCAATCTCAAATCTGTCAGTTCCAGGTAAGAGCCAATATCTCTCCCTTCATTTTAAGTCATTTTTACTACCTGCAATTTCCAGTTTTGATTTCTGGGGGAGGAAATGTGAAAATTAGGGCACGGCGGTTGGCGCGGGTTTTAAGCACGGACCTACGCCAATTGCCTATTTTTATGAACTAGGGCATGCCCATTGGCGCGACTGTCTGGGAAACAGTCGCACCAACCGCACAAACCATATTTGAGAAAAAATGCAAGTTAAATACCCAATTTTTCATAAATCCAAGTCTCAAAAATGGCTAATACTATCCATATGATCATGTTTGCAGGTAGGAAGTGACAAAATGGTAATCGAATGGAAAGAACGGAAACACAGTGAAGAGGACGAGCTCGCTATGGAAAATGAGAGATGCATGGAAGCTCTCAGATACTGTGGTCTGAAGAAATTATTCTTGACACCGTGTCTCTGAGCTCAACCGGAGCTGCTACAGTATTTGATCAGCATATGGGATGAGGACCAAGAAAAGTTCATCCTTCGAGATCAGGAACTTGAGATTGATGTTTCTAATGTCTATTTTATAATAGGATTATCGCGGAGGGGAGCAGCACCGATCCTAACCAGTACCCGACCTTGCATAGAGAGTATGTCCATGGTAGTGGACAAATTATGTCGAGGGGCACGGAAGGGAACAAGAAGTGGGAAAGTTGATATCTAGACTATCCTAGACTTGGCACTAAAAGTAGTGCTACATACCATAACACGAGCTACGAGATCGCAAGCACTAAACGAAGCAACAAAAACACAGTTGCTTCTTGCTGTAGACTGCTTGACACTGACCATCTACAATTGGGCAGAGGCTGTGACAATAAAAATGAAATGCTAGCTAACAAAATGCAAGAAGGGAAAATTGAAGAAATTTGGTTATGGGTCTATCCTGGTATCATTCTTCCTGGAACGACTACCAATCTTCCAGCGTTAGGAGGTCATAGTCCCAACACCACCAGCGAGATAACCACGGATGGCCCGATGGGCAGCTCTGATTCCAAGGGCAGGGGGCAATCAATAGATGTCCTGGAGACCGGAGTTTTTTGATTGGCTCTGCCGACAGTTGATCATCGTCGAGGACTGGCCATACTCTGGTACAGGTTTTACTGGTGATCCGGACC
This sequence comes from Pinus albicaulis, assembly GCA_034641835.2. Lineage (NCBI taxonomy): Eukaryota > Viridiplantae > Streptophyta > Pinopsida > Pinales > Pinaceae > Pinus > Pinus albicaulis. The sequence goes on from CM076574.1 coordinate 887,213,438, forward strand.
TCCCACTCCTGGAGGGAGAGGATTGGGATGAATATTTGGGTAAGATTAATTTTTAATTTTCATGAGTGTTATGATTTTTTTTAATTATGTATGTTCTTACATTATATCCATGCATTTGCAGATGTTGGCCCAGAGAGACTTGCGGGCATGTCTCTGATAGCGAGGCGAATCCCTCGTGATTTAAAACCTCAGGGCGAAGAAGGCGAGGAGGAGGAGATCATGCGGAACCTAGAAGGGATCACATGTGGAATCCTAGACTATGCACGATTTGATGATGTTCCCTGTGCCTACCAGAGACATACCGTAGGGGTGCCAAGTCGCATTCACTGCTTGCTGAGGCGGCTTGTACAGGCAGTGACATGCTACCATGAGCATCACGCTGATTAGACACCTAGGCTTTATATATGTATATTTGAGAGACATGGTGTCTCAGGATGTAATATAAACACACATATTTTTTGAATTTATGATGCACACTGATCCAAACACGTGATATATATATATATATATATATATATATATATATATATATATATATATATATATTCCTACATGGATCTTTTTCATATGATGATGATTTTACAAATTACGCAAATGTCTATCTAATACAATGTTGGCCACTGCATTAGTTAATGCATTCATTCATCTAGAAATATGTTGATATGTGATAAAATCAAAATGTCTTTCCAACAAATGAATACGTAAATACAATCTCAGAATGTATGGGTTTCTGAATGAATAATGACCATTGAGTTGCAGAACAACAAGTTGTGAATCTAGATTTACAAGCAATGCATGTATGCCGAGGTTGATTGCCTCAGTTAATAGTTCAAGGACAACACTATATTCAACGACATTTTTTGTAGTCCATCCTAGACAAATATCTTGTAGTTCTATCAACTCACCAATAGGATCATAGATTACCCAGGCTGCTGAAGACAAATTCCTGGTACTGCGAGAAGCACCATCTGCAAAACCGACATAAGGGGTAATAGACATCTACACAAATAAGCAAGACCCAATAAGCAAGAAAATGCTCGCAAAGCACACCAAATCAAAACATGTACACAAATGAAAAAAACACCTATGTACATAAATCATGCATGAATGACTCATGCATAATATTTTTTGAGATACAACCTATTTCTAGGTTGTTCTAGAGGATGACCTTCGTAATCAATGAGCTCATAGGCCCCATTCTACAACACTCGTTTAATAATGTAAGACCCATGCCACATGGGTTGAAATTTTCCTACCCCCAGCTTATCATGAGCTTGGTCGTATAGGAGGACGAGATCTCCTTCAACGAAAGAACGAGGGGAAACTGATTGGTCAAAATGAGCTTTGACCTGCTTTTTCTGTGCTTCAATAACCAGAGCAGCAAAGCAGCGTGTTTCATCCAATCGTTCTAAGTAAATAAGGCGCTCTTCTTCTGGTGAAGTGTTGGGCAGTAATTCAACAGCCAACTTGAGCGAAGGTATTTCACACTCAATTGGAAGAGTAGCATCCAGACCATAAACCAATTGAAAAGGGGTGAATCCGGTTGCACTCTTAACTGAGGTTCGGTATGCCCAAAGAGCTGAAAATAACATGAGATGCCAATTGGATTTGTGGATCCCAATCATACATTGAAGCATGTTAACAAAAACTTTGTTCAAAGCTTCTACCTAGCCATTGGCCTGAGGATAGTATGTCATTGAGGTCTCGTGACGCATACCCAACTTAGAAGTCAACTCTGCCACCATATAGTGCCAAAAATGGGAACCATGATCAGTAATGATGGCTTGAGGGACACCAAACCTAGTAATAATGTGATTGAATATGAATTTTTCAGCTATATTACCATCAACGGCAAGTGTAGGCATTGCTTCAGCCCATTTGGTGAAGTAGTCCACGGCTACGATAATATAAGCATGACCCCCCGACCGAGTGAGGGTTACACGTCATAAAATTGATGCCCCACTTCGCAAAGGGACCAATGGTAATGACAGAATGAAGAGATACAGATGGCGCATGCATCTTTCGTTGATAAACCTGGCAATCATTACATGTACGAACTGCGACAATGCAGTCTTTGAATATAGAAGGCCAAAAATAACCAACACGAAGAATCTTTTGTGCAGTAGCATATCTAGACATGTATCCACCACAAGCGCCACTATGAAAATAATTTAGGGCTTTCTCAGCTTCCTTGAGAGTCAAAAATCGACAGAGAATGGAATCCACTACGACACGATAGAGTGTATCCCCGACTATACGATAAGGTTGCGATTGATGACGGATGCGTCGGTGGGCATCCTTCGTCAACTCAGATCTGAAAGTAGAAGTCTAGAGATAAACGATGATATCACGGTACCACAGATCAAGGGTGCTAATCAGGAAAAATGTATCATCTGGAATGTATTCCTCAAAACGAGACGCAGAAGAGTCTGAAGGAAGTACTAGTAGAAAATGGCTAATTAATTACTAAAAAAATGACTAAAATCTGCATATAAACGACTATTTTTCAGTCGGTGACCAATAGTAGCTAATTTACAGTATATTATAACACGACCAACTTTTAGTCGTTTTTAGCTTAGTCATTAATTGGTTATCTCAATTTTGTTGTCTAGTAGTATATTTGGTCATTAATTTAATCATTAATTTGGTCAGTGATTTGGTCATTAATTTAGTCATTGATTTGATCATTAATTTAGTCACTGATTTGGTCATTAGTTTGATCATTGATTTAGTCATTAATTTAATCTTTGATTTGGTCATTAATTGTCACAATTAATGACCAAATATACAAAAAAATATATTACTATATGATCACCTGAGAAAACCAATTAATGACCAAATAAATATGACCAAAATGTTGGTCGTGTTATAAGATACTATAAATTAGCTACTAATAGTCATATATATGCAAGTTTTAGTCATAGTTCGAGACCAATTAATGACCAATGAAATATGACTAAATTTTGGTCGTGTTATAAGATAATATAAATTAGCTACTAATAGAAATTTAGTCGTCATTTGTAATCACAAATTTATCATTTGCAGTAGTCATTTAACTTTTTTGATAGTTTCATATTCATTATATAAACGACTAATAAATAATTTCAACCACATAAATTATATCATATGAAATGTTAAAGTATTACATTATGGGTTTCCAACTTAATATTGGTTGGACTACAATTTACACAGAAAATGATGTTTCATCACTTCAAAACATTATCATTGTGTTGTCAAGGCATTGTATTCACAAACTCGGAAGACTTGACCATCAGTCTTTATATGTGTGTCTTATGTGGGATATTGGCTCTAAGGGTATCAACACACTAGTTCTCCTCTCTCTCTTTTTGCATTTGTCACTCCAATGTTATTGCTCCCCTCTTTTTTCAATTCCTGCTTCTTACCATCAATACTGAGTTCATTTTATGAAAACAAAAGAAGATACAACATAGAGTGTAAGACATGAAAGACAATGAACACTATAATATAAACTAAATTAGACTATAAATAGTTTATACGACATATACCTCAACATCAGCAATGTCAAAGCCATTTTGCCCCATACAAGTAAAATCTCGAACAAATTTTCTTCATTGGGGCGATAATGGCCACTATAATGTGGCTAGATAATTTGTATAAACCAAGCAAATAAAATGTCACCATATATAGAACACCTTAGTAACTTAGTATTAAAAGTTCAAGGAAAGCTTAGAAAAAATCATGTCAACTAATTTATATGCTAAAAATCTCAAGCTGTAGATAACCTATGAAAACAAATAATATGAGGTGTGATGTTTAATCTTTGTCGTTTTATTCACAACAACATTTCGTTTTCTAACGCATGAACTTAGTCAAGTACATAAACAACATGTACTCAAATAACAACATGAAAGTAAAATTTTCTGATAGTCATGCAAATATTTTAACACAAAATAGCTATAAGGATTCCAATCAATATAGTGTAATACTAATTTCATCTTCAAGCTTTGGTTTTTGTTTAAATGAAAATGATATTAAGTATTTTCAACTTCATAGTTAAAAGACAAAAAAAAAATAAGAAGGAAACATCCAAAATACAATCAAACAATAAAGAGAGGATATCATGGAATGTAAATTGCAATTATAAAAAAATTGTTTACTTGTCCACCGATGTCGTGTATGGAATTCCTAAAACATTTGCTTGCCCAAAATAACCATGAGGTGAAATAATCACAACATTAAAAACCATAATAATTCCTACTATAAACATTTCCAAAGTCGATGGCTCAAGTGGCTAAGTGATCTCTAACAACGAATGAACCATATCCAAGACGTGATATGCATTGTTTCCCCATCCTTTTTCCAATCACATTTCCTGTAACATGCCCACAACAAGGTCAAGTAACAATCAAACAAATACATTGACACTTGTTTTTATCTTTTATATCTATAAATTTTGAATCTAATTTGTTTCTGTTACAACTTTGTTGAGACCACCTACTCTACAATCAAAAATAGAAAAGGAGCCATTAGTCATACCTACCCATGGTCTCTTGTAGGAATGATAGAAGAATAGGTTGAGCCATTAATTAGAATTGAAAAAATATTGAGGAAAGACAATTCATTATCTAGTTAATCAATTGCACATTGAACCCTATATGGATGAGTAGCCCTAAAGAAAGCCAGTTTTCTCTATCATATGCCTTGGAAAGACAAAATAACTAACATTGCTTGTAATTTTTCGGTTTGATGTTATAAATTCCTTCTTGGGCTACTCCTATTCCATAATGGATTTGTTTCCCAGGAAGGATGAAAATTTGTTCTAATGACACAAAATCAGCTTAGTGTATTTTGACCCTACATGCACTAATTTTTGCAATGATTTTGTAGATGCAATTACATAGTGATATGGGTCTGAAATCATCTCATTCTTGTCTAATTTTTGGGATTAAAGCCTGAAATGTTGAATTGAAATCTCCCAAATCCTGCATGTGTATTTTAATTTGTCAGAAATTCTTAGTTGCTCTGTTTTAAGGAAGTCATAGAACCCCTAGAAGAATTATATTGTCCTACGAAGTGGCTGAGGGTTCTCATACTTTTGGAAACAATGCAAAAAAATTTGTAATTTTTCCTTTGATGTTTGATCCATCAATGCCTCATTACCCACCTCACCTATAAAACTGGGGAAATATGAAGTCATATTTAACTATCACTCTTAAATTTATTCTATCGTCCTCTTTATAAATTCCATCAAAATGGTCTGTTGATGAGAAAATTTCTCCTTGAGATGAGACACCTTCTCATGAGGAAAAGTTCGTTGATAAACACCATCTTGAGGAAATTTTTCATTATAATTATGAGATGTTGAAGAGAGAAAAGATTGGTTATTTAGTAAAGGATATGCACAAATGTTAGTGATTTGGTACAAGGAAAGACATGGGCAATAAGAGAATTGTGGAGATTCCTTACAACTCTTTTCCCAAATGTGACACGTGAGGATGTATGCTTATTAAAAAACTATATTTGAGAATGTGCACCATTTTGAAGTCAAGACTATTTTGGATGTAGGTGCAAGAATTTTGACACGGGCTCCTGCACCCGACCCGACAGTCCACCTGCTTACCTATGACTACGATCTATGCGCTTCCCAGCTTGTCAACTGCAGTTGCTCCAATTCTCAGTCATATTGTGCCTAATGACATGTCACTGTGACTTCAACTAGGCTACTCAACCGCATGTGTGGTGGCTACTAAACCTGCAGTGACATAGGTCTAGCTGGCTATGATAGCACTCCTCCATCCACAAACTAATTATGTTGACAGTTTCCCTTCTATCGGTCATTTGTGTGTCTTTTCCCTAGCGATTTCTCAACGGATGAGTGGTGTCGACTAGTCTAGCACACGTTGCTTCCTTCTTAGTGAGTTGCCACCTTATGCTTCTTGTGGTTTTGTTTTTTTCGAGTGTGGCCTTGCGTGCAAGCCAGAGTTCTTCCACCAATGACTTTTGACAATACCTTCCCACCTCTCCTAGCAAAATACTCTCGAAACTACGTGCTTCTTCGAGGTGATGCTTGTAGATCCTTTTCTGCCAACCAAAATGTCGCCCACCCCCTTCTTCGCGCAGTTTTATTTTCCTATTAGCAGCATGGTTTGACCCTTATTTCAATCACTTTGTTTTTGCCATGATTGACACAACCTTGTCACTTGTTGAAATTCAACATTTGTAGTCTTCCCACCTCTGTCACCTGATGAGTATGAATTCTTAAACTCTCTTTTGTCATTATCCAAAACATTTATTTCTTGGACACACAATTTTTCAAATAAAGGTTTTTTTTCAGCATAAGTCCTTGTCAAAGTTTCATCTCTCATACAAATTGGCATCCGGTCAGAATTGCAACCTAAAATCAGGCATACACCTATTCTTCTATTACTCGGAGATGTGAATGGTGGAATATCTGCTAGATCACTCTTAGCATATGGCAGAGGCTGAGCCCTCCCTCCTATTCCCTTTCCAAGACCTCCCTTAGGACCAAGAGTCAAGTGGTCATCATCAGAAGCTCTGTGTGTTGAAGCGCTTGGCATAGACCGATTTTCAAATTGAGTCCAATCCACAATCCGAGCATCTTGACTGGTGAAGCCATAGTCACGTGGTCCCATATGGGGTTGTGGCCCTTTAATCCTACCCATATGTGGAATTGAACCCATTTGTGCACATGCCATGTAAGGTGGCATCGCAGGTCCTCTCACACCATGATCAAGTGGTGTCACAAGTCTCCGACCTGCATGTCCCATATTGGCATGTCGAGAGAGACCTCCCTGTCCATGTAGTTCTTGCACAACATCCTGATGCACTTCCTCTATTTTCTTGTGGCCCTCGACCTTCCACCTTTGTTTCCATCCATTCCTCCTCAGATCAATCAGATCCTTCAACATGAACCTCAGCCTAGAGGGAAGCCCTTGGCTATTATACATTTTTTTTATCCTATAAAAGTAAGCATCAATATGTTCCTTGGCCTTTGAATGGTCAATCATATGACCAATAGTGCTCATCAGTTTGCACAAAGCTTCAACATTTTCATCCTCTGCATGCTAAAATTCACCAATTAATTTCCTAATGAATGCATGCATAATTCTTTCGGTCATCATACTTTCTTTATAAATCTCACCAATAAACCTTATATTTCCTAGCATTCATCATTGTGCTACAATCGCCTTCTCTCGTATTTCTTCTACTGAAAGGCTTTTTTCACCATCCTCTTCTTCTTTCTTAGCCTCTGCCTCTTCTCTTTCATCTTTTTCAAATTCTTCCTGACATTTTTTCAAAAGAACTCACTTGAAAACAACCTTCTCATTATCTTTACAAAATTCTGGTAATCCTGCAGCAAGATGAAAACAGAATTTTGCATACATTTAACAAAAAGTCGACTCCATCAAGGATTTGTCAAATATTTGAGATATTATACAATGAAGACATGATGCAGAGTCAATTTTCACTTCTTTGACCGGTTCAAAAAAAATTTCAAAGTTTTGGGGCATTAATTTATTAAGGATGGATTTAATTTGTCATTTTTTCAACTGAGCCTCATCAGAAACCTCGCCCACTTCATATCGGTTCTCTGATTTATGAATTGTGGGCAGAGAAGGTTGTGGAGGAGGAATCAAACCTTTCTACGAACCAGAAGCATGCTGCCACCTATCAGCATCAAAATTATTTCTCACTAGTCCAACTTGTGGAAATTGTGCTTGCACATAAGGCCCTCCAGGAAGGATGTCATTCATACTCATTTGTGCTGCACAAGTATTTCTTGCAAAGCTAGTATTATAACTTTGGCCAAGTTGAAACATAGAAGAGGAACCACTTAGACCCGCATCCATCCACATATCACAGCCATAAGCAAAAGCATCCACCGGCTTGGCCCATCTATCATCATCCAAACTGGCCATATTTCTCCTACGATGTTTAAGTAGATAATTCCCACTCGGCTGCCTTTCAAGACCTTTTGCAGTGCTTTCTAATGCAACAACCTCTCCTACATGACTTTCAAGTGCTTGGGAATTTCCAAGTAATTCAACAGTGTCTAGACAAATTTCAAAATGATTTGGTAGATCTTTGCACTGATCCTTGATTGTCAAAAAAAATCACGGGAGTACTTTCTATCTCCTGAACATTTAGTAACTAAAATAGCTACTTGACTCATAGGAGTTGAAATCTTATATGCATCTTCCCAGTCATCCACTTCTTTTAGGGCTTTCTTCTCAGGCTCTTTTGAGGAAGTCTTACTCTTGACAACATCGGTCACTACTTTGGATGGTTCTAGAAGGTTCACATCTTCCTCCTTCTCCTCTTGAACCTTATAAGCATTATATAAATCACCAGTGGGAGCTACAAAATTTTCCTTACTGAAAAAATATTCTTTTTTTTCTTCTTTTTGACAACTACCTTGGCAACATCACCAATATTTGCAAGATTATTCTTCATAGAAACATTGGAAGAACTTTTATTCTCCTTTTTGGAAACTGCTACCCAAAATGTTGAAACTCTTGGTGCCTCTAAGCTAGTTCTTATGTCAGAGAAACCTCCAAAAAGTGCACCAGAAAGGGAAGCATGTGGAATTCAATGAGGAGGGGGCAGATCTCATGGTTAGATGCCCTAAACCAGTGATAGTATCCATAGTGATTGGGCAACAAACTTGGAGCGAGAGTTTGTCAAGTATTGGGTCAAAGTGATGACTATTGTGTGGATCAGTTTGACAGGCATCTTGAGGAGGCCTTAGGAGTTGTTTGGAAGAAAAATTTGGAAAAGGAATGTCAAATTGATCTTCATTGCTACAGTATCGAAACAAAGGAGGTGGTGATTTCTTGCCCAAATCATATTATGATCTTCTAATCATGGGCCTATCCATACACTCAAACATGAGATCCACATCAGGTAACAAACCAAGATACTGTTCCAGGAGCTACAACAATCCCCAAATTTTAAACATCATTATAGAGGGCTAAGGAAGCCCATCCTTACCTGAAAGGAGGCTAACCATATTAGATGGTTTGTAGGATATCTAACTTACAATCAAGGAGAGTACAAAATTTTTCAACCAGATGGTGGCTTTCATGTCCCTGCAACAACACTTTGTAAATATCCCAAGTAGTAACTGAACTTCGTAGTGCCCAAATTCCTTCTATGTCAGCTAGAGGAACCAACCCTCTTACTTTAGCATCAATTATAGCAAACTTCTATTTCATCCAACAATATCTACTTAAAGTAGAGATGATGTTGGCAATCAACCTTTTGATGCAATATCTCAAATTGCATAAGCATTTTTTAGGCATGCTACTCAGATGAGTAGTTGTAACTTCTAAAGAGTCTAGACATGCATTTTGGTGCATTTTCATGTGTTATTTTGAAATAAACTTACAGTCAGAATTAAAACTCTCCCACCTGCTTATCTTGGATCTTACTAATGAGACCCTTTCCAAACTGATTCATGAAATCTACAAGTGGTAAGTGAGCACTATTATAGACATTTTTAGATATTTCTAAAGCATATCAGGATAGGAATTTATTGTTATATTTGAGAGTAACTATTGGTGTTCATTCAACACATGAAACAGAGGTAGTTGGACATGATCAAGGTAACAATGTTGCAGTGCTATGGATGAATGCGCCAAAAGATAAATTGATACCCATTGCGGTTGAAATTTCTGCAAATCCTTTTGTAGGACAAAAAGTGTATGCGATTGGGAATCCATTTGGTTTGGATCGCACCTTGATGACTGTTATCATTAGTGGGCTTTCCAGGTAGATAATTTCAGCTGCAACTGGCCATCCAATACAAAATGTAATTCAGACAGATGGTAAAGGACCATTGGAGGCCCTCTTCTTGATAGTTCAAGAAATTCGATTGGCATAAACACTTCTATGTACTCTCCATCAGGAGCATTACATGGTGTGGGATTTTGAATTCTAGTAGATCTGTAAGTGTCATTGTTGATCAATTAGTAAATTTTTCGGAAAATTACTTGACCCATTTTGGGTACTAAGTTTGCACTAGATGAGTCTGTTGAGCAACTGAGTATCACTAGAGTTCTGGTGCTTAATGCTACTATAGATGGAGCAACTGGAAAAGCTGGACTGAAAACAAAAAAATGAGATGCTTATGGCCAGCCTGTCTTGGGAGACATCATTACAGCTGTAAATGGGAAGAAAGTATGCATTGGAAGTGATCTCTATAGAGGACTTGACCTAGTAGTTTTTAAGGTAGGAATTTTAGTTCCTCAAGGGTGGGGTCCTTCAGCATAATTGCATCTACCTTGGTCCTATCATCCAAAAGAAAAAATTAATCAACAAAGAGTAAATATGTGAAGTTTAGGGAAATTCCTATTTGTATAGTTGTCAAGCTTATAATTCTTTTTTACTCTATTATAACTCTGTTGAGACCACCTACTCTACAGTCAAAAATAGCAGAGGAGCCATTAATCATACCTACCCACGGTCTCTTGTAGGCATGATAGAATAATAGGTTGAGCCATTAATTAGAATTGCAAAGATATTAGGGGAAGATAGTTCCTTATCTGGTTAACTAATTGCACATTGAACCGTATATGAATAAGTAGCCCTAAATAAAGCCATTTTCTCTATAATATGCCTTGGAAAGACAAAATCACTAACATTGCTTGTAATTTTTTGGTTTGATGTTATAAATTACTTCTTGGGCTACTCCTATTCCATAATGGATTTGTTTCCCAGGAAGGATGCAAAATTGTTCTAATGACATGGAATCAACTTAGTGGATTTTGACCCTACATGCAATAATTTTTGCAATGATTTTCTAGATGCAAATACATAGTGATATGGGTTTGAAATCATCTCATTCTTGTATAATTTTTGGGATTAAAACCTGAAATGTTGAATTGAAAGCTCCCAAATCCTACATGTGTATTTTAATTTTTCAGCAATTCTTGGTTTGTTTGAAGGAAGTCATAGAACCACTAGAAGAATTCTATTGTCCTGCGAAGTGACTGAGGGTTCTTATACTTTTGGAAACAATGCAAAATTGTTTGCAATTCTTCCTTTTATATTTGATCCATCAATGCCTCATTACCCACCTCCCCTACAAAATTGGGGAAATGTGAAGTCATCTTTAACTATCTCTCTTAAATTTATTCTATCATCCTCTTTACAAATTACCTCAAAATGGTCAGTTGATGAGCAAATTTCTCCTCGAGATAAGACACCTTCTCATGAGGAAAAGTTCGTTGATAATCAACATCTTGAGGAAATTGTTCATTACAATTATGAGATGTTAAAGAGAGAAAATATTTGCTATTTAGTAAAGGCTATGCACGAATGCTAGTGATTTGGTACAATGAAAGACATGGGTAGCGAGGGAATTGTGGATATTCCCTACAACTATTTTCCAAAATGTGACACGTGAGGATGTATGCTTATTAAAAACTATATTTGAGAACATGCACCATCTTGAAGGCAAGACTATTTTGGATGTAGGTGCAGGAAGTTTGATGCAGGCTCCTGCACCCGACCCGACAGCCCACCTGCTTACCTATGACTACGATCTATGTGCTTCCCTACTTGTCAACTGCAGTTGCTCCAATTCTCATTCGGATTGTGCCTAAAGGCCCATCGCTACGGCTTCAACTAGGCTACTCGACCAGGTGTGGTGGCTACTAAACCTGCACTGACACAGGTCTAGCTAGCTCTGATAACACTCCTCCATCCACAAACTATGTCGAAAATTGCCCTTCTATTGGTAATTTGTGTGTCTTTTCCCTCGCTATTTCTCAACAGTTGAGTGGTGTTGACCAGTCTAGCCCGTGTTGCTTCCTTCTTAGCGATTTGCCACCTTATGCTTCTTGTGGTTTTGTTTTTTTTTAGTGCAGACTTGCATGCAGGCCACAGTTATTCCACCAATGACTGTTGACCATACCTTCCGACCTCTCCTGGAAAATACACTCAAAACTACGTGCTTCTTTGAGTTGATACCAGTAGATCCTTTTCTACCAACCGAAATGTCGGCCACCCCTTCTTCACACAGTTTTATTTTCCTATTGGTAGAAGGGTTTGACCCTTATTTCAACCACTCTGGTTTTTCCATGACTGACACAGACTTGTCACTTATGGATCATTTATTCAACCCCTATACAACATACAAATTGATCTATATGACCCTTTTTCAATCCTTAAAAAAATTAACAATTGCTTCAGGGCACTATACGATCGATTTACTTTGGTCCTAAAAAAATTGCTTTTGCACAATCACAATCAAACAAATTTTCAACAAGTTTGGAATGAATGAGTTGGGAATGTCATATATATATATATATATATATATATATATATATATATAAGTTAATAACACATTTTCTTTCAAGAAAAAAAGGAATAAGACCCATAGATGACAAAATTAGGTTCATATCAATCAGTGCAAAGCTTAACAATGCCCGACACAGGGCAGGGTTGTTTGAGCATATAAAATATGATAGGTTACAAAGCTAATAGGTTGTGTAACACTAATATTTTAGAGCCTTCTATTTAATTCAAGTATATCAGACCTTGTAGTTTGGTATTGTCGGAAATATATTTGAGCAAAAACTTAAAACTATGAAGGTTTCCAGCTAGTTAAATTTTTCTACATATGCCTCACATCATCAACCATGGAATCCACTATAAAACAACAATTTCCTAAAAAATAAGGAAAGCCTCTAATGATGAATGAACCAAATCATCATATCCTGAAATGGGTAGAGCCCAACATGCATAGTGCAGTAAAATATGTGCATATAAATGTGTGTTAATAGCATCCTAAATAAAATCTACCCATGAATAACTAGCCACTTTGATTAGGGAAAAGTATAAATTTAAAGATAAAAGGGGTTAAGAGATCCCTTGCATACACCTACGAAGGTGTGCATGAAAGAAGGGTTCGAAACTCTAAAATGAAGATGATCTAAAAACCCTAGTCTTGCAACCCTTGGGGAAATGTCATTGGCCATTAGTCTAACAAATCGACTAATTAACCCAAAAAATTCCACCACTAAGCAATTCCCTTGATCAAAATAGTAAAAATTGAGCCTTACTTGGAAGCTCTAAAAGGAAGAAACCTTAGAAAAGATGATTTTGAACCACTTCTGAATCAGCATTGCAGTGTGCCATTGAACATGGGTGAAACCCGAGGAAAAATTTTAGAAAACCCTTGAAGAAATGAGATAGTCCAAAGAGGCAAGTTCACACCTACTCTGATACCATGTTGAGATTACAAGAGAAAAACAAGGATTGAATGTAAACAACCAAAAAAGCATAAACACAAAGAGGAGAGAAGATGAACCCATGAACATGAGAAACATGAGATATAGGTGCCCATAAGCTAAAGAATCACATAAGACAACACTTAGCTCATGACAAAAGAATTTGTGATGAAAATAATGATGACAAAGCTAGTACTAAGGAACTCACCAAAGCCAAAGAAGATCTTGGAATGTTAATAGTGAGGACATCTTGACAAATTGAGGATAGATGTAGATATGGCTAGTGGGGTGCTAGCTCCAAGGAAGCTGACTACGTTGGCCTTAGCCTAAAATAGTATATATTCAAAAAAATACAATAAAATGTTGTGGTTGCAAATGTGTAGACTTATAGCCTTGATTACATGTAAGGTTGGTAAGAGGCCACAATTAAATATTACACCATCATTTCAATATTTTATAGGTATTACAAGTCTCATGACATTCACAAAGAAAGAAACGTTGCAAAGGAAGGATAGATGTAGAGATGGCGAGGAGAATGATAAAAGGTAAAATCTATCAAATAATTTTTAAGTTGAAGCAATTAGTACACCAGTGTATTTTTTTGATAGAAATACAATGATAATTGCAAGTAATGTTACACCTAAAGAAGCATGAAGTGATGAGAAACCAGGGGAGAGTCATCCCAAAGTATTTCTTTGCAATGTCTGTGTACTTGTTTCTCAAAAAAGTACATAAGCACGAGGATAAAGGTTAGAAGTATTTTTGATAGGGTACAATGGAGAGTCTATGGGATATCATATTTTTTATTTGGAAAAATATACACTCAACAGAGATGTTATATTTGAGGACGACTATATCCAAGGTAATTCAATGCACTATCAGACCCACCATTGCCATGGTTGTAAGATTCCTTGCAATAGATTTCTGGGTTTACATGAAATTTTTGTTCATATCTATGTGAAACAATTTGTCTGGGTGCACTATCAGCCCCACCATTTCCCTGGTTGTAAAATTCCTTGGAATAGCTTTCTGGGTTTATGTGAAATTTTTGTTCATATCTACGTTAAACAATTTGTCTGGGTACTACTGTAGGTGATTTACTAACAATTTTAATTCAGAAGATACTCATATTAAATGACATGCACCAAAAATAAACCACCCAAAGTTCAAACTGACATATTGCAAGCATAAGATTCACACAGGACTGCCAAATATAACTCAAAAATAGGAGTAACAAATATTCAGAAATAGGAGTAACGAGTATTCATATTAATTCCCATAATGACATCCACTACAGCCAGAAGACTACCAATATTTTATGCAGTCAATAAACACATGTAAATAAGGGAAACTGAGTATAGAAACCTGGGACTGGTGCGTTCCTTTTGTTGGTTGCTAGATGACTGTCTCACACGCAATGAAGAGTCCAAAAGTTCATTTTATGCCCAGATGTTTGCATTCACCCGTACCAGAGATAAGGAACTCGTGTTTCCCTTAGTAAGCAACAGTAAATACACGACTTAGTGATGTCAGGACCTCTGGATAGTATAAACTCAAACTCATTTAGCTTATACGCAGCCTTAGAGTAATTTTCTTGGTCGTTGCAAGGGTGCACAACAACTATTATATGGTTAGGAAACTCGTGCTAATCAATATGATTACTCAGCCCTTCTCAACATATTCGTCCAGCAGATGTAATGTGTAATATAGGCCCTTAAGCTCAGGTAGATGGAGCCCAACAACTCCAACCAGAACTGAGAACTTGTAAATGTATGTCTCAGCTAGTAAAAGAATGTAGCTCGACCAGAAAAATAAAAGGGGACTCGTGCAATGAAATATTAAAGTTTCCTTTCTATCCCATAGAAACTCATACGATGCCGCCCAAAAATTCGAGCTGCTGCAGATTGGTAGTCGTGCCTACTTCTTCTTCACACTAAACCAAAAAGAGCAGATCTGGCTCCCTTTCCCTTGGCGTTTGAAGAGGCAAGAGATGGAAATAGAATCCCTTCTCCGTAATGACCCTCTCCTCCTGTGAAATCAAAGATTCATCCTTCACACTGATTCTAGGTAGGTTAATCTACCATGTCCTTTGTTCATTCAATAATTAGGAAGCAACACTCTAGCATGTCTCTTTGTTTCTAGACCCACTCTAGGGCTAAAGGGATCATCTCTGTCCGCAGAGAGGATTTACTTGCTTAACAGACTGTACGGAGATTACAGCAGCTTCTTTCAGCCTCGAAAACCGTGCCAACTCAGCCTCGAAATGCATGCCGCACAATGTTGCTGTACGGACCTCGAAAAACGTACCCACTGTTGTTGTATGGAAATATGCCTTAAAAACTGTGCTGAATTATTGTTGTACGGACTTCTGCCTTGAAATGCATGCAACCTCTCCTTGTTGTACGGATTTGCTGAACTGCTCCTCTCCTTCTCTTTCTCAAAACCATAAATGTCTCCAGCTCTCTTCTCCTCCTTCTCTCAATCTGGTCATGAAAGAATGAATGACCTTTTCCCTCATTTTCCTCCTTTAACCTAACCCTAAGTGACTTTTGGGGAATCCCTAAATATAATGGTTGAGATAGCTTTAGATCTAGGGCTGAGATTAAATGTTCATTTAAATATCACTTTCTATTTTTTAATTCACCCCACTTTAATAAAGACCCACTTAGTCATTTATTTCCAAAGTCACTTTTCCCATTCTAATTTCACATTGACTTATTAAAGTCACTTTAAAATTAGACTTAGTAACTTTATCACTTAAAGTCACTTTTAAATTATATTTGACTTTATAACTTTATAAAGTCACTTTGGGAGAAAAATTAAATTCTTTTGGACACTTTTCCCTAGGCCAAAGATTAAAGCCTTAGGGAACCACCTGCCCTCCAGTAACCAAATTTCAACAAACCCTATTATAAACTGAACCCTTAAAATTGGAATGATTCCTAGCTAGGAGAACGTTCATCCTTCACCATGAGGTAAATTAGAAGGCATGGCTGTTATTACATTTCATTCTCATAAGCTCCTATTTGTTTTATCTCTTTTGATTTTCACATTGTTAAATAAGGAGGATTGAAGGTTGATAGCATGTATATGTTCGCTCTCAACATTAAGTGCTTCATGGGCACTAACACCTGGAACTTGTTTCGCTTGTGAAGGGTTTCACTGGAGTTACTTTTGGAAACAGGGGAAGCTGACAAAACCAAAATGAATTGAAGAACGAGGTCTCATCCTTATCAATTTTTTCAGGTAAATAAATTCGGGTTTGTAAAATCCTTCTATCAAACAATAACTAAATTTCTTCAGATTCATTTTCTTAGAGGATTTCTCATCACGGAGCATAACATTATACTTGATAGCATAGATTGAAGAAAGGAGAAAGAAACAACAAGCACTAAGCGCTCACATATTTTAATAATAAAAATAGAAAACAATACAAACTTATACAAAAATGGGCTAATTATATGATATCAGCCATAATAAATACAAATATGATTGGTTTTGTTTAGCTTGGTACAGATGAGAAGGGTTTCGTTGGAGAAGGTTGGTTGGTCAGAAATCCATTTATGAACTTAATGCTGCTGCTACAGTAGAAGGTTATTTTTAAATGAAAATGAGGCTAATAAACCTGTAAGTAGTATTTTGAACTAGTTCGTTCACAGTTTTCGTAAATTAAACACAAGTTTAAAAAGTGTGTGATGTGATTTAAGTTAAAAATATTGTTCACCGTATCGATGTCCATTAGGAAACATGAAATTCTATGGTATGATACACAATGAAATTCCTTCGTTGGATTTTTTAAGAGAGACAGGCGTGCTATTCTATCATCATGGTTAAGGGTAGTTTCACATTTATATTTTACATGCCCTTTTCCATGGGATGGGGTACCTCATGTTATCCCCATAAAAATGTGGATGAATTGTGTATTTAGAATACATAATCTCTCAATATTATTTCATGAGTTTAATAGAGGTTTTAGGTAAATGTATGTATGATGGTCTAAGAGTAAAAGGGCTTGTAGTAATTTTAAGGTAGGAAGACATATTGATGCCCTCTGTCTCTCTTTGGTGTTTTTAAGTGAAACTTCTCTTGATTGATGGCCCTTAGACCCAAATTATATAGAATGAGCATTGGTTGAACATCTACGTTGGCAGAAATCATTTATGACATATAAACTAAAGATGTAGACTCCACATCAAAGCCAAAATTAATTTAGGGGAATTGATTAGAGTTACCAAAATGCTTGACAAAGGTTATGAACTATGATTGGGTCAAATCATGTTGAAATTTTAATATTTAGATTTAATGAGATAGGTTTGTGCATATTGTACTTATTTCATATGAGCATGTGATTTCATTTCAGTTATTGTATCATGGGAATATAAGAGGGAACATAATCCTTTTCCTTTTTTATCATTATCAATTTATCCTTCCCATGGCATTAGAGGTTTCCTTTATTCCCCAATTTTCCTTTATAATTTTTTTGTCTTATTTCATGTAAAATTCAAAGTGAGGAACTATGAACTGTTTCCACCTTTTAATATGGCTAACCAACGGTTTCTGGTATACATCTTTGAATACCCCTAGGGTAATTCAGTTACAGAGAGAAATACTAGAAGAAGAATTTTTGTGAGGATTTACCTCACTCAAAAGTTGAGTTCCCGGTTGATCCCGATGAAGAAAACCCTGCCCTGGGGAGGCACTGCATAGTTCCAATGCTGGACCTTCCAGACTCTGCGTCACCCCATCCAGTCTAAGCATTCAACCTCAACCAAGTCATTTTTCCTCTCTAGACCCGGAGGAACAACCTCCTGGTGTCACTTTCCGGATCCCAGCCTCCGAAATTGATCTACAAGAAAAATTCTGGAAACCCTCCTCTGCCTCTGCGCTGCTTCTGCGATAGTCTTACGTAGTCACTGCATTAGCCCTCCTTCCTTCAATTTTGGCTTGGTTAGATCACCTTTTCCACTCTCTCACTGATGCTCCACCAATTGAGAAAATATCTTCATCTCCAGATGCTATCTTTGTCCCTCACTGCTCAGATCTCTAGCTCAAATTTCTCAGCAAACCTCGCCCCAAAAATTTCGAACTCTAGATCAATTCGGTGTGTCTTTCCAAATGGCTCTCAAGCCTTCCTTTATAGTCTTCTCGTTGATACATCAACGACCGAGATTATATCTCTAATCAACAGCTAAGATTATAACATGACTTGATCTCTACCTTTTCTAGATTATTATCACTTTGTTTTATTAATTTCTTTTAATTATTTAATTTCCCTAAGTTTAGACTTAGGGTCTCCATTAAAATAATTAATTATTTTAATAAACCATTAACCAAGTGGAATTTTCACAAACGGTTTATGGGTTCTTTGGAATACTAGTGTCTAAGCCTCTCCACAAAATTTGGGGCTTAGATCACTTTATGAGGCTACAAAAATCAACAAATAGGATGAGAAAAGAACAGGAAACTAAAGGAAGAAAAGATCAAATTCTGAAATCTGATTTTTCGGTTCCATCCTCTCACACGTGTGAAATTAGGGCATCGATTCTGCTGCAACAAAGATCGAATTATTGTCACCTAAAGAAGTCAAGTTTTTTATTAAAAGGAATCAAATTTGGAAGCAAATTCTAAGTATAAAGAAGCACCTTGTGTGAAGGAAGAAGGAGCAACATCTTGCCATATTCCACCCACACGTGCAATCTAGGGTTTTTGCAGTTAGGCTGAAATTGGAGATCTGAATTTGTGAATTTGAAGCAGATTTGACCCAAATTGAGTTGGGTTAAATATGAAGAATAAAGTTCATATAAGGAAAGGTTGACTTGGACTTGGAGGGGCCTTTGTCTTGGCTCTTAGGTCTTGGAATTCTACATTTGAAGATTCTATAAGAAGAGAAATTTTTTTGTGGGTTTTCCACTCAAAGGGAGAGGTTTTGCCCCTCACTAGCAGCCTATATTTTGTGTCCTCTTGTTCTTTTGATCTTCATAGTTTTGTAGTTGTTTGATGATAAGAACACAATAATAATCAAGTAAAGAAGAATATCACTACAAGTATATAGATTTAATTAAAAGAACATCACAAGCAATTATCAAAATAAAAGAAATCATCCTAATCTAGTTGCCCTAGATTTCTCAATATGGAATCAGAGCTAAGGTGACAAGAACAAGAAAGGCATCTTGAAGACCATCCAATTGAAGAAAGATACATGAGGGCCGAGCATAAGGAAAGCATCGAGGAAGACATCGTCAAGGAAGCACCTAGTGGAAGACACCATCAAGGAGGTATCCTCATTTGACATGTAAGTACCTTATATCTAATGCCTCTAACCTACAAACCAAGTGATTTCTTTCTGCAAGGAGAAAAATATACTTGTTGGGACATAGAACTACCTTGCATGGAAGAATAGAATTGATTTAATTCTCATGGAGAATGAAGTTATTGAATATGTCAAGGGCTCAATCACCAAACCACCACAAGAGCAATCTCATGCACTATTGAAATATATCAAAGGAGAAATAAGGGCTCAAAGAATCCTCATTTAGTCAGTCAAGGATTCTCTCATTTCCTTCGTATCAAAGTTGAAGACATCAAAAGAGATCTGAAAAATTGGTAAATTATTTTTTTTGTTTTGCACTGCAGGGAAAATCATATCGTTAAGATCCAAACTATACAAGATGAAGGTTTCAAGGGAAGAAGGGGTAGCTTCATATCTCATGAAGGTATCTCAAATAGAATATCAACTACAAGAACTATGAGAAACAATGTCTGATCTAGAAATGACCACCCTTGTACTCAATGCATTACCAGATGAATGGGGGAAATTTGTATCAAGTGTGAAAATTCCCCTATCCGGAATCCTACTATAGCAACTGATTAGATTTCTTCTATTTGTTTAATTGAGCAAATTATTTATCGTGTGCTACGGTAAATATTAAAATAAAATACACTGCAGTACATAATAAAAATTATTCGAAAAGTAAATGCAAGGAAAAATGCTAGCACAAGTATAAACACATTAACACACTTATTTTTGGACAATTCTCCCCAGAAAAACCCAATGTGGGAAAACTGGTGCAACAGGTAAGGGTTTCTTTATTATTCTTCAGCTAAATCTCTTGTACAAAAATAAGCAGCAGAATAGACGAGGAATATTTGTGAGAAATTTACAACCAATTTTCTCACTCGCACCACAATGAAATTTTAACCTAGAGAGGCCTTGTACCTTCTCTGTGTTTCATTGCGCCAACCTTTGTGCAGTGACTACATAGTCTCAGCGTCACAACCTCTGTAATATCCCTGCCACTACGTCACTGCCTCTGTGATGTCCCTCCTCTGCATCACTTCCTCTGGTCTGATCCTGTACTCTCAACTCTTGTTGATGCTCTCTCTCTCCAACCTACAACTCTCCCTCTAATTCTATTTTCTCTTGCCAAACTTCAATCAGTGAGAAAATCAATCTTCTTGGGTAACTGAGTATCTGTCTGGTGTATTTTCCAAATGCCCCATCAAGTCCTTATAATGTTCTCATTGAGACTTCAATGATCGAGATTAAATCGATAATCAACGGATAAGATTAATTTGACTTGATCTTAGTCTTTTTCTAGAAGATTCACACCCTATTTTATTAAAACCTTTTAATTATTTTAATTTCCTAAGTTTAGACTTAGGGTCCCATTAAAAATAATTAATTATTTCCATAAAACAGAATCTGGGTGGAATTTCACAAAATTCTTTCTAGGTTATTTGGAATACATGTGCCTAAGCCTCCCCGCATAATTTGAGACTTAGATCACATCTGATGCTACCAGAAATAAACACTCCCTCTTAGCAAGGAATGTGCTCTAGCAATACAACCATCTCAAGTACTTCTCTGATTTGGCAACATCTCCCTCTGCGCTGTTGATGTCTGACACTGCTACCCACCAACACTGCGTTGTTTCTGACCCTGCTTACTACTGCCAACTACTACTATAGTGCAACTCTCTATTATTTGTTGATGCTATAACTGAGGACCCATATGCTACTAAAATAGATTATCAACCATACCCATCTTCTCCATGAACTGAATGAACTTATCTCTTCTTAGAGCCTTTGTGAGTACGTCTGCTACCTGATCTCATGTGGGGACATACTACAGCTTTATTGCCCCATGTTGAACACAGTCTATGATAAAATGACATCTGATAACTATGTGTTTCGACCAATCATGAGATACTTGATTCTCATATAGATTGATACAACTCTGATTATCACAATTAATACTAGCTAGTTCCATCGTCTTCCTGAACAAGCTCACAAGAAGCTTCCTAATCCATATTGCTTCGCATGTTGTTGTGTTGGCTGCCATATATTCTGCTTCAGTTGAGCTTAGTGCTACTGACTTCTACTTCCTGCTGCACCAAGAGATCATTCCTGATCCAACTTCACTGAAACAATACCCATAGGTACTCTTTCGCTCTGTTAAACTCCCTGCCCAATCTACATCTATGAACCTGCTCAATCTGACATCATCTCCTCGGGTGTATTTCAACCCAGAACCAACTGTTCCATGCACATATCTGAGAATGTGCCTCGCTGCTGCCCAATGTACCCTTTTTGGTTCCACCATGAACTGAATAAGGTTGTTGATAACAAAGCAAATGTCTGGCTTGGTGTTGACTAGATACATGAGTGACCCAATGAGATGTTTGTACAAGGTGGGGTCCACTTGTCCCCTTATGCATCTATTTTCTTCAAATTGGTGATCATAGGTGTCACCATGGATCGAAAATCTTGCATTCTGAACCTCTTTACAATTTCTGTGGCATATCTTCCTTGCCCTAAGAATATCTCTCCATTATTCTGCCATACCTCCAATCCTAGAAAATAATGCATCAACCCCATATCCTTCATGTCAAATTTTGCTTCAAGATTCTTCTTGCAGTCCTTTATGAGCCTAGGTGACCCAGTAAGAAACAAATCATCTACATATAGTAACAATATTAGTGGCTCATTCTCCACCATGAAATAGTGGAGATTGAGATCTGCATCACTCTTGATGAATCCCAACTGCTACAAGTAGATATTAATCTGACCATACCAAGCTCTGTGTGTCTGCTTGAGCCCATACAGGGATTTCTTCAATATGCATACATGAGTTCTCTTCTCATGGGTTTCAAAGCCTTTAGTTTGTTCTATGTACACCTCTTCTTCTATCACCCCATTCAAGAATATTGTCTTAACATCCATATGGTGAACCTCCCATCCTATTTGAGCTGCTATGGATATAACAGATCTGATGGAGGTGTATTTGGCTACAGGGGCGAAGGTCTCCTCATCGTCAATTCCTTCCTTCTACACATACCCCTTTGCCATGAACCTGCCCTTCTACTTCTCCATGCTACCATCTGTAGCGTACTTGATCTTGTAGATCCATCTTGATCCTATAACTGATCTATCCTCAAATCTAGGTACAACTTCCCAAACATCATTCTTCATGATAGAACTGTGCTCTTCTACCATGGCATCCACCCATACTTGGTGTTTTACGACTTCCTGAAAATTGGAGGGTTATTCTACATGAGCTACCAATACTTGGTTCTTTTCAAGTTGTCTACTATTAAATTTTGAAGATGTTCTATGCTTAGATACAAATATACTTTAATTTACTAGGGCACGATGAAAGTAAGATGCAGATAGAACATACCAATAGATTGATGGAAGACAAGCCAAAAATAGAGATAAAAAATGGTGGTGTTACGGCGATCAACAGGATGCTTCAACCAGCAAAGTCTTCATAAGTTCAGCCACCCACATGTGTCACACAACCCCAAGATCAAGAATACTCCATCAAGACGCTGCACCAAGAAGCCCTAAACGCAGAACCAAGAATGTTGCTCCATCACCATCCAAGAGAGAAGAAAATGCCTCCACAAAAATGTGTGTGTAAAATGAACTCCAAGTCTCTCCAATATATAGGCATATTTGGCGGTGTGTGACACATCTCTTATGCATGTGGGATAAATCAGGTCAACCTTGCACATGTGGAATAAATTCAAAATACATGTTCTGCTCATCCAATCAAGATGATCTTTAGATCAATCTTTCACCTCTCCGAAAGAGGAATCCAATAAAAATATTGGCATCGTCATCTGAGCATCACAACATGGAGTTTGGATCTAGTTGCCCAAAATTAGCGCTCCCTCTCAACTAGGGAGAACTCCGTCCACCAGTGCCATCCAAACATCATGTGTCATCCCGTCGTAACTTGCTTCGTTGGCTTCTTTATTCCAAAACAAAAGGTGAGTCACAAAGACATCACTCTCGGCTAACCCGAAGTCAGCTCAGAGGTCTGAAACCTCTATAGAACTCAAAGGAGTCACATACCAACCCAAAGTTGGTTTAATTGACCCGAAGTCAGTTAGAGGTTCGAAAATTCACTTGGACTCAAAAGAGTCATATACTAACCCAAAGTTAGTTTAACTGACTCGAAGTCAGTTGGAGGTCTGAAACCTCACTAGACTTGATCCCAGATCAAGTGGTTGGACATGTGCCATCCTAGACATAGAGAGTACGGAAATCTCTGATGCATCCATCGTTCTTGCTATGGTCTCTATTCACATTTCCCACCTCATTGGCAAAATGAGAAGTACTTCCCATGAGTCCGAAAATCCATGGGTAGGATGCATACGGGGCACAGATCAGAGAGAGGTAAACCAACTCAATATCATCATGGTGGCATGGAAGAATACCAATAAGGTTCGGCAAGCCTAGCCCTGTGGTTTCTTACAGCTCCAAGAAGCTATCCCCAAAGCCCCGCTAGAGCTCTCATCGTCCAATAAGACCCTCCAAATAGGGTCGTTCCATGATTCCAAGATTCTCACGGAAGGTTAGGAACATGACCTTCCCCAAGGTCTTTGTGAGAATCTCTGCAACCTACTCATTAGTTCCTATATTATTGAGCCTTACGAAGCCTCACTATACCATATTCCAGATAAAATGGTACCACACATCAACATGCTTGGATCGATAGTGGAACACGAGATTCTCTGACAAACGAATCCCCCTCTGGTTATCACAAAGGATAACGGTGGCATTTAGCACAAGCTCGAACAACTCACTAAAGAGATTTCACAACCAAGTGGCTTCACAATAGGCCATACATGTTGCAATGTATTCGACCTCAGCGGTGATCAAAGCTACCGACTTTTGCTTCCTGCTCGAAGCAGACCCAAGTGTGAAGCAGCATCTAGATGTGCTCTTGTGATCCACCACACTGCCAACCCAATCAACATCAGAATATCCACGGAGTGTCAAGCTCCCAACAGTGTATCTCATCCCATGGTCTATCGTGCCCTAGAGATATCTCAAGATTTTCTTGGCCCCGACCCAGTGAATGTTACGAGGATCAACCATGTGTTGACTTAAAGTGTTCACTGCACAACATTCGTCTGGACAGATGTTCCCTAAGAACATCAGGGCCCCTACGAGTTGACAATGCTCGGTAGGATTTGATGGCACAGGCCAAACAACGCTTTCACTCAACTTCTTAAGGTTGAGTTCCATCGGTGTCGAAACGGGCTTACAGCCCACCATACCAAATCTTTCCAGCAGCTTCACAATATATTTTCCTTGAGAGAGGAAAATCTTGACAGGTCTCTACCAGACCTCTAAGCCTAGGAAGTAATGTATCAGTCCTAGGTCCTTCGTCTCGAACTCGGAAGCAAGCTCCCTCTTCCACTGATGAATGAGAGGGTCAACACCTGTTAGGAAGAGATCTTCCATATAGAGAACCTGAATGATAGGCTTTTTCTTATCAACCTTGAAGTAAAGGTTTGGATCAAAATTACTACGAGTGAAGCCTAGCTTCATCAAGTAGCTATCTATCCTCTTGTTCCAAACCTTGGGGGCTAGCTTCAACCCATAGAGGGCTTTCTTCAACCTGCAAACATGGGTGTCTTGATCCTGGACTTCGAACCCTAGAGGTTGCTCTACATACACCTCTTCCTTTATCGCACCATGTAGAAAGGTGATCTTCACATCCATTTGATGAAGATTCCATCCTTGTGTAGTAGCAAGGGTAGTAATAGATCACATTTGCAATCATAATCAATGCCTTCCTAGAGAGAAGTCTCAGGCAACACATCTAGCCTTGTACTTTTCAGCACTCCCATCAGATCCATGCTTGATCTTATAGAGCCTTATCGAGGTGACAACAGATTTTTCCTCCGGTCTCGAGACCATATCCCAGACATCATCCTTCATAATGGACTCGTAATCTTTGTGTATAGCATCCTTACAGACTTGATGCTTAATGGCTCTTCAAATTATCCAGGCTCATATTGTACTCATGGCAGCTAGATACCCTTAGTATTTATATGGCTTCTTGATTTTCTGAAATTTCCCCCTTTGGAGACACATGTCTCTCAGCCATGAGGGTCTTCTCTTCTTTCTTATAGCAACGATATTAGCTTAGGAGAATAAACGGTTGTAGTCTCCCTCTTAATGCCAACTCCTCTTGTGAGGGAAGACATCTATAAGAACATCCTCTCAAGGATTTCACAAGTATCATATCAGATAAGTGAGAGTGTATCAAATGTCTTTGTGACACTTGAGGAATGAAGAAAAGTCCCCTAACCTTTCCTTTGTTGCAACCTTGACAAATGATTATTTTGAATACGGGCATCCCAGACACCAATTCCAAAAGGGCTTTGAAATAATGGGCCTGAATCTTATTCTCCCACTGTCAAGGCCATACAAGAATCATAGCCATATACTGCCATATATCTGTCATGCATCTTGACAGGTATCATATTTTTTCCTTTTCATACATATCACTATCATATTCATCCCTGCCTAACAGAACTGAAGATATCAAACTTCATGGTTATATATGATTTTTCATATGCCTCAAAGATATCACAGATCAAGATCATGTATAGATTCTGCCATATGTCACTATCCATATGTAGGATCACTTTAACACGGATTTTGGTTTGATTTTTCTTTGCCATTTTTTCATAGTTCATTATTTATGTTTTTAGTCTTTACAATAGGCAATGACTATAACTATTGATTTTTTTATAGAGATTTTTCATGAAAGCATTAGCTAAAGTTTAGTTAAGCCAAATATTGTACTAGGTTTTTCCTTTTCACCCTTAGTAGGTTCATCGAGATAAGAAATTATATTGGATCACTTTAGCAACAAATTTTGTTTTGTTGTTCTCTACCTAATTTATAAAGGCTATAATAATGATATTAGTCCCTACTAAAGGCAATTTCCATACATTAATTTAGTAAAAATCGATCTTAAACCAAATAGACATAGATACCTGCATAGATAATAAGATCAAATAGATAATAATAATAATAACATCCATGAAAGAACAACAACGGAACTGATCTACCATTTGTCTCTGGGTCTCCAATAACTCAAGTTTGAATGTCTTCTTATAATTATTTCTAATATGAAATTAAATACTTATTTTAGTTGAAATTATGGGTTCATTATATTTGTGTTTATTTTAATGGTTTTGAAAGGGTTATCATGTAAAAAATATTACATAATATTTTGGGATAAAATATTTTTATAAAGTTTAAATCCATTTACAATAATCTATTATTATTCAATTAACTATTTAAATAGTAAGAAATTATTAAGAATTTTGCTTTTGTGATCCATAAATCGTAGAAAAAATATTTTGATTATAATCACATCCAAGAATATAAGATATTAATTTAATCAACAAGTTATAATTCACTATAAGCAACTAAATATTTTTTATTTTGACAAACACAATACTACCAACTCAAACAATTCAATACCATTCAATGCCTTCTATAATACTTTAAAACTTTAAAAATTGACAAATATCACTAAAGCAATTCAATATCATTCACTATAAATTGATAACTAAATTGCCAACCTTTATTTTATATGGAGTAGGTCAACTATAACAATATCAAGTACTTATTCCCTTTATTTTATATGAAGTAGGTGAACTATAGCAATTTCAAGTACTTTGAATACCTAGAGAATTAGGTTTTGGTATAATTTGAATATTATGATGTAATAATACATTCACAATGAATATATTATTTTTATGTAATTTGAGGATAAGTAATAATCACCTCATTATAATTCAAATAATTTTAAATATATTATTTTGATGTAATTTGAGGATAAGTAATAATTACCTCATTATAATTCAAATAATTTTAATATCTTTTAGTACTAAACAATAATTAAGTGAAAATACTTATTTAATATTAAATAAATAATTTATAATATTAGTATTTATTTTTAAAAAACCAAATGATTAAATATATAAATAATATTAAAAAATAATCACTTAACGACTAAATTATCATAAATATAATTTTAAATATTTAAATAAATAATAAATAAAATTATTTTAAATAAAATGGTTATATAGTATTATATAATTGTAATGTAATTCATTTAAACAAAAGCATTTTTATTAAAAATGATTTTGGTGAGAGAAATGATGTGCCCTTATAGAGGCACTATAAGAAGAGGGAGCTCATGCACTAGGTGTCTTTAGCATATCGTGAGCTACCATCAAGAATTTTTTTCAGACCTCCCCTTGCACACAACAAGCTCCACCCATAATGATGAAGTAGAGGAGATGCCTGGAAATTTGGTAGATAGAAGCTTCAACATCTCAGGAGCACATGTTGCGCCTCAGATATCTATGCTATGCACACTCTATTACACCTTCTGGACTAGATTTTTTTGCATGAAATGAGAGAAGCTAAGGTGGAATTGTTAGCAAGAATATATAGGCTAGAAGAAAGGGGCTCAACCATGAGCAAGAAGCATGATTTGTGCCTATCACTGCTCCAGGTGATAGCCCAATAGTTAGATGAAGATCCTTAGCTAGAGAAGATCTTAAACCTCTTGCTCGATTCTAGGGCAATCCCAATCAACCCGAAGAAAAGTAGAAATAACATCCAATCTATGTTTTTTGTATTTTGTAACAGACCATGTCAACTTGGCTAGGAGGTTAGTAGATTAAGTCTATAGTTTATTTAGAATAATGCATGAACACGATTATTGTTGGAATGTTTAGACCAAAGGCTTCAACCCAAGCTTTTGCTACAACTAAGGATGGTTTCCCATAAGGCATCTTTGACTGTTATGACTGTAAGCTATATATATTTTGTTTTATTTATTGATAAAGTGACAACTTAAAAAAATAAAATTTAAGAATTATATTTTTTATTCCATAACATTAAAAAATTAAATATTTTTATAAAATTAATTAAATTAACAATAGAGAAATATAAAATAAAATAAATTATATTATTTTTATATATTTTTTCATATATATTAAAACGACAATATCCCTAACAAAAGTTTAACACTATAAAATAAGCACAACCACATTAATAATTGTGGTTGATATATGCATGTTTGATATATTGCATATTTGGCATGTTTAACTCACGAACTAATTACAGATACATTGTGATCCATAATTTTTTACTATATTTTATTCAATTTATTATTTTTTAAAATTAAAAATACAAAGTAATAAATGTCATGAAAATATTGATTAGCAGCTATTTATAGAACCATTATGATCAACCTTTTGTTTGCAAATCTTTTCGGCAACATGGTAGAAAATAGAATTAGTAAGAGGGGAGAAGTAAAAGAAAAGAGGGCAAAAGGACAAGATGGATTTAGGCCGAAGCATGTGGATCATGGTATAGGTTGAGATACAGTATTGAAAAGGTTTGGGGGGTCAAAGAATAAGTATTCTACTGCTTTTTTTACTTCAAAAAGGCATTTGACACAGTTCCTATAGATAAGTTGTGTCGTAGAGTGGAAGAACTTTAAATTCCTTTGAATTATAGAGTTGTTGTCCATAAACTTTATGAAGATGTGAAAGTCTAAAGATGATTTTGTATTGATATCTAAATCGGCCCATGGATTGCAGATGCACCTATATGCCATTGGGAATTTTTGTAGGGCAATGGGGATGCAAGTCAATACTAGTAAGACCAAAATAATGATTTTCTCTAAAAAAAAGGAAGCAGAGTCAACATCTTCTTTGAAGGCAAAATTCTTGAAGAGGTAAATGAGTGCAATTACCTTAGGACTGATTTCAACAACAAACTTAAATGGGAGGACTGCAGAAAGAAGCGATTTTTAGGAGGGTGGAAAGCATTATATGTGTTAGAATTAATGGAGATTAGGTATATTGTTACGTAGTTTTGATTTGGTTTTTTATTAGACATGCAGTTCCTATCATTCAGGGATCTGTTTTACTATCCCTAACAAATGTATCTATTTATTGTTGGAGTTTTATGAGAAGCCCAAGCGGGTTCATTTTCTTGTAGGAGCTCCTGGTGCTTTGCACCTGTGAGCTCCTCCTGTGTTGTTTGCCAATTCATGTCTTCCATGTGCGACTGTTGACATGGTATCAGAGCTCAAGGGAGCTGTGAAGATCTGCGAGTAAACTGAGTTGAGCGTGAAAAGTTAGATGTCGTTGGTAGAGTGAAAACACAGAGGAGAAAAGGCTCGTTGAGTGGGAGGAGCCAGTGGCCTGCTCACTCTTGCCAAATTTTGGACTTGAACGGATTCGATTCGTGGATCCCGTGTAGAGCATGACCAGGGGATTTAGCTCACCGGTGAAGGTCGATAAGCCGATCGATTAGTTGCTGCGAGTGCAGAGACGGAGACGCTGCTGAGAGACAACATTTGACTGCTGGTGGGAAGGCCGAGAGCCTGCGTGGAGGCCACTATTTGCGTGGTATCTGTTCATGGTAATTTTTTGTAGTGTTTTTTAATGTTTGATGCTGAAAACAATTGCAGGTATAGAGTCTTCATCAATTGCATCTCTTACTATCCTGGTCGCGGGTTGAATGAATCTTCCTATAATGCGAATTCTTAACATTATTCGCTTTCACGTGGTGATAGCATAGTAGCACGCACTTTCTTCTTGCAGTGTCCCAATAATTTCTTGCAGCGACTGTGACTGGTGACAAAACAGAGATCTATTTTGTTGTTGAGGAGGATGAGACTAAGAATTTCATGAGCAACGTCACCCATAAGAAGTAGAGAAGCCCACATCCAAGATAGCCCGTCACCCATAATAATTTTTCCGATTGATATTCCCCTGCATGGTGAATCAGCACCATTTTTTTTTTAAATTCAAGGTGCAGGCATAGGTATTGATTTCTTTTCCACTGTTGATTTCGTTGCATCGATCTGGGTGTTCCAAAACATGTTTTTTTAGCTTCAGTGTTTTGAAGCTTTCGTTCGGAGTCTGGACATACAAGTATTGCGTTAGCATGATATAGGTTGCATTCTGTTGTGTTAACAATCTGTTCTGCAGTGAGATATGTTTTGCAGCAACTGTGACTGATTAATTACAGTCGGTATTATTTTAATCTAAGTTTTTTTTTTTAGGATCTGGGGTTGATTTTTTTTAATTTGCTGGAGCATTCTTTTTGTTCTCTTTCCAAGATGAATTCTCAGATTGCAGAAGCTTATTTAAATGAAAGCAACACATTGGATGGCTCCAATTACACAAATTGGAAATTTAAGCTCCAGACTTTGCTTGAGAGACAAAATGCTTATAGCATTGCCACTGGCGATGAATTCAAGCCGACTGCTGCAAATGGTGGATCGAATACAACATTTCAAGATTGGGAGAAAAGGGAGATGAAGGCAGAGATGCTACTCCAATTATCAGTTAAAGATTGCATCATCCCTCATATTCAGGATTGCAAGACGACAAATAACATCTAGACAGTTCTCAAAGATATGTATGAAATCAAGAACACCAGTCGAACCTTGTTCCTCAGGAAGAAAATTCTCTCAATCAAGATGGAGGAGAATGAGTCTGTTTCTTCATTCATATCTCGGATAAAGGAAGTTAAAGATAAACTATCTGATATCGGTCAAACTGTGGCAAATGTTGATCTAGTGACAATTAACATGAACGACATGACGGATGACTATCAGATGTTTATAACCGGATTGAATGCAAGAGAAAAGCCTCCATGCTTTGAAGATCTTACTGGGATTTTACTGTAGGAAGAGGAAAGGAGGTTGTCTCTCAAACCTCAAGGTTCAGATCTTGCATTGATAAAAAAGTTCAAGCCAAAAGGGAAAGCAATGGCTGATAAGAGGAGGGGCAGCACATCAAAAAGGACACCATAAGGTATGAACTCGCATAAACATGACTATGCTCCTAAATGCTTTTATTGTGGTAATATAGGCCATATTGCTAAATTTTTCCATAAGAAAAAGGCAAATCAGGAGAGGTACAAGAAGAGAAGACATGCAGGTCATTTGGTTGATGCAGATGCAGATCAGAATCTGGATGTTAGATTTTTTATGGCTGAGGTTGACACTGCTTTAGCCACTGAAAAGGATGAATCAAATATTTGGTTCGTAGATTCTGGAGCCTCCTCACATATGTCAGGTAAAAATCAATGGTTCAGAAATTTTAGAGAATCCAACACTGGAGTAAAAGTATACCTTGGGGATAATAGAGGGTATGAGATCAAGGGACATGGAGATGTCCTTGTTACTGTTCCTGAAGGTAAGATCAGGAATATATATGATGTGTGGTATGTTCCTGGCATTAAGAAGAACCTGATTTCTGTGTCAAAAATTACAGATCATGATCTCAAAGTAGAATTATTTAAATCCCATTGTATTATTAAAGACTTGTTGGATCAGATGAAGCCCATTGCTACAGGTATTTGCATAGGAGGACTCTACAAACTAGATGTGAAGAGTACGCCACAACAAGCCTTGATGTCATCGGATAAGTCTGCTGAAAATTTGTGGCATCAGCGACTTGGGCATATCAATTTCAGTGGTCTCCTTTTGTTGCAGAACAAAGGTATGGTAGATGGTCTTCCTGTTTTGAAAAAGTTTCACATTGATTGTGAAGCATGTGCATTCGGTAAACATCATAGAGATGAATTTCCTATCATTAAAGATAGAAAACAGAGGGATATACTCGAACTTGTACACACTGACTTATGTGGCCCGATGCAGACAAGATCGTTAGGTGGGGCCTATTATTTTTTAATCTTTGTTGATGACTGTACAAGATTCACATGGGTATATTTTCTTAAACAGAAAATTCATGCTTTTGAATATTTCAAGCAATTTAGAAACATGATTGAGAAGCAAACAGGAAAGTTCATCAGGATTCTTCGATCAGATCAAGGCGGAGAATTCAAGAAAGGAGTTTTCATCAAATACTGCAACAAGCATGGGATACAACAGCAATTTACAACACCTTACACTCCTCAACAGAATGGATTTGCTGAGAGGAAAAACAGAACACTGGTGGAGAGTGCTCGCAGTATGTTGAAAGGTAAGAATCTAACCAATGGTTTTTGGGCAGAAGTTATTAATACTGCAGTATATTTAAAGAATAGGAGTCCTACTAAAAGTCTTGAGTATAAAACTCCTTTTAAAGCATTGTTTGGCTTCAAGCCTGCAGTAAGTCACCTTAGAGTATTTGGTTGTAAAGCTTTTGCACATGTTTCCAAAGAGAACAGGAAGAAGTTAGATTCAAAGGCCATTAAATGTACCTTCATCGGATACTGCAGTGAGTATAAGGCTTATAAATTGTTTGACCCTTCTACTCACAAGGTGTTTGTCAGTGGAGATGTAATATTCCATGAACAGGTTGATGATGGAGACCATGTTCAAAACAATGAAGAATGGCATGTACCCTTACTTCCAGAAGAGGATAGTGAAATAGGAATCAGTCAGCAACATGAACAGAAACAGGAACAGAAGCAAGAACATAAGCAGGAACAACAGAAGCAACAGGATAATGTGGAAGAAAATGAGTTCAGTCCACAAAGAGAAGAAAGTAGCAGAATAATTGAACCCCCATCACTTAGAAGATCCAGCAGACCAAAACAGTTATCAGCTCGATATATGGATTGTGCACTCATGACTGGTATGTTAAACATTGCAGAACCTTCTAATTTTTATGAAGCTAGTAAAAGTATTGAATGGAAGAAAGCAATGAAAGAAGAATATGAATCAGTCATTAAGAACAATACTTGGGATCTATTAAAGCTTCCTAATGATAAACAACCCATAGGTTGCAGATGGTTATTTAAGTTGAAATTTAAATCAGATGGGTCTATTGATAAGCATAAAGCAAGGTTGGTGGCAAAGGGGTATTCCCAGATAGAAGGTATTGATTTTGATGAAACATTTGCCCTTGTTATAAAATTAAATACCATCAGAATGATTATTGCTTTAGCCACTAAGTATCATTGGAAAATACATCAATTAGATGTTAAATATGCTTTCTTAAATGGTGACTTAAAAGAAGAAGTATATTTGGTGCGGCCTGAAGGGTTTGTTAAGAAGGGAGAAGAACACCTAGTATGTAGATTAAAGAAAGCTTTATATGGTTTAAAGCAGGCTCCTAGATCCTGGTACAAAAAAATTGATTCTTTTTTCCTCATGCATGGTTATAAACGGAGCAAAAATGATCCCAATCTATATACCTTGTTTAATGATGAGGGACAAATAGTGGTGATTTCTTTATATGTAGATGATATGATAATAACAGGAAGTGCAGACAATCTCATTGAAGAAATAAAGCAGCAATTATCACATAAATTTGAGATGAAGGACCTTGGAGAAATGCAATATTGTTTGGGTCTAGAAGTTTGGAGAGATTCAAGCCAAAATTTCTTGTCCCAGGGTAAGTATGCAAAGAGTCTGTTGTCTAGGTTTAAGATGGATGAGTGTAAGGCTGCATTTGTACCTTTACAGCAGAACATTAAACTTTAGATGAATGATGGTTCGAAATATGCAGATGCAACATTGTACAGACAATTGGTTGGTAGTCTTATTTATTTGACTACAACAAGACCAAATTTAGCTTATGCAGTGAGTGTTTTGAGTCAGTTTATGACTCAACCCCAAGACAATCATTGGCGTGCAACAAGACGAGTATTAAGGTATCTGCAAGGAACATTAAACTTTGGTATTTTGTATTCTGACTCATTTGATGTTAAGTTGACAGGTTATACAAACTCTGATTGGGCCGGAAATCTAGATGATAGAAGATCAATTATAGGTTACGCCTTCAACATTGGTTCTGGGGTCA
This sequence comes from Pinus albicaulis, assembly GCA_034641835.2. Classification (NCBI taxonomy): domain Eukaryota; kingdom Viridiplantae; phylum Streptophyta; class Pinopsida; order Pinales; family Pinaceae; genus Pinus; species Pinus albicaulis. Next base: position 887,247,783 of record CM076574.1, read on the forward strand.
TCTCTTGGTGCAACAAGAAGCAGCATACTGTTGCTTTATCCTCAGCAGAAGCAGAATATCAAGCTATGTGTGCAGCAGCATGTAAGGCATTTTGGTTGTGTAGACTTCTCCAAGATGCAGGGGAAGAACAGATAGAAGCTACGATCATCAATTGCGACAATCAAAGTTCCATCAAACTGGCTTACAATCTCGTGTTTCATAAAAACACTAAGCACATAGACACTCAATTTCATTTTGTCAGGGAGAAAGTGCAGTCCAAAGAGATTTGTGTAGAGTATTGTAATTCTTGTGATAATATGGCTGATATATTCACTAAGCCTTTGGGACGACCAAAGTTTGATTTGTTTAGGGATACATTAGGTGTGGTTAATAATCCCTTTCTCCATTAAGGGGGAGTGTTAGAATTAATGGAGATTAGGTATATTGTTACGTAGTTTTGATTTTGTTTTTTATTAGACACTCAGTTCCTATCATTCAGGGATCTGTTTTACTATCCCTAAACAAATGTATCTATTTATTGTTGGAGTTTTATGAGAAGCCCAAGTGGGTGCATTTACTTGTAGGAGCTCCTGGTGATCTGCACCTGTGAGCTCCTCTTGTGTTGTTTGCCAATTCATGTCTTCCATGTGCGATTGTTGACAATATGTTCTTCAAAACATATATAAAGAGGCAGAGTTATGGGATTAGAAAATGATTAAAGTTCTTTTTGGACTCCTATTTTGTCCAGTGATACTATATGGGTGTAAATTGCATGCTAGCACCTCGTCTCAAAATGGAAACAAAATGAGAAAATTCAAAAACTCTTGATCATGAGCAAGTTCAAAATAAAAAGTTCAGTATCTTATGAGATAATGTTGAGTGAAACAAGAGCAACTCCCATAGAAACAATTGCTATGATGCGGCTCATAAGATATCTAAAAAGAATTGAGCAAATGGGAGTAGACAGATGGCCTAATGTTATCTTCAAGGAAGGCATGAGTGAAAGAAAGAAAATATGGATGAGGCAAAACTACACATGGATGCAAAAATGGAATATCTATCTCAATGCTTGTCCCACCAATAGCAAGGAGCTAAAGAAGAATTTTGTTATAGAGAAATTTCGTAAACGGGTATAGGGAAAATAGTTGGATAGAAAGAAGAAGTATTACGTTGAAGAATTCAATCCTAAGTGTGTTCTCCAACAAAAAGAGTACAATGGAGCTAACATTTTGTGGAGGGCAAAGGTTCTTATTTCTCAATGAAGAACCAACTCGCATCAACTTCGATTTGAAACAGGACGGTGGAAAAAGCCTAAAGAAGCTTGGGAAGAACGGGTGTGTACATTTTGCACGTTTGGAACGTGATGTGTTCAAATACATCAGAGAAAGTTATGGGAATATGTTAGCATTTGGCATTGTCTTTTCAGCTAGAGGATTGTTGGAAGGTTGGGCCAGCTCATCATCAATTTAAATAAGAAAATGATTAAATTGAAAAAGACAAAAAACATGGAACTCATGGTCCCATAGACTATTTATAGTCACTTGGATGTTAAAATATCATTTCATTTATTATTCTCATCTTTAATTACTATTCTCATTTTTCAAAAGAGCAAAGGCTCAACTAGAAGTGTTTTATTTTGTAACTTGTTTGGATCAAAATTTTAATTTTTTAAAAATAATATGATTTTGAGTAGCAATATTTTACTTCCATATTTTTTTTATCCTTGTTTAAAAAATACTCAGACAATTAAAATATTCATCAAAGTTCATCACAGAAGAAAATAAATTCACATTTAGAGATTTTTAAAGCCAAGATAGATGACCAATTCGAACCTCGGGCATTGAGAGCCACGACATGTACACTGAAGGAAAGATGAAGGAGGATGTCTTCTCTGTAGGCAAAATCTGCACGTACGGAAAAAAACGAAATTCGAAATAGATAGAACCGGTGTCAGGCTGCCGTGCTGCTAGTAAATATATTGTTTGATAAATATTTTTTTTTAAACATGTGGTGTGTGCTGTGGTGAAATAAATCATTTTTAAATTAAATTTGTTATTTTTTTATTTGAATTTGAAAATTGTTGAATTATTTTTTATATCATTCAGGGTTAAGAATATCGAGTAGTTTTTAGTGTGACTTTTTAAAGGTTTTTACACGGTGTAATTTCTCTAAATTCCAGCAGGAATTTATTGAAAAGAGAAGTTTGATAGCTAACTTTGCACAATCGAAGTGCCCTAGAGGTTTTTGAGGGTGCTGAATCCATATATAGAGTCAAAAAAACCAGTTTGAATAACAAAAACCAAGATTTTACCTCAAAATTTTTCACAAGATTCCAGCACCTAAAACTTCAAAAAATCGCACTAAAGACAACTCCTTAAAAATATTATCTTGAAATCAAATATCGTCTAATTATTTATATAAAAATAAAAAAAATTCAATTCAATTCCAATATAAACCACACCATAAACATAATTAAATATTTTAATAAATTAATTAAAAAAATAAAAAAATAAATCATATCAAAACAACATGCGTTAACGAAGTTGATAATGAATAAGAAAATCAGTAAGTCGAATACGCCAAATGAAAGATACTTGGTGTAAGGTTACATCTCAACCAAATTTAATAGAGCCCACTAGCATTTGATACAGTCGAATACTAAACAAAATTTAATATAGCCTACGCCAAATGAAAGATAATTGGTGTAAGGTCATGGTCTAAACCAAATTTAATATTTCTTCCTACGCTAAATGAAAGATAATTGGTGTAAGGTTATGGTCTAAACCAAATTTAATATTTCTACTAGCATTGGCATTAGCATTCTTATTAGATATGGGAAAAATTAAATGGGGTAACGATAAATTTGGAAGTTTTTTTTTTAATTAGATAATAAAAGTGTTTAAATTTTATTTTTGATGATAAAAAAAAATTCAACACTATTAAAAAAAATTTAAGTATTCAAAATTTTAAAATTTAATAACTATAATTGAAATTTTCAAAAATATTTACCAAATTTTACTAAAATCTTGCCCTATTTTCCATACCAAATTTGAAGACTCTTACACTAAGCAAAATTGGATTCATAAAGAAACCCGGAACACCATTAATTAAATTACCGTGCAGCCCATAATCTCTTGTTCCTACTGCTTCTTATTCAAGTGAAAGCTGAGAACAGAAGCTTGGAGAACAAAGAGCAGGAAAGAAAGCAGACACCCCTGCCTCAGTCCTCGAGAAGCTTTAAAAAAATCAGCAGCCCTCCCATTCACCAAAGGAGCTATCCAGGGCTCAGAGATTCAAGCCTGAATCCAGTTAATGAATTTGGAGCCAAAACCATAATTGTGCAAAACATCCATTAAGAATCTATGTCTCACCCGGTCGAAGGAATTTTCTAGATCTAATTTGACAACCATTCCTTTCTCTTTTCGGTGCAGGCTTGAGTGGATCGCCTCTTGGACTAGAATAAAATTGTCCACAATCTACCTTCCATGAATAAAACCTCCCTGATTCTCCGGAATGATGGCTGGGAGGATGGTTTTCAATCTGTTTGCTACCACTTTTGTTATCAGTTTGTATCCTATGTTGCAAAGGGAGATAGGTTGAAATCTGTTAAAGGAGTTGGCGCCTTTCTCCTTGGGGATGAGGGCAAGGAACGCCGAATTGGTGCTTCCCCCAATTTTCTGGCAGTCTTGAGATTTCCGAACCATTTTGCATAATTCTTTTTCCACAATCTGCCAACAGGACTGAAGAAATCTGGCAGTAAAACTGTCAGGGCTTGGGGCCTTATCTGGCTCCATTGCAAAGAGGGCATTTTTTATTTCAGTTTTAGAGACTTCTGCTTCCAAGAGCTGATTATTTCTGAGGGAAATCAAAGTAGGCACCTCATTCACCAAATTTTGATTATGTCCCAGACCCTCATCTTCACTATACAGATTTTTGAAGTGAAGGAAAGCAGCTCTTTTTATGCTTCTGATATCCCTATGCTTGATGGTCTCTTCCTTGATTTCTGAGATGGAGTTGTAGCATTTCCGAGCTTGGGCTTGTTTGTGGAAGAAGGAGGAGTTCCTATCTCCCGCCTTAAGCCAAAGGCTTCATGATTTAATTCTCCAGTACTCTTCATCTTCCAAGCTTGCCTTGTGCAGTTTTTGTTGTAAATTAGCCTCCCTTTCTAGGACTTCTTTTGTGATCTCTACATTTTCCGAATTCAGATGATGAATCTCGAGGCTCCCTTGGATATTTTTCTTTTCTGTTGCAGGATTAGGAAGGAGTTTTTCCCAATTTTTTAGTGCTGCTTTCACTCTCCTGAGTTTTTCCTCCCATACAAAGAAGGCAGAGCCCTTAACTGGTTGACTCCAGCTTTCCTTGACCATGTGAATGAAATTTGGCTCCTTGACCCATTGAGGGCTGAATTTAAAAGGGATAGGACCTTGGTCCATATGGGCCAAAAGCTCAAGTTTGATGGGCCTGTGATTGGAAACGCTGCATGGGAGAATATGCATTCTAGACTCTAATCCTAGAAGTAGAAAAGAGCTTTGAACAAGAAATCTATCTGACCTTGCAGCAATATGTCCCCGACCGACTCTTTTGTTGGACCAAGTGTACTTACCCGAAGAAGGCTTGATGTTGATCAAATCCTAGTCCTGCAAAAGATCCTCCACCCATTCCTGTGCCGGATCCCTTACTATGCTTCCTCCTCGCTTTTCAGACAACGATAAGGTGAGGTTAAGGTCCCTTACAATGATGATGTTTTCCAGATTTTCAGAGTCTGCCAGGTTTCTGATGGAGTCCCAACAAACCTTTTTCTCCCTTGCGCTAATCGGAGCATACACATTAATGAGACAAAGGATCTCTTTTGTGTCAAAATGTTGAAGTTTCGTTAGCAACCAGTGGGTATTGAAGACCTCTTTAATCCTTGAATATTTGTTGCCATTCCAAAGAATTCCCAGGCCCCCGGAGGCACCTCAAGCAGAGATTGCTTGTCCTTCACTTTTATTCCACAATTTCTTGCTGATATGGAGAAAGTCTTTGTCCTCCATTTTGGTCTCCTGAATGAGAAGTATATCGGGAGATTTTGTTCTTATAAGGCTTCTTATGGCTTCTTCTTTTTTTCTGCTCCCCATACCCCTACAGTTCCAGGAGACGATCTTCATCACTTGCTTTTTGAATGGTGAGCTCCCTTAGAGCTTTGAGACCGATTTCTGGTCATCTTCGGTGTTTTTGCCAAGAGTTTCTCTAGGGTTGGTTGACTTCCCTGGAGTTTGTCTTTGTAGGTTTCCTGTTCTCTTTTTTCGCGGGCAGACTTTTAGCCTCTCGTTGATCTTCTAGCCGAGGTTTGCAAGTCCCCTATTTCACCTTCCTCCTATGAGTCCTCCGAGCCTTGTTCTTCCTCAATCCCTTCTATGTATTTCTCTTTCGATCTGTCTGCATTGCTTTCTCCTTGCTTTGAGCCCGAGGGGGTCTCTTTATGGGGAGAATCTTCCTTCTGCTTCTCGACTTCTTGGGTGTCTTCAACTGCTGAGCTAAGTTGCCCAAACTTGTTTTCTTGATCTTTCGAGGAAGGGGTTTGAAGAACAGGGGTCGTCTGAGGGCCTTTACCATTTGAGGTTCCAGATCTAGGGGCTTTATGGGCGGTTTTGGTCCTTTTGACCTGATTCCAGCCCTCCTCCTTGCCTTTCTCCACTTCAGTATTTTTTGGGAAACCTCTAGCAAAATGGCCATAAACATGACATTTCTGGCATTTGAAAGGAAGTTGTTCATAGTCCAGCTTTTGCATGTGTGTCCAACTGTCGACCCTGATTTTTATTGCCTTAGGTAGGCCAACCTCCAGATCAACCTCAACACATATTTTGGCACAGTCATATTGATCTTTGTTGTTTGCTCAATTGATAAATTTGCCCAGGGTGTTCCTGATATGCTTAAGCGATTCCCAGTTCCAACAATGCACTGGGAGGTTGGGCAGCCTTACCCACACTGGAACAGATGTTGGAACATCAACAACAGGGTCAAATTCAGGCGTCCACTTGTTGAGATATAGCCCCTGAGGACCCATGAAATAGGGGCCATTCTGGAAAATCAGGTCTTTATCCTCCTTATCAGAAAATTCAAACAAAAAAAACCTCTCCCTAGGAAGTACAAGGTAACGTTGTTTTTGATTAGCGGCACCCAGTTCTTTACTACCCAACTCTCCGTGGATTTTGGGGAGGGCCAGAGCACTGTGAACTGACCCACCAGAGCACGTTCTGCTAAGGAGAGGGCAACCTGGATCGGACCCTCAGGAGGGAGAGAAATCTCAGGGATATCCTCCAGTCTTTTAACGAACTTTGCTGCCTCTGAAACTTTCTTCTTCGGCAATGAGGCCAGAAGCTTGTGAAAGGCTTCTGCATCGGACGGAGGAGGCGGGGGGGGGAGGAACCTGGTCAGCGCCCAGAACCTCCATTGCTGCAATGGAAACCTAGGGCGGGCTCGAGCGATAGCTAAAGAATGCGTGCAGCCATCTCTTTTCCACTGTCGACTGTTGCAGGCGAAATCAATATAATTATTTGTATAAAAAAATGTAAATTAAACATTGGTTTTACGAAAGCTAAGTAGAATTCCAATGTAAATGTTTAAACATTTAAACAATAATAAAATGTTATAAAAAAAATAATAAAAGATTAAAAGTAATATGAATTAACTAAACAATAATAAAAGGCTAAAAGTAATATAGAGCTGAGTATGGTGGAGATGTTGTAATGTAAACATTTAAATCTTGCATTAATTGATAATAAAAAAGTTAAAAATAATAAAATTAAATTTGTTATATTATAATTTATTTTGCATGATAGCTTAGCCCCTCCAACTCAAGTTAGAAATTATGTTGTAGGAAAATTTGCATAAATAATTATTAGTTACATTGGTCTAAATTAATAATGGTTGATAGAAAAATCATCCTATAGTCTTGCTTTGGCTAAATTGAGATGTGAAGTGCATGAGTAAATTGCTTGCTCATGTAAATTTTGGTGGGTAGCAACCACCACTAATTCTACACAATTACAACTTTACCCCTACATAAGTGTTGAAGAAAACATTGGTGTGAAGTAACAGTGTAATTAAATTTTGTACATCTTATTCCTATATATTTTTTATGCATAGACTTGCTTAAATTATGGTGGGAAGTAATTGACATGGAGAAGATGGAGAGCGCAAGCGATTTTTCCCTAGGGTTTCCTGCGTCCAATGTCGTCGCCGCAAGTTGGTATTTTCTAAACAGAAGGTGCTACCATGTTTTTCGGCACAGTGCTTCCCCTGCTATTCCCAACAATGATGCATTTGAGGGGCAGTGGACGGATGAAATGGAAACAGGGGAGGGATGGTGCACATTTTCCGCAGTGACCCCCTGCAGACTCGAATAATGGACTGTGTTTTTGCATTGGCCATCATACTCAGTCGGAGATGCTGTGCGAGACTCCTGCACTGGTATGCGCTATTGGTACTCTGGTGGGTGTGGCAGAGTCTTGCTACCGAAGGCCACGAAGCGCAACATCCCTCTTGCCCTTTCACCAGTTTGGAATACACTTGGTGGTCGTGAGCCCTACGCTCCGGTTTGTATGCTGGTTGTTGACTACATATGCGGACCCTCGCCGATGGGCTACACTCAGGCATCCGCCCATCTTTGCATGTGCAATGGGAGACTTACCATTGATAAGACTCCATTGATTCTGACTAATCAAGAACAACCAGAGCCAACAAACAACACCAATGCAAACGAAAATCAGGTAAGCCCATATAGTTTTTAGATCTTTATCAAAACCCCTATGGGGAATAGTATATTGGTTTGGATACATGCATATGCACAGGTTACAGACCTGAAGAAAACTATTGGGCAAACCACTGGTTACCCAAGTCAGGAACAGTCCCTCATTTACGGAGGGAGGGCACTACAGGATTCCGACATTCTTAAGGATTATGGCATCTGCCATGCTTCCACCATCCATCTCAATCTGCGATTGAGAGGGGGTGTTGTTGGGCAGCACAGTGCTCAGGGACCCCAGGGATCAAACTCTACCTGCCATGAGTACCCCAAAGGAACATCCTATAAGAAAATTCTTAAGGGGAAAAACAAATCTGTTGTTCCTACAAAACAAACAGCAAATGCCCCTAAACCGTATATTGTAGAACAGCTCAACCAGATTCCAGAACTGCAAATTGAATTACCTGAGATTGATGACTACATATCCATCTTTGAAACACAAGCGCTCATATGCAGATTTAACTGCTTCTGGCCAAAACCAATGGAGCTTTTTCAGTGGATCTTCACTAACTGGACGATGGAATGTGAAATACACCTCTGGTCAAAAGGGTTTTTCATTGTTAAATTTTTATCCTCGGAAGCCAGAGAACACATTCAAAATCCTGGACCATGGTTCTGGGGTTCCACCAGACTATTCACCACACCATGGTTTCCAGATTTCGATGCAAATACCATGGAGGTATCCAAAATGCCGGTCTGGGTGTGGCTTTACAACCTCCCACTTCATTTTTGGAATGAAGATGTATTGGGCAGCATTGGAGACATGATTGGGAACTATATTAAAACAGTTACCAAACGCATGGAGGAGAGGGTTTACACTTTTGCACGCATCTGTGTAGAAGCGGATCTCAGCAAGGGGCTTCCAGAATGCATCCTGCTGACTCACAAACAGTAAAAATGGACGCAGCATCTCAATTATGAGAACACTGCTTTCAGATGCAGAATATGCAGGAATACAGGGCATTTACAAAACACTTGTCCAGAAGCTAAAAGAGACAACAGAACAAAGAAAAAGACATGAAGAGCCACAAAGGGTTGGCAATATCCCTCTGATAAACCAGAACCGGATATGGAAGAAGACGCGACAAAACCTACCCCAGAAGAAAACAACCATACAACAACAAAAACAGGGACACAAGAACAAGAGATGCTAGAGCCACCAAACACTGCTCCAGCATCTTTGGACCAAGAGGCACTAGAAAGTGGAGGACACAAAAGACACCATAACTCAGACACTTCTGATTCGGATAAGGACAATGGAGCAAACACAGTTGAAAATCAGCTCGCACTTATCACAACCGAGCCATCACCAGGTCCATGGCAAAAGGTTGAAAAGAAAAAAGGGAGGAAAATTTAATTTTCACTCCCCTTGTATATTAGCCTATAGATGCAAATTATTTGCCTGTTTATCTGAAATTACAACAAAATGTAACATGTAATTTTGTTATTATTAATAAAATTACGAATTTTTCCTTTGTGAAAAATGGTGGGAAGTAATTGATGGCGGATATGTTATTTAGTTGAGTATAAGTTAGAGCTATGCCTATTAATGATTCCATAACCGTATTTAAATTTAATTAATAAGCACAAAAAAAAAGTAATACTTACAATAAAATTACAATATAACAAGTTTCTTAACCATGGATATTCACCCCCACTTTAACATAGATATTATTAATAAACTTACAATATAACATGTTCCTTAACCATGGATATCCACCCTCACTTTACCATAGATATTATTAATTGTAAATAGGTTTTGTTATAATACCATGAGCCAATACATAGAGAAAGAGAGAGAGAGAGCATGGAGATTGGGGCAGAGAGAAGGAGAGAGGGAGGGAGATAATGAGTGAGTTGCAAGGCTTAAAGAAAGAGAGTAATGGGGAGGGGAGAGAGAGAGGGAGGTGTAAGAGAGAGGGAGAGAGAGGAATGAAGAGAGAGTGGAGGGGAGGGAGCGAGAGGCGGGGAAGAACAAAGACAAATGGAGTTGGAGGGGGAAAAAGAGAGAGGGAATGACAAGGGAGAGAGGGAGAGGAGAGGGAGAGAGAGGAAGGGAGGGGGATAGTGACATAGTTGTATGACATAGAGAGAGAGAGATTGATGGGGAGGATAGAGAAAGGGAGGTGGGAGAGAAAGGGAGAGAGGAAGGAATAGAGAGAGGAGAGGAGTTGGAGGGGGAGAGAGAGGGAGGGAACAAGAAATACATAATTAGAGAAAAGCAGGGAGAGAGAGAGAGAGATGGATCTATATTAGATATGATATGTGTATATATAAAAACTAACGTACATCCATCTTAACCCCATATCTATCAAGCACCAAGAGGAATCAAATCTCTTTTCATTTTAAAAAAGAGTTGTACCTCAAGAGATTTGATCTCTCTCTATGCTTGATAGATCTAGAGTTAACCCCCGATCTATCAAGCACCAAGAGGGATCAAATCTTTTTTCATTTTAAAAGAGACTTGTACGTCAAGAGATTTGATCCCTCTCTATATTTGATAGATCTAGAGTTAAGATCAATTTACGTTGATATTTTTTTTAAATTAACACTCTATAAACATTTAAAAACCTTATCATTAATATTGCATATATTTTATTATATATATTAAAACATATGTTTTAATGAATATCTTCATATCCAACCTATCTAACATTAATAAATGTATATTGTATATCTAACATTACTAGATATTATTTATAAATATTACTATTACTAGTTAACCCTTGTCCATTAACTAATTATGATATCTAGCATTAATAAATGTATATTGTATATCTAACATTACTAGATATTATGTATATCTATCACTAGTTAACTCTTTTCATTAACTAATCATGATTAAAATATGTTATGTAGATTTTTTGTTTGATTATAATAGTTTATAATCATGTTTTGGTTTCGTTTAATGGCGATGGCAATTGGTTAATAGAATTTGCCAATCGTTTTCACAACACCAACTCCAATGAATTCTGGGATGGCTTTCACTCCCGATTCCGAATACAATGTCAGGTAAACCATGTGATTTCGAGTTATGCGTATTTCAGGCCATTTTCAAAACTAAACAAATTTTGTCAAGCAAGCATTTTCAAAGTGAAAGTAAACATTGTTTGTACTGTGAAGTAGTTGTTTTCGTGTGCAAAAACAGTTAGCTTGATTCTCATGGCTAATGCAGGCATCTTTCTGGGTCAGACCCAAATTTACGACGACTTAGAGCAGACAATCGATTGGACTGTGAAGAAATAACTGCTGCTGTAGATGGACTTTCAGACAAGACGATATCATACCCATCTGCGAACGAATCCATTCCTTCTGCCATCAGTTGCCAGAATAATCCCCCTCCTCCTGCTCTTCCACTGCAAGCAGCAGCATAGATGTTTTTATAGACCGTTGAAAAAAATCTGTCCCTTGAGCTGTAGTATATCCTGGGTCTTTGGATGATTTTCCAAATTCAGCAAAAAGCACCGGTTTATTCAGGATTCTGCCTGCATCTTCTAAATGGGTTTTCATCCACCTTTTTAAGAAGGAAAGTTGTGCCTCTTCATCTGATCCAGCCAGCCTGTTGAATCAATATTTGTAGCCTGCATTTAGAGCATTATAATGGACAAAGATATATTGGATACCAAATCTGTGATTAGTAATATTAAAACCACCTAGGTGCCCAATTCCCTAGCATATATCAATCATACCCAAATTGTATGATCCGGACCCTACACTAATCAGGATTTAGTCAGGTGTTAGATTTAACTTACTAAACTCTCTGTTTTGCCAGTAGTAATTCATGGGTGGTAAAAGAAATATACCAGGCATCTGCGTAGACATGAAATGATACAAAATCGATCGCATGAAGCTTATTATTGGTGATGAAATCTGTTCGCACCTAGTACCCCCCCGGGTTTGTCCGATTAACCTTTTTAGGGGTTGAGTTGCCATAAAATCCTTCCATGCCGGCTTCAACAAGGTGGTTTCTATCAATTGACTTCGCGTACTTGCCCATTTCTTTTATCCATTTCTGTAATTGAAAAGAATATTATGAAAAACCTAATGACAACATGTTGTAGTTTAAAAAAACAATCAAGTCAGTGTAAGATTTATATGTTGTTTGACCTGCAATGTCCTTCCGGAAGTATCACTTTGGCAACGGGGCTCGTTCATGTAAGCAATTCCATTCATACTGTTCACTCTGGTCACTACTTTCTGCAAGTGAAAAATTACATCAATAAATCAAAAGTTAGTGCCACTGTAAAAAGTGAAGCTCTAACCCATCTTCATCAAGTGAGAAGCAAGGTGCTTTACATTCTGAGCAAACAAAAGATGTCTATTGCTTCATGTTTTCTGCACTTAAAATTCTTGATGACTTAGGCTAAATTATTGGAGTCATAAAGCCCCAACTTTTGGGAGACACTTCAGCTGTAATAAGAACTTCAACCATAGTTCTACTTGGAATTTCGAATAGACAGTTTTGAGTTATAGTTGCACCCGGCATTACGATCTATTGGGTTTGGTTTTCCACCATTAGAAACTTTTTGGATCTCCATGTCAACTCAAAAACATTTAAGTCGTTTTCAGAGCAGAAAGTTTGGAATTTCTATGTGAACTCAAAAACATTTAAACCCTTTTCTGAAAAGCAGCTCTATTAAGGCTGTGATACTAAGTATTAACCGGTGGTAGGTACTATATGAAATATTATGTAGAGTCTGGTATCCAAGGTTCAAGGTTGTGATATGTGTTCGAGTAAGAATTATAATAAAAGCTATTCTGAACCAGAATTTGGCTGATTGAGGTTTTTATTACACTAAAATTTGTTAGTATTAATAAACTTCCAAATTATTATTATTACTTCTTCGAGTGATGTCAAGTGGATCTTAGAGTAAAGCTAAAGTAGTGGTTAGTCTATTTCATCGATTCTCAATGAAATGTGAAAATCCAACACCTTTTCAAATGCAAATCAGGAAATCAGACTTGAGCCAAAGCTTTGATACTATGTTAAGATTTTCCGTTACATCAAAACTAGTAATTATTAATAAACTTTCAAACCATTATCATTACTTTTACTTTTCTGAATGGTCTCAAAATAAATCCCAATATAACAATTAATGGACTCCCAACGAAATTAGCAATTCCTCAAATAATAAAATCCATAATAAATAAGAGCCCAAACCCAGTTGCCCATTCCTAAAAATATAAAACCCTACGCCGAAAGTTTCAATTTGGGTTTCCAGTCGAGTCGTGACTCAAAAGGATAATATGTATCCAATGCCATCGAAATGTTACTAAACAGATTCTAAATGTCCCCAGTGCAGGACCCTGAAAGGGTTAATACATAAGTACCTTGGCGTGGTTTCTGTAAAACCCTTTCAAAGTGAGATTAGTGTAGAAATCGTCATCAGATGTGATATTTAACCCTGCTTCGCGCCCCCATTGAACGTATTGTGGCCTTCCTCCATAATCCTTGTAGTTGTTCACCAAACTCAGTATGACTCTGATACCATGTTTTTTAGCTTTCCAGAAAAGTCCAGGGCCTGCAATATGCCACATAAAATAAAAACAAATGAGAATTACAGTTATTATGCATGTACTGTGTATTGAATGTATTTTATCAGATTGTTGAAGACCTGAAAGGCTTGTTCATTGTAAACACCAGGAGAAATTTGTAATGCTCTAGATGTATTTCCATCATTGAAAGCCCATGTACGAGCAACATTCAGACCATGAGCTGCAGCTTGTTGAAAAGCAGAGGTAACTTTTTTCCTGTTTGTTTGGTTTGTTGCTACAAACATCATCCAATATGAATTAAACCCATTTACATACAGATGGCTCCCGTTCACAACAAAGTTCGTGCCTCTTCTCTGCACAAAACTACTTCCAGCATCAGCGCAACTAGCAGATTCCCATTTTTGAAGAATAATGAAGAAGGGAATAGCGGAAACAACAAAGAGAAATCTCATCTGTGAAGGACTTCATGGGAAAAACTGATTGTTTGCCACGAAAAACAGACTGTACTTTTGAAAGCTGTATAAGCAATATCAATCTGCCGTTGTATGGCAAACATAAATAATATACGCTTGAAAGAAACAAACAAAGAGGCGAATAAAGAAGATTGTGACTAGGTAATCTCCTGTCAGAGCTCAGAGATGAATTAGTTAACGAAGAAAGCGACCGGACAAATGAAAGCTATATCGCGTGGCCCTGATGGTGATGGCCTGTACAGTCATGGCATATGTAGCAAATCAGATGGAAAATGATAGGAATGGATTCAAGTACTAGTTGAATGTGCTATATACAGAAAAGATGCATTTAGCACATTAACAGGGGATTTATTAAGCATTGAGATTAAGATAAAAAAACAAGTTTCAATTTCCAAGACCCTTGCTACTGAATCAAATTACAAAATATTTTCAAAATCTACTATCTAAATAAGTTCAACAATTATTTGCCAAATTATTTCATTAAGATCATAAAAGCTATACATCTCTCCCACCCATGACAGTTAGTTGTAAGCACTTAAAATGAATTAATGACATGAATTTGAAAGAAATTGAGGTGGACAAATACCAAACCAAGGTGAGAGAAATACAAAGAAAGTAAGAATGAATATCTGGTGCCCAGGAACGGCCATGCCAAAAACGAAGAAGACAATGACAAAAAGCATAAAAAATTCTATCAAATGACAAAGGCATGAACTAAAATGTCAACCCAAAGTACAAGAATCAACTTGATCAGTGCAGATGCAGTTGCAGAGGACAGACTGTCGAAATTATGTGATCTTATGTCATGAGTTTGACAAAAAAATAGGGTAAACTCTACCCCACCTGGGAATGGACTACAACCAAACCATATTGTACATGCCACTATATTTATTTAGGAGAGAAGGTTGAATTTTAACTTAACCGTTATCCACTGAATAATGAATATTAAAGATCAGGTCTATTTGCAACATGAAAAACCCAATCCATCATCAGATACAAAATATGCCTGCCATCACACGGCATATATTTGCTATATATTGAACGCCAACCCATGTCAAGCAGCTACACATAATGTGCACAAAACTAATGTTTAGGTTCTTCCATAAATACATGACAGTGATAATGATGTTGCAGGTTTCCAATACAGCTGTAGAGTTGCTTTTCTCCTGTTATACTCGTGATCTGCACGTTCGGCGGATGCTATTATCTTGGCGTCCATAGAGAAAGTTTCGGTGTGTGAAGGTGAGTTTAAAAGCCATCCTGTAATTCAGGGCCGGATAGTTCAGCCGCTTGAGGGCCGGGATAGTTCATTCCAGAGATTCACAAGGTGGTAACATCATTTCTTTTTTCAGTACAGTGAGAAAATTGATGATAACTCAGTTTTCAAAACAGCTGTAGGGATAGTTGGCTGCAAACCACGAATGCATGCTAACTCTTAGTTCTTATTGGAGGAAAACCAAACTCTTCCACACTGACTGCAATTACCTTTCACTTTTGTTAAGTTCCTATTTTATTTAGTGGGTCTGGTTTTAGAGTGTTTCTTTGTTATTAAACCAGCTCCAAAAATAGAAGAAAAGAGAGATCAACATCATAGAAATCAACATCAAGGGGGCAGCTTCTTTTACATTACATAAATAAATAATTCTTGGATGATTCAAATGACAAAACCTCCTTTCTATATATAAGAGTCCATGGGCTCACAATATAATCTTAGCCCACAACAATAGCAATAGTGGGGTTTTATAGGGCACAATAATAACAATATGTAGACTACAGGAGTACAACAATAACAATAAGGGGGTTACACTAACAACAATAACGGACTACACGAGTAATATATGGATCTAACATGCCCCTCTCATTCAAAAAAGTGTTGTCCCCAACACTTGAGTAGCTTTGGATGCTTTCGTATAAAATTCTCATCCTCCCATGTGGATTCTTCAGTGGGTAAGTTCTTTCACTTTGATGAGAGACTCTTAAATTGATCAATTTCGTAGCTATCGAATTCTTGTTTCCGTGGTTCCTTCAGGTTCCAATATGTTTTTCCTTCCTCATCAAGTTCTAACAATATTGTATAAGCTGGAATTTTGTCACCTATAACCTTCTTTAAGTATGAAACATGGAAAATTGTGTGTACTCAAGAAGAAGCAGGAAGCTCCAATTTGTATGCCATAGTACTAATCTTTTGCAACACCTTGTAAGGACCATAGTACTTTGACGATAGTTTATTATCCTTCTTAGCTTGCTTGAGGGACATTTGTTTGTATGGTTGTAGTCATAAAAATACCCAGTATCCTACATCAAAACCTCTCTCACTACGATGTTGATATGCCTATTGTTTCATTTGATTTTGTGCCAAATTTAGGTTATCCTTAAAGAGTTGGAGAACTCATTGTTGACGCTCGATGTGATCTTCCACTGCTTGAACCTTAGAATTTTCTCTTAAAGATGATGTAATTGAAGGTGGATGATATCCCTAGAGTGCCGTAAATGGGGTCATTTTTGCTGTAGTATGGAAGGAAGTGTTATATCACCATTCAGCGAGAAGTAACCACTCAACCCATTGTGTTTGTTTATCATATACAAAAAAACGAAGATATCATTCCAAATATTTGTTCACTATCTCAGTTTGCCCATCGGATTGAGGATGATAAGATGAGCTATGGGCTAGTTGAGTGCCCAAACAAGAAAATAATTTCGTCTAAAAATTTCCAGTGAAAATGGGATCTCTATCGTTTACAATAATCTTTGGGTTTCCATGTAGCTTTTGAATTGTTTCCATAAATGCAGTAGCAATTGTACTTTCTTTAAATGGATGAGATAATGCACAAAAGTGTGCATACTTGGTAACTCTATCAACTACCACCATGATGACACTTTTTCCTTCGAACTTAGGTAAACCCGTGATAAAATCCATTGAAACCTCCTCCCAACGTTGACTTGGAATGGGTAAAGGTTGTAGCAGACCCGGGTCTTAATTGTCTCAACTTTATTTTGCTCGCAAACCAAACATTCTGCCACAAACTTTTGAATATCAGATTTAAGGTCATCCCAAACAAATTCTTTCTTCACCCTGTGGTAAGTTTTTAAAAATCCTCAATGTCCTCCTACGAGATAGGTGTGCAATTCCAAAAGAATATTTTGTTTTAGCTGGGAATTCTTACAAAGATATAAGCGATCTTTGTACCATAAGGAATCATTTTTCCAACTAAATGTATCAGATGTATTGGGATCTTGCTGCAACTTTTGAATGAGTGTCCACACTTCTTTGTCATTCTTTCATTCCTCCCTTGCTTCGGTTATCCAATCTGGTTGAATAATAGAAATGGCACAAAACAATGCTTCCACCTCCTCATCCTTTCTTCAGAGTGCATCTACAACAACATTTAGCTTCCCTTTTTTGTAGATGATTTCAAAGTCACAACCCAACATCTTTGTGACCCATTTTTGCTGCTCCTCTGAAGATATTCTTTGTTCCAAAAAGTATTTAAGACTATCATGATCAATTTTACCTTGAAGTGTCTTCCCATTAGGTAAGGTCGCCATTTCTTTAGTGCATTTAGTATTGCCAACATTTCCTTCTCATAAATAGCTTTCTATAAATGCTTTCCTTTGATTGAATGACTTTCAAAAGAAATGGGTCTTCCTTCTTGCATTAAAACAACACCAATTCCGTTTCCTGAGGCATCACATTACACAATAAAGGTTTTTGTGAAGTCTGGAGTAGCTAAGACCAGTGCTAGGAACATTGTCGCTTTAAGATGTTCAAAGGCCTTAGTTGCTTTAGGAGTCCATGAAAATGTATCTTTCTTCAATAATGTTGTTAGAGGTGTTGATATTCTCCCATAATTCTTAACAAACTTGCGATAATACCATGTTAACCTGAGAAATCCTCGCAACTGCTTTATGGTTGTGGGGCCTATACACCAGGAACCAACCCTAGAGAAAGAAGAAATGAGTTAGACCATATCCTGTAATTTAGTTAGGGTCTACCTTAACACCCTCCTGAGATACAATATGACCCAGATATTCCACCTCTTGTACTCCAAAAAAACATTTCGAGGTTTTTGCCTATAATTATTTCTACTCCAATTGTTTGAGCACCCTCTCAACATGTTGAACATGATCCTTCCAAGACCTGTTGTAGATTAGTATATCATCAAAAAATACTAACACAAATTTTCTAAGGAAGGGTTTAAAAATGGAATTTGTCAACCCTTGAAATGTAGAAGGTGCATTGGTAAGGCCAAAAGGCATGACCAATTTTTCATAATGACTCTCATGAGTTTGAAATGTTGTTTTCGAAATATATTTAGTCTTCATTCTAATTTGAGGATGTCCTGAATGAAGATCCAACTTGGTAAAATAATTTTCTCCATGTAATTCATCCAATAATTCATCAATCATGGGAATGGGAAATTCATCTTTAATAGTGAGCTTATTGATCTCCCTATAATCCAGACACATGCGCTATGATCCATCCTTCTTGTGCACGAATACTATTGGAGCAAAGAAAGAACTTTGACTAGGTTGAATTATATCAGCCTCTAACATTTTTGTAATCATATGTTCAATTTCGCTCTTCTTGACATAAGGATATCTGTAAGGCCTCATGTTTGGAGGAACACTTCCTGGAATCAAATGAATAGCATGATCATGATCACGAATAAGTGGGAGTCCTTTGGGAGTTTCAAACACCTTGGAATGATTGTCCAAGACTTTTTAGATATCTCGAGAAATAGATGATTTTGATGTTGGAACTTTTAGAGAGCATAATTATGCAATTACGCCTCGTTGTTATTTCTTTAAAAGCTTTGTCATGACATTAGAGCTTATTATCTTTCCTGGATTTCCTGCGACACCCCGTAATTCAACTTCCTTTTATTCCAAAAAAAATTCAAGAAAAGTTATTGAAAATTAAAAGCTATCATCCCTAAAGATTGTAACCATTATACTCCTCGTACAACATCAACACCTCCCATTGGAATGGAAAGCATTGGACTATTCAATACATATGCCCCCATGGTTAGCTTGATATTATGGCATTTTCCAGAGAAATTTATAGTCCCTCCATTTGCAACCATCACTTGACACTCTGGTACTGGGTGTAGGAAGCAATTCAATTCCTTGGCTACCTTACAATGAATAAAATTATGGGTACTACCTCAATCAATCAACACTATTACATTTTTCTTCTTGATATGTCCTTCTATCTTGAGAGTTTGAGGAGTGGTAATTCCTGCAAATGTATTACAGGATATGGTCTAACTCATTTCTTCTTTCTCTATGGTTGGTTCCTGGTGTATATCCTCTTCTTTTGAAGTTTCTTGTCCATTTTCTTCCTCCTCTTCACAATCTATGTAAAATAATTTCTTATCAGCACACTTATGACCTTTAGTCTATTTTCTATCACAATAGTGGCAAAGCCCTTTTGCTCTTTTTTCTTCCATTGTTGTGGTGTCAACCTTGTAGGTTGTGGAAGTCTAGGAGTAGCAACACTTCCATCTTTATAGATCTGAGTGGTAGGTTTCCTTATCGCCATAAATTTACTTTCAATTTTTCTTTCCAACCTGAACGCCTTCTCCAATGAATCAGGTTCCAAAAGGCAAACCTCATGTTGGATGTTATCCTTTAAAGTCCCTATGAATTCATTAATCATGTGTTCCTCTGGAATATCAGTTACCCTTATATTCAATTTTTGGAAGTCCTCAATGTGCTCTACCATTGAACCCTTTTGTTTGAGATTTATCAATTGGCTAAAGAAGGTGTTGTTCTTTGTATCCTCATAATGTGCTATCATTTCCTCTGTAAAAATTGACCAGGTGACAATTTTTTTATGAGATCAAAGCCATCAATACAATGCAAATGTATTTTGTTCTAAATGTAAAGTTGCAATGCATACCTTTTGTGTGTTTTTCACATTATGGAGGTCAAAATATTGCTCCATCTGTAGTATCAATGTTACAGGATCCTTGTCATTAAACTTCCTTATATCGATCTTTGGAATATGGTGGGTCTTCAATACTACATTAAATTTTATGAAATCACGATTAACATTTATTTTGTCCTCATCATGAGTTTCTTGTACTACCTTTTTGCCATTAGGAATCATTTCTTGTATCAACTTTGTCAAACCCTCCTTCAAACCTTCCATGTCTGCTTTTAGATCATTCTTCTTGTCTTCCATGTTGTCTTTCATTTTTCATCTATGCCATCCATCTTAGTTTCCATGCCATTCTCCAAACCATCCATCTTAGTTTCCATGCCTTTCTTCGAACCACCCATATTAGCTTCCGTGTCTTTCTTCAAACCAACCATCTTAGCTTCCACGCATTTTTTCAAAACTTCCATTTCATTTTTTGTTGCTCTTTGCGAGAGCGAAATTTGGTCCACTTGGTCTTGTAATTATGATATATCATGTTGCACTTCTTCCTCTTCATGAGTCATAGTAGAGCCTTTTGAGGGCTTAATGGGTGTTGAATTATTTTTAGGGGCCATTTTAGAACCCAATACTGATATGTATGCTTCAATATGCCCTTGGAATCACTTCAAACTAATTTTTCAAACAAGACTTATACAATTTGGAAAAAAAATACACACATTTTTCTTGCTTTTGAGGAGCTCAATATTGAAACTGATGTATATATGGAATTTAGGATCCCTGAGATTTTATCTTCGGCCCTTTAGTAGCCCTTTGAATCTTATTTCCAATGCCACAGGTCTTACCTGATTTGGATTCTTCAGGGCAAAGTTATGTCTAATATCCCGCAATGACCTAATTATGGATTGGTTGAGTAAAGCAGACTTATACGGCGTGCCATGTGTCATTGTTTCCTCCTTCGACTCTGAAATTTATACACAGTAAACTACAGTTTCTGTAATTTCAGCCACTTTTTATAGAATTCCAATCTGATGCTCAGAGAGAGAATTATGACGATTTTCCCAAGGTCACCTCTTTGAGATGAAATTTGGGAGCCTGCAAAAACCCTAACTTCCACAGATCATATCTCCAAAAAACTTACGAACCAAGATCTGAAATTTTTACACGACATTCATTAGGATATCTTCACAAATGGTTTTTTTTTTTTTAACTTCTGAACCTTCATAGAAAAATTTATAGTGAAAATTCCACGATGACCTATTTGAAGCCGCGAAACCCTAGAATCTAAAGCTCTCATATCAAATTTTATGAAACCAGCTCCAAAGATAGAATAAAAGAGAGATCATCGCCTTAGAAATCAGCTACTTCGAGGGGGAAACCTCCTTTACATTACATGAATGAACAATTCTTGGATGATTCAAATGACAAAACCTCCTTTCTATATATAGGAGTCCATGGGGTCACAATATAATCCTAGCCGACCTAACAATAATAATGTAAGGACACAATAATAACAATAGTTGGGTTTTTGGGGCACAATAATAGCAATATGGGGACTAAAAAGGTACAAAAATAACAATAAGGGGGCTACACTAACAACAATAAGAGACTACACTAGTAATATAGGGACCTAACATTCTTATTTTTCAATTTGTTTTCATTTATTGGTCTCTCCTGGTTGGACCACCTTCGTATTACGTAGGGGATTTAAATGTACCTCCCAGACATATTTTTCTTTCTCGTTTGTAGGCTCCTTGAGGGGTGTCTTTAGTGCTCTTTACTTCTACCCTTTTTTTCATTGAGATTTTGGATTCCAATCTAAGGTGGCATTCTCATCTCAAAGACACAATTTATGTTGTCAGATTGGCTCCCTACCTTTCTACATTTGTCACGATGTTATTTGGTACATTGACGTTTTCACATCATGTAGCTCCACTCCTCTTGAGATCCCGAGTCTCTCATCGCCATCACGCTTGAAGCGGAAAATCAGGGTCGGGCTAACCGGTTAAGCAAAAATTCTCAAGGAATCGGGTCTGAGACACATACCGGAAATTTTACAAAGGTTTCTTTGGCTGATTACATTTTGGTATTTCCTCATAAGAAAGGTGGCGGTAAGACTACTAAAGCCTTGAAGGCGAAAGATACACCAAAGAAAATGAATCTGAGAATCGAGTCCTTCTAGGATAGCATCGAACGTCTAAAGTTACATTCCCTCCTTGGAAGTTGGCAATTCATCCATATGACAGGGGACCAGATTAATCAGTGGATGCCAAAGTATTGGATCCCTAAGATAAGATACCACCCAAGGATCAGTATGATGCACAACAACTGCATTTGTTTCCATTTTCTCAGTCAGGAAGATGCAGATCTCATCCTAGGCTTACCTTGGGTGAAAGGAAGGTGCTTTCTTATTTTACAGAGATGGCAGGACGATTTTAACCCTCACAAGGAAACCCCTCACGGGAATATTGTTTGGGATAAATTGTTGGGACTCCCTCTCGAGCTATGGAATTTCTCGACAATCTTTGACATTGAAAACTCCATCAACAATTTCTATTTTTGGGATGAGGGGAACATCGGCCAGATCGACAATAAGGTTGCTTGGCTCCTCATTGAAGTCGATTTTGGAGCGGGTATTTTGTCTATGCTATATTTATCATGGGGATCCTTCACACATAGGTTGCACATTGACTATTGGAGGATTCTTTACAGGTTCTTGGTTTTCCATTCGACGGGACATATACTAGATACCTACCCAAACCACCTTCAACCTGGTCGACAAATAGCTTTACAGGGATTCTCTCCATCTATTTTGGGAGAGAAATGTGATGGGATTGATGGTTCTCAATTGCCTATTAATCCGCTAAAGACTCTAGGTACCTCTGATCCTCCCTCTGCTATCTTTTCGACCCCTGATATTGTCTCATCACATATTTTGGCCCCTGTTGGCCCTCTTAGTAGGGATTCTCTGGGTGGGGACTCTCTGCTCCCTACCCTTTTATCTATTTCTTCTCTTCCTTCATCGACTAAGGACCTAGTCGTACCTACTTCTCTTCTGCAACAACATCCTTTGGAGTTTCCTGCTCCCCCATCAACAACTATTCAGTTTGTGTCAGATTCTATGGACTCTCCTATTTTGTTAGACCGAGATCTAGAAGCTCTTTCCTTCTCCAATTATGTTGATATGGACCCCCTGACCATCAAAAAGTAATTTTTCCACTTGAGGGAGGAGTCAGGGAAAGGCCTTTCCCCTTCCACCTATGCTCCCGTTAAGTCCTCATTCCCCCGGAAAAATAAATCCACTAAATACAAAAATACCACTTCTTGTATGACTTGGACTTTTCCTGTGGATGACTTCGCCACATTTCTTCCTTTGGTGAATTATTGAAAATTTACTCTTTTGTTTCTTGGGTCCTTAGAGCGGACAAGCCCGACTCATTGGTTTCCCTATGATCATTATGTCCCTTAACATTAGGGGGATGGGGGGCAGAACTAAATCCCGCTCTCCGAGAGGGATCATTCACAGACACAATCCGGATGTATTTCTTCTTCAAGAAACTATGATTTCTAAGGAAAGGTCTTGGGAAATCCTGCTTAGAATTTGTCATAGGTGGCTTGTTTGTCCCACTAATTCTTGTGGTCTCTCTGGAAGTTTAGCAGTGGCTAGGGAATATGCGGGGCTCTCCTTCTTGACTCTGCATCATTAATATGTACTCTCCATATACATGCAGGAGATTATTCTGGGATCGAGTCTCAGATATTGGGTTGTTGGATTTGACTTCCCTCATTGTGGTTGGAGACCTAAATTTAACAATGGAAAACAATGGGATTTGGGGCATTAAGAGAAATTCTGACAATTTGGAATCTCGCTTCACTTCTTTTTTGAACTCTTTGTCTCTGTGTGATATCACTCCACCTAAGCTTATGCCCATTTGGGACAATGGCTAGATAGGGGTCTGAATGTATTTCAAAGTGTGTG
Source organism: Pinus albicaulis (assembly GCA_034641835.2). Lineage (NCBI taxonomy): Eukaryota > Viridiplantae > Streptophyta > Pinopsida > Pinales > Pinaceae > Pinus > Pinus albicaulis. Next base: position 887,271,377 of record CM076574.1, read on the forward strand.
GGCAAATTTTTGGTGAAGATCACCTTGCATTAGGTCTGGTGGATCTAAACTCAACCATCCCTTCTTTCGACTCGGACCACCTACCGATTTTTCTCACTTGGGCTAGGTAATCCTTCCACAAGGTTCTCTCTTTCAAATTCAACCATTCTTGGTTGGTCCATAAGGAATTCGTTAATATTGTTCATCTTGTATGGAAGGATCCCTATCTTCAACATAGTTCTAATTTTATGGAAAAATTTTGTTGCAAACTTAAATACTTGAAGAGGGAGGTCTAAAAGTGGGTAATGACTCAGAAAAAAGTTGAATTTCAGAATTTGGACTCCATTGAAGTTTCTCTTAGAAATATTTTCAATCCGGATGATCCTTCATTCTCCTCTGAATTTCACAAACTCCATATTTTGGATCTGAAAGCCAAGAAGAGATCATTTTTTAAATCACAGGAAGAAGTTTGGTGACTTAAAAGTCAGCCAATGTGGGTAGCAGCTTGTTTTATGGAAATCAAACCTATGGATAAATATGCTTTCCCTAAGTGTGGTGGTGCACTTAGAACAACAGAAAGAAAGATATCTAACCTTTTCCTTAAAATGAATAGATAAGGGAAGAAAACCTACTTGTAATCTGTTCGCTTTTCCTCGCCTCCCTTCATCGCTTCCATCGCTCTCAATCAAATTGAACTCGCTTGATTGGTACCTGCAATGGAAAATAGAAGACATAAAATGACATAAAGGCAATCTGATCTATTCAAGTTAAAAAAATTGAATCGATTGCATTTGTAAATACATATATAACATCATTGGCACATGCATTAGGAAAGGAACAAATGTCTTTATTATGAAGTAGAAGGAGAAGTTACAACCAGTTGATCGATTCAATTTTAAACCTCCAACTTCAGTACCATCCACATCACACCAACATCATCAATCCAAAAACATAACATTACATGCACAATTCCTCCAAGAGTTGTGATCTCACTATCATAACTCTACTTAATACAAATCCTTTCTCTCTTGTGCACTATGATCAGTGCTCTATTTATAAGTAGATGAAGGTAGTTTGACATAAATGAGTCATTGAATGAATTTTACAAAAATGGATGAAGAGGTTTCCTTGTTCATGGGAATAGGAGGATAAGAGGTTTAATGGCACCATGGTGTCCATATTCGAAGCTATCATATGAGGTGAAAGCTGGAACAACTTCTGGAAGCCACTAGAGGTTGGGAAGATTCCTGGAATCCAATGAACAATTCACTCCTAGTCGACCAATGCACCTTAAATTGGGCCTAGATCCTCTGCAACTTGGCCTTGCATGGGAGTAGATGTTATGAAAAGAAGTTATTATAGTCTAGGGGTACATTGATGGCTCAATGGGGCACTTCAACTTGCATCTAAGCAGTGAAAATTTCATGAAGGAAAAGCATCAATGGGATGAATTTTTTAGGGCATGTAGCAACTAATTTAGAGTATGATAGACCCTAATGGATATTGTTTTGTGTTTTGGGATGATTCCCAAATTGACCTGTAATATCTTCCCCCTAAAGCATGAAGTCAAAGTGATAACATTGATTGATATGATTTATGATGTGATGAGTAGCATTTGAAGCAGGCGATGACCTGCATCAATTACAATACATTACATCATGATATATTTTCATCTTGGACATGAATTGCTGAGGTAGGCATTCCCATACTCAGCACATAAACTATCATAACATCATAAATTCATCTACAGATATAAACCCATGATAGGATGACCATCTGAGTAATGACCATCGTACGGATGATTTGGTACTACTATTGAAATTGCAGCCCAGATGGATGAAACTGGATCTAGGGTCTTTTATCTCGTTCACTCAATCGCGTAAGTATGAGCCTAACCATGTGAATATGTGATCTGAAGTCGAACATGGGAAGACACCAGCTGATTACCACCCATTTATGTAAGTCATTAACGGATGCAAAAGAAACCATCGTTGATGATAATGGCTCTCAAGGTACTTCAGTACATTCTGCATGGTGTGAATTTATGATTTGATGTCGAACACCATACACAGTTTTTTGGTCAAAGTCATGTGATGTCAACTTGTCGTCAGAAGCAAGAAACCTGTCGTTGATGTAAGCAAGCTTCAAGGTACTGAAATTTTGTTTCTAAGTCAACTTCCTAAATGATGAGTTGATGTCGACAGGAAGTGACTCGTCACAGGAGGGCCTTGATGTTTCCCCCATCAACAACACGAAACGAGAGTAATGATTTTAGAGACAGAATGCGACTGATGAAGTAATTTTCAAGGATGGTGGTCATGAAATGAAGTTTTATAAGTATTGCAAAAGATGAGGAATAACTGAGTGACTTCTCTTGAACAAATCAGTGACACTGAATGAATTGACAACATTGACCCAAAACCGAAGTGATGGATGGTGTGATATACCATAGGTATGATAGACCATCAAGCAGATTACCCAACCCCAAAATCACGGAGATGAAGTGACTGAGTGTCATGTTCAAGAGAAACTTGCTACCATAAAGTGTTTTATCCCTTTCCAATTTCCCCCAGTCATTTCTGACCAGTACATCTTTATTTTTTAATAAGCTTGAGGAGGATAACATATGCTTGATGCACAATTCCACCCTCTGGGTGAATCCATCACTATGTTATGATTTAACGAGTCTAGAGAAGGTGAAACTCAATATTGTCATGATGGAAAATTCTGTCACTATTTGATGCTTTAACGAGTCTAACAACAGTGAAAACTCGGTCCTTTTTCATGTTTAGAGAGTTTGAAAAATGGAAAAAAAGAAAACTCCACAAGTTATTTTTTTGTATAATAGTCCCTCAAATCCGAAAGAGCGTAACATAATACTTAAGAGAACCTCCTAGCCATGTTCTATTAGGGTTTTCCTTTTTCGTAGACATAATCTATCTCAGTCCAGAAAAGGGTTAAACTTATACTGAGTAGATGTCGTTTCAATTCCTTTTACGAGCTCGAAACGACAAGTGCTCGACAATATTTTCATGTTTTGGGAGTTTGAAAAGAGCTGAAAGAGAACTCCAGGGGAGTTCCTTTTTCATGTTTAACAAAGCTCAGAAAAGAGATAAAAGTGTGCTTTGTGGTCAAAATTGCATTTCACAATCATGTACGACGACCTCACTATATTCAGCTGTAAACCTGCTCTAGGAACCACCGAATGGATTAAAAATATATGTTTAAATAGTAAAAATGGGTAAAAACCATAGTCAATTCATTAAATATTTATTAATTAATCAAAAATACTATTAAAATAAGAAATTACCAAGTCATTTTTACCATTTCACATTTACCATTCATATTTCAGTGTTCTGAGCAATTTTACCCTCAAACTTCAGTTGTTGATTGCAACATATTTTGTGGATCATTTCTCATATCGTCCGAACCAGGTAAGAGATCTTACCTTCCTCTTTCTATTGGTTGCATTCTTGTTCAATTTCATGCAAATATTTTAGGTTTTTGGGGATCCTAGGGTAAATATAGAATGCCCTAGGACCCATGCACCCTTGGATGTCGAAAAGTGTGTTGCAGAGAGGCTGGAAAGAAGGCCAGTTCCTCTGCAACACTCCGTCTTCCACTTAGGAATGCGTTGGGTGCATTTCAGAAACTTGCATCTTGTTTTCTGCCTAAATTTTCTCCATTATTTTGCATGGAATGGATCCTAACTAAGAATATGGTTTGATTTCATACTTTGATCATATCAAAATGTCGATTACATGGCGAGAAAGAGAACATGAAGAAAAGGATATGGTTGACCTAAATAATATTGGCACTGTGAGAGCCCTCAGAGATTGTGGGTTGCTCAAGTACTTTAGATTGTCAGGGATGAGGCAACACATGGAAATTTTGCAGTTCTTGATTCGTTCATGGGACTCGGCACTACAGGAATTTCACATTGGGGACAAAGTGCTCCCAATATTGGTTGATGACATTTACTTTCTGACAGTTTTGTCAAGACGTGGCACCCCCATTTCCCTTGCGGGCTCCATCTGCAGAGTTGAAACAGTGAAGGACTACATTCGACAGTTTTGTTGGCCAGGAACCGAGCCTAGAAAAGATCGAAAGATAAATATCAAAGATGTACATGATATGCCTTTGCAAACGCTCTTATTCACTATCGCAAATATAGCTGGAAGCGTGACACTTCATGTTGCAAACAGATCATACATGTAGTATGCGCTTAAGTGTTCGAGCCAACCGTGTTCAACTAGGCTAAAGTAGTACTCCTTCAGATGAAAGAACAACTAACCAAAGTGAAAAGTGGAAAGACCAAAAAATTCAGCTATGGATCGATCTTGATCACTTTCGTTTTGGAGTAAGTTCCATTGATGCAGCCACAGCATGTGACACTAGGATTAGCTAGTCCTAGAGATCCACGGATGCAGTGGTGGGTCGAGTTGATGGCTAGACATGTTGGTCAGTCATCGATCTTGTTTTCCACTGCATTCTTCAGTTGGCTCCGAAGACAGAATATATCCATAGAGGAACATCCATATGTAGGGATGGATTTCCATGGAGATCCAGATTTGATTTTACCAGTTGGCGCTCAATGGGGTGCTATAGGTAAAAAATTTGACCATGTTGTTTATTTCTAGGTTTTTTACATATTTTTGTGTTTTTTTATGTTTCCAAGACTAAACTAAATATTTTTTATGTATGCACATGTAGGTACTTTTTGACTAGTGGTTCGTGCATACAGGCAGGAGAACCAATAGAGAGGAATATTGGAAGAGTAGTCCTTCAGGATTTGGATTTAGCCGAGACTATTGCTAATTTACGGTAGCATGTGGAGGGATTTACTCCAGGGATACCAGATGTCTGGATCGAGGAGTTACCTATGAGGCTGCAGCGCCATACCATTGGTGTGCTTAGCTGTTGGAAGAGGCCATTGCGCATGATAGCACAAGCAGTGACCTGCTATCATGAGCATCATTGGGTCTACTTAGATTATGCTATGTCTGTATACATTTTGAGGTTATATGACCAACGTGTCTTGGACACAATTTTTGTAAAAAAATTGATATAAATCTATTTTACTTTCAATGTTTTTATATGATTATGTGAAATCCTATTCAATTGTGTGATGTGAATTGAAAATATATCTTTACATATGTTGCAAATGTCTATTTAACATAGTTTTCCGAAGAATCAACTAAATTGTTAAAGTTTATGGAAATGTGTTGATATTGGATGTAATCAAAATGTATTTCCAAAAGATGAACTCTAAGGAACATGTGATGAATTGTTGTATTTCACACAGTATAAATGCTAGTAAGATGTAGTATGACAAGTTGTGAGTCTAGCCTAATGATGATGCAGCGAATGCCAAGTGAAATGGCATCAGAGAGGAGTTCGATCAACCTGCTATATTCAACGATATTATTTCTCGATCGACCAATACAAATACCTTGGAAACTCACTAACTCGCCACTTGGAGTGAAGATGGCCCATGTTGCAGAGGATATATTCTGAGTACTATGACTAGCACCATCGGCATATCCAACGAATGGTTCCAAATATTCTGACATCTACAAAAAATGAAAATCAGATTACTAACCACATGAAAAACTCTAAAATACACACTGCTACACACACACAACCAAAGCATATAATACAGTGTTTACTATGCAAAATAAGGCATTGTAACGTGTAATATACAACCCATTTCGAGGTTGCACCAATGGAATCCCATCATAATTTACCAACTCGTAGGCACCCTTAGCCAGAATGTGCTTGACAATGTAGGGGTCATGCCATAATGGTTCAAATTTCCCTATTCCTATATTATCAGCTTCGTGATCATAAAGCAAGACCAGGTCTCCTTCCAAGAAGGTGTGAGGCTTGACATTGTGGTCATATTGCGCCTTGATTCATCTCTTATGCGCTTAGTTGGAAAGGAGACTTTACAACGTGTTTCATTTAGATGGATGAGATCTAAAAACGTGCCTCTTCATCAGAAGTATCAGGTAGCATGTCAATTGCGAGTTTCAATGATGGTATTTCACATTGTATCAGTAAGATAGCTTCCAGACCATAAACCAGCTGAAAGGGAGTAAATCTGGTTGCGTTTTTCACTAATGTTCGATACGCCCACAAAGCCGAGTACAAGATCAAATTTTTGTTTCGTTTATGAACCCCAATCATGCATTGAAGCATAAGCTTAAGAATATTATTGATAGCTTCATCTTTTCCATTATCTTATGGATAATAAGGGGTAGAATTATCATGCGACATTCCTAACTTGGTAGTCAACTCATCCATCACATGATTGTGAAAATATTATTCCATGATATGTGACTATGGATTGTGGCACACTAAACTGTGTAACCACATGGTTAAAAAATAACAATGTTGTTGTTTGTCCTGTGTTTTTGAATGTAGGCATTGCCTTGGCCCACTTGGTAACATAATCGACGACGACAAGAATATACCCATGCCCCCCCCCCAGCCAAGCAGGGGTTACATGTCATGAATTCAATGCCCCATTTTTCAAATGGTCCAATAGCGACGACATGATGCATTGGTGCTGGCGGAAAGAGGGTTTTATGATCAAATATATTGCAAGCATGAATACTTCTAACTGTGATAATGTAGTTGCGAAATATGGCAAGCCAGAAGTAACCCGCGCGGAGAATCTTCTGTGCAGTAGAATAAATAGACAAATGTCCATCACATGCACAAGTTTGGAAATCATTTAAAAATTTCTTGACATCCTCATGGGTGAGGCACCTAGGTAAAATTGTATCGACACAATGATGATAAAGTGTATCACTGACGATAAGATAATCTTTGGCTTGGTATCAAATACGTCATTGTTGGGAGCGAGAGGTATTGGGCCGAAAAGTTTGGGTGTGGAGATAGATGATGAAATATCCATACCACGGGTCAGATGAATTGATTAGAAATAAAGACTTGTCCGAAATTGATGGTTCCGTAGTAGACTCAGTGCTACTTGAAGGAAGGCACAGATAAGATTAGAAAACACCAAAGACTTATTTGACTTGAATTTGATGAATTCCAAATAAAATTCTTGCAAAATGACGATCCATTTTTAATATTTCCCCCCAAAAATTGATGTGATAGAATGTATGTCATAGGGTTGAAATCTGAAATGATAATGGTATTTCGGAGCAGGATATAATGGTGAAATATTTGTACATCTTGAACGGCTGCCAAAGTGAGCTTCTCAACATATGTGTACTTAACTTCCGTATCATTGAGATTGCAACTCAAATAATAGATCATATATTCAATCCCATCTTCTTCTTGGACTCAAACCATAGTGATGGTTGTATCTACAGCGATGAGATACAAGAAATAATCACTCTGCTAATTTGGGGGATAGATTAATGATGCTCGGATCATGGTATCTTTAAGAACAACAAAGGAAGTTTGTGAAACCTCATCCCAATGGAATGGAATCCCCTTTCTTAAGAGTCGAGTAAATCCTTTAGCCATTTTGGTGTAGTTGGGAATGAACCTCCTTAGAAATTTATCCTTCCCGTGGAGTCTCTGTAACTGAAGAAGATTGGAAGGAGCAGGAAAATCAAGAATGGCCTGGACCTTCAATGGATCAAGCTGAATTCCGTCTTTCGACATGATGAATCCAAGAAAACTACCATAACCAACATCAAACACACATTTGTGTGGATTGAGGCATATTTTTTAGTGACGACATCTTAAGAATATTGCTCTCAAATGTAGCGGGTGGTGAGCCCGTTTCCGTGAATGTGCAGGTAATTCATCCAGATACGGTTGAACTATGTGCTCGATGTCATGAAAATCATAATTCATTGCCCTCTGGAACATTGCCCCAGCATTCTTTAAACCAAAAGGGAGCTTTCTATAAGAAAATGTGCCCCAAGGATAGATAAAAGTTGTTTTATATTGGTCCTCTGGGTGAATATTGATCTGACTGTAACTGGAAAATCCATCCATGAAAGAAAATATTTCACATCCAGCACATTCATCAATAATTTGGTCGATAAAGGGAGTGGGATAGTTGTCTTTTGGACAAGCATTATTAACATCCTGATAGCCGAAACACACTCTAATTGTCCCCTTTTTCTTCATGACAAGAACAATGTTGGAAACCCAATCGGTAAGAGGAACAGGGTAAATGAATCCAACATGCAAAAAAAATTCAACCTTGGCTTTAATGGCAATAGCGTTATTAGGGTCAAAAGGAGGAATAAGGCATTTTCATACCGGCTTGACATCAGGATACAATTTAATCTCATGTTCAACAATGTTGGATTTGATGCCTGACATCTCCTCATATGACCAAGCGAATACATCTTGGAATTCATGAAAAAGGGCATGGTAAGTGTCAAGTTCAGATGGAGAACAAGGCACATCGACATGAATTTTTTCTACAATGCAAGGTTTGGTCACAATATCGATAGAAATCATTTATTCTATATTTGATGGGTTTTTCTCATAATCGATGGCGTGGATTGGAATAGAATTCGTCACGAAGTCAATGACTGTAGGGGGATATAGTTCAGTTGGATTATATTCACTATAATCTGGAAGATGCGATCATTGATGTGATTTTTCCCATGGTTCTTCTTCTGGCATCATGGATTCCATAATTCTCTCATCAGTTGATAATGCACATGAAAAAGGATCAGAATAAGTACCATAATCCAAAGAACGATCAACCCAAATGGTCGCCAACAAAGGATTTGGATCTGCCGCATAAGCCAAAAATATTGATTGTTATGCTAGCTCAATTGGACTTAGCGGCATGATTTCGCCCAACCTATCTATTTCAGAATCATTGGGAATATTCCTTAAGTTAGATGAAGTGGAAGATATCATATTGTAGGTCTCTATAGTTTCGATTTCCGTCAATGTCGCAGGCGATGGTAACAAAAAGGTGCCCATTAGGGAAGAATCTTTAAATATTCCTACACCAATGTTCTGAAGATATGGTGGGGGTCCGTGAACAAATGGAACACTTCTAATTTCCTAGGAACCAGAGGCGAAGAAAGAGATTTGATCAATGATTGTGATACTTCTCTTATGGGGGAAGAGGACCATACGAAAGTAAGTAAATACTACCGCAACCATAGCGTAAACCCATGGTCTTCCAATTAATATAATGTAGTCAAGGGGTCCGTCATGGACCTCAACTTCAATAGTAACTGATTTTACCGCTAGTTTGACTTGCAAGTTACTAAGAATTCCACAAGGCTTATATGTATGACTATCAAAAGATTTCAACGTCGTAGGTGATTGTGATCACATCGGTGAGCCAAGTGTCTTCCAACAACTCATAGACATGATACAAGTAGATGCGCCTTCATCAATGATAGTACAATGAATGAGGTGATTCAATACATGTACTTGAATAAAAAATTCTAATTGTGCTGGTAATTGTGGCACATAGCTCGCGTGGTTAAAGGCTACAAGATTAGAATCCATCGAATTGATTCCGCCAATCCCAGACAACAAAGCCTGATTCTGGGAGGGAAAATTATGAAGAACCTCAAGTGTTGACATAGCAGAAGGTGATTGAGCCAGATCTTCTACTACATTATAATTTTGAGTTGCCCGAGCTCAAGGGTTTAATGTCGACTTATGAACTACTCCCTTAAGCGGATTCATTTTTAACTCTGGAATGATAGGCAGTAGGGTCGAGTCAGATGAGGTCGAAGTCGAAGTGGTAGGTTTATCAGTAGCCTGACCGTTTGGCAATGAAAATAGATTAATGTAATATTTACTTCGAGTAAACGCCAAAACATTATTTTTGGGCTTAGTGGTGGATAGCATAAGCACTTGCGAACTAGAAGCTGGATCCGTAGCAACCATATGTGTTTATGGGTTCGGAAAAGGATTTGTCAACACTACAGATGCGGCAGAAGTCTTAAAAAAATTTGAGACTTCTGAGCAGTGAGGGCAATATCGCGTAAAATGCTCCTCATTACATATCAAGCAAGGGTACGAGGTTTCTGAAAAGAATCGGATGAATCAGATGATTTTTCCTGCGAGGGTGAATTTAAATTATTATTATCTTTCCCCTTCTTCTTACTTCTAGGTTGCTTTTCACTTTTTCCCTTGTCTGATGACACGACATGGATTTCAAAAGAAGACGCAGGATCAGATACAATAGGATTTTGATTTGAAATAGAAAGTGTAGAACCAGATGGTCAACTTGCTACCAAAGTTCTAGAAGAACCAATCACACCATCGCCGGCATGAATGCCTGACCAGATGGAGCAGGAGGAACAGTAAAAATTTGTCGTGACACATTTGGAATCTTTTCATAGAGCATGCCAGACTGAGTATAAATCAAATCCAGATGTTGGGCACGAGCAATTACTTTCTGTTTAGTAACAACACCGCCTTTGGCCACATCCTTAGTGATATATGGAAACAAGGACTTAATAAACCACTCATCTAAGAGTTGATCAGGAACAAATGTCTTAACCATTTGATGATGACGATGCCATTCATGTATATGATCTGATATATGAGTAGCAGTGGTATGTTTAAAGCTGGTCAAAAATTCCGTTCCAGTTTCATATCTGATGGGTAACTGGAAGTGGGTTAAAAAAGAAGTGGTTAAAGATGTAAAGTTATCAAAATAAGATCATGGTAATTCAATGTACCACTACGTAGCCATACCAATAAGCATTCTCTGGAAAGACACAATCTAACAAAATCATCATTTAAGGAATTTGATGAACACCATAAATGATAAGTCATAACGTGTGTAGACAGGTCTTCTCCAGAATTTCCAATTCATTTTGGAATGTCTAAGGGTAATTTAGTAGGAGTCACCGGGTACCAAGGTAAATAATGAATGGGATCATTAGTGAGCCGGTTTAAATTAAATAACTCTAACATTGCAACAAACGACAATTGTCGATTTAGGTTAGGTTGAGCATAACTAGGATAAGATGGAATTTCCTAGGAAATAGGCCTTTGTGTACCAACAAATGGATTTTGTTGTTGGTAACCCAGATAGGGGTAGGCTTGTTGAGTAGGACCTGGATAAGCTTGATACTATGGGAATGGTTTGTTGCGGCTGCCATGGAATCTAATATAAATGTTGCCTGCCAGGATAATTCGGACCCGATTGTGAATAGAATGGGCCAGTAGAAGCCTGTAACAAAGGTAAAATAGCTTGTGGTTGTGAAATTATTGATACAGATGGTTGTTAAACACCAACCTAGTAAGACGGAGTCTGTAGACCCGAAACTTGAGGGTTAGGGGTTAAAGGACACGCTTCAGTAGATTGAGCAACAACCATAGAAGAAATAACAGGCGTAGTAGGCACAGATGCAATAGGTTGAACTAGTTGATATTGATACACAATCGTTTGAGGCTGAACAAACAAAGTAGACTGCCATTGATAAATAGGCATTCTAGCATACGATTAACCTAAAAATGGCGGAGTGCTGCCATATGACCCAAACATCTGTGGCCCCCCAGCATATGGATTATAAGGATATTACACATACTGACATTCATATGATGGGTATCCAACAGACACTAGATAAGATGGACGGTAATTGGATGGACCAGCTTGATATTGAGCTAATGATGTCAATAAAGGATCAAGTCGTTCAGTACTCATAAGAGATGAACCAGATAGAATTCCAGATGATGAGATGTGTGAATTCCATGGACTAGAGGATACATCATAGTAGGTTCCATTTAAAGCCTGGTAACCTAGTGGGACAAACAAACCACCATAAAGATGAGACTCGGGTGTCATAGAAAACATTGAAGATGAAGCAACAATAGATGTTGTCGCAGCTATAACAGATGGTACAGTCTGGGATGTTGTCTCTACCATGGTTAAATAACCAAGCAAATACTCTAACAAATCTACGGGAACTTGAGAGTGAAAAGGATCAATAGGAGCAGAGTAGGTCAAACGAGGAAAATACGGATAAAAATGAAGCCCTGACCCAAAATGAGTGGGAGATGAAGGGGTTGTCTCTTCCTAAATTTCTTCCTCTATTGAAATCAAACCAGGTGGAAGAGTTCACCATTAGGCCCAAGATAAATTTCAGGCATTAAAATCTGTGGTAAAGAGGAAGACTCAATGGTTACGGATGACCGAGGATAAGATGGTTGCACGGGAACAACTTCTTGTTGTTCAACTTCGGGATCAAGATGTTCTGGTAAAAGAACAATGGGTTCCAGATTGACTTTCAGTTGAACAATCTCAGGTTCTGGATTTACCGTTTCAGTGGATTGAATTTCAATCTCCTTAGGTAACTGTGAGGGTTTCGTCTTGATAGTAGTAGATAAACCGGGATCAGTTGAAACGACTTGAGGCTCGGTACTCAAAGGATCAGATATCTCTGGTATATCAGATGATGTAGTACCAAAGGTTCCAAAGGTACCAGACTCGGTAAGACGAGCTCACCTTCATCTACTAGGTGTATCTTATGGTGATAAAGGTGGTTTATTCGATGTCCTAAGCAAATGATTAGGAAAGGGTTGATCTTCTTCCATTATTGCTGATTGATTTTAATACAAAAAAAAAGAAGAGAGGGTAATGCTAGGCAAAAGGTTTACCAAGAAACTGTGAACTGCAATATACCACCCCAGTAAACCAAGGACTTATGTACATGCAGGAAATCTCCCTGAATGTTGTGTTCGGTGTAGCACAGTGTACAAGGCAGCTAACTCAGTTACCTATCAATGGTAAGAAACCTAAGTTGTCATCCCAAATATACTCGATGGTACGTGGAGGCCCAATTCGTATTAGCACTGTCTAATGCGAAACTGCACAATGAGAGCATACCCTTATACTTTTCGTACTATAACACCGCCCGATATACCCAAAAGTATGTGGACAAGCTCCGATATACTTACGTACATGGAATGAGGTATCACACTTGGAACGTATCACAATAAATTAACAACAACTGCTATGTTTAACGATGCCATAAAACATCTCTAGCCTAGACCTCTAAATGTTATCGTTAATGTTACAATGCTTCCTTAGATAAATTCAAATAAATTTTATGTTGATCTTGCTTATCAGTTTGTCTTTCAGGTTCACCATGAGATGTATTGAACATTCCTAGAATGAAATTAAAATGATAAGCATTCTTTTCGATTTGATTTTCGACAATGAAAAACTAACTACAAAGGATAGAACAATCAGATTGTATACAGTCAACAATGACGACATCTAAATGAAAATTCCCTAAACTAGTCCTATGCAGCACTCACAATCCCTATATGCAAATGCATGTTTTTATTTTCAATTTCTTTTAAGTTTAGATGAATGAAAAATAAACTATGATGCACAAACGATCACTCAAAACTTTCAAGAGAAACGAATATTGAAATGAGAATTCGTCTTTCCGAAAATAAAGAGTTGATCAAATGTAAAATTAAAATTTGGAACTATTCAACAATGAAAAAGAAAACAAAAAGAAACATTGATCAAACAAATATCCAAAGTGAGGCAAGAACAAGAGAGGTAATCTGGTCTCTAAAGTCAATCAATCACTTAAAACTTCAACAAGCAAGACACTGAAATCAATTGTGAAAGACAAAGTATGATAGATTTTGGTTGGTCATAGGGGCAACACACCCCTGAGTGGGAGACAGTGCGTTGCATAGCATTGTCCCTAAGCCAGCAGTTCTATGCAAAGCACTGTATCAAAACCAACAGTGTGTTGGTGCCAGAGGGAACTCGAAAAAATAATTCAAGCACACTACTTTTTCTAAAACACATTCAAATGACTGAGATTAAGCAAGTAAAGTCTACTAGAGGTTGATGGATAAGGATAAAATCACCAAGGACGATCCGTCGATCCCCAGTATGGTCGCCAATTTGTTTTACATAAATCAAACCTACGAATAAGTATGATTTCCCTAAGTGTTGTGGTGCACATAAAACAACAAAAAGAAATATATCAGACCTTTTCCTTAAAATGAATAGATAAGGGAAGAAAACCTACTTGTAATTTGTTCTTTTTTCCTCACCTCCCTTCATTGCTTTCGTGGCTCTCAATCAAACTGAACTCACTTGATTGGTACCTACAATGGAAAATAGAAGACAGAAAACGACATAAAGGAAATATGATCTATTCAAGTTAAACAAATTGAATTGATTTCATTTGTAAATACACATATAACATCATTGACACATGCATTAGGAAAGGAACAAATGTCTTTATTATGAAGTAGAAGAAGAAATTACAACCATTTGATCGATTCGATGTCAACCCTCTAGCTTTAGTCCCATCCTCATCACACCAGCATCATCAATCCAGTAGCATAACATTACATGCACAATACCTCCAAGAGTTGTGATGTCACTAGCATAACTCTACTTAATAAAAATTCTTGCTCTCTTGTGCACTATGATCAGTGCTCTATTTATAAGTAGATGAAGGTAGTTTGACATAAATGAATCATTGAATGAATTGTCCAAAAATGGATGAAGAGGTTTCCTTGTTCATGGGAATAGGAGGATAAGAGGTTTAATGGCTCCATGGTGTCCATATTCGAAGCTATCAGATGAGGTGAAAGTTGGAACAACTTCTAGAAGCCACTAGAGGTTGGGAAGATTCCCAAAATCCAATGAACAATTTTCTCCCAGTAGAACTACGCACCTTAAAGTGGGCTTAGATCCTCTGCAACACAGCCTTGCATGGGTGTAGATGTTCTTCAAAGCAGTTATTGCAATCTAAGGGTGTGTTCATGGCTCAATGGGGCACTTCAACTGGCATCTAAGCAGTGAAGCTTTCATGAAGTAAAATCATCAATGGGATGACTTGTTTAGGGAATGTAGCAAAAAATTTAGAGTATGATAGACCCTAATGGATATTGATCCATGTTTTGGGATGATGCCAAAATTTACCTATAACACGGCTGGTGATAAAAACTCAATTTATTTTCATAGATTTTCCACTATTAGGAGTGAGAATTCCATTTGGAATATTCATGATGAAGGGGATACTTTATTCTCTTCCTAGCCGGACATTGAACAAGTCGCTCTTCGTCATTTCAAGGATCTCTTCTCAGCCAAATATCTCTCACTCCAAGCACAAATGGACTTCATCAATCAATTTCCTATGTTGATTCAAGAGTCTTATAATGATACTTTGGGTAGATCGGTTTCGAAATAGGGAATCCATAGTGTTTTCTCCCTCCATGAATTTTTGAAAAATCTTAGGAATCCTTGGTGCAACCCTTAAGTCAAAAGACAGTTTAAATCATCTATGGGGACCACTATCAAGCCTTAGAGCTAGGGTGGAAGGCCTGAAGGAAAAAGTGTTATTCGTCGGACCCTTATCGGCAAAGCACAACAAGGGAGAGAGGTATTTTTACATGGGCACCCATCGCCGGTTAAAGGTCGAGAAATTTCCAGGAGGATAGTCATCCATTTCTACCTGACCGCCCCACGGAAGTAGTTCAAGGGGGGAACCTACGCGAGCAATAAGCAAGCCCCCCCCTCCCCCAAAAAAAGAAGTTGAAAAGTCATAATTAGATCCGACAACCCAAATTCATTCTAGGGGTGAGCGCGGGTTGCAGCCTCTCACCATCTGACCCACCAAAAGATGGTGGGGACTGACGCACCACATGGGCCAATCCTTCGGCGCCTTTTTCAAGCGAGTGCGAATTCAAAGGTAAAACAATAACTTGATGACTACCCACTCATGTCTACCTATCCCCCATCATCATCCAACCTTGTCAAGCCATGTGTCTCCCCCCCCCCCCCCCCATGATTTCATCCTCACGCCATCTGACCATTGTCCCCTCCAATTATAAAAATCTCTTTCTGCCTCATATTTTCAAAAAACTTCCCAGCTCTTGGTGAAATCACTCCCTCCAATCTCCTTCCCAGAACGTCATTCGACCTCTCAGTTGTGCAATGACCTCCTCTCGACATTGTTTTCATCCTGTTCCACCTGTAAATTGTACATCTACATGTAAAAATGAAGAAGGCGTCCCCCGAGACCCCGAAAACCTGTGAGGCCAAACCCTCTTCCAACCTCGACCCCCTCATGGACACAGAGGCCCAAATTGTTCACCTTGCATGTGCCTACCACCTTGTTGGCCTCCATTTCAACCTGTTTGGCAACCACCTCAAGGGGTAAGTCCCATTCCGGGTATTTGACTCAGGCATGTATTACCAGATTACACCCTCCATGCACCATTTTCCTGAATTCATCTCCTATTTGGATGCAACCTACATTGAAAACAAAATTTACTTTGTTTCTTCCTCTGGGGCCAAAATACTTGAAGTGACCCCAAAATTGATCCAAAATTCTCTTATTTATCCCACCTCTCTTGAACCCCAACATTTTATTGGTTTCACCCTAGTCTATCATTACTGTACCACCCCCCCCCCCCAAAGCAAATGAGAAAAAAACTTTCCTGCAAATGGTCCTGGCCCCTGACCTACAATCTATGCATGTGGCTAACAGTTTCCCCACCACCCTCTTTATAGAACCCATCCAACCCATTTTGTCTCTAATTTCTCATTTGCTGGGGGAGGATGATGCTAATATAGCAACAAAGCCACCTTGGGTTTTTTAATGCAAATGATGCAGCCTGGCCATCTATTTGATATCCCATCTTACATGTCTGAGGCCATAAGATTCTAGTTGTACCATTTTCCTAGAACATCCTTTTTAGATACTGTTCACTATTGTTATATTTGTTTGTATACACACATGTGGATGAGTTCGAGTGCCTGGGCCTCAATATGGTTCTAAGTACCAAACAGAGGAACTCTGTTTTGGACTGGGATGTTGTTGTTCAGAAGAGGCCAAACTATAATGGTTACTCACATTTTATATCAACTTATATGGCCATTGCATATAATATTATCCATGGTGTTTCTCTGGGCCAAATTTACCCCCCAACAAAAAAATCTTATGTCTTAGAAAATACATAAGGGTAGGGGACTGGTACCTTTTTTAGGATCACACAGAAATCAGGGTTTATGGGTGTGAACTTACCCCTTACCACTTACCTGTATTCATGCCGATGAGGATATTTGTGTGAAAAATCCGCTATCCAAAATACTACTGCAACAACTGATGATAATTCTTCTATTTGGTAATTACTTGAAAAATTATTTACTATGTTCTACGGTAAATATTGAGACCCATACACTACATCCTTCACAAAATTAAACCGCGGAAAATAAATTAGTGCAGAAACAAGATTTGAGAAAGAATAAACAATAGACACACGACACTGTTATTTTTGGACTAATGTCCCCGAAAAAACCGAATGCAGGAAAACTGGTGCAACTGTTGACGATTTGTTTTATTATGCAAAATATGTAAATACAATCTGGGATGCCTTTCCTTCCCTCCACACAAAGAATCTGACTAACAAAGAGCTAGTGAGGATTACCTCATGCTGACACTGGAAAATACGAACTAACCAAACTCTGAGCCGATGACTCCTATGCTTCCTCTAAGAAATCTCTACGTCACTCTGCATGGAGACTGCATCACCTTTTCTTGTTGGCTCTTCTATTTGCTGGATACTGATCTCTGTCCCCCTTCAGTCTCACACCTTGGCACTCTGGCACTACTTATGACTGATCTTCAGTTGAAACTTGGATCTTCTCAAGGTTGCAACACTTCCTTTGTTGGCTCTACGTTGGATCTATGTAGCTGTTACACTTCCTCTCTACGTACTGCTCTATGTGTCCTCTGTGATGTATCCTCAACTCAGGAAAATCTCCAACCGGGTCTATCACTGCCCCTCTCTGCAAGAATATTCTCGATCTAACTTCTTCTAAGAACTACTCACTTGAGAAATTCGATCTCTAGACTATGTCGGTCTCTCGGTGTATCTTCCAAATGCCCCATCAAGTCCTTCTTATAATATTCTCGTTGAGAGTTAAATAACCAAGATTAAATCAATAATAAACAACTAAGATTAACATGACTTGATCTCTACATTGTCTAGAACATTAATACCATGTTTTAATTAATACCCTTTAAATATTTTAATTTCGTAGGTTTAGACTTAGGGTACCATTAAAAATAATTAATTATTTCCATAAAACATAATCCGAGTGGAATTTTCCAAAATTATTTCTGGGTTCTTTGGAATACATGTGTCTAAGCCTCCCTGCAAAATTTGAGACTTAGAGCACATCTAGTGCTACTATAAATCAACACTCCCTCTTAGTGAGGAATGTGCTCTAGCAATACATCTAGCTGAATTACTGCTCTTATTCTACAACATCTCCCTCTGCACTGCTGATGTCTGACACTGTTGCCCACCAACATTGCCCTGTTGCATCCGTGTTGCCACTGACCCTGCTTACTGTTGCCAACGACCATTGCACTGCAACAAAAAATCATACAAAATATGAACTAAGTGTTCAGTGGGATGCATCTTGTAATGAAGATTTGACTCCTACTAATCTTTGCGTTGTCCCTATGAAGTTGTTGCGTTGCTGCTGACTCTGCATTATACCTTCCTACACTACTTCCAACTCTGCTCTACGCTACTCAGACTCTAGCACTCTCTAGCTACTGCAATGTCACTTCTACACTCCTATGTACCAACTTAAGCTTATCCATCTTGTTACTTCTAAATTGGGCTCATGTAGCAAGTTGATGATCCGAAAGGTGGAATCCTCAAGAATCCTGCCCAAAGTGCAACTCTTTCAAGCTACAATTCTAAATCACCCCAATGCTCCCCTGGAAAGACATGGAAAATCATGGTGAATTCCTCCTCCTCGATCTTCGGAGCTATAGCCTACGAATCATGCTTCTCATCTTTGTCCTTATTGTTGAGAGGAAACTGTGTAGCGTAATGTCCCATCTTACCACACCAGAAGCATTTAATATTTGAGACGTCATTCTTTTGTCTCTGCTTCTCTTACTGCCCCTTTAATGCAAGGGTTGCATTCTCCTCCTCCTCCTTGGGCTTCATCCCACTACTACTGCTACCATCAAGTTTTCACTTGAGTAGATATCTCCTCATCTCTTCTTGCTGAAGCGTTTCCCACATTCCTTCCCAGCCTAGAAACTTCTCTCTGCCCAGGATACTCTGGAAAAATACCTAATATTCTTCGGACATTGAATTTAGGTCCAATATTACCATATTTGTGGCTTGAGGAGCTGCTCCTATAGCTTCTAGCTGATCTTGGACTTCTTGAAGTTTTGTAAGGAATGGATCAACGTGTTCTTCCTTCTGCATCCTTGTAGTCATCATCTTTTCATGCAAAAACATCTTCCTCTGCTCGGAAGACCGGTAATATAGCGTGGCCAATGAATCCCATATTTCCTTTGCATTCCCTTTGTTGTAAATATGTGAGGTAATATGATCCTTTCCCAGTCGAGGATCAACCATTTGGCATTTTCCATGTTCTTCTTGAAGGCTCTCAATGGTGTGACATCTACAGGTTCAACCAATATACTATCGATGAAGGTCTTAAGGTCATTCTCATCTAGAAGGAAGGAGATCCTTGCCTTCCATATTACGAGTTAGAGGCACCCTCCAAATGGTCCTGGTCAGGCAACCCACTCGCTTCCATCTCACCCAATCATTGTCGAACTATTGCCTCTAACCCTCTAGGCAGCTGGTCCTACGCACTCCCTATTGGGGTAAGCCAAATAAGTCACGAAGTCACTGCTTCTGCATGGGAAATGAGAATTTCTTGGGCAAGAAACTCTCTAAGGTTAGACTTCACCTAAATGTCTTCTTCTACTCTCTTCTGACACTTTCTACACAAGAAATTGTTGCTACACGGAAAACTCCATCCCACTAGTTATTGATCTGCGCTGAATTTGTTGTGTTGCTTCATCTACCTCTGAAAAACTGCAAACTGGAATATCTTATCTCTATCGGCTCACTCAAAAATATATTTCCTTGTGGATCTAACCCTCCTGGCTTGGATTGCACAATCACTGGTGAAATCAATTTGTTGCTTACACAACTCTGTTGGCCCTCATTTTTTATCCAATTTTTTTTAAGTAAATACACTTTATTACCATGCTATCCATCCATATACCATCATATTCACTCTATTTTGTCCAATTAATGCATATCCAGATATATAAATTTAGTTTTGCAATTTTTAGAAGTTTTTATAAAAATTGAATTTTAAGTGCATTTTTGGACGAGACCAGAAATTCCAGTAATGGTCTCATGGATGTCATATTTGCAGGAAACTTTGGATCGAGTTGGATAAATTTCTAGAAATATTGGGAACTAATATTGGATGTACACCTATTGGTTCTATCAAACCGAGTTTAAACAGGACCTGCTTTTATGGAAATCCCTAGGAAATAGGTCAAATTTAGCATTTTATGGGATTTTCCAAATTTTGAGAGATTAGATGGATGAGCTCGACCTGAATAGATAGGATAAGGATAGCCATGACTTTAGGAGACATTTTAGATGATTTTTTTCATATTTTATCTATTTAAACCTAAGACATTGAAGGCATTCATATTAGAATTTGTATAACTTAACTTTGATATTTCTGAAACTTTGGGAGCTAATTTAAAGACTTGTTCTATTTCCTTTGTTTTTGTTCTATATGGTAAATGCTTGACTGAGTTTCAGTAGCTGAAAGTACTCACATTATGCGAGGCAAGGGTGGAGGGCCCCCACACCAAGCTAAGTGCACTTTCTGGTTAATTTAGTTGCAATTTCCTGAACTAGTTTTGTTTTATGCTTAATCTATTAATTAGATGTATGATGATGTGTTATGATTGCTGATGAATATAATTCTAATTTCTATTCTTCATATTAATGGGTAATCCAATGTTTAATTTAAACATTTCTTCTATCTAATCAAGAGCTAGAACTAGAATTCATCTTTCCTGCTTTTAAATGATTTTTTGAAGTTCTTGTTTTCTAGCAATGGCATTAATGGTGAATGAATTTGTAATGAAGGACAACCAATATCTCCTTATTTAGGAGCCTCTTCAGTTATCCTTTCATGCATCTTGATCTATTGTTCATTAGTGGTTTTCAGTTTCTAATTCATGAAGTAGTTTTGTAGAGAAGGACAAACAAGTTCTCTTAAGTTAGGAGCTTCTTCTGTTGCTAATTAAATAATTTAATTAGAAATTATTTAATTAAGATTTATATTTGTAAAATATGAATTTCCTTTATTATTAATAATTCATCTTCTAAACTTGACTATAGCTAAAACCCATATATCTTGGAGATGCTTCTAAGTTCTACAAGCCCGAATTGATAATAAAATACTTGTGTTAGTTCACCCAGTAAACAATCCAACAAACTCTTTGATCTCTGGCTTCTTCTTCAATGTTGGATCCTTCTGGTCTGCTCTCTTTCTCTTCCTGCACTACTAAAAAAGCTCTGATACCATGTGTAAATTCTTCTACCTAGATTCCTTTTTGGCCATCCACACAAAGAATATGACTGAAAAAGAGCTAGTGAGGATTACCTCACACTAACACTGGAAAATATGAACTGACAAAACTCTGAGTTGATGAGCCCTACATTACCTCTTTGCAGTCTCTACGTCAATATGCATGGGGACTGTGTCACCTCTTCTTGTTGGCTCTTCTGTTGGCTGGATACTGATCATTTTCTCCCTTCGGTATCACACCCCAACACTTCGATACTAGATCTTACTGATCCTCTGCTGAATCTTGGATCTTCTCAAGGCTGCAGCACTGCCCCTGCTGGCTCTGCATACTACACTGCCTCTTTTTGTATTGCACTCTGTCTCCACAATAGAGTGACTATGTGGTTTTTGTTACTATAGAAGTTCAATGATACTATTTTAGACAAACCTAGTAAAACTAATCGTGTAGCTGATTTTTATCAAGGATTCAAAATGAGGGACAAGAAAATTATATAGATAGCATATTTCCTAATGAGCATTTATTTTCTATCTATAATAATTCTCTATGGTTTTTATATATAACGAAATATCTAGCCACAGGTAATATACCTCAACATATCTCTTCTACAAAGAAGGAGAAGATTGTCAAACTCAATGCTTCCTACTCTTATGTTGAAGGGGACCTCTTTTGTACTGGATATAGTCTTATTATGAGAATATGTGTACAAGAAGATGAAATTCTTGATATATTCATACCTTCCCACAATGATCCATGTGTGGTAAATTTCGTTGAAAAAGTAATATCTTATAAAGTCTTTCACTCAGGATACTATTGATCTACCCCTTCCAGGGTGCCAAAGAGTATATATGAAAATGTGACAGTTATCAGCGGATGGATCACCTAGTTACATTCTGCTAAAATTCCTTTGCAGCCCAAGGTACTCATTGAATCCTTCAAAAAATGGGCACTTGAATTTGTGGGTCTATCACTCTATCATCTAGAAGAACAATACATATTTAATTGATAGTTTTCTAAGTGTTTTCTCTCGAAACCTTTTCAGGGTTTTGGATATCTCGTCTTCCTTAGACTTTCTAACACCTTAGAGGCTAGAACACATGTATGATGCTACCATATCCATCCAAAAATAACAATAAATTTCTCTTAAAACATGTGCACACCATATTTACATTCAAGAGGGTGCCTAAGCGATTAGGCAACCTCAGATATGAATTAACCATGCGTTAGAGAAGTTGTCAAGGAGGAATTTCAAAACCTTTTGGATGGCAACTTCATCTATCCCATTTCAAATTTTTAGTGGGTATCTCTCCTTGTTATAATCCCCAAGGAAATTGGATAATGGTGGATCTGTGTAGATTATAGAGAATTAAATAAGGTAACTCTAAATGAATATGTTCATCTTCCCTTTATCAACCAAGTTTTGGATAAATTAGCAGGGAAAAAGTATTTTTCCTTTCTCGGTGGGTTTCGTGAATACAACTAATTAGAGATAGTTCTCAGTGCTCAAGAAAAAAAAAAATTTACATTCCCATGGGGGATGTACACTTATAGAGTACTACACTTCATTCTATGTAATGCTCCTGCAACCATCCAAAGAGAAATTCTAGCTATTTTTTCTAATCGTACCCAAGAAACTGTTGAAATTTACATGGATAACTTTTCTAAATATGGTGATTAATTTCAAGAATCCATACAAAACTTAAAAAATGTTTTAATTAGATGCCATGAATATAGTATTGTTTTTAGTATCATTATCATATTATGCAAACTATAGGAATAATTATTGTCTATCTCATCTCTAGTACAAGGATACAAGTTGATCCTGTGAAGATTGACCTTATTCTATAGTCTATTGTCATAAAATCTCAAAAAAATATAAGAAGTATCTTAGTTCACGTTGGGGGTTACTGGAGATTAATCGAACACTTTTCGCAAATAGTTCAGCCCCTTGTTTACTGGACGCATTATTCTTTTTACTTTGTCTCGGTGGGCATAGTTATGCCTCCCATGCCTCTTGTAGCACAGGTACTCACTCATAAAAGAGACTTGCCACACCTGTAAGTCTCTCATCCTCAGGGTCTTGTCCTCTAGTGCTTTGGTCTACCTTATATTTCTCTCTCTCTCTGGCTTCCCCTTCGGTGTCTAGTGATTGAGTTCTTACAACGTACTTCGGTCATACGATTAGCTCCTAACGCTCGCACGCTGGGGGAAAATCTGTTACACCAATTTTTGGTCATCTAACCTGTTACTATTGGATGGACCAAAGTACACCATGTAAGACCAATTTTACCCTAAGTAAAATTGCTTTCACTATGGAAAATAACTTAGTAATCTTTAATTTATTAAGTTGTTTATGGTCTAAACAGGAAACCCCATGATGAAATATTGAATAAATCTATATTTGTTTGATTTTCCTCAATGAATAATTAGTTATGCAACAGTTTAATTAATATTCCGGGTCATATTTAACCCACAACAGGAAAATTAATTAGATAAATCATTATTTATCTTATTATTTTCTAGGAATAATTATTTAAACTTTATTTAAATAATATTCCTTGTTAAATTTGACTAAATCATTTATAAATAATTGAATAAATCATTATTTGTTTAATTATTACTCAACCACATCCTTAAAATAATAAATAAATAAATTATTTATTTATTGTTTACAAATAAAGGGATTTGACCAAATTCAAATCCTTTTTTCCCTCCAACAAATATAATAAAATATTCCATAAAAGTTGGATCTAGATTTGGATAATAATATTTTAACTATGCACCAATATCTAGACTAACTCAATATTTTGTTATAAATAGAAGGGTTTTTCCATTCACTCACTACCTTTTGTTGCCTAAAGATCACTCTGGATCTATACTTTTGGTCTGACTTTGATTCTCCATCATTGCCATATTTTTCTATCTTTTTGCTTGTGAGCTCCCTTTGAGTTCCATTTTTTGTCTGGGTTTTCTACACCATCAAGAGAGAGAGATCTTAGATCTAAAGTGCTGAGGACATACAAGAACCCATCCCATTGAGGGGGACTGGTAACATATTTCTATGTTCCCTTCTCAGGTGTCATAAATACAAAAATTCTTTAAAAATATTCTTGTATTGTATATTGGAAGCATGGATAAAATCTCGCTTTTATTACTATTTAATGTCTTTTACTGCATAGATCTAGATTTTGTAGCATTTATCTTGGTCAACTAACTGCAAACCTAAATAAATTGGCATCCATCTTTGATGTTAGGGTTGTTTGTTATTCACAGATAAAGTGAGATTTTTTCGTACGCTTGCGATTAGAATTCATACTAACACTCCAGATCCTCCAACATTAGCACCTCAGCCTCCCTTGCCTTCTCAACCCCCGCAACAATAGCCACCACCTCCACAGGGGCACATGTATGCACAGTAGGGCACAACTAATCCTCCTACTTCCAAAAATAAGAGGAAAGGCAACCAAAACCAATCTGCCCCAGGTAATCCAGGACCTAATCCCCAATGGAATACACCTAAAACTGCTAACGAGCAACAAGGTACTCAGCCCAAGTAGGGCAGGCATGTTCGCACGAACAAAACTTGTTCTTGTTGTGGTGTCTATGGTCACTACACCCATGATTGTCCTCTTTACCTCAGTTGCGGTGGATGTGGGAAGCTCAAGCAACATCCCGAGGACAACAAGCCTCCCCTTAGGTACCTCCCCATGCTGCTCCTATCCAACCGGTTGTGTTTACCAATCCTTTCCCCCACCAAGGATTCGTGGCTACCCAACCCCATGAAGGTTAGGCGGCCACTGAAACTCCCCCACCTGGTACCTCTAATTACCAGATTCTCATGATGAAATCTAACCAACCCATTACCATTGACCTCAACCTTCAGACTCTGTCCCGTCAGTACAACAAGCCTCCCGCTATGTAATATTCCCATTTTAGCACAGAGCTAAATGGAATATTAAAGTCTTGTTTTTACCACCTAGCAGCTGAATAAATGGGTAAGGAAGCCCATGATCATTAAAACATGAATAAAATCCCTCAAATGTGAAAGGGGATAGTCATAAGAGCTGGATTTCACACCCCTATGTGTGAAAGGGGACATTTGCATGGAGACAAGGTCAAGTTTCACCAAGTCAACAATGCTGGGAGAGGAGGAGGAGAACACTTTGATAGACAAGGAAGTGTGAATGGAAAGAGGGTTATTTGGTGGAGGAAACCCTAAAGAGTGGGACCCATGGAGAGAGGTCTTTCACTTGTTTAAAAGGAGGGCAAGGCAGCCATTGTTTCTCATGTTATGTATTATTGATTTCTTGGCCTGTTTAGACTTTGTGCAGTCTTTATTGTTTAGCAGAGTTGCAGTGCTGCTTAGCACAAGGATATCCTATTTAGGAATCCTTTTCCTTCCAAGAGAGGCCTCTTGAAGGATCCTGTACTACATTCTCCACATTCAGGCTCAAGGCCAAGCCACTTCCTCCACCTACAGCATTATTTCTGCTCAAGAATAACGTTGTGTTGCAGGGTGTTGCAGTGGAGAACCTCAACACCATTTCCGGAGCTAATTTTCAGAGGAGGGAGCTTCTATTCCTTTGGAAGGTTAGTGAGGAAGGTTTCAGAGCTTATTGCAGATCTTGGCATTGGGCCAACTCATCCCCTTGCTCCTACAGCGCAGTATTCATCAAAAACTGTGTTATTTCCAGTGATCATTTGCAATAGGGGTTTTGCAGATTGTTTGGAGGGTGAGATCTTCAGTGATAGGATTAGCCTTTCACTTGGAAGATCCATTGGAGGAGGCATATTCAGATTGGGCATCATCTTCAGCCATATCCATCCAGTTCCATTTTCTGAGTTCCAGCTGCTACCCTACAACTCTGGCATTTTGTAGATTTTGTATATTACAGCCAATCCTTCCAGGATTGACTTGAGGTAGTCTTTGGGAGTTGAGATCTTCACTCCCAATGTTGTATGGGCCACACATTTGTATGCCTATGTATTTGACATATTTCAGCATGCAGTAGCTCTTATAAAACTGCGCAATCATAGCTTGGACACACTTGTGTAGCAGTGTTTTGTCGTGATTTATGTACTTGTTTCTTGAGGTTGAGCATTGCCGATCTTGAGTAACATTTTCCTCGAGATCTTGTATTCATTTTTTGTTGCTATATCTTAATAAGATGGCTATGGATTTTTCTCACATTTTTATGATTTGAGTTGTCACTGCTACTCCATTGTTGTGTTTGCATATTGTTGGGTCTCCAATTTGGGAATATTATAAGATATTCCTAACATCGTAGATTTTCCCTATTTTGGGATATTATAGTGGTATCAGAGCTTCAATCTTGGCTCAGCCTGTGGATCTCAGCCATGATGCTATCAAGAAAAGAGAATATGAAGACTCCATTATGTGGAGAGATAAAGGAAGATAGGCTTACAAAGCTTCTTCCAAGATCTGTACAGAGCATTCATGAATATTTCAAGAAGACAAGGAGGGAGATATGTACAGAATCTCCAAGAGGGTTTGAAACTGAGTCAAACTCTACATTTTCTTATGGGGAGTGTGATCATGTAGCCACACCCTATGATTCACAGTGCAGTCACATGGCCAGTTTTTCCATAAGAGAGAGAGAAGAAGGAGGAATGCCGAAGAGGGGAACTCTTAGTGATTTCTTGCATGAGTATGAATATCAAACTCAGAAGTTTAGAGATCATATCACTTTTCCAGAGTTTTGCAAGATCATGGTGAGGAGGATCAAGTAGCGTAATGTGGGTAGGTTTCTTCTTTCTACCTTTGATGGTTCCCCTACATGTTCAGCCAGGGCTTGGGTGGAAGAGCTAGACACCTTTTTGTAGCACCACCATATTTCTGAAGATGAAGCCATCAAAGTTGCAACGCTGCATCTTGGAGGTAATGCCTATGCAAGGTGGATATTTGAGTCCTTTTCTTTGAAAAATGCAAATACTTTCTCTTATGCAAGGTTTATTAAGACATTGGTAGAAAGGTTTGATGGGAAAATTTTTGCAACACATATGGTGGAGCTAAAAAAATCTAAACAAACCAAACCCTTGCATATGATGGAGGAAACTATAAACTCAGATCCACTTCAAAAAACCATAGAAGAGGCTGATATTTTGCATTATACTTTTTCGGAGGCAAGACCTTCATCTTGTATTTTGGCACAAGAAGGCATGGTGATCCCTTTTCCAAAGGAGGATCCAACCAGTGGAGGGTTTCCCATTCATGTTGTGGAGACTAAGGGCAACAACGCTGTCAGATCTGGAGATGATCTAGCACCTCATGCAAAGGAAGGAAGATATTTTGCTCCAACTAGAGGGGTTCTTGCATCTTTGCAAGGAAGTCCCTAGGATCTCATGTGTGGAGATCAAGGCACAACTCATGTTCTACATGTTCCATTGATGATGAGGTGTGGAACTATGGAGATACAAGGAGGAGATAAGGAGGATGACCAGCATCATGTGATGAGGAGCACACATCCTTGTCTATTTCATGAGGTTGATGCACCTAAGAGGGAGACTAGATTGCGTAGTGAGAGTAGGGACAAGTCTGTCGATTCATGTATGCAGTCTACTCTTGATGATTATGTCTCATTACATGGAGACATTTCACCAAGGAGACCACCAGATCAATAGATGATGAGAGATGCTTCACATTTTGAGGCACCATTCATTGATTTCAGAGGAGTGGAGACCTTGGGGGGTAATTTTATAGCGCTAAGAGTCTTGGGTAGACTCGAGGAGGAGAGAGGCATGCTCTCAACATCACCTTTACCCACTCTCATTTCAGATTCTACGTTGTGGCAGAAGCAGCGAGGGAAGGATAGCAGCCTTCCAACTTGCATCTTTGGCATGGGAAATGTCAAAGAAGAGGATGACCATATGACAAATGTTCTTCATGAGGGATCATCAGCGCTGTCACTATGGAGGATAGATCCATATTGGAACTCCCAGCTGTTGGTGGAGTATTCCAAGGATCTTTTCATTTGCATGTTTTTGGATGACCAGTTGCATGAGGAGGGATATTCAATCAGAAATGGGATCATCTAATATCATGGTAGGATATTCTTATTTGGAGCTTCCAAGCTCTAGGAGAAGTTGCTACAAGCAGCTCATGAGGATTTCCTTTTCAGCGACACTTGTTCTTTGAGAGCATACCACACCATCATGGAGGGGTATTTTTGGATGGGGTTTAAGGAGGAGATATATCAGCATATGAGGAGATGCATGGATCATGTGAAGATGGAGGAGATACATAACTCTTTGGAAGAGTTATCACATCCACCCCTTTTCTCTTTGAGGATGAGAGGAGACTCATCTATGAGACACTCCATTTGCATGAGCAAGACATATGGTAAGGGTATTGTTTGTTTGCATAATGATTTGTATAAAGTATCTATGCATCCCTTAACCATACATGTGCAGGACGTTGCTCCAAGGAGGAGCATTTTTTTACTAGACCTCATGGTCTACTTGAGGCCATGAGTAGTATTGGTGACCACTCCCTAGGAGTACTTGGGGAGGAGATGTATTTTGGAGAACATGCTCACTTTGAACCATACATCATTCGCTTTCTCCAAACATATGAGGGGAGTGGGACAACAATTAAGTGGTTGAAAAACCACACTTTTTGTCACACTCTTTTGCAGTTGAGGGCCAAACTGCGTTGGTTACATTTGTGGGACCATTGTCCTTCTCCCTTGCTACATATGGCAGCAAGCATGGTTCTCATTATGGTTCCTTATGTTGCTATTGTTTTTATATTTGTTCGGAGCATGATTGGGGGAATGGCACATTGGTTGGATGTGTCCCTTGGGGGAGAGATATCCCACATAGTTTGCATTGCATGTTCTAATGGGGGCATGAGAGAGTATGTGGCCACTACAGAAAAACACTTGTTTCCATTTGAGGTGAGCCATATGTTTTATTGGATGCCATATGATGGTGACTTCCAACTCATCACATATGAGATGATTTTGGCCAACATGTTTCATAACGTTGGAGGAGAGTGTTAGCCACCTATAAAATTTGTTATATCAAAAGGTGGCTAAATCATTTTTGGAGCCTTCAAGAAACAATTTTATTGCTACAAATTTTATCTCTTGAAGACTCATGAAGACATCATGCCCTTTGTTTAAATCTTCATTGTTGTTCCCCTTTAAAATAAAATAAAAAAAATCAGAAATTATGTTATATTCATAGAGAAAAGACTGTTGCAAAATCATCATTTCTTCCTTCCTTTCACTTGAAACCAACCTTCATTTTTACCCCTTTTATTCCCCATGAAATTCCTCTATTTTCCATTTTTCCCATTTCCCCTTCATAAAATCCTCTTAGCAAAGTTTAAAACTCATTTTTGAACTTTGCCGAAACCCCCAAATCCATCTGAAAACCCTGAAAAAACCATAAAAATACACCTTTTTGTATTAAATATTAAGCCCCTTTGGGCTAAGCCTAAACCACTTCCCCACATATTCCTTGGTGTTGGAACCAAGCGCTAATGGTCCCAAGCACTTATCGCATCGGAACAAAACGTAGCGCGCAAGTCTTTTTGCTTTATTGAGACCTCCAATGCGATTGGCCCCTTATTACATAGCCCCGATCCAATCACCGCTAAATATAACCCTTAGGCCTGCATCTGGTGCTTAAACCTTGTAATAAACCATTCTCGATGCATTTTTCCCTTTATTAATTCATAAACCCACTTTTCCTAAGTTTTGGTCTTAACCCGCCAGAACAATGTTTTTTAATGAAAATGGGTAGATTGAAAAGCCCCGCATCATTTTTCTGATGCGATTGAGCCCCTTCGTATAAGCCTCTGCCTCTCTCCATATAAACCTACACCCAGGACCAAGATTTAAAAGTCCCGAAGCGCTGATCGCATCAGAGAAATATAAAAGGGTAGATTGAAAAGATCGAAGGCCCGATCTCGATTGGCCCTTGTACATAAAAGCCCCGGGCCTATGGATTTCCATATAGACCAGTGGCCCCGCAGATGGGCACCATGCCATTTCATAATATAACCCACCCTAACAGCCAAAACCTTTGCATTTCATTTAAATTTTTGGTTTTTATACATTACGAAGGGTCCCGCTCATTCATTGGTCGGAGCCCATCTCCGCCGTTGATTTTGGGCCAATCCGATGGCTTGCGCAAAATCGCATCGGCATTTTTTCATTGGGCGCGTTAACATTATTCCACCCCTGATTGGTCAACCCCCGATGAGTTCTCTACCATCGATCTGATCTGCAGATCGACGACCCACAGTTAATCGCTTCGGCACCCTCCCTGTCCATTGCCCTGTCGATTGCAAAACTCTAATTGCATCTGGGCCGTCCACGTGTCCAGATCGGACAGTCCAGAATGCATCTCTCCACTTTGGTTAAAAACATACAGCCTCGCTCTATAATGTTTTTTCAACCAACCGTAGCCGTTGATCTCTGCAGATCAACAGCCCATATTAACCCCGACAAGCCTGCCTCCTGTGCGTCCTGCCTCCTTCCAGATCTGATCTCCGCCATCGATCTTTTGATCGGATGGTCCATAATAAAACCGCCCTTCCCGCTTCTGCTTGCGCATCTATCCCATATCGCGCTTGCTTCCCCACCGTTGGATCTGAGGCCCCAGATCTAACGGTCAGTATTCCATATCGCGCAACTTTAAGCGCGAAGGTTAATCTCCAAAAATTACGTGATATAAGTTGTTTTCTGAGGCCACATGTCAACCTCTGACGCATATCGCATCCCAAAATTTAAAACCACTTTCTTGCCCTTTCACCACGCAAAACCCGTGGTTTTACCTCCCGAAACTGCTTTCCCTCTTTTCCATTGCAATTCATCGTGCGCCTCCTCAGCCGTTGATCCTTATGAGCCAATCTCATCCGACGGCTCATGTTCCTCTCGAAACCCATTTTGATTTTTAATTCAGTTTTTACTCCGCCAAAAGTTTTTAACCTTGTCTCTTTATATTTTCGCCATTTCTCTATAAAGTGACCCCTTCACTTTATTTCCTCCCGACTTTTTCCGACCATCGATCTCTGCAAGATCAACAGCCAGGACTTAATCCTTTGCACCATTTCATCAACTGCTCTCCTTTTTTACTTCTACACACGATATCCACCGTTGGATGCTACCATCCAACGGCCACGCTCCTCCCCACAACCTCTGAAGCAGTTTTACCAAATAATGCAGGATTTCATAACATTTGTGTGTATTTTGCAGGTTTAAATGGTTTTTAATTATATTCAAGAAAAATCCAAGGGCCAAGATGACGATCCCCACGCCTTTATTCATAAAAGAGAAGCCATATACAGGGTTCAAACTTCACGTTTCGTCAATGCTTCATGGGAATTGATGCCATATGAGCCCTTTGCGGCCCTGCACATCAACAAGACACAAAAAATTAAATCAAAGCTAAAAGAGTATCAGTGTTGAAGAATTAAACAAGCCAGAAATGAAGGATTGAAGACTATTTTCACAGTTTTGGAGGATTACGGCTAAGATTGAAAATCAAAAGCCTAAACCTCCGAATTAAAACACAATTAAAGACATATCAAAGATTTATCAATCAAAAAGAGCCTCCACCGCCACATCACAGGCTAATTGATTCCTCTTAGCTACCTAATGCCACCTATAGCCTCAATGCATTCAACAGAGGTCGAGTTATTATCAGAACATCAGATATTTTCCTCAACGCAGCTGAATAGTTAATTCTGCCAAAGGAACTTAATGCAAAAAATATCAGCAGAGTTATTACAACATGAAACAGAGCCTTAAAGTCAACAAAAGCTCCCACCGAGCTTAATTCTTAAATGTAAAACAATTAATACAGATGAACATCTGTAAACTTTTCCATTGAGCCCCTCAAAGGCCAAGAAGTATCAAGTCTGTATTAATTGACCCAGGAGATCTTTTATCAGATCGCGCCTCCTCATTTCTTCTATAAAAACTCCTGTAGAAGATGAGAAAATGTTGGTTGCAGAACTTTGAAATATACTTGAGCTTGAAACTTCTACTTGCAAATAGTGTTCACGGGCTCTTGAAGCTCTGTTTGTGATTAAATAAGTTAGGCTGAGAAGTGGAGATGATTGCTGAACTGAAACATTGGACTTAACATTGTAACTGGTTTGAAGCATCAATACAAGCTGATTTATGGGATCTTGGTCTATGTCAACGGTGATGTTATTTCTTATTGTAAATTGTTATTTTATTTCTATTTTCACTTTTTCCATCTTCTCTGATAAAGAACAACAAGCATAAAGTTAGGATTTACTGTATATCAGTACCCTTCTCTGACTGATAAGCTTTATCTATATGTTTTCTTCCAAATTGTGTTGTTTAGGAATGATTTAATTCAATTTAAGAAGTTAGGAATGTTGGCGTTCCCTCATCCTACTATCTCAGTTGAATGTTGTTCTTGAATGTTATTTTCATTTTATGTTAAGTAGAGATGAACTAAGGAAGTAACGGTGAGCCCTGTCCTTTAGTTTTATCCCAAAAAACTATCTGAAAGTTTCCCTAAGAGTGGGTTGAAAGCAGGCTAGGTTAAAAGTCCTTACCTGATCTTAATCCATCCTTTGTTATCTTATGTGTCTGTCTTGAAAGTGTACTAAGTAAAGCAGAGCTAGGGAAGTTTATGGTGAGCCCTATCCTCTAGTTTCTTCTCCAACAGTTGCTTTGAAGTTTCCCTTTGTGTTTTAAATTTTTTCTATTGAAAGTGCATCAAAAGCTGGCTAGTTTCGAAGTACTTACCAAATCTTAGATTACTTTTATGTCTCTCTTAAGTGTATGCCAAAAGCAAGATAGTTTCAAAGTACTTACTTGATCTTAGGCTGCTCTTTGTTCTGCATTTGTTTATTTCCCCTTCTTGTTGTATCATTTCATTCCATAAAATCAACTTTAAAGAGATCCTTAGACATAGATGACTTGCCCCATGGACCACTCTTGAACCTTTTTGTTTCAATTAAACCCTATTATGAATCCATAGCCCAATGGACTAAAACCAGCGTTATATCTGTCTTTTTAGCCAAAACTTGTTCTGATTACTTGCAACTTCATACCTTTGAAACTCTTTCCATTTTAGAAATTTCCACTCAAATAATAATCATGCTCAACCATCTAGAACAAAAAAAAACCCTCAGACTTCATAACTAGCCTAATATCATCACCCATAAGCCTTAAATTTAAATCCATCTTTACACTTTATTGGAGAGATCCCTCTCCAGATTCAGGAGGGCTAGATCCTAGAATCCCAAAGCGGTTGAAATAAGTGTTCTCCCTGCAATTGGAATTTTTCCAGTCTTGCTAATTACAGGGAGCTAACATCTTCTGGCGACTCCGCTAGGGAAGTTCTGAGTCATTTTCATGCTAAGGTAATCAGAGGATATCAGAAATTTGTTTCAAAGAACATTTGGCATATTAACCAGTTGAGCCACCAACAACCTAACATCTTCTGGCGACTCCACTGGGGATTCCTGAGTTAATCACAGTCTAAGTACATCTTAGCACTCAGGAAAACCCTCGATTCAAGAACATTGTGCTATGAGTAAAAGCAGCCAAGCACTACCAAGTAACGGTAATCATGATAAAACTTGTTTGAATCAGTGACAAACTAGGCAAACCCTAGGATTCTCATAAGACCTTATCTAAACTTGAAGGATCAGCTGGCTTAGCCATTAGAGTAGACTGTCTTTGTCTCATAACCGTAGCTAAGTTTTGAAACAAATTTAGGACACTCTTAAGAACCAATAGGACTGAAAAGTAACTTAGAAAACCCAAAAATATTTGAAATTGGTATATAATAAACATGGTGGTGGACCATATAACCTTTTACCTCTGAAAAGAGCTAAAAAATTCCACTTGGCGACTCCACAATCCTAAATAGACCTTAAGACTCCACTGGGAAGAACCATTATCATCATATCATTATTTAAACTCAATAGGAGGATTTTTAGGATTAAAATTTGTGTA
Organism: Pinus albicaulis; assembly: GCA_034641835.2. Classification (NCBI taxonomy): domain Eukaryota; kingdom Viridiplantae; phylum Streptophyta; class Pinopsida; order Pinales; family Pinaceae; genus Pinus; species Pinus albicaulis. The sequence goes on from CM076574.1 coordinate 887,305,686, forward strand.
AAAACAGATCAATTAACCTCTCAAATATTGTCATATCTAGTTAAACTTTTCTTATTTAAAGTTTGGTCTGAAAAACACAGCATAGTGGCTCCTGGAAAGATTCATACTAGAGCCTACCCTGACCCAAACCCACCTGAGATAGTTGATAACCCGGAAAGTATCCTTAGGAAGTCTCCTAAGATTAAATTTTCAACTGTTTTCAGATCACCCTTGAGAGCTAATTCAGTCCCTGAAAAGCTTGCAGCTCTACAAGCATTACATGGTGGTGGAACCATAAAATATTTTACCTCCTTAGGAGCTTAAAAAAAAAAAACTTCCACCTGGCGACTCCACACTCTAAAACTCCCAAAAGACCAAATGACTCCACTGGTAGAAGATCTTGAACTGATTAAACAGACATAGTGACCTTTTTTTCTGATTCACAAACATGGATTTAGATATAGACCCAGATGACAAACATATGGTCATGATGGAAATATTGATGGAGATGCTTGGAAGAAGGGTGGATAGGTTTATGGCTAATCTAAACGATGGTGATCCAGAACATCATACGCCTTTCCCTCAACAAACGCAAACTCCACCAATAGAAGACATGTATGTTGAACAAGATGATAGAGAAAATAAACAACAAAATTTTCTAATCATGATGGAAAAGATGATGTGTATGCTTGGGAAAAGAATGGATAGGTTGATGGCTAGTATGAATATTGATGATCTCGAGCGAGCTAGGCTTTCCCTTGATCAAACACAAGCCCCATCACCTCAAGGTCAAGAGAGTGACCAAGATATGTACTATGATCAACAATTTATAGAAAACAATGAGAAAACCTACGCAGAAAGCAATAAGGAAGATTGTCAAGAAAGTTCTGATTGCCTTCCTATGTCTTGTACTATGTTGATAAGATATATTCACAATCAAATTTCAAATAATAATAGTGAGCAGTGCTTTGCGGAAACAACAAAAAATCCTCAAAGTTCCTCTGCAAGCACAAGTCAAGATCTCCTAGAAGAGGCTCAAGAAAACATCCAACCTCAAAATCAGCCTTTACAAGAGACAGAGAACTGTTATGCTCCTGTTCAAAGCAACATAGAAACATCTTCCCCTTTGAAAGAAGAAGACATAGATCAGACTATTAATAAACAATCAGTCTCTGATATTTATTTCAAAACAAAAACTCTCATTCATTCACGAAGAGAACTTTTTTGTAAAGATGCAGAAAGTTCTTTTGTTGGTCATAAGAAACAGGGTAGCTCTTTTTCTGTTTATACTGAGGGGAAAATCTCTCCTTTAACAAAAGAACAAATCGATCAAATACTAAGCAAGCAGCTACCCTCTGATCCATCATCTCAACCAGACAGTCATGAACATGGTGCCTATTCCATAGAACAATCATATGGCACTCAAGACAAAGAGGATAGTAATGAAATCAATGGTAAAACTGAAAATAGTCCTCTTTGGATCATGAATTTCGATGGGTTATGTACTAAAACTAATGCAGGTGCTGGAATATGGCTTTATGATACACAAAATAATTATTCTAAAGCCTATTCATGTAAACTTAACTTTCAATGCACAGCTGACATAGCAGAGTATGAGGCACTCCTCTTAGGGCTACATTTATTGAAGAAATCAAGAGCCCAGAAGATAACAGTTCATGAAAATGCAGAATTGGTAATTAGGCAAGTAAAAGATGAATGCATGGTTAAACATCCTAGACTTAAAGCTTATAAGGATGATACCATAGATCTATTAAAATATTTCAATGAATTCCAACTTATACTTGTTCCTAAAGACCAAAATAGTTTTGCTTATGGATTAACCCTTGTGGCTAGTACATGTCTAAGACCTTGGGAGAGCAAACAGTATACAATTCAAGAAAAATTCAGACCAGCTGTCCCAAACAATAAAATATACTGGCAAAAATTTGAAGGAGAAAAACAAATAGAAGAATATCCTACTAAGGATATACCATCTTCCCAAGAAGAGACTTCTTCCATCACTGATATCAATTTGCCATTTAAAGAACCTGAATTTATATCAGAAGAAAGCATAGAGTTAGAGAAAGAAGATATTTCACTGTTTGCTATTTTTTAGGTTAAGGATGATGATACTTCCAAGCTACATACTGACAATGCAGTCCTCAAAGTTCAAGTCTTGGAAGCAGACAATCTACCAAACATGGAGGGCCCAAAAGAAGAGGATCTTCATCTTTTCTTTGTTGATCCTTTGGAAGAGTGTGTGGAAGTCCTAACTGGCTCACATTATCAAGCATGGATCCTTTGCAAAAGCCAAATACATGAAAATCTGTCACCTCCTGTGATAGCCTTGGTTTTGAAGATTAATCTTCAAAATATACTATGGATACTTCTGACTAGTAGCCAATTTCTTGACTCTTCTTTGTCACTACTCAATTGGCTACATTGGCACTATTGTACTATTTAGAGATGTAAATACTCCAAGATTAGAATAGGTTAGATAGGAATGTCAATATAGCTCAGTTTTGATCTCTTAGATTAGTTGTTGGTTTTTGTCTCCGAAGAAAAATCAAAAATCAAAAATACAGAAACAATAGAAGAAGGAAAAGAGGGCAGATTGTAAAAACAATAAAGGTACAGCCCCATACCAAAAAAGAGAAGCAAAGTCTGAAAGTGTGCAAGCTTAAATGCCACTCCTAAAAAACACACTTCTAATTAGTCATACAACCTAATCTTGACTAATTAGTTTTAAATTTACTGCTGATAGGATAGTGAATTTGATTGCCAAACAGTTTAATCTTGGCTTATCAGTTAGGAAGATTAGGATAGAAATTAAAGGTTCAAACAAGCTCAAAATATGAACCTAAGTGTCCAAAAGAAGAATGACTCTAAATCTGTTTTAAATTTCTGAGTCAAAACAGAGGTAGAACTGGTTCTAATCAGCTCAAAATCTGAACTAGAGAACAAGCAAAAACAGCTCAAACAGAAGTAAAAATAGAGCTGTAGAAAGGAAGAAGGCCGTGTTGAGAAACTTTCAGATCTTAAGCCTTCCATTTTGATTTAATTTTCTGAAAAATAATATCTATGTGCAACTTGTTTTTTATGCCATAAATCAGCAACAAGTTAGACTGTTCAATCCTAACTTGTATGCTTTTAAATTTCTGTTTTAGAAATTAGTGAATAAAAATCTGTTAGACTGTTTAATCCTAACATATTGATAGATTAGGTAGAGAAGCATATGGACTCAACTGTTTAATTTGAGTTCATGGAGAAATAAGGAGTAGAATTAGATTAGTTTTATGCTTTCAAAAGAATAAAATGTTGTAAAAAGAGTTTGACAATCCAAGTGCACTCTAAAGAAGAAAAAATGTTAGATCGGTAGGATTGGGTAGGTAGAAAGCTTGTGTTGATGAGAATCCATTATTTTTCATGGCTGCTAACATGTTTCAGAGCAAAATAAGATCATTCAAATAAAGAAAGGCATCCCAATGGATAAGGCACTGATCAGCCTCCCAGAGAATGCAAGTCTAAATTTCTTGATGCCTTCAAGAAGGCACCATCCGAATGTGGAGCCATTGTTAGCCACCTATAAAATTTGTTATATCAAAAGGTGGCTAAATCATTTTTGGAGCCTTCAAGAAACAAGTTTATTGCTAAAAATGTTATCTCTTGAAGACTCATGAAGACATCATGCCCTTTGTTTAAATCTTCACTGCAGTTCCCCTTTAAAAAAAAAAAAACTCAAAAATTCTGCTATATTCATAGAGAAATGACTGCTGCAAAATCATCATTTTTTCCTTCCTTTCACTTCAAACTAACCTTCATTTTTACCCCTTTTATTCCCCATGAAATTCCTCTATTTTCCATTTTTCCCATTTCCCCTTCATAAAATCCTCTTAGCAAAGTTTAAAACTCACTTTTGAACTTTGTTGAAACCCCCAAATCAATCAAAAAACCCTGAAAAAACCACAAAAATACACCTTTTTGTATTAAAGCTTAAGCCCCTTTGGGCTAAGCCTAATCCACTTCCCCACATATTCCTTGGTGCTGGAACCAAGCGCTAATGGTCCCAAGCACTTATCGCATCGGAACAAAACACAGCGCGCAAGTCTTTTTGCTTTATTGAGACTTTTGATGCCATTGGCCCCTTATTACATAGCCCCGATCCAATCACCACTTCATATAACCCTTGGGCCCGCATCCGGCGCTTAAACCTTATAATAAACCATTCCCAATGCATTTTTCCCTTTATTAATTCATAAACCCACTTTTCCTAAGTTTTGGTATTAACCCACCAGAACAATGTTTTTTAATGAAAATGGGTAGATTGAAAAGCCCCGCATCATTTTTCCAATGCAATTGAGCCCCTTCGTATAAGCCTCTGCCTCTCTCCATATAAACCTACACCCAGGACCAAGAGTTAAAAGTCCCGAAGTGCTGATCGCATCGGAGAAATATAAATGGGTAGATTGAAAAGCCCGAAGGCCCGATCTCGATTGGCCCTTATACATAAAAGCCCTGGGCCTATGGCTTTCCATATAGACTAGTGGCCCCGCAGACGGGCGCCACGCCATTTCATAATATAACCCGCCCTAATAGCCAAAACCTTTGCATTTCTTTTAAATTTTTGGTTTTTATATATTGCGAAGGGTCCCGCTCGTTCATTGGTCGGAGCCCATCTCCGTCGTTGATTTTGGGCCAATCCGATGGCCTGCGCAAAATCGCATCGAAATTTTTTCATTGGGTGCGTTAACATTATGCCACCCCTGATTGGTCAACCCCCGATGAGTTCTCCGCCGTCGATCTGATCTGCAGATCGACGACCCACAGTTAATCGCTTCGGCACCCTCTCTGTCCATTGCCCCGCCGATTGCAAAACTCTGATTGCATCTGGGTCGTCCACATGTCCAGATCAAACGGTCCAGAATGCATCTCTCCACTTTGGTTAAAAACATATGGCCCTTCTCTATAATGTTTTTTCAACCAACCGCAGCCTTTGATCTCTGCAGATCAACGGCCCATATTAACCCCGATAGGCCTGCCTCCTGTGGGTCCTGCCTCCTTCCAGATCTGATCTCCGCCATCGATATTTTGATCGGATGGTCCATAATAAAACCGCCCTTCCTACTTCTGCTCACGCATCTATCCCATATCGCGCTTGCTTCCCCACCGTTGGATCTGAGGCCCCAGATCTAACGATCATTATTCCATATCTCGCAACTTTAAGCGCGAAGCTTAATCTCCAAAAATTACGTGATATAAGTTGTTTTCTGAGGACACGTGTTGGCCTCTGACGCATATCACGTCCCAAAAGTTAAAACCACTTTCGTGCCCTTTCACCACGCGAAACCCATGGTTTTACCTCCCGAAACTGCGTTCCCTCTTTTCCATTGTGATTCATCGCACGCCTCCTCAGCCGTTGATCCTTATGAGCCAATCTCATCCGACGGCTCATGTTCCTCCCGAAACCCATTTTGATTTTTAATTCATGTTTTACTCCGCCAAAAGTTTTTAAACTTATCTCTTTATATTTCTTCCATTTATCTATAAAGTGACCCCTTCGCTTTATTTCCTCCCGACTTTTTCCGACCGTTGATCTCTGCAAGATCAACAACTCGGACTTAATCCTCTGCACCATTTCATCAACCGCTCTCCTTTTTAACTTCTATGCACGATCTCCACCGTTGGATGCTGCCATCCAATAGCCACGCTCCTCCCCACAACCTCTGAAGAATTTTTACCAAATAACACAGGATTTCATAACATTTGTGTGTATTTTACAGGTTTAAATGGTTTTTAATTATATTCAAGAAAAAGCCAAGGGTCGGGATGACGATCCCCACGCCTTTATTCATAAAAGAGAAGCCATCTACAGGGTTCAAACTTCACGTTTCGTCAATGCTTCATGGGCATTGATGCCATATGAGCCCTTTACGGCCCTGCACATCAACAAGACACAGACAATTAAATCAAAGCTAAAAGAGTATCAGTGTTGAAGAATTAAAAAAGCCAGAAATGAAGGATTGAAGACTGTTTTCACAGTTTTGGAGGATTACGGCTAATATTGAAAACAAAAAGCCTAAATCCTCCGAATTAAAACACAATTAAAGACATATCAAAGATTTTTCAGTCAGAAATGAGCCTCCACTGCCACATCACAGGCTAATTGATTCCTCTCAGCTACCTAATGCCACCTATAGCCTCAATGCATTCAACAGAGGCCGAGTTATTATCAGAACATCAGATATTTTCCTCAACTCAGCCGAATAGTTAATTCTGCCAAAGGAATTTAATGCAATAAATATCAGCAAAGTTATTACAACATGAAACAAAGCCTTAAAGTCAACAAAAGCTCCCACCGAGCTTAATTCTTAAATGTAAAACAATTAATACAGATGAACATCTGTAAACTTCTCCATCGAGCCCCTCAAAGGCCGAGAAGTATCAAGTATGTATTAATTGACCTAGGAGATCTTTTATCAGATCCCACCTCCTCATTTCCTCTATAAAAAATATTGTAGAAGATGAGAAAATGTTGGTTGCAGAACTTTGAAATATACTTTAGCTTGAAACTTCTACTTGTAAATAGTGTTCACGGGCTCTTGAAGCTCTGCTTGTGATTAAATAAGTTAGGCTGAGAAGTGAAGATGATTGCTGAACTAAAACATTGGACTTAAAGCTGTAACTGGTTTGAAGCATCAATACAAGCTGATTTATGGGATCCTGGTCTATGTCAACGGTGATGTTATTTCTTATTGTAAATTGTTATTTTATTTCTGTTTTCACTTTGTCCATCTTCTCTAATAAAGAACAACAAGCATAGAGTTAGGATTTACTGTATATCAGTACCCTTCTCTGACTGATAAGCTTAATATATATGTTTTCTTCCAAATTGTGTTGTTTAGGAATGGTTTAATTCAATTTAAGCAGTTAGGAATGCTGGCGTTCCCTCGTCCTACTGTCTCAGTTGAATGTTGTTCTTGAATGTTATTTTCAGTTTATGTTAAGTAGAGATGAACTAAGGAAGTAATGGTGAGCCCTGTCCTTTAGTTTTATCCCAAAAAACTATCTGAAAGTTTCCCTAAGAGTGGGCTGAAAGCAGGCTAGGTTAAAAGTCCTTACTTGATCTTAGACCATCCTTTGTTATCTTATGTGTCTGTCTTGAAAGTGTACTAAGTAAAGCAGAGCTAGGGAAGTTTATGATGAGCCTTGTCTTCTAGTTTCTTCTCCAACAGTTGCTTCGAAGTTTCCCTTTGTGTTTTAAATGTTTTCTATTGAAAGTGCATCAAAAGTTGGCTAGTTTCGAAGTACTCACCAGAACTTAGATTAATTTTATGTCTCTCTTAATTGTATGCCAAAAGCAGGATAGTTTCAAAGTACTTACCTGATCTTAGGCCGCTCTTTGTTCTGCATTTGTTTATTTCCCCTTCTTGTTGTATCATTTCATTCCATAAAATCAACTTTAAAGAGATCCTTAGACATAGATGACTTGCCCCATGGACCACTCTTGAACCTTGTTGTTTCAATTAAACCCTATTATGACTCCACAGCCCAATGGACTAAAACCAGCATTATATATGTCTTTTTAGCCAAAGCTTGTTCTGATTTCTTGCAACTTCATACCTTTGAAACTCTTTCCATTTTAAAAATTTCCACTCAAATAATAATCATGCTCAACCATCCAAAACAAAACAAAACCCTCAGACTTCATAACTAGCCTAATATCATTACCCATAAGCCTTAAAGATGAATCCATCTTTACACTTTATTGGAGAGATCCCTCTCTGAATTCAGGAGGGCTAGATCCTAGAATCCCAAAGTGGTTGAAAAAAGTGTTCTCCCTGCTTTGGACTTTTGCCAATCTTGTTAATTACAGGGATCTAACAGAGAGATCCTTGGAGGTCTAATATTCATATTGCCACTTGAGGGAAATATCATTGCAGCCCAAGATCATCATATACTCTACACTTATCCTAAGTGGAGAGGAGGACAGTGTGGGGTAGGCTATTTTTTCTACCAAGATCAGATTTTCAGCCCATCTACATTGCAGGAGCCAAAGGTGGAAGAGGATTTTCAGGAGTTGCCATGTTGGGAGGTAACTCATTTTGTATGGATGATTGCTTGGGGGATGGAGGATCCACATGAGGAAGATGTTCCTCAACACATTTTAGACTCCATGCCTTGGGAGGAGACTTTCTAGTTCTATCCTTGCAGTTGCTTGAGGACAAGCAACATTTGGGAGGGGAGGACTGTAATATTCCCATTTTAGCACACAACTAAATGGAATACTAAAGTCTTGTTTTTATCACCTAGCGGCTGAATAAATGGGTAAGGAAACCCATGCTTATTAAAACATGAATAAAATCCCTCAAATGTGAAAGGGGATAGTTCATAAGAGCTAGATTTCACACCACTATGTGTGAAAAGGGACATTTGCATGGAGACAAGGTCAAGTTTCACCAAGTAAACAGCACTGGGAGAGGAGGAGGAGAACACTTTAATAGACAGCACAATGTGAATGGGAAGAGGGTTATTTGGTGGAGGAAACCATAAAGAGTGGGACCCATGGAGAGAGGGCTTTCACTTTTTTAAAATAAGGGCAAGGCAGCCATTGTTTCTCATGTTATGTATTATTGATTTCTTGGTCTGTTCAGACTTTGTGCAGTTTCTGTTGTTTAGCAGAGTTGCAGTGCTGCTTAGCACAAGGATCTCCTGTTTAGGAATCCTTCTCCTTCCAAGAGAGGCTTCTTGAATGATCCTTTACTACATTCTCCACATTCAGGCTCAAGGCCAAGCCACCTCCTCCAGCTACAACATTATTTCTGCTCAAGAATAGCGTTGTTTCGCAGGGTGTTGCAGTGGAGAACCTCAACACCATTTCCGGAGTTGATTTTCAAAGGAGGGAGTGAAGGTTAGTGAGGAAGGTTTTAGAGCTTATTGCAAATCTTGGCATTGGGCCAACTCATCCCCTTGCTCCTACAACGCAGTATTCATCAGAAACTGCGTTATTTCCAGTGATCATTTGCAGTAGGGGTTTTGAAGATTGTTTGGAGGGTGAGATCTTCAGTGATAGGATCATCCTTTCACTTGGAAGATCCATTGGAGGAGGCATATTCAGATTGGGCATCATCTTCAGCCATCTCCATCCAGTTCCAGTTTCTGAGTTGCAGTTACTACCCTGCAACTCCGACATTTTGTAGATTTTGTATATTACAGCCAATCCTTCCAGGATTGACTTGAGGTAGTCTTTGGGAGCTGAGATCTTCACTCCCAATGTTGTATGGGCCACACATTTGTATATTTATGTATTCGAAATATGTCAGCATGTAGTTTCTCTTATAAAATTGTGTAGCATGGCTTGGGCACACTTGTGTAGCAGTGTTTTGTCATGATTTATGTACTTGTTTCTTGAGGCTGAGCATTTCCTATCTTGAGTAACATTTTCCTCAAGATCTTGTATTCATTTGTTGCTGCTATATATTAATAAGATGGCTATGGATTTTTCTCACATTTTTATGAGCTGAGTTGTCACTGCTACTCCATTTTTGTGTTTGCATATTTCTGGGTCTCCAATTTGGGAATATTATAAGATATTCCTAACATTGTATATTTTCCCTATTTTGGGATATTACACGCTACGTCTGCCCCCGAGCCCCCTTCGTCAGGTTCCACAGAGCCTATTTTGATAACCAATGGTCCTTTACAAATCCCTCTGCCTAAGGCAAAGGTTCATACCAAGATCCCTAAGGGACCATTATGCCGAAACGCTGCTTTTGGAAAAGCTGCCCATTCGTATAGTATAGTATATGATTTGGCGCAATCTCCTACTGTCATATCAACACTGGAACTCCTAAAGTCGTGACCTTCACAACGAAAAGCTCTAATAACTACCATGGTCATTGTGGATCATTCATATGATTGTTTTATCGTCTTCGATGTTGACCGATCAGAACAAAGTTACCCTTCCTGCTTCTGTCGCCTTCCAAATCCCCGTCAAGATCCGAAATGCCAACGTCTCCCGTTGTATCATTGATGAAGGGGCATCCACCTATGTGATGTCTGCTTCAATTTGAAAGCAACTCAGATCCCCTGATTTGGCCCCTTCCACTATCACCCTTTGAGCGTGGGATGGCCACTCTTCCCAGCCCATAGGTTTGTTCAACAGTTGTCCTATTACTCTTGCAGGCAAGACTGTTTGTGTTGACATAGAAGTAATTGATGCCCCCTTATATGAAAACACTCTATTGGGTCATAGCTACACTTATGCGATGTCTACTGTCCCATCTGCGGTTCACCATAAGATGTTCTTTCTTCACAATAGAAAGAATGTCACCATTGACCAGTTGACATATTATGAATCGAAGTCTCAGACCTCCCCTTAGTCCATCATCTCTTCGAGGCCAATAAACAAATACTCGAACCTTTGACCAATGTTTCACCTGGAGTTTACAAAGACTCCTCTTTACTTGGATCATTCCTTGGTCTTTCCCCTCATGTCTCTGATCCTAGCTCATCGAACGTTTGCATGATGAAATCGTCTCGGTCCAACCTCAAGTGGATTAGTTCACCTAGTCAGCAGCCTCGCCCTCCGCAACCTGCTCCTAGCACCTCGACTCAGCCTTCAAGACCCCCTCCTCAAGGCCCCTCATCTGCATCTGGTATCCATGAGCCTATCTACCCTCCTGGCACGGTTCCTCCTGGCCTTAACCATCTCGGAGTTGTCCCGCATGGCCATTACCCCTCTGGTCAGATACCGTTTCTAGCTCCCCCTCCTAGAGTATTTTTTGTCCCTGTTATGGCTACCTTATATCTTCCTAACATGACCCTGGGGATCCCAGTATGGTACATTGATCCCCAGCCACTATCCCACCTGGTCATCCCAAACCTTATATTGCTTTGACCCCGATTCAACTGGTCCCCATGACCCCTCCCTTTGCTTTCGTGCCTCAGCCACCTCAACAGGAATTTACTCCTATTGTGAAAGCTTCGGGTGAAGGGGGCAAAGCTCGCAAGAAGGCACCTAAAGACAAGGCTACCCCGAAAAACCCTACTCCTCCTCACCAAAGCGTACCCCCCCCCCCCCCCCCCCGCGTGTGCTTTGTGTGATGTTGTCGGTCATGCCACCCATCGGTGTCCCGAATTGCCTCATATCAAGCCCATGGTTAATGTTGCATTCCCTGAGTCTACGGTCCCTGAAGCCTCTGTTTCTTCCTCGACTATAGTCAAGAACCCTAATACTATTCACACCAACCAACCTTGTGCTTTGTGTGATCTCCATGGCCATTATACCCATCATTATCCCCGCCTCACACATTACTATGCCTCGTTGGAGGTAGTTCAGGAGTATGAGATTGAACAGAACTAGTCTGCCTCTCCTGTCCATGCAAGTTCAATCCAACTTGAGGAATTACTTACTCCCATTTACATTCCCCCTCTTGATGTCGAGATGATGGAGCCTATGGCCACCATCCTATACTTATCATCATTCATGAGATCTACGGTGGAAGCTCCCTCTGAGACTTCCCCTTCGGTTTCACTCGACCTCCCTTCAGTGATCACCCTGGGCTCAACATCAGTGGACCCCTTATTTTCTTTTTGTTCCATCACACCTCGTGACGATGCACATGTGAACCTTTCTTCTCATGATGATGATTCAGGTAGCTTTGTCGCGTCATGTGGTCTATCTTCCTCGAGTCACTCCATATTATACTATGATGACAACATCATGGAAGCCTTTTCCACCCCTAACTTTATCGTTCCCGCCCGTAAGCGGAATGACACCATCCATGTCTATGGTGACTTTCGTGCCTGAGAACAAGCTACCCCCAAGGCAGCTCCCACACACCACCTACCCGTCGATGTGTGCATGGTAGACATCCTACCCAGAGCACTCCCTCCAGAATTTTTTGTTTGATTTCTACCTTGCGCTCATGTTTCCAGCATTTTTCATCATCCTCTCAATTGTTGTCTTGTGGCACCTTTCAGATGGACCCCCCATCCACACATTATATCGGTTATGCCTATGGTGCAAGTTGCTACTCTCGGAATCTAGCCTCAGCAAGTTGGGCCATTTTTACCCCCTTACATTCGCTTGTTCTCTCGAACGATGTATGCATTGGTACTGCCACCAATAACCAGGCTGAATATGATATAGTGCGAGGTTTATTAGCATATGCCCTTTCTCGTCGCATCCTCCACCTTCATGTTCGTTTAGATTCCCTACTTCTTGTCATGCAATTGAATGGTGTTTATCGTGTGCATAATCCTATCCTTTTTAGAAGATATTTACGTGAAGCTTTTGATGCGTGCATTTTAAATCATTACATTCAGTCATGTACCTAGAGCATAAAATCACTATGTAGATAACATTGCAAACAATATTCTATATTGGCACTTATCACACGCATTTAACACAAGACAATAATATAAAACCATCAAAACAATGCATATCCATTATATGTGTCGTATAAAATGTTTTAGAGTCCATTAACTCTGATACATATGACATGCCCACAGCATGTTACAAAAACTCAAAACTAGGGGCACCACCTGCCCCTACACCTAATCACTATCTGGAGGATCCCGCGTCAATGGCTCTGCTCCTACATCTCACAACTCGTGCATCCCCTGCCCGGCCATCGCCATGCGCTGTATGACCCCTCGCCACTCCGAGGGTGGACCAATACATGGCTCTATGTACTGGTCATCCAAGTCTTGCAAGTCGCGCTCTGAAACACCGGTCAGAAACCTCTCACATCTACGACGGATGTCCTCCAGGAGGGCCATTGCATCCTCATTTTACGGTGCTCTCAATCCACTAGGTCCTGCAACTCCTGATACTGCAGGTCGTCCCATGTACCCAGTCGATTTTACCAGTGTTGTATCCGCATACCAAAAGTGAAAGAATCAGTACCATATAAAATACTCTAAAAATTTAAAATGCACATAAAAGATTAGCAACTTGTCACTTCCATCGGGCCCCCATACTTGACCTGGCGGCAGTGGCAAGTTCGGGTCCCCATGATAACTCATCCCACTATAGGGATAGTCATCTATGTATAGTGGCATCTGATCCCAATGAGAAAAAAACTCGGCTCGGAACACCCGTCTGACCGCCCCACCTCCCCCTCTGCACAGTAGCTGCCCCCACTGGTGCATCTTGGGCTCCCTCAGGCCCCCATCCTAGATCTGTATGTGAGGTCGAAGTGTTGGGATCTTCTCAAAGAAGAGCGAGCACAACACTGTGCCATATGCACATTCATGGTTCACTTGCCGCTTACATAGAGACAACTGTTGTTTCAACGATGACAGCATCATTTGGGCCCACCCATAGTAGGTCCCACTCAACACACTCTCAACAAGCATCATCTAACCCCCAGTGATGTGTTGGAGTGACTGGTTGCCCAGGATCTGCAGCACCACTGCCACCACAACACAGGTCTCTAATCTCTCTAGATCCCTGATCGGTATCTATGTCCCCTTGACATGGAGACCTGGTCGAAAATGGCGCTCTACAAACTCCATGATGCTCTACCCTCACAGTAACACCAACTGTGTATTCCCCACCATCCCAAGTGATGGGAGACTAGTCAGAAAATATATATCCTGGACCGTCAACACGATCCGATGCCCATGCACTATAAATACCTCATGGTCTGGATCCCAATAACTGACAATCCGGGCCAACAAGGGCTCCCCAAATCTCATCAAATGGTTCTCCACAAACTTCAGGACCCCAAACCTAGCCAATGCACTGCGGACACCATGATCCTCATGAATCTCTGACCGTAATGTGTCCAGGTCTCTCTCTATCCAGTTGATCCGCAATTTTTCCATATCTGCACAAAAACCATCATATTTTTTAGTGTACAAAAAGGAAATATTTCATTCAACCATAAAAAACCCAACTCTCAAACCAAAAACAAAATCAAAATACCCCTCTCTGTCGGGTCACGCTTTTCAGGAAAAATCCTGGGACAAGTCGTAGTTTTCTTCCCAAAACCTGCTACCCAGGTCACAGAAATTGCCCCAAAAAGTGTGACCTAGCTGTGAAGAGGAGAAGGGGTCTGTTCCTGAGATCTGGGCACCTAAACTAAACTTTCAATCCACTTAAATGAAAGAGTAGGGTTAGGCCTCTTACCTGCAACTGACAGATCTCAATTCCAATAGTCGGTTTTCTGCTACGATCGCTGCAATATTTAGGGCCTACTCTCCTCTCTACATTCACCACAGCTACACTTGCAAATGAGTGAATTTGGAAGGGAAATTCCTTATTAAAAGAGAAACCCTAGATTTTTCTTTCACTCGCTGCGGCCAAACCGTAGCTCTGTTTGACAAACCGTCTGTACCGTTGGAAATATCTCACCGAGCTCTAAGATGGGTATCCGTTAGTTTTTTGTGATTTGATACTTCACCAAGACACATTTTTTCCAAGAAGGATCACTCCACCACTCCTAAAATTGAATTTATTCACTTGCAACACTTGTACTTGGGGCACCACTTTGCCCCCATAATTTTCCATGCTCATGATGATTTTCGTTGTGATTAAACATCTTGTACTCATCTCTTTATGGTCCCTACCGGACCTTTTTTGTGTGGCAGCATCATCGAGTCACCCTTGTTTAGAGCATCTGAGTTGAGTCATCATCGCATCCATGGAGTCTGTCATGAGTCCCTTTGTATCTTTCTATAGTCCTATATCCTTCATTACTTGGTTCCTCTCTCGTGTCGCACATTATAACCTTTAGTCCTATTGTCCCCTGTCCCCTTTGATATTGTGTCAATTGCTTCCAAGTCATCCATGCCCTTCATGCTCTAACAAGGGAAGTCATCATCCCGCTACTCAGTCCCCCCCATTCCATCATCATCCCTGGTGTCAGTCTATTAGTCGCTCTATTATTATCTCTCGTGCCCTAGTTTAGGATCCCTTATTGCCTCACCTTTGGCGGACCTCCTTCTGTCGACATCAACTCATTCATTCCAGAAGACAGGTCTAGAGGGTGGTATACCTTGGTTCCAGCTTCAACTCTTGTTTGGTGCCTCAGATCAGGCAAAGGGCCTCCTTATTATCCTTTGACTTGATTGTTTCTTAGCTCCAGCTCCTTACGGCATGATCAAAATCCGTTACTCGATGGTTTAGTGATGCAACAGATTATACCAGTGATTCTCGGGTGTTTGTGAGATGTTTCAGATCTCATGAGGGGGTGGCCCTTCAAGTATCCCCCCACATGCCCAGATGACCTCTTCATTATAGCCTTTGATGCAGCTCCATAGATTTTATGGTTCCAGCCTCACCCGCATGCAACACCTTTTAGTTTGTATGTATCATTCATATTTTCAGAGCCCTCTCTTGTTTTATAGGGCCTCTTGGGTTGTACTTATATCTCATGTACTCAGATATTATTGTATAAGTGTTGGCTGTTATCCCAGACACAGTATGTATGTGGGATCCATTATCATGTTTTTATTTGGCTCATGTCATGCCAACATGTACTATATAGTTCAGTCCCTTGTTTACTAGATGCATTATTCTTTGTACTTTGTCTCAGCAGGCATAGGTATGCCTCCCCCGCCTCTTGTAGCACAGGTACTCACTCATAAAAGAGACTTGTCGCACATGTAAGTCTCGCCTCCTCAGGGTCTTGTCCTCTAGCGCTTTGGTATACCTTATATTTCTCTCTCTGCCTTCCCCTTCAGTATCTAGTGATTGAGTTCTTACAACGTACTTCAGTCATACGATTAGCTCTTAACGCTCACACGTTGGGGGGAAATCTGTTACACCAATTTTTGGTCATCTAACCTATTACTATTAGGTGGACCAAAGTACACCATGTAAGACCAATTTTACCCTAAGTAAAATTAATTTCACTATGGAAAATAGCTTAGTAATCCTTAATTTATTAAGTTGTTTATGGTCTAAACAGGAAATCCCATGAGAAAATATTGAATAAATCCATATTTGTTTGATTTTCCTCAAGGAATAATTAGTTAAACATCAGCTTAATTAATATTCCTAGTCATATTTAACCCAAAACAGGAAAATTAATTAGATAAATCATTATTTATCTTATTATTTTCTAGGAATAATTATTTAAACTTTATTTAAATAATATTCCTTGTTAAATTTCACTAAATCATTTATAAATAATTGAATAAATCATTATTTGTTTAATTATTACTCAACAAAATCCTCAAAATAATAAATAAATCATTTATCTATTTATTATTTACAAATAAAGGGATTTGACCAAATTCAAATCATTTTTCCTTCCAACAAATATAATAAAATATTCCATAAAAGTTGGATCTAGATTTGGATAATAATATTTTAATTATGCACCAATATCTAGACTAACTCAATATTTTGTTATAAATAGAAGGGTTTTTCCATTCACTCACTACCTTTTGTTGCCTAAAGATCACTTTGGATCTATACTTTTGGTCTGACTTTGATCCTCCATCATTGTCATATTTTTCTATCTTTTTGCTTGTGAGCTCTCTTTGAGTTCCATTTTTTGTCTGGGTTTTCTACACCATCAAGAGAGAGAGATCTTAGATCTGAAGTGTTGAGGACATACAATAACCCATCCCATTGAGGGGGACTGGTAACATCTTTCTATGTTCCCTTCCCAGGTGTCATAAATAGAAAAATTCTTTAAAAATATTCTTGTCTTTTCTATTGGATGCATGGAGAAACTCTTTCTTTTATTTACTGCTTAATGTCTTTTACTACATAGATCTATATTTTGTAGCATTTATCTTGGTCAAATAACTGCAGACCTAAAGAAATTGGCAGCCATCTTTGATGTAAGGGTTATTTGTTATGCACAGCTAAAGTGAGCTTTTTTCATACGCTTGCGATTAGAATTCATCCTAACACCTATCACTCCAACATCCAAAATAAAAAGATATATTTTGGTTTGTATATACTATGATTCTAAGGGGGTACAGGTTATGGCCCCCTTTCATGCTAATGAATAGGTAGTTTTTTTATTTCTTGTTGGAGGATATTTTCATGCATTTTGGTGTTCCTAGAGAGATTTTAACAGATCAAGGAGAGAAATTTACTTTAAATATTGTGCATTCCATCATACAACAATATAGAATTGAGCATCAGAAGTCTTCACCCTATCATCCACAAGCCAATTGGCAAGTGTAATTTACCAACAAATTCCTAGAGTCTGTTCTCACTAAAATAGTGTAGTTGCATCATAAGGATTGGGAAAATCAACTTCCTAAGGCCCTTTGGGCCTATAGGACCATGTGGAGGAATAAAACTAGAAACACTCCATATGAGATGGCATATGGAAAGAATATTTTGCTTCCAATTGAATTTCAGGTGAAAACATACAAGATTGTAGGTCGCTTGGGAAAAAAAATATCTGAAGCACAACAACAAAGACTCCTCTAACTGAATGAATTGGATGAGATGCAACAAAATGTTATTTAGTGAACAAATATTATCCAAGAAAAACCAAGTATATGGCATGATAGATTCATCAAAAGGAATAAGTTCAAGCTAAGAAACTAGGAACTCCTCTTTGATTCACTGTTTATACAGTTCAAGGGGAAGTTCCATACACAATGAATATAGCCTTATGAAGTTAAGGAAGTCTACGGTAACGTATTTGTGAATATAAATACTATTGATGGGTAGTGAACTTCATTTCTGGTTAATGGACATAGTTTGAGACTCTACCAATATCCTTTTCATCAAGAATAATTTGTCCAAAATTTTGTAGAACATTCTAGTTTGAAAGTACTAGGTGGGGAGGAACACAAACCCATTGCAACTTCACTTTGATCTTCTCTTAACTTCCTGTTCAATTACGCCAATAAGATGGTTTTTACATTTAAACCATATATATATATATATATATATATATATATATATATATATATATATATATATATATATATATATATATATATGGTTTAAATGTAAAAACCATCTTATTGGCGTAATTGAACAGGAAGTTTGCTTGAAAAATAGGACAACGGCAGGAAAATATTCCAGAAAAAAAAAATAAAAAATAAAAAATAAAAAATAAAAAATAAAAATAAAAATAAAAATAAAAATAAATAAAAATAAAAATAAAAATAAAAAATAAAAATAAAAATAAAAAATAAAAATAAAAAAACAAAAAAATAAAAAAAATAATAAAATAAAATAATAAAATAAAATAAAATAAAATAAATAAATAAAAATAAAAAATAAAATAAAATAAATAAATAAAATTAATAGTAAAAATTAAAGAAAAAAATCATTCATATGTGAAAAAAAACTTGCTTGCTCAACTGAACAAGAAATATGCTTAAAAACTAGGAAATTGGCAGGTATATCTTCCCCAAAAATTGTGTGTATTTAATAAAAAATAGGTGATAGTTGTTAATTAGCAAGTGACCTATTTCAAAAAGGGCATGTTTTTCTATGTTCGAACTCGGTGACAACACCTAAGTCATGTGAGGTAGGTCCATGAAAAGGCTCCTTTATACAAAGCATGAAATGAAAACATTTTCATTTTCACCATCACAACTGGCACAGAATCCTTCGCTGCAATTCTTTTTTATCAAGCACTAGCGTCAACACCACCACAACATCATCATTATTGTCATTAACACCAACATTAGTCACACTTATAGCATCATCATCATTACCATTGAAATCAACACCACTATCACTCTCAATGTCATCATCATCATCAACACCATCATTTTCATTGACAACATAAAATTCAGTACCATATTCACTCAACATTATCAACAACAACAATGTATAGCAATTAAGGGAAGCATATCATCGCACAATTGTCATTATATTTTTCAACATTTTCTATTGTTTGGCCCTTGAATTTTTTTATAAATTGACATGGAATGAATTCTCAAGGCATGGATCTATAAATATATGTAAGGATAGCAACAACAACCTTGAAAATTCACTAGATGTTCAAGTTTGCATAGCTCTACCAATTCTAGTTACAATACCTCTACGTCAGTTACATGACTAGCTATGTGAATGTTCAGTAAGTCAATTTATACATTTCAAGTTTATTCATTATTTAAAGGGCCTGAGTAAGGATTTGGCTTCTTGTATTTTTATTTCTCTTAATATCTATCTAGCATAATGAAACTTTTTTTTCAGAATTGTCAAAATACAACAATCAAAGTCAAATTAAAGTCCATAGATTTTTCTTCATAGTCACAACATCTTATATGTCATACAAAAATTATGTTTGCTCTTATATGTTATCACGAGAATATTTGGTATAAAGGTAACCTAAGGTAGGCCTATCATGTTATAAGGCTTTTTATGTAACGCCTCTTCCCACATTTACCCACTTTCACTGTATTTCCTGAGGTAAACATGAGTTGAGGGTAACTATGATAAGACTCAACCTCCTAAGCGACCTTAAGGAAATGGAGTTGACAACTTAAGACCTTACTGACTTCCCTCAAGAACTACAAGACCTCCGGGATTAACCCAACACCTCCAAGTTTCCAACCCTTGAGACAACTCACTTTTTCCCTAACCTAGAGCCCTAGTCGCTCCCTTTCCAAGGCCTCCATGTGACTATGGGTTCCTAGATGCACTCATAATCCTGCCTCCATGCGACTATGGACTTTTCTTCTAAGTTATATGCTAATGACTCTGAATTCTATGCCACTTTTTCAAGGCTGGGGCTTAGGTCTCTACCCAGAACTCATTGAAAATCTCAGAGAAGATAAATAACATAGGAGCAATGCATATAAACAAAAACGGAAACTAAGACTTGAACTGACCATCCCCAACCAGGAATAACATTTTGTCAAACACTTGGTGGGTATGCAACCTACAGGTCATGAATACAATTTTTATCATAGGGGATTGAAAACTTATCTAAGGTTTAACAAGAAGATTTGCTTCCTTCTCACATTAGTTGTCATAACACCAATTAGGTATCACATTCATTATTCATTCAATTACAAGTAAAAACATGAAAAGAGCCATGCCTAAGAACTTTCATATAACCATGCATATAACCATATAAATAACAATAAGAGAAAAACCATTAAATCCACATAATAACATGTAAATTTCCTTATCAAAATCAAGAGAAACTTAGCTTTTATTAAACATAGGAAAATATCGATCGGGTTTGGGACTTTCATGTTCCACCCAACCATAGATTGGCTTAACCAATTCTTTCTTTCAGCCAATCACCTCCATGCCATATTCCAAGCATTAATGTGGGATCTCATGAGATAAACCAATTCGAACACAACCAAGGTAATCCAAAGGTTAAACCACCTCCACCCTCCCCATTCTGTGATCTCACGTAAACTGGTGCTGAGATCACAAAACCAGACCGAGCTTGGATGCCTTATATTTTCTTCACCAATAACTTGAGGAGGAATTTTCCCATATCCACCCTCATGCTCTACCATGTATCCTACTATCACTTTGGGAATTTTCCTAAGACCACCTCACCTGGATCCAAAATCTTCTTACAATCCAAAGCTAAAAACCAAGAAAAATCCCATCACACCATGGTTATCCGAAAATGGCAAGGCTAGTCTAAAATCCACTATCGAAACCCAGCAAAATCCATGCCAATGATAGCAAAAAAAAAAAATACCAACATGCACATATCATGCATGCCAAAACCAACTAGGAAATAATACATGCAAATTGTTACCTACAAGTATTCTTGTTGAAGCTTCTTGATCCTTTCCTTCCTTTTATTTCCTTTTCCTTCTTTGCTTTTCATTTTATTTCCTTACTTTTCCTTTCCTTTCCTTGCTTGATTTCTATCCTCTTTGAGACTAATTCTAAAACTGAATTGACAAAAGAATACCAACCGATGCTCTGAGGACTTTTTATTGGTGAGGCCTCTAATTTCTTCAATTTTCCATTATTTTCCTTCATTTTCCTCCTCACATAAAACCTTTGACTTTGACATTACTTTTCTCCTAATTTCCATTATTTTTCATAAATAATGTGCCAAAAATACTCTTTTGCTTTTCCAAATCCTTAGGCATTGCCTTTGCCAACTTCCCTTAGCCATAAACACAACAAGTGATGCCCACTAGGATACTTTTCCCAACCTTCAGCTTGGAATAAGTGTCCCTTTCCCGTGGTCTTATTTTACCTTTATTAACTTTTATGACATGAACTCTTAATCTAGGGTTGTTACACTTTGGTGTATTTAAAACCTAGGTATTATTGGTAATCTAAAACCTTAGTCCCATATATATATAAATACATGATTTTCCTCTGTTAATATGCAATCATTCATATGAGTTTCTCCACCATATCATGATGATACCCCTATGCCACAATCTCATTATAATTGTCTATTATTAATCTACATGCATGTGAGTCTATCATGCCTCATCATTATTTGAACATTTTGTATTCCTTGTTGAGGTATTATTTCACCCTCATCTGTCACTCTTTCACATACATCTTCTCATTCTTAGTGTCACATATCACTCCATTTTGTTGTCTCGTATGTCCCCTTACTCCATCGCATCACCATATCTATTATCTTGAGTGTTACCCGCATTTCCACTGACATAGAAGTTTGAAAACCCAATCCTCAATGCACCAATATGGGAAATTTTGGTCATATGAGGAAATATTCATGGTCAATGGCAGCCTTAGATAATTTCCATGAGTTCAATGATAATAGATAAATTTTGAATTCTATAGGATGGCTCCCCCTAAAATGTTTCAGGGTCATGATGATTCCATTTTGATGGCCTTGCATAAGGGTTTGATGGGAAGGTTTCTAAAGTTGGTGATTTATTCATGGAGGTGACTAAGGACTTTGTGGCCCAAGACATCTTACCCCCTCAACAACGCGATCAATGGTTCAAGAACAAACAAGTGGAAAAAGCAAGTTGGTCTCATTTTTTTTACCGCACTAGATATTAAAAAACAAACTATAAAAAAGGTGTGCCATGTTGCCACATCGTAGAGAAGTGGAGAAATTTCATTATGCGTTACAAAAGTTCGTGACCTGTGAGGATAAGTATGCCATTTCATTTTTATACTGCATCTTCCTATTTTTTCATTTTCAAGTCAATGAGCTTGTTAACTTTCCTCACTTTCTTAATATTTTGGGATATATGGCTAGGGGTGTTCAGAAAATCCCTAAAAATGCCAAGAATTAGTTGTATTATCATGGTCTTATTAATCCTGATTGTGGAGGAACCAAGGAAAAGAGAAGATAATTGGGAAGCTTTTGTAACAATAAATCGATTTGGTAGCCATCTTCTAATGCTTTAAGAGGCAAAAGAATATATGGTTGACAGGGTAGTTAATGAAACACCCAAACTATTTTTTTCCCCATATCCATGTGAACCCCACACTTCACCCTTGCCTCATCATCCTTGTGGATTTCCATATTTATGCAATTTTTTCCTCCTCGAGCCTAACCATTAAGGACCCTAATACTTTTCAGAAGGAGGAATCAATATTTTTTCTTCCAAGCTGAAAACAAAGAAGAAAATATTAAAGACTATTGTCCCTGTAACTTTATAAACCCACTAGTCCAATAATTTGACTATGTTATTGATTTTCATGAATCTTATCACCCCACCATGTCTTCTACTACACCAGTGGAACCTACAAGATTGGAGGATTGAGAATTTGAACTAAAAAATAAGGATTTCAAAGTTCTTGACAGGTACGTCAACAATGAAAACATTAATCTGAAGACTAGAAATGAAGACCCGAGGGAAATTGAATAATTGACTAAGAAAAGCAAGAAGCATCAAAAGCTATATAGAAAATGGTTTAGACATAATTTTTAATTGCAAATACAAAATGAAAATTTAAATAATAAACTTAAATATGCACAAAAGTAAGGTGGGTAATGTTAATATCAACATCAGCGGTCAGTGGGGACGCAAGACTACCCATTGGATAAATTTGGCTTTATCAGATATGGTTCATTTTTGTGTGACAACACATAAACCTTATGGCTGGGGGAAATGTTGAGGCCTTCAATTGTGTACTTTTTTGTTGTTAGCTACCTATTTTTTACCCTTTCAAACCCACATTGTCATCCCTTTACTAAAATTGTTTATGCATAATACAAGGGATTGTGTTAATTAGGGATATTAAGGTAAATCTTTTTAAATTCAACAAGATGATGAGCCTAGTGAAAATTAAGCACCTTCACTAGTTGGGGCCCACTGGCTATTTTTAGGTGTATGTCTATTTTTAGAATGGTGAGCATATTATAAAACTAGTAGGATGATGATTCTAGATGTTTGAGAAAATTATATCTTTAGATGAATTTCTATTTTTAGAATATGGGCGAAGTCTATTTATAGATCACCAATCTAAAAATAGAATGCATGTCGAGCATTATTAGCCCTTAACAATAATCAAACAATAAATAGTAACTTATTCTCTTGGAGCACTTGATTTCAGTGAACGGATGTGGAACATCAGTGGGCTGAAGGAAATACGCAATTCCTAGGGTGGTTGGTGACTCATGCATGGAGGACTTTGTTATAACTGATTGTGGCAAGTTGTAACAGAGTTGGAAGAGTAGTTATGGTAGTTGTTATTTAGTTTAACTCAGTTAAGTGAGTTAAACTCAGTTGTGTTAGTTGTAACTAAAGATACACTAGTGAAAGATGAGTGAATTAATTATTTAATTAATTCACAAGTAGTTTCTTACTTGCAACTGAAGAAATACAACAGTTAACTACTTGCATGTCAGATCCAGCGGAGACCCAGTGGAGAGATAGGTGAAAGGGTGTGTTTGACTATCAGTTGTCACTATAGTGATGCATTCAATGCATCTACACAAACATTGGATTTGCCAATGAGGATTGCACAATACAATCAAGGAAAGATCGAATTCATTCAGGGATCTTCTTCAATAGGGATTGCGCAGTGGAGGTAGCTGGTTGTCAGGAGGCAAGAAATTGGTGCATAGATGTGCAAATTTCTGCATGACAGTGTGTGACGATTGTATATTGTACTGAGAGCTCTATGAGATGAGCTTTGTATGAGATTGTTACATGTTTCATTGATATACATAATATATGATAGTTGGGATTTTTAGCTTTAAGCTTTCCCCGTAAAACATCTTGTTATGTTTGATTGATTTTTCTTCATATGTTTTGCAATTGGCGATTTAATTTCTGCAAAGAATTAAGTGGAAGGATTTTGTATTTAACATAAGATTAAATTATTAGATCAGGAGAATCTGGAAACAAATTATTGTGTTTATAAATTTCTACATGGTATCGGAGCAGTGTTAATCACTGGATATTGCAATATTGAAGCGGTGCTGATTTTTGTGTTGATGGACAATTCAAATTTGCTGCAAGAATTTCTTGGTGCGACAGTTGAGTAAACATTGAAATGGCTTTCAATGGGTTGTGGTTCGAGTCTGCACTTGAGGGAAAATCGAACTACATAGCCTCGAAGGATAGGATGGAGGCAGTGCTTGAAGATAATGGCTTGAAGGAGTTCATCAATAGCGATGTTCCTAAGCCCACTTCGACAGATGTTGCATTACTTGGCGCCTGGCAAAATAAAGTAGCGAAGACAAGAAGAATTATGTTTGAAGGTGTAAAATATCATATTGTTTCAAGCCTTCACGGGAAAGCCACTCCATTTGCAATGTGGATGGCTTTAAAAAATATTTTCCAAATCATCAACGACCATAGGAAGTTGGCGCTGAAAGATAAACTCAGAAAAATCAAAGTGGAGAAGGGTGACAGTATTCTAAAGTATCTCACGAAGTTTGTCCAATGTAGGGTTGAGCTAGGGAGTGTGGGAATTACAATTGATGATGATGACTTGGTGAGCTTGGCTCTCCTTGGACTTCCGAAGAGTTGGCACAGTTATCAAGACTCTGTCAATGGGTGGGAGAAACTACTAGATTGGGAGCGACTTTGGTCGGATCTAGTGTAGGAGGAGATAAGGCAGAGTACCAGGGATGAATCTTCATCAAAACATGATGATGAAGAGGATTTTTCTTTGTCTGCCAAATAGAGGAAAGGGAAGGGGAAGAAATCCCATCCAAAATCCAAGGCTAAAGGAAAGAAGCTAGATTTGTCCAAGGTGGAGTGTTTTCACTGTCACAAACATGGGCATCTCGCCACTAACTACCCACAGAAAAAGAAGAACAAGAAGGTTACTCGAGCTGCAACTGGTGAGGCCCTTGCCTCGCAATTTGAACTTGATTTTTCCTTGATTGCATGCTTGGTTTCAAGTGCAATGGGATCGGTGTGGTATCTTGATAGTGGTGCTTCCTTCCACATGACGAGAGATAAGGAGTTTTTCAGTGACTTGGAGGAGAAAGATCTCCAAATGAATATAGAGATGGGTGACGATGGATGATACAGTGTGACTGGCATTGGTACCATTACCTTTGAGAGGGAATCAGGTAAACTATTTCTGTTAAAAGATGTTATGCATGTTCCAAGTCTAAAGAAGAACTTGGTCTTAGTCGCGATGTTGGAGGACAGAGGTTATGACGTTGTTTTAAGCGAGGGAAAAGCTTTCCTACGACACAAAACAACGGGTCAAACCAAGAGTATATGGATTCAAGTTAAAAATGTCTACAAGCTGGAGATAGATGGTTGCATTGCAATGGTGGGAAAAGAAGAAGAAGTGGTGAGCCGGGATGAGGGCGAATTATGGCACAGGAGATTGGTCCATCTTCACCATGGCGCCCTGAAGATTTTCTAGCAAATTCCTACTGGACTTACCAAGGGTACACTTTTGCAGATAGATTAGTGCAAGGGATATACTATGGGTAAGTTTGTGAAGACCACCTTTCATGAAAAGGAGAACTGTGCTTCGGGGATCCTGGAGAGAATTCACACACATGTGTGTCGACCATTCTCGGTTGCTTCAACAGAAAAACACAGGTATTATGTTTTTTTTTTTATGAATATTCTTGTAGATGCTAGATCTTCTTCATGCAGAAGAAGGATCAAACATTCTCAAAGTTCTATAAGTTTAAAGCATTGGTGGAGAAAGAGTCGAGGAAGCAAGTGAAGGCTTTGCAATGAATATATCTCAAACGAATTCAAAGACTTCTGTAGCAAAGAAGGAATTTGAAGGGAACTCATAGTGCCTCATAACCCATAGCATAATGGGGTCATGGAGAGGAAGAACAGAATGATCATGGGTGTTGCACGAGCTATGATGCATGATCAGGGCCTACTAATGCACTTGTGGGCGGAAGCATCTAACACTGCAGTTTATGTGCAAAACTGTTGTCCTCGTAGAGTACTTGGCATGAGTACACTTAAAGAAGCTTTTACTGGTAAGAAGATGGATGTTTCTCATTTAAATATTTTTGGCTCATTAGTTTATGTTCATGTGACCAAGAACGCTAGGAAGAAGCTGGAGCCAACTGCAGAAGTTGGGATATTTTTAGGGTACACAGAAACATCCCATGATTATCATGTGTATTTTCCAAATAGGCAGATGATTGTGGTGCGACAGGATATAAAATTCAATGAGGAGAAAGCCATGAAGTTTTCTCTTGAGAGGGAGCTATACTTGCATGCAGAGGAGGAACTGCTTGTTCCCAAAGATGAGCCTCAAGATGTGGATCAGCCATAGGAGGAGGATCATGGAGTGGAGGAGTCCATTCACACAGATCCAAACATCAAAATTGGCAGAAGGCATACCACATAGGCTGAGAGGTTGAAGATTGATGTGGTAGAGAATGTAGGAGTCCCTACTTCACAGTGCAGACAAAGACAATCACCTGACCTATATATTGGATACATGGCACTCATGAGCAAGTGTATTGTGACAGAGCCATCTTCCTTTGAGGTAGCAGCGCAGGAGCCCACATGGGTAGATGCCATGGTGGAGGAGTATGACTCCATTGTCATAAATAGTGCTTGGGAAATTGTTCCAAGGCCGGTTGATAAATCAGTGGTAGGTTCAAGATGGATCTACAAGGTAAAGCAAGCTATTGATGGGAGTGTCGAGAAGTATAAGGCAAGATTTTTTTCCCGACGCTTCTCACAGATCGAGGAGATTGATTATGAAGAAACCTTTGCACCTGTCGCACGGTATTCTTCTATAAGAACCATCCTTGATCTCTCAGCGCAGATGGATTGGCACATTCATCATATGGATGTGAAGATTGTGTTCCTCAATGCGATCATTGAAGAAGAATTGTACATTGAGTAGCCTAAAGGATTTTAGATCTTTAGCAGCGAGTCGCATGTTTGCAGACTCAAAAGAGCATTGTATGGGCTTAAGCAAGCACCCCATGCTTGGTACACTCAGATCGACAACTATTTCACTGGACTTGGCTTCACCAAGAGTGAGGCGGATGCAAACCTATACCAAATTCTGGTGGAGGGTAAGCTTTTAATCATTGTTCTTTATGTTGTTGATATAATACTGATTGGTGATGAGCAGCTAATACACTCATGCAAGGAGGACCTTGCAAAGGAGTTCGAGATGAAGGATATGGGTCTCCTTCATTATTTCCTTGGATTGGAAATATGGCAACAAGAAGGTGAACTATTTGTGTCTCAAGGCAAGTATGCACGGGAGATACTCGGTAAGTTTCACATGGAGGACTGCAAACCCATGGATACTCCTCTTCCAGGAAATTGGAGGAAAGAGGATGCTACATCGGCAAAGATAGTGGATGCTATTGTTTATCGACAATTGGTGGGTTCACTCATGTATTTAGTTAATACAAGATCGAACATATGATATGTGGTGAACCAGCTTAGTCAAGCGATGGTTAAGCCTACCAAGCTCTTTTGGAAGGTGGGCAAGTATGTCCTGAGATATCTCAGGGGAACATCTGAGTATGACTTATGGTATAGATAGACAGATGAAGTGAATTTGCATGGCTTCATGGATGCAGATTGGGCAGGCAGCCCAATGGACAGAAAGAGCACATCAGGAGGGGTTTTCAGTATCGGATCTATAGTTGTTTCTTGGTACAGCAGGAAACAAAGATCTGTGGCACTCAGTTAAGCAGAAGCGGAATACATGGCAGCAAGTCAAGCTGCATGTGAGGCTCTCTGGATGAGGAAGATCATGGTCAGTTTGTTTGGTTCTCATTTAGATCCTACAGTGATTCATTGTCATAATCAGAGTTGCATTAAACTCTCGATTAATCCTGTGTTTCATGATAGATCTAAGCATATAGATATTCAGTATCATCATATCAGAGGTTGTGTGCAACAGAAGATCATGTTGCTTCAGTACATTCCTACAGAAGATCAGGATGCAGATATTCTGACGAATGCGCTCACCAGGAGCAAATTCGAATACCATATAGATAGGATCAGGGTGAAGGATAATCCCTATCTTGTTGAGAGAGAGTGTTGAGATTCAACAAGATGATGAGCCTAGTGAAAACTAAGCACCTTCACTAGGTGGGGCCTGCAGGCTATTTTTAGGTATGTCTACTTTTAGAATGGCGAGAATATTCTAAAATTCGCAGGATGTTGATTCTATATGGTTGAGAAAATTCTATCTTTAAATGAATTTCTATTTTTAGAAGATGGGCGAAGTCTATTTATAGATTTCTAATCTAAAAATAGAATGCATGTCGATCATTATTAGCCCTTAATAATAATCAGACAATAAATAGTAACTTATTCTCTTGGAGCACTTGATTTCAGTGAACAGATGTGGTACATCAGTGGACTGAAGGAATTACACAATTCCTAGGGTGGTTGGTGACTCATGCATGGAGGACTTCGTTATAACTTACTGTGGCAAGTTGTAACAGAGTTGGAAGAGTAGTTATGGGATTTTTTATTTAGTTTAACTCAATTAAGTGAGTTAAACTCAGTTGTTCTAGTTGTAACTAAAGATACACTAGTGAAAGACGAGTGAATTAATTATTTAATTAATTCACAAGTAGTGTCTTACTTGCAACTGAAGAAATACAGCAGTTAACTTCTTGCATGTAGATCCAGTGGAGACCCAGTGGAGAGATAGGTGAAAGGATGTGTTTGACTATCAGTTGTGACTATAGTGATGCATTCAATGCATCTACACAGAAATTGGAGTTGTCAATGAGGATTTCACAGTACAAGCAAGGCAAGATCGAATTCATTCAAGGATCTTCTTCAGCATGGATTGCGTAGTGGAGGCAGGTTGTCAGGAGACAAGAAATTGGTGCATAGATATGAAAATTTTTTCATGACAGTGTGTGACGATCGTATATTGTACTAAGAGCTCTATGAGCTGAGATTTGTATGAGATTGTTACATGCTCCATTGATATACATAATATATGATAGTTGGGGTTTTTATCTTTAAGCTTTCCTAGTAAAACATCTTGTTATGTGCGAATGATTTTTCTTCATATGTTTTGAAATTGGCGATTTAATTTACACAAAGAATTAAGTGGAAGGATTTTGTATTTAACATAAGATTAAATTGTTAAATCAGGAGAATCCGGAAATACATTATTGTGTTTATAAATTTCTACAAAATCTTGGTTTGATGTCGATTATCTATGGTATTTTAATGCATAAATATAACTTAATTATTATGAGGTTTCTAATCAAGGTTTGAAGAATATCTTGCACCTCCTTTAGGCCTGCTGCAACTAGGCTCCATGTAGGACATGCAAGCAAGCCTTCCACATTTGGTTTTACATGCAAGTTCTCTCAGGCTTAGTTTTGAGATCCTCTCCCACTTCTGATATTGGACTCCCAGTTCACGTGGAGTACGTATTTTTCCTTCCACTTCTGATCTGAAAATGGGTTGGATAACTTGTTATGCTTTTCAAGAACCTCCCACTTAGTTAAACAAATAAAGATCTAGCTTATTCTTGACTTATGCAGAATTTTATACTTGAAAACATGTGTATATTTTTTAACTATTTAAGTGATTTAAGAACATTTTTTTTTTGTTGATATTAAGCATGTGCAACAACCATATAATGCAACAAATAAGCATCAACACATAACAACAAATTTAATCTAGGAGTTCACCCGAATATCGTGGGCTACATATCATTGAGCTTTTGTCAATTGACTTGGCTCTTTGGGATTATGATGAAAATATTATTTTACAAGTAAAATACTCAACTCAAATGGTTATTTGGGCTGTACCATTGGGTTTATAATATCATCATACCCCTTCAATTTTTTTCATCACTCTGAAGACAGAACTAGGTTTCCTTAGACTTGACTCATTCTGTCGGTGCCCTTAAGATTCCCTGAGCTTTGAAGTGGCACTAACTCCCTCAGCATTATTTTTATGTCCCTTAAACCTTATCTATTGTCTCCAGCATACATCAAACATCCAAAATAGGCTGATAATTTTCTCAAAATGAGCACTGCATCCCCAATCTAGGCCTCCATCCACTGTTGGCCCTGGGATGCCCAAAACTTCCCTATGGCTTCTAGAGATCTAGAAGTCTCCAAATGACTCTGAAAATCCCTTCATTGGATTCATAATGTATAAAATAGTCAGAGTAGACTATTCATTTTCATAAATTGGCCTTTGGTTACGCCTCCAACACCTGGTGGTACCCCGTGGCTCTGGGGTCACTGAAAACATCTCTGAAGCATATCGACTTTTAGAAGTCCTCAAAAGCTTCTGAAAAATCCATCAATGGATTCATAAGTATCAAAAAATTCATAAATGACTATTGGTTTGCTGAGAATGAATATTGAATGCTCTGGATAGGCCTCATTCTCCTGCTGGCACTTGCTAGCCTTGGTGACTCCTGGAAATTCTCTGAAGCATCTCAGAATTCATAAGTCCTAAACTGGCTTTGAAAACTACACCATTAGTTATTTAATGTCTGAAACATCCAAAAATGACTATTGGTTCACTGAATAAGGCCTCTAGCTGCATTGGCTAGGTCTCAAACTGCTACTGGCCCATGGTGGCTCTAGTGGCCCCTAGAATTCCT
The DNA here is from genome assembly GCA_034641835.2 of Pinus albicaulis. NCBI lineage: Eukaryota > Viridiplantae > Streptophyta > Pinopsida > Pinales > Pinaceae > Pinus > Pinus albicaulis. The sequence continues at coordinate 887,336,545 of CM076574.1, forward strand.
CTGTAGCTAAAACTCGCTCAGAAGTCCTTTGATGGATCTGAAACCCTCACCAATGAGTCTTGAGTGTCCAAGAAATTTTAAATTGACTATTCACACTCTCAAAATGGTCGAATCTAGCTCAAGATAGAGCCTAAACTGATTTTTCCCAATGTCCCCTAAAAACCCTCCACTAAAAATGGAGGAATTGAACTTAACTCCAGTTAAAATATGAATCTCTACCATTTTTGGGGCACGTGCCAACTCTTCCGCCAGGTTAACTGCAACATTTAAGTCTAACTGTCGGCATGTGAACAGGCTTTAATGTTTTTACGGAGTCGACGGAGGAACCATCGGGTTTAGTTGCAAACCATTGCATTAAACTACGCCATGTGAACGGTGTTTAAACAGTTGGTGGAGACAGTTTTATAAACCACGTGGATTTTTTGACCATAATCATCGAGCTTTTACTGCCATATAACTGCTCGGAATTTTCCAGCGGGAGTAACTTCTTGCGGTTACCTTGGCCCGAGGTCACAGCTTGAAGGCCATGTGGGGAGGGGTTGGCCCCTCCGAACCCCCAATTACGAAACTGTTCAAATTTAAATAAAACTCGTCGACCATAGTAGTTAAGAACTACTATTAGCTCAAGTGGTAAGAGTTATGTGTGCATGCGGAGAGGTCTCGTGGTCGAGCCCTGGCAACCCAAATAAAATTTTACTGCACCATTCCTGGGCCACGTGGCGGCCTCTGGGCCTGCCACGTGGCAGCCTCTAATTGGCCCTTAAAAAATACGTGCACCCAAATTTCAAATTACATGCTGACACTTGTCGACATACGGTTGGCCCAGAAGGAATATTCTGGGGAATATTCCAAGAATATTCTAGGAATATTCTCTTTTTTGAATATTCAAAGTCCCAGTCAAACTTGGTCAGAAGCCAAAAATTGCAGTTTACTGGACTTTTCAAATCGCGATAACTTCTTCATACGGTGTCAGTTTTTCGAACCATTCATGGCGTCAAAATCAAGAAGACGAGATCTATTTAGTCACTCAGGTTTGGCACACTTCCGAACATTTTGAATTTTGAGCTATCACTTAGGTCCTTGATCCAAATCTGATCAACTTCAGCAAGTAATACCTAATGAGATGTGGCCAAGATTGGGGTACTTATTCTCATATCTCTTCAAGAACACAACTGCTTAACCCTAGTTTGGAACTCTATTTCACCTGCTATTCATATCATTGTTAAGATTGTTCGACCCCTCATATATTATTAAGAATAGTACCTGAAGCAATGGAGGATGGCAATCTAATTTGTGTATTTTTTTGTATAAAAGTAGAGCTTTGGATCTGGATCTTATTTGTAAATAGTGGGAATAGAGACAAACTATCATTTTGTAACCCTGCGTTATACCCATTGGGGTCGCTCTTGTATTATTTCTCATGCAATTTGTGGATTTTTATAATAAAATATCGTTTTTATACTTAGATTCATGTTTCACTCAATACTATGATCTAAGCCAAGCTTGTTCCCAAGAAACAAAACTTTGGTAAAGGCCCACCAATTGTGCATGTTGCCACATTTTCTAGTGTATTTACAACATGTAGTATGGTGTGTTTGTAACAAATTGTAAGTATACCCTGGTTCATTTCTTAAATTTCTTTGTTTTTTTAAATATATCATTGTCTAATACTTGATGTGTGAGTTCAAGCCCTGTGATAGCTCTGCATTATATTAATTGTCTATGTTGAAGGAATATGGATTTAATTTTTCCTTCAGAATCTAAATCTGGGTTTTGTTGATTGCACTATATATACATATAATGCACAAGTTTTGTTTTTTGTAATTATGTTTTATATATTAAATTGTGCCATGTTTTTTTATATGTCAAATCTATGTGATGTGTGGTCTTTGCAATTGATATGTACGTTCCAAGTCCAATTGATCGTTTTGGTGATCGAGAACAACATAGAGTAATACTAACTCTCTTGAGTGGTTTGATATATAATATGTTGTATCTTGTGAAGATTTGATTCATGACCCATAGATCTAATATTTAATATTTGTATTTTGATAAAGGAGTTCCCTTTATTGTAATTAGATCTAAAATAACAAGTGATACTTTGTTTAGCAATATCATAGATTGAGCATATGAAAGGTTTCATTTGGGATATAATATATGTTTGGTTTGTAGTTTCACGATTTGCATATAATATAGACTAACGCTATGTTCATCAGTAGATAGAATGAATTATTGATTTCATCCTCATCACGTTGTAATTTGTAATACATAGATTTAATATTTGGCATTATAACTTCATAAATGACACAAGGGTTTCCTCAACAAGTTAACATATTTAATATATGATCTCTATTTTTTCTTTCACTTTGACTAATTGATAAACACACAATAGTATTTAACGCACATAACAATCTTTTATTGACAAATCTATGTTTTGTTTCATTAAACAAGCCATGCAATTGTGTTTTGGGTTTTTCTTTGTGAGATTGGTTTTGGTAGAGTTGCACATGGTTGGTGGTTTTAAGTCTTTTTGATGCCTTGATTATTTTGTTTTAGATTTATTTCGATTTGTAGGAGTGATCATTGAAGTAACTTGTGAATCATTGCAACCTTCCATGGTTGTAAGAACACATTCTCCTTGAGTGTCAAAGACTACAACCCTTGAGGGAAGGGCTTTGTAACACAAACTCATTGGTCCCCATAGTTTAGAGTTTCTTAATAGAGCATAAGAGTAAAGAGTCTATCACTGAAGGAGCCTAAGTGTAGGTGATTACTGGATGTGATTGATGATAAACATTTATTGGGAGAGTTGTGTTTTATAACCAACCCCATAATAGGAATTCAACTAATTGAGACAATTTTATAGTTTCTTTTCAATATGATTGCTACTGAATACAGGGGTAAGGTCTACTAAAGGAGAGACCTAGAAGTAGCCTATAAGAACTTGATTACTTTTGCAGGAGTCCATATTCTAAATTTCCTTCCTAGAGACCAATCCTTGACACCAAATTGAACACTTACTCCAATATTTGAGTAGGAAATATTATCATTTTCCATACCTTTTCACATAATTTATAATTCCTCTAAGCCTATGCACCCATATTGACATATTTATGTTGTGAATTTGTTGTCAATAAATTCACCTAGCATGAGGCACTTTGTCTAATGATATTTTATTTCTCCCTTGAAGACAGGTGAGGGGCGAGTTGGCCACTAGCTAGATAGTTGGAAATGTCAACAATCCATAAAGATAAGTGAGATGGAAAAATATTTTTATCTAAGAGTTGATCATCCACCATCCCTTCATCTACAAAAATGGTTAATCTTGAAAAAAACTCTGCAACAATTTTTCTTTCCCTATTTTTTCAACACTGGTTAAGTCAAACTATTGCAAAAGCAACATGCACATGATTATCCTAGAATTTACATCTATTTTTTTCATCAAATACTTAATTGTTGCATGGTTAGTATGTACAAATTCTTAGAAACTAATAATATAGTTTATAAACCTATTCAAAGAGTGTACAAAAAAAGAGGGATTTTTTTAGTTACAGTGTAATTTAATTCAACCTTAGATAGATTCTTACTAATGAAGTAGATTTTACAAGGAATTTTACCTTCAAGTTGACCTAAATCTGCTCCAATTTCCCTATTTGATGCATCTGTGTGAATGTGAAAGGGCAATGTCCAATCAGAACCTCTAAGAATAGTTGTTATCATTAATTGTTTTTTATGCTCTTAAATGCTTCTTGGCATGGATATAGTACATAAAATTCAACACTTTTGGTCAACAAAGATATCAAAGGAGAGAAAATCTTACTAAAATCCTTTATAAACCTTTGATTGTATCTTATAAGGCCTAAGAAGCTTCTGACATGTCTTTGTTTTTTAGGTACATGAAGGTGTTTAATGATGGCTACCTTACTAGGGCTACTTGTATCCCTTTTGAGGAGAGGATGTGTCCTAGAAAAAATCCCTCACTCATTATGAACACACATTTTTCATGGATTGAGGAGAGGTTCATCTCCCCACATCCTTGCAATACCTTGTTAATATTGGAGAGATCTTCTTGAAAATTATTCCCAAAGGGTGTGAATTTATCCTTGTTTTTTACTGAATCATGTTCAAGAATTTAAAATATGCTAAGGACAACCCTTTGGAAAGTGGTAAGAGAATTACATAAGCCAAATGGTAGGACCTTATAAGAACCCCCACCCCCCCCCCCCCCCACCCCCACAAGTACAAGTGAAAATTTTCTTATCCTGGTCGTTGAGACTAATATGGATCTGACTATACCCACTAAACCCATCCAAGAAGGAAAAAAAAATTCCACAACAAGCACATCAAGGACCCAGTCAATTAAGGGAAAGGGAAAATTATCTTTCTTTTTGTATTTATTAAATTCCCTATAATCAACACAAATCCTCGATTTTCCACTCTTCTTTTGAACAATAACTAAAGGAGAAACCCATTCACTATATGAAATTGGATAGATGACCATACATCTAGTAATTTTTGCAAATATTCTTTCAAAATATCCTTTGAAACAAGATCCATTCACCTTTGAGGTTGGAAAACAAGTGTTTGATCGTTATTTATATATATGTGATGGGTGCATAGAAAAGGATGTATACCTTTCATACCCTTTTAATCCCATGAAAATGCACTAATGTGTTTCCTCAAGATAGTGAGCAATTGATGCTCTTGATCATTTGAAAGTAAGAAGGTGATTCTCAATAATATGGAGGGGTTGAATTGTACCATTTTTATGTTTTTATAATCAGAATAAACAATGAATAATTATTTCCATGAACTATCCTTGGAATTTCTAGGCTATCTTAGGGATAATTCCTCTTTCGGTCCATTAATGTTCATAGAAGCAGGATATTGATTTTGCAGAAAATTGTCAATTAAGTCATCTTCATTAACCTACTTGTTGCTGAGGGAGGTTTCTATTATATACATAGGATAGGGTGATGACAGTTCATAATCCTCTTCTTCTTCTTCTTATTCTACACAAGTAGGAAAATAAACTTCAATGAGAGGTTGAGTTGGGGGGATAAAGTACAAGTTAATTTCGAGACTTCCCATTAGTAATTTTCATGTATCCAATCCTACAATTGATATATATATATATATATATATATATATATATATATATATATATATATCAACAGTACCCAACCAAGGTATCCTTAGAATTATGAGTGGATAGTCATTGAAATTGGTTTCAAGTTGGAGGAAAAGGAAGTCATTGATATATTCATAGGAGTTTATGGGGACCATTACATCTTTGATTATGCCTTCTGGCTCTATTATGGATTTGTCAACAAGTTCTAGCACAGTAGTGGTATTTCTCAAGAAATTTTGGAAGTTAAGATTAAACATAGTTTTTTTGGTCATGACATTGATTACAACTTCCAGATCAATAAGAGTGTTTGGAAGTGCATTATCGTTTATATGGACATCTACCACCATACTTCCAGGATTCAAATACTTAGAGATGATTACTAGCACAAGAATTAGGCCAACTAGTTTCCCAACAACATTGATGGTAAGGGAATCCCTTCTCTTCTTTCCAAGAATTATAAGACATTATTCTTAAATGAATTTATTATAAATGGGTACACCCTTGATGGATTGGAGGAAAGGTATTTTTTCACACATATTTCTTAATTATTGTTGATGTTCAACCTCTTCTAGGGTCTGTGTATTTTGGGTTGCCAACCTTTCAGGATAGGGATGTTTTTGGTGAATGATCTGAGCCACATTATCCTCCTTCCCTTTCTCGGGTTATTCATTAGGATAAGTTGGATGGACATTTGGGAGAACCTTCCTTGGCATAAGGTTGATTTCGGGGATCTCTACAGAATAGGTCTGATAAGAAATATTTCCACTATAAACAAGTTGAGTATGCTTATTATTAGGAATGGGATTTGGTTGAGAAAACATCTGGGGTTGTTTCAAAGTAACATTCTAGGGTACTTCTTATTGCTAAGGAGGAGGAATTAAATTAGGTGTTTGGACCACTTGAGGCCTCCATCCTTATGATGGATTACCCCGTGATTGAGGAGGTTGGTTGGAAGGCAAGAACAATAGGTTGAGGAGGATATGACCAAGGTGTGGGCATGGGCCAAGGTAAATGATTAGGAGGGAACCAAGGCTATATTGAACATTGTAATTATGAACGAAATGAGAAGGGAGGTTTATACCTTGTTGAAATTTTATTGGAGCTTGTGATCTCTTCTGATTGATGAAGAATAACTACTCAATGATCCCTTCAAACCTAGAAAATATGGAAACTTATTAGTAGAATGATTTTCTTCACATACAAAATAAAATTTTATAACATTCAAAGGACAATCATTCCTAGGGTTTATCTTAGTGCACTGGGGGAAAAACACAACCAATGCTTTTTCTGGTTCTTCTTGTTTTCTGGTAATCTCTAGAATATCAATTTTCATGGAAAATGTGTGTAAAATTTTGGTTTTAATGTATTTCATCATTCGAAATATTTGATTTTTAGTAAGAAATAAGGATGAATAAGGACTTACCAAACTCTTTCTCATTCTACCTCTTTTTCTAGTGGCTATGGAAACATTTTTAAAAACCTACTTAATATCATCATGGGTGAGCTAGTAGATATCTCCATTAGCTAATATGTTGAGATTTTCCATGAAATATTAGTTAAATCCCATAAATATTACAAGCTTTAATGAATATGGTCCCACAGTGCAATTATATTCCCTTCGGTAACTTAGCAGGAACCTTTCTTCATAATCCTCTAAAGACTCATTTTCCTCTTGAGTCATTATGGAAATATCATGTTTGGTGTCCCTTGCTCTACAACAACCTTGACTTGTTTCATTTGATCCCAAGTCATGATACTATTACCTTAACGGTGAATTAACTACCACAGAGATATATCCTTCAAGCTAGAAGGAAGAGCTTGATATTTTTCTCATCTATGGCGCAGTTATAAGTTCTACACATAACAATAAACTAGAAAATAAATGTGTCTGAATATTTTGTGATTAGGCAATAGAAGTGTGTAAACATAGATGGGTAAAAACTTTTTTTTTTATTCTCCATCTGTCTCTCTAATGGGGAATATAATCACTTCAGGCTATCTTTCTTCAGCTATAGTAGTGGTATGGGTTGAAGGATTTTTTCCTCCTGCAAGCTCTTTAAAGATCCTTTCTTTCTCACTCAAAAGGGCCTCAAAGGTCCTTTTTGAGAGGGATGGAGGCTCACAATCAGCTAAACAAGGTTTCATTCTAGTAGAAGTGGGGGTTTTTGGTTTAAAAATTCTTATCTTGTCCCTAATTCTTGGAGGCATAAAAAGGAAATTTCTTGAAAAAATATATTTTTTCATATTTTCCTCAAAGGATGCTAATGTTTTTTTCTTTTTTCTTTTAAAAAATAAAAAATAATAAAAAAGAGTGAAACGATAAAATAAAAAGACAATGCATACCTTGACACCTCCCCAACAATAGTGCCAAAAGGTGATGGTCCTCATTATTGCAACAACAATGTTGTAACTCTAAGTGTCTCAGTTTTAATTATCAACTTGATGTTTAAATTAAGAGGGGTCAACATTGTCTATGCAGCAGGCACTATATTGTTTCTCTTTTATTTTTTATAAAGGTAAGAGGTGTTGGAGTGAAGCTTGTGTGAACAAAAACTAGGTTAAATTGATAGACTAGTTATGCTACAAGAAAGTAAATTTGTAGAAGTGACTTGCAAAAATGAAATGACATACACCTATGCTACTTGCAATAAAGGAAAAACATGCATACTTGGAAATAAAATATTTGTAAATATGAAATATATGTTGCATAAAACAAGCCTCATAAAGCATTTAGAAAAAACATATATAGGAAACATTGTGAGGTATCTATGCGTATAAATTCCACCATTAACATACCAAATGTGTTTTAATATGTTAAGGAGACTAAACCAGGCATTTATTGTTGAACTAGGTGAGAGAAATGGACTATTTGCAGACTGTTATAGGATTCCTTGTTTTGCTATAGGAAGAGTCCAGCAAGCCAGTAAAATAGTTGGAATGCAAACTTGAGGTGAGGAAGGGATTTAATAATGATATAGAATGATTTTATTCAATTGGTAAAGACATGGGAAAACCTAATCTAAGATTTATCATCACAAAGTCATGCTTTGTCTATCCCCTGTAACCATAATATCAGTTGCACATTAAAATAACAAATTATAGAATTTGTAACAAGGAAATGAAATGGAAAAAGACTTAAATATGAATTGATAAGTGACATGAATGATTAAGAAGGATGAAATATTGTATAAATTACCTTTAAATGATATTAAATCAAGAAACTACCTACTTAACCATCCAAAGTATTATCAAACTGTAATTTCCAAAAATGTTGATTTAGAAAATAAATAAGATAAATGAAAAGCATGGGAATAATATCAAAAGAAGTAAAATAAAGGTCTAAATCTCCTAGGGTGGACCCAACCCAAGGATTCTTAGATTCCTTGAAGAAGAACCAAGTTAAGTGCTAAAATTATGAACTACTTCCATTAATTGAAAATATGCCTTACATTATAATGCTGCAAAACTTGCTCATAAATATTCAAAATACTTAATATTCCTTCTCTACTACCTCTAGGGACAATTATAGTCTCTTACTTATACATCAAGTGGGAGAGAAACCTCCTTGAGAGAAGGATTTCATTTTCCTAAAAAAATCCTAGAAAAGGGGATATTTTCCCAAATCCAACTCACAACAACTAGAGGATGCGTTAAATGCCCTAAGCTAGTCAAGTTTGAGTCTCCCTAATGCAAGGAGCCAGTCCCTACAATATATCACGTGTTGGATTCCTCGAAATATTCTCAATATCTTTGTATATCATGTACAATAAACATGTTAAGGCACATAACGCATGAAAACCACATCAAATCCTCTAAGAACTCATCAAGCTAGGAAAATATACCATTAAGTGCAAAATGTGGGGTCAAACATCATTCTATGTTCCTAGGAGTGGATTTATGGACCTTATAGTTTAGTTTTATCCGAGTTGGATCATTATATTTTTTTCATCCATCTCAATGCTTTCAAAGTAGAAAAGGTGGAGGAATCATCTCTCAGTACCATTTTTATCGCCTAGACCTAGTTTGGAAAATTGGGGTCCAAAACCTTCTGGGAGCATTTTTAGGCATCAAATGACATTTTTAAGGGGTAAAACTTTGTTGTTTTAGTGTAGCACATATTTTTACTATTCTACAAATAGATATTTTCTAACGATGCAAGAATCATGTCAATCATAGTCTGTATGCGAAAGTTATGTCAATCAAAAGTTGAACTTCTTGTTTTCACCACAATAATTGGAGAGGATGCCACCTCAACTCCCATTATTCATGGAAAAGGGGTTATCCACATGATTATGATGAAGAATCTAAAATATTTTATATTATAACTTTGGTTAATAATTTAGGTAGTTAAACCTAACCACTAGTAGGCTACCGAGATGTGTTATAACCATGCCACTAGGTGGAAAACGGGTTCCATTCTTTTGAGTGCATTTGTTCCATAGCTAAGAATAAATTGTCGAGAGGGATAGGATATAGAGCACACAAAGATGATTTGTGCTCTATCACAGCCCACAGGCCACAAGCCATACTTATTTATACTCATAGATGTTTTCTATTCAAAGAAAGCGAGCATAGTGGCCTCACCTTCTAGTCGGGTTTTCATCTCAAAAGGATTTCCCAGGTCATATCTTGTGTGAATTGTGTGTGTTAGATTGTATTTCATTGTTCTCTATTTTCTACATAATTTTTAATTCACATGCATGCACTATTAACAGTATTCTATAAATCCATAAATCTAAAAAAGAAATAAAATTGTAATAGTTTAGAATTTCGGATTTTAAATATAATTTTATTAGATATGTTGTGATGAACTATCTAGTGCTATATCCATGATAGTTTATGAACCATACTTATTTTGGAGGCCCATCAATCACCCATAGCAAAAACCAAACATTAATCACACCAAATTGAAAATCAAACTCAAGGGTGTGAGAAAGAATACAAATATTTCTAAACAAAGACCCCTTCACAAGCAATTTCCACCACAATACCTGATCAGGAGCTTAGTTTAAAAGCTCAAAAATTACAGTGCCCAGAATTGATTGGAAACTGAATGACAGTGAAGATATCGTCGCCAAGAATCCAAAGCAATTCATTTCGTCAAAAACAGAGTCTGGATGAAGAAGATAGAGCATGTTGTTCATTTTCCTAAACAGCTAAAAAATTCAGCAAAAGAGTGACAGGTTGATGACATGGAAATCTAGTCAGCATACAAGGAATATTCTTCAGTTTTACCCTTTGGCACTATGATAAGTGTCATAGCAGGATTCGCTGAATTGGTTTGAAGGTGAATTTTTTTTACAAATTCTTCTAACGTTGAATGAGAATTTTATATATATATATGTGTGTGTGTGTGTGTGTGTGTGTCGGTTGGGACAACCCAACTAGAGGCTAACAAGTGGTGCAGCCAAGGGTCGCCACGTGTCCCCTCTGATGGACCCTCTCCCAAGTTTGAATTGCATTTTTTTTGGATGGTCAAATTATCAACATATCATATGGGTGTGTTTATGCATATTACAAAGTCGAAGTTATATATATTGTGCCGCATTATTCCAATGGTCGAATTATTATTATATGACAAATCTGAACTATATATATTGTGGCGCATTATTAACAATGGTGGAGCAATACATATATTATGGACGCATATATTTTCAAAGGTTAGATTGCCAAAGTCTGGTGGCAAATGTTATGTATAGCATTGGGCGAAGTTCGGGGCTCAACCCCATGACCTGCCCCACAATACTCTCGTCCTTTACCAACGAGCCACCACCAACAGTCTTAATAGACCATGGCTTCGACTCTTATTTGAACTGATATGGATTCTCTCACGGCGGTCTGGAGGGGGCCATACCCCTCCCCATGAGACCAGGCCACAAGACCGAAGTGGAGAAGAGTAATAATATGCGGAGGATTAAAGTGTAAGTGTGGATTAATTAACATAATCCTGTGGTTAAAGTTGTTAAACCTTGTTTATCTAAATTGCGCTTGTGCACAGTTAAGATTTGTTTATCCACTTTTAATTGCAACTTATCTAATAATTAAACAACAGTTAATATGGCGGGAATTTCGGCGGTTTCACTAATTTTAGGAGCTTCCCCCAAATTTGGTGCTCTTAACTGGATTTTTCTCCATATTTGGAGGAGATTTCCTAGGAATATTTGTTTTGACCATAGCTGGAGCAATTTTCGACCAAATTAGGAGAAAGAAGAGTCATTTCTAATAGATTTGGACATTCTGGACTCATTGAAGCTTGTTTTAGGAGTTGTTGGTGAATATAAACAACAATTTTTTCACTTTTGAGCTAATACAGAGGCCCAAGCAGTGGAAGTTGGACCAAGGAGATGTAGCCTAGGAGGGGTGAACTCCTTCATCAAAACTCTGTGTTTATGGATGAATTGTGATGGATTTCTGTACTTATTTTTGTTGTTGTTTAGCATATGCATTTCATTCTTTATGCTCCTGAATTTAATTAAAAACTTAGCTCATTTACCTGTTTGACACACATAAACACCAAGGAAACCTATGCACATCAAACATAAGATCAGAAAAATAAATTTTAAATCTGAAGATGAAATTGGCATAAAAAAACTAACATTCATACTCAGATCAAGTTGGTATTAGAACCTGGTTGAAAGGTTGTTTGCTTGATATTTGCTTGAGTTTTGTGCAAGTTTAATGGTTGAAAATTTGTGATGCTTACAAGGTTAAAGTTGCAGAGAGGTGAAGGGAAATAGTTGGTTGCAAGTCCTAAGATTAGGACCCAAAGAAGGAGAGCCACAAGGGCACCATATCCACCCAAAGTTTCACTCACAGCTGCACTTGAAGCACCTCAATTTTTATCTCAAGAAGTTGAGATTGAAGAGGTACAAGCACCAAAAGTTGAGCTTGAATCCATAACCATCATCTCAGGGGTTGGATAAATTGAAGGTCATTCATAAGAGGATGATGTCAAGAAATACTTCAATGACATAAAGAGGATGGTTAAAATTATGTTTGATGCATTTATTGTTGGGATGGAAAGAGAAGGTTCTAAGCCTCCACATGGAGAAGGAACTTCAGATGATAAGAAGGATGAAGAAAAGAATTCAAATGGTAGTGTAGGAGATCCACCTCAATATCCACCATATTCATCATCCTCATCTTCACCATCACCATCATCTTCCACTTCCACCACAAAACTACCCATGCTCACTCAAAGACCACAAGAGGAAAAAAACCCTTATTCAAACTTGATGTCAAATTTAATCTTCCAATGTATAATGGCGAGGTAAATGCAGAAATATTGGACAATTGGATATGTCAATTGGAGGTGTATTGCAGAATTCAGAACCTTCATGAAGATGACATAAAGATTCAATTGGCTTCTTTGAGGATGGAAGGATCTGCACTTGTATGGTGGGAAGCAAGGACTCAAGAAGAGACTAAAAAATACGGTAATATCTCTATGTCTTGGTCAAGTTTTATTGCTGCCATTAAAAGGAAATTTTCTCCATTAGCTTACATGCAAAAGGCCATTATGGATTGGAAAAATTTTAGACAATTGAAAGGGCAAAGTGTGCAAGATTATACTCATGAATTTAGGAGAAGAGCTCTAATTTTGGGTATTAATTTTTATTCTCAAGAAAATTTCTTAAAGTGTATTGGGGGTTTGCACAGTTACCTTAGGCACACTATTATCATTTTTAATCCCACAAACATAGATGAGGTTTGTGTTCAAGCCACACATTTAGAAGCAAGAGGGAAAAAAACATAGATGAGAAAATTGATAGTGAGGGTAAAGGAAAGGGCAAGTTTTATGGAAGAGGAAAGAGAAATAGCTCTGTCAAAATAGAGAAAGAGAAACTCACATTTAAACATTTTTTAAATAATGGCCATGATGAAGACCATTGTTGGCAACTTCATCCAGAGTTGAATCCAAACAAACTGAAATCCAAAGAAAAGGAGAAAATTGTTGCTATAATTGAACATGACTTAGGGTTAGATTCAGGAGATGAGACAAAGATTAAAGCCATGGGTTTGAAAGGTAAGCATATAGCAAGCACTAGTTCTTCAAATTGTTCCAATTTCACTCAATGTGAAGATATGAGAATTGAATTTTTCCATATTAGAGTAGTCTCTAAACATACAAAGATAGACACACTTTTTGATAGTGGGTCACAAGTTAACTTGATTTCTGAAGACTTGGTTAAGAAACTATACCTTGAAATTGTTACACATCCAAGACCTTATCCTTTAGGGTGGATATGCAAGAATTCAAACTTACAGATTACAAGGAAGTGCATACTAATATTCGCCATCAATTCAAACTTTCTTGATGAAGTTGAACTTTATGCAGTGTCACTTTATATATCAGGTATTGTTTTGGGAAATCCTTATCTTTATGATAGGAAAGCAGTATTTCATCGCCATGAGAACAAGTATCAATTCTTTAAATATGGTATTGAGTAAATATTTAGAGCGCATAAGAAGAAGACAAGTTTGTCTCTTATACATGCAGGAGAAATGAATAGGATAGTGAATGCAAGTCAGAATTTGACATTGTTGATCATCAAACATAGAGATCTTTTGAATCAAACGTTTCAAAAATATGCATCGAATGAACAAGTTAATTTCATTAAGGTTGCTTATGCTTGTAATGATATTTTTCAGGACTCTAACATGTTTCCTTTGAAAGGAGGTGAACAAGATGTAAAACATTTGCAGCAGTCAACATCAGTGTTGAGCAGTGTTGGAAACAAGATGTCGATGCAAGAGAGTGCAAAGGTCAAAGAGAAAGCAACAAAGCAGTTTGAAAAAGAAGGCATGGGTTCCAAAAATGCTTTTTTTTGGTATCCAAAGGATACATGGCAATGGAAAAGATACTTGGTCAAGATTCGATGCAAGTACAAAGCAAGATCAGTTGAGTATCGCCATGATGACATTGTACAAGGTGAGACCATTTTTAATTTTCCTTTGATTAATGACCGAGGTAGGAACAATATGGTTTCTACAAAAATATCTTGTTTCTCTACAAATTCATGGAAATTGAAGCATGGCAGTGTCAAAGACAGCAATAGAGGGTCACAAGAGTCAAGGAAAAAGTTAAATTTTGTGGAAAGCTCAATTTGATGAAAATGGGAAATTTTCAATGGATAGAGACTGGAAGGGTGAGGGAATAGTACCCTCATCCACACAATCAGTAATAAAAGAGATTTTGGGGTCCAAAAGGCTTCTAGTGGAGAGGAATGATCAAGAGCTCAGTGTAAAATCTCAAAAATGAAAGTGCTCATAATTGATTGGAAACTGAACGATAGCGAAGAGCACGTCGCCAGGAATCCGGCGCAATTAGTTTCGTCGAAAATGGAGTCTGGATGTTGTTTGTTTTCCTAAACAGCTAAAAAATTTGCAGAATAGTGACAGGTGGATGACATGGCATCCCAGTGAGCATATAGGGAATATTCTTCATTTTTTCCCAGTGGCACTATGACAAGTGTCATAGCAGGATTCGTTGAATTGGATTGAAGGTGAAATTTGTTTACAATTGCTCCTAAGGTTGAATGAGAATTATATAGATATAGATATAGATATAGATATATATATATATATATATATATATATATATATATATATATATATATATATATATATATATATATATATATATATATATATATATATATATATATATGGGTTAGGACAAAGGTAACTAGAGGCTAACACGTGGTGCAGCCAGGGGCTGCCACGTGCCCCCTATGGTGGACCCTCTCCAAAGTTTGAATTGCAATTGTTATGGATGGTCGAATTATCAACATATCATATGGCCGCGTTTATGTGTATTACAAATTCGAAGTTATATATATTGTGGCGCATTATTCCAATGGTCGGCTTATTATTATATGCCAAATCCAAACTATATATATTGTGGTGCATTATTAAAAATGGTGGAGTAATACATATATTAAGGGAGCATATATTGTCAAAGGTCGTATTTCCAAATTCTGATGGAAAAAGTTATGTACAGGGTTGGGGGGAGGTTGTGAAAGTGCAGAAGTGTCCTCAGACACACAACTTTATTGATCAAGCAAAAATATTACATAGCAAATTACAGGAGTCTACACACGTAAACTCACACTCTCACATTCTCTCATTACACACTACAATGAAAATAGGAAAATAACCTATTTATAAGCTCTATGCTCTAACTTAATCTAGTTATGGATCACTTGGAAAATAAACAAGTGTCCATTTACAATAAATGAGCTTCTAACCAAACTACTAACTTTACTCCTAACTTAGAGCCTAGGAAACGACTCTTTTCTAGAGTCCTAATTTTTAATAACAAATTTCTATTTCTAAATATCTCAAAGATTTATTAAATATTCTAGAATAATAATTATTAATTTAATATCTTAAATTAATAATTATTTTATTCAAACATTATAAGCTATGATAAAATTTATTTTTGGATCATCTAACAGGTTGGGGCTCGACCCCACGACCTCCCCCACAATACTCTCGCCCTTTACCAACGAGCCACCACCAACGGTCTTAATAGACCATGGCTCCGACTCTTATTTGAACTGATATGGATTCTCTGACGGGGGTTTGGAGGGGGCCAGCCCCCTCCCCATGAGACCAAGCCACAAGATCTGAGCGGAGCGGAGTAATAATGTGCAGAGGATTAAAGTGTAAGTGTGGATTAATTAACATAATATCGCGGTTAAAGTTGTTAAACCTTGTTTAGTTAAACCATGCTTCTGCGCAGTTAAAACCTGTTTATCTGCTTTTAATTGTAGCTTATCCAATAAATAAACAACAGTTAATATGGCAGGAATTTCGGCAGTTTCACTAATTTTAGGAGTTTCCCTCAAACTTGGTGCTCTTAACTGGAGTCTTCTCCAGATTTGGAGGAGATTTCCTAGGAAAATTTGTTTTGACCATATCTAGAGAAATTTTCGACCAAATTATGAGCAAGAAGAGTCATTTCTAATAGATTTGGACATTCTAGACTCATTGAAGCTTTTTTCAGGAGTTGTAGGTGAATTTAAACAACATTTTTTTCACTTTTGAGCTAATACATAGGCCCGAGCCATGGAAGCTAGACCAAGGAGATGTAGCCCAGGAGGGGTGAACTCCTTCATCAAAACTCTCTGTTGATGGATCAATTGTGATGGTTTGTTGTTCTTGTTTTTTATGTTGTTCAGAATATGTATTTCATGCTTTATGATCTTTAATTTAATTAAAAACTCAGCTCATTTACCTGTTCGACACACATAATCACCAAGGAAACCTATGCACATCAAACATAAGATCAGACAATAAATTTTAAATCTGAAGATGAAATTAGCACAACAAAACTAGCATTCATACTCAGATCAATACCACCCTAATGAGGTAACCGTGAACACAGTTTCAAGAAAAAAAAGTGCCCCAACACACAACCACCACCAAAGAACAATCACTGACAAAGACAGTTGACCTCTAGACCTAGTAGAGATCAATCTTACCAAGCCTAGAAAAGGGTTACAACGCTAAGATATTTGGACAGTGGATTTTCTTAGATAGATTTTCTCAACATCAAACAATCAAAGATGACCTATACTAACTTAGAATTAATTATTACTAACAAAAACCCTCTTCCTCACTAAATAATTGTTCCCACTAACCACAAGCTTTGATAAGTTACCATTCTAAAAAAAACAACAACAACTAGGTAGAAAATCCTAGGTTGAAAAAAATAACTAGAAGGACTTCAATAAAAACCAAAGAACAAAAATACGCGACCTCCTAGACCACCCCGAAATCCTTAAAGAAGATCACCCCGTTTTAGCTATCCTTGCATATTGCACTAGCTATTTTGTTCTTTAAGAAAGAAAATATCAACCATAGAGAAGCAAAAAAAAACAACAAGAACTAAAATAGAAGGTTGCCAAAATAGACATGAAATTTCACTCTCTTACCAGTTAGATTGGCCATTGTGTTGGATAGGAGAACACTCCCTATCGTTGATTTAATTATAGAACCATCCACAGTCCCCAAGAGTGAACTCATCCAGCTTCTACCACCATCATTGCATCCGTAATGGCATAGGTCTCTCATGATTTTACCTTCCCAATGTATTGCAATGATGCCTTACATAGTCCTCTCTTTCTCCTTCATTGCTAGAATTGAAAGCTTGCAGCATGTCATAAGCTCCACCATCCAATGTATAGAACACTAAATCCATAATTAAATTTAATCATTAATGGTACTATCACTTGTGATATTCCCTTGCCCCCACCTATTCCTTTACTCTCACCTAATCCCTTGCATTAGCGGTGGGATATAATTGTCACCATACATAAATAATATTAGTAATATCCAGCATTGATCCGGATTTATGCAGGAACGCAATAAAATACAGAAATATACATAAACACGAAGATGTAGCGGAAATATCACTTCATTTTATTTAAATAAAATGAATGAAATATGCTTACAGACATAATGGAAATAAAAATAGCCAGGATTTGCGTCAACGATTTGCTGCCCTTTGTCATTTCCTTTGTCTAGTTCTGACTTAGGATAGGAAAATGCATCTAATTCGGGTGCCTTTAGTTTGTCCACCAACGACTGTTTGGCCCAACACTCGTTTGTGCTATGAGTGGGTTGTTATGAAATTCACACCACTTCCCCGTGTCCTTATTCGGATTTGTGGTGTTGTTCTGAGTCGCCCCGCTTTGGCCTTTCCCCTTTTTCTACGGTTCGGGGGCACCTTTCCCTGGCTTCAAAGTCGCAGATCCAAAGTCTTGCTTCTTCTGCTTAAATTTCTACTCGATCTTGGCGGCATAGTGATATGTCATGCCAAGCGATGTAACGTCGAGGAACTCCATTTCCTCCTGAATGTGTTTGTGCAGACAGCTGCAGTACTTGAGCACCAAATGTCTCTCTGAATATTTAATACCCAAATTCGTGCGCAGGGTATGGAACAAATTCGTCAGTTTGTGCATATCTTAATCCCTTTGTTGTCACAGCGTGCTCCTTTAGATGTATTTGACCTCATAGCTCCCCACGGGGTAATATTGTTCCTTGATGCCATCTCGGAATGAATTCCAAATGGGTGTGGCTAAGAACAGAGAGGGTTCCCCTTCGTCCTCTTTCTCATAGTAGGTTTCCCACCAGTCTTTGACATGGGGAGCGGCTTTGAGGAGTGAAAAAATAATCTTTTCTCGGTCGGTGAAATCATGGACTGAGAAATACCCTTACAGCAAATTTAACCATATATCTATGGCATCTGCATCTATCTAGCCTTCAAATATAGGAATTTCAAAGTTTACATGTACCTTGAAGGGAGTGGCGCCTCTAGAGTGGTTGTTGGATGCAGATGCGCCATAGGTGGGAAGTTGTTGAACGGCCTGAGCAAAGTTATCCATCATTGTGTTCCTTTGTTTCTCGAGGGCCTCCTCGAGCAATATTTTGATAGGATCTCCTGCTCCCTTGTCTTTCTTTTCTTCCGCCATGGGAGGTCATCGGGGTTTGCAAGGTTGATCTTGCAAGGGTTCAACCAGATCGAGCTTAACTCCTTATACCCTGATCGCTTTGGGGACATGCAAATAAAAACAAAGAAAGAGCAGACTGCTCTGATACCACTAATTTGGATTTATGCAGGAATGCAATAAAATACAGAAATAGACATAAACACAGAGATGCAACAGAAACAATACTTCATTTTATTTCGGCTCCGAAAATTCTTATGTGATTTCCTGGAAGATTTATATTAAAATATTTCATTTTATTTAAATCAAATGACTGAAATATGCTTACAGACATAATGGAAATCAAAATAGCTAGGGTGTTGGTAGTGTATCCCTGAGAAGAGATGTGGCAGCTACAGACCTTTGAACTATGTTACAATGAGGCTCGAGGGCCTATTTATTATTGAGAAACAATGCAGAACTCTAAACATCCAAAAACCTAACTCTAGGAGATGAAGCACCAAAACTATGGATCTCGTTTGGGTAAATTGGTGTTTCAACTTCCCGGGGATGTAACTTCGACATACGATCTTTGTTTGATGCGTATCATACCTCATTAGAAATATCTATCCAAGGAGTACAAATTTCATTGTGAGCAATATCATTCTATGGACCCATGTTGCTCTCGATTTTCCCAAAAAATGTCGTTTAGGGCCTCAAAACGGCTTTGGAAGTTCAGGACCCAAAAAACTGCTAAAAATAGTAAGTTGTGTTGCAACTTAAAAACTAAAATAATTTATGGTGGGGGTTCAAATGGAATAGGTGGGTGGCCACCAATATCCGCCTGGATCATTAAGGCCCCAAAACAGCTCCAGGAGTGCAGGACCCGAAAACCTGCTAAAAATATTAAGTTGTGCTAAATGTGAAAAGTTGCAAGAATTGATTGTGCGAATCCAAATGGAATAGGTGGGTGGCCACTAATATCCACCTGGATCAATCATAGATCAAGATTCATCTTAACTCTAGATGTACCAAGTTGTCTAAGTGCAAACATTTCCACAAGTTTTACACTCAAAAAAGAGGTTTGCATTTAATTGTCAACATTCATAAATAATATTAGTAATATCCAGCATAAATCGAGATTCATCTTAACTCTAGATGTACTTGTAGAAATTATACAACATGCATGTATATCTTGGATTCAATCCGATCTAAAAATGTACTAAAGTTAAATACTGAATCACTTCTACAAATATTTTGCGAAATTAAAAACACAATCGTCAATCAAATGAAGTAAAGAATAATCAAATCAAACCACAACACAGATAATTTCCCAGGGAAATATTGCTACTCAAAACCCCACTATCTTCAATTGTATATTTAGCATGGATCATGAAACAATTAAATACAAACTCTTCTCACAAGAGCCCTCCGGTACTCAGTTAATTATCTCACACTCTCATTCATAAAACTGACCAATACTTAGCCAATACTACCTCCAGAAATCCTGCCTTGCTTGCGCAATCCCTAATGAATTAAATCCCTAAATAATAGGAAATTTGGCCTTCCTTGACTGTGCAAGTATCATGGGCACTCCAATGGGTGTTTGGTTGCATGGGTGCAACCCAATAATCCTACAACTAATAGTCAGCTTCCCTTTCACCTAGATCTCAACTAGGTCTCCATTGGATCTGACATGCATGCAACTGATGATAGTAAATCCTCGGTTGCATTTGAGATCACTGACTGTGAATTAATTAATATTTAATTCACTTGATCTCTCACTAGTGTATCAAGCAGTTACAACTAGCACAACTGAGTTAAATTGATTACAACCTGCATTAACTAATGCACCATTGCACTTCAAACTCTGTTACAACTAGAATTACTCTGCATTCCTCACCAACTATATCTAACTCAAAATCCATTATCTAACTAGTGTATCACTCTCAGTTAACTATTACAAGTTATTTTTGAGACTAGATTACAATTTATTGTCCATCTTAAGTAAGGGATAACTAAAATATACATGCACCAAAAATAGCCCTGTGGGCCGCACCCTAGTGTAAGTGCTTAATGCACTAGGTGTGGGTGCTGAAATTTTCCTGTTTAATCTCAACACTCCCTCTCAACAAGAAATGGATTATCCTTCTCCTTGATCCTGTCTCTATGGTATTCTAATTTTCTCCTGGTGAGCACATTCATCATAATATCTACATCTTGATCTTTTGTGGGAATGTACTGAAGCAACATTATTCTTCTCTGCACACAATCTCTGAGATGATGGTACCAGATATCTACGTGCTTGGACCTATCATGAAACATAGGATTAATCAAGAGTTTAATGCAACTCTGATTATCACAATGAATCACTGTCGGATCCATCTGAGAACCAAACAAACCAATCAAGATCTTTCTCATCCATATAGCTTAACATGCGGCTTAACTTGCTACCATGTATTCTTCTTCCACTGAACTAAGTGTCACAGATCATTTTTTCCTGTTGTACTAGGAAACTATTGTCGATCCTATACTGAAGATCCCTCCTGATGTGATTTTTATGTCTGATGGACTGCCCGCCCAATCTGCATCCATGAAGCCTTGAAGCTTCACTCCCTATGTCTGTTTGTACCATATACCATACTTTGATGTGCCCCTTAGGTATCTCAAGTCATGCTTCCCCGCCTTCCAAAAGAGCTTGGTAGGCTTAACCATAGCTTGACTCAGCTGGTTAACTGTGTAGCAAATTTCTAGTCTAGTTTTCACTAGATACATCAGTGAACCAACTAACTTCCTGTAGACAGTAGCATCCACTACCTCTCCAGAAGTAGCATCCTCTTTCCTCCAATTTCCTGGAAGAGGAGTATCCATGGGTTTGCAGCTTTCCATGTGAAACTTACCCAGTATCTCCTTTGCATACTTTCCTTGAGGCATAAAAATTTTACCATCTCACTCCCATATTTCCAATCCAAGAAAATAATGAAGGAGTCCCATGTCCTTCATTTCAAACTCCCTTGCAAGATCCTCCTTGCATGAGTGTATCAGCTGCTCATCACCAGTCAAAATTAGATCATCAACATAAAGAAAAATAATCAATAGCTTACCCTCAACCACAATCTGGTACAGGTTTTCAGCTGCTTCACTTTTGGTGAAACCCAGTCCGATCAAATAAATGTCTATCCGAGTGTACCAAGCACGGGGTGCTTGCTTCAACCCATACAGTGCTCTTTTGATTCGACACACATGTGACTCACTATTGAAGATCTTGAAACCTTCAGACTGCTCTATGTACACCTCTTCCTCAATGATCACATTGAGAAACGTATTTTTTACATCCATCTGATGAATACGCCAGCCCATCTGTGCTGAGAGTGCAAGGATGGATCTTATGGAAGAGTACCTTGCAATAGGTGAAAAAGTCTCATCATAATCTATTCCCTCGATCTGTGAGAATACTTGGGCCAAAAATCCGGCCTTGTATTTCTCCACACTCCCATCAACAACTTGTTTTACCTTGTAGATCCATCTCGATCCAACCACTGATTTTTTTACCAGTCTTGAGACAATCCCCCATGCACTGTTCTTGACAATGGAATCATACTCCTCCACCATTGCATCAACCCAATTTGGTTGCTGCACTACTTCCTGAAAGGAAGATGGTTCAGTCACAATACATTTGCTCATAAGAGCCAAGTATCTAGTAAATCAGTCAGGAGACTGTCTCTGTTTGTGTTGTGAAGTAAGGGCTCCTACATTCTCTGCAGTATCAAGTCTCAATCTATCATATTTCATGGTGCACCTTCTACCATTTCTGATGGATGCCACTGCATGAGTGTTTTCCTCCACTCCATGATCCTCCGCATGGGGTTGATCCACATCTTGAGGCTCATCCTTAGGAACCAACAATTCCTCCTCTGCATTCAAGTCCAAATCCCTCTGAAGGGACAAAAGCATGGCTTTCTCCTCATAAAATTTTATATCCCGTCACACAAAAATCATTCTATTGTTTGGAAAATACACTCGATAATTATGGGGTGTTTCAGTGTACCCCACAAAAATCGTGATCTCAACTGTCAGTTCCATGTTCTCCCTGGTGTTTGTTATCACAAAATTGCACTTGATTGGTTGTTGATCAGACAACTCTATGTAACTGTTTCAAACCAGCTTTTGACTAAAGCTTAGCCTCTTCAGTCTAAGAGGGCTCTCTCAAAGGGGTTTATGATACTAGATAATGATAGGACTAGATTAACTCTATTTGAAAAGTAAATTTATTTTTGTGTATGTATGTTGAAAAGAATGCAGGCTTGCAACCATTGGGCTTATGGAGTCAACAAATCAGTAGATTCAATGGAAAGGTTTCTTGACATGGAAGTTGAGGCAAATAAGAGTCTTTAACAATGGAAAATCACACATAGAACATAGGGAAACATAGTCATTTCATCAATAAAGGAAGTCAGAGCATACACATATGAATTTTGAGTACTAAAGATGAAATTTACTGCAAGTAGTACATATAAAGATATAGATCAGAAAAACATTAAAAACTCCATTAGAATCTTAGGTCTGTCAAGAAGAAGTCCTTTATATTACTGATATAAGTCAAATTACATAAAGCAACATTATGGTGCAAAAAATCTCAAACCCTTTACTACTTCGATGATTTGCCTTTAAATAGACCTTCTTACAGCAAGGATGATCTGCCTAATGGCTATATTCATCGAATTTTTCCTATGACACCTCATATAACAGAAAAGTGTGTCTTTTAATGAGAAAATGATAGCTACACCCTAAAAAACACCTTTCCTAATAGGACTCAAACTCCTATTTATTACATTAGTCTACCTTATCTTAAAATAGTTACATATTAGTTACAACTAAGCATCACATACTCGAATAGGCTAATGACATAGTTCATCACTACTTGACAAATTAAAACCCTCCTAGATATGTGGAACAAAACCCTATTTTCAGGAATGCAAGACCTTTATCTTCAACGAAAGCCTTAGATGATGAGCTATCTTTACAACACTTTTTCCAAGTCATAAATATTTGATGGTAAGGTCCCTTGACCTACTGGATGTGTCCACCTATCCAAAACTGCCACTGGGATGCTTCAAAACCTTCAAAAACAACTTGCTATGAAAACAAGCAGTTTCGTAGCAAACTTTGGTAGTGTTGATAAATAACTTCTGCATTTTCAAGCTTCTGTGGTTATAATTGATATCAGGTGTCGCGATGGGCTCACCTCTCTCACCCATTGTCGCCAATTTATATATGGAAATTTTTGAGAAGAAGGCACTTGTCTCCTCTCTCTTAAAACCATCATGGTGGAAAATATTTGTAGATGACACAAAGTGGACTCATGGGAAGGGTAATCTTGATAGATTTTTTAATCACCTTAAATCAATTTCCTCAGAGATTAAGTTTACCATGGAGGTTGAAAAAGACAAGAGCATCCCATTTTTATATGTTCTTGTTACTAGGAAAGATGATGGAACACTGGGACATCAAGTATTCAGAAAGAAGACTCACACTGACAGCTACCTTCATGCTTGAGTCGTACCATCATCCGGGTCAAAAGTTTGGGGTCCTTAACACTCTGGCTGTGAGAGCCCTAAGGATATCTGATGCAGAGCACTTAAAAGATGAACTCAATCACTTGACGTTTGTATTTAAAGGTATTGGTTACAGTGAGAATGATATCAAAAAAGCCATATGTAGAGCCAAAGGCTCTGTCTTGTCTCAGGAACTCAAGGGACCTCAAAAAAATCGGGAAAACCAGGAAAATTGTGGCAAGGTTTTCCTTCCATACATTAAGGGTGTTACTGACAAAATCGCCAAATTCATGAGGAAGAAAGACATATTCGCACAATTTTCAGCAACAGGAACATTAAGACGGGGTATGAGGTCAGTTAAAGATAGTATAATCCACGAACAACTCAAAGGAGTTTACAAGATTGATTGTTCGTGAGGGAAAATTTATATTGGGGAAATAGGGCATTCATTGCAAAAACGTCCTAAAGAACATGGCGCTGATATTAAATATGAAAGATCCTGTACCTCAACCCTAGCTGAACACTCCGCAAAAACTAAGCATCATTTACGTCTCGAGGATGCCAGAATCATTGCAAGAGAAGAACACTATAGGAGAAGGGAAATTAGAGAGCCAATCGAGATTATAAATCATCCTCAAAACCTTAACAGAGATGGAGGTTGTGAGATCAGTGACTGTTGGCGTCCTCTAATTCGTCAAATATGTTCCTCCAGTTCGACAATCCCCTAGGTATAGTTCCTCAGGTTTGGTCTTTCCAATTATATTTTAGGGTTTAGGGCTTTCTAACCTAAATTTGATATAGAATTAAAAATTATAAAGTCTAATCATTCATAAAAAAGTCAAATAATTCATTAATTAATTAATTTCCAATTAAAATTAAATTAATTAATAAATTATAATTATTATTAGTATCTTTGAATAGTTAACTAAGAAAAAAAATTAGAATTATAAATAAATTGGGGTTTTACAATATAAACTAATTATAATTATAGTTAGATTTTATAATCACAAACTATTAATTATTGAAATTCTAGGATTTAAAAAATATATATCATATTACTTATTAAAATTCTAGGAATTAAGTTAGGTTTAGATTTTATATCTTTTGAAGATTGAAAATGTAAAGTAGTATTATTTATTATTAGTTATTATATATTATTATATACATTTACCATTTAATGAATTATTGAAATTCTAGGATTAATATAAATTATTTAATATTATTTAATATCATTTATTAAAATTCTAGGAATAAAGTTTGATTTGAATTTTATAATTATTAGCTATTATTAGAAAATTCTAAAATAAATAATAAAAATAGTAGTATTATTTATTATTAGTTATGATATCTTACTATATACATGCATCATTATTAAACAATTTTTTTCATTATAATGAATTAATTAATTTATTAATTATTTAAAAAATATATATAAACATAAATAAAAATAAAAATAAATTAATTATTTCCTTGATATTATTGTTGGTCGGCTTTTTAGAAAAATAATTCTTCTCTCTATATATTTGACCTAAGTCCTTCTTTCATTTCTTCATTCATTCGACCTAAAGATGGATCTCCATGGAAATTTGAAACGTCGACATATATTATCTGACACTGTGGAAAATCCGGGTTCTTCCTCATCAAATGACTTCTACAGCCAATAACTTGTAGAAATTTGAATAAGTTGCTGAATTATTCACCGAGATTATCCTGGTTATACACTATTTAAGCTTCATGCATAACACGTAACCTCTTCTACAATTGATCATCAATATGCGGAAATAGAAAGCAATCGCATGCGCTCATAAAACAATAATCAAGCACACATATCAACACAGTATGTAATGGGGAAAGCAATAGCTGAAAACCCCCAACTATCTGTATATTATAATGATGGAGAACATGTAAAAATACATAGCACAATACTCCTCACAAGTACTCAGTACTATCTCCAAAAGCTACACACAAACTATATGAGATTTGAACAAGTCAGGGGTTCAAATCTCCTCCACAAGTTTGCCTGCCTCTACTGTGCAATCCAAGTGAGTAATGAGTGAGATCCAAGTTTGAATCCCCCTAGCTCCAACTGCACAATACTCATTGGCAATCTCCTCCAAAGTGTGTGCAAATCTCATGCACAATCATGGTCACAACTGATAGTCAATCACACCCTTTCACCCACCTCTAACACTGGTCTCCACTGAACTGCCCATGCATTGCAGTTAACTGATGTGTTCATTAGTTGAATTATGAGTTAATAATTAGTGAGTTAATTATTAATTAATTCACACCACTCATCACTAGTGTATTTGTCAGTTAGACTAAATACAACTAGTTCAACTAAGTTAAACAGAACACAACTCCACCAACTGTCTCATCAACTCCACCAAACTCTGCCACTGGAGTTCTAACTGAAGTCAACCATGCATTAGCTCAACTAACCCTTAGGAAAAGCGTATTTCCTTCTGTCAGCTGCATGTGCCACATCCAAGCATCAAAATGAAGTGCTCCAAGAGGATAAGATAATGTTTATAGTCTAAATATTATTAAGGGTTAATAATATTTGACTGTTCTATTTTTAGCTCGACAGTCTAAAAATAGAAACCGCCCAATGTCTAAAAATAGAGGTCCATCTATTTTTACCAACTCGACCAATCATCCATAAATAGCATCATGTACCTCATAGACCATGATCCCTATGTCTAAAAATAGACATAGTCTAAAAATAGACTTTGCGCCAAAAATAGCCTGCGGGCCCACTTAGTGAAGGCGACTTCATTTCACTAAGCTCCATCATCTTGTTGCATTTTTAATATAATTTTGCTCCTTTTTTGTTCCATGGTGTCACCCTAGTCATGACACATCATCACTATCATTCTCCCTCCTTGAAAGCTGCAAAAAATGAATTTAGAAGCAAAAAGGCTGCTACATAAATTTGCGTAGCATTTTCTTGGCTTTAAGCCTAGGAAACGCTACGAAACTGTGTAAAAGTGCAGAAATTTCACATTTCAAGACTTTCTTCAAGAACTAATCTTCTACTGCAAAATTTGAGATCCTCCACGAATAGCTTAAGGTCCATGAGCTTCTATCTTATCCACAGAGCCTCCTTTGTGTGCTTTCTTATACATGACCATCTCCTTTTATAACCAAGCTGCCCTCTTAAAAAGGTGACACTTGTAAAGCCAAATTGGACAGCAAGATTCTTAGTGTGATGAGGTAGCTCTCAAACAGTGACATTGAGATGTTTCACATGCAAGAATGAATGTTGAGTGAAAAATAGTAGCTTAGGATAAGGTTTTGTGTTTTAAATGAAAGCTCGTGCTTTAATCATGATACATACATGCCAAAAAGGGTAATGATGACCTCATACATGGTTATGTACCTTTGAATTAACCCTGAAATACTTGAATAACCTCCACCCTATCTCTTTCTAATCATTGACTGACACATTGCACCGATTTTGAAAAGACAGATAGGAATACCTCTTTTCGTAGCATACTTCATTCATTTCCTGGCAGTTTCGTAGCGAAACTTGCCTTTTTCCTGTGTAATTCGTTACGAAAACAAGAAATATTGGCTAAAGTGACATTTTCGAATTCAAAAGCTTGGGAAATGGAATATGTCAGCGAATTATGACTGATGTGACCTATATGGAGATGGTTTTGAGATGAAATGAGGGTGGTCTTGAAACTTAGGATAGGTTAAATATGAAAAAAATGAAATTTCCTATGCCAACTTGAAAAATTTTAAGGAGACCTTACCCTTTTGAGGAGCGAACTGTATGGCCATGTCAAGTAATGACTCATAAAATTATGAGTGATAACAGTTTCATTGGTCACATGCACATAAACAGATGAGCCAAAAATCTTAAAGTGTGAAACATCAAGTTTCTTACCAGTGAAAGCCTCTTCAGGTGTATTTATGCCAAGTATCCTATGAGGACAACGGTTCTGCACAAATACCGCAGTGTTGCATGCTTCCGCCCACAGATGCATCGATAGGCCTTGATCATACAACGTCGCTCTTGATGCACCCACGATCGTTATGTTCTTAATTTTCGCAACCCCATTTTGTTGTGTATTATGAGGCGCTATCAGTTCTCTTCGAATTCCTTCTTTGCTGCAGAAGTTATTGAATTCGTTAGAGATGTATTCTCCACCATTATTTCTCTTAAGAGCCTTCACTTGCTTCCCCGGCTCTTTCTCCACTAGTGCCTTAAACTCAAGAAACTTAGAGAATGTCTAATATTTCTTCTGCATGAAGAATATCCAGCACTTACGAGAAAATTCATCAACAAATATTACATAGTACTTATGTTTTGTTTTCGAAGCAACAAAGAATGGTCCACACACATATGTGTGAACTCTCTCAAGGATCCCCAAAGCTCGGTTCTCCTTCTCATGAAAGGTGGCCTCTACATATTTTCCCATAGTACATCCCTTGCATGTGTCTGATTGTGCAAGTGTACCCGTGGGAAGACCAGTAGAAATCTGTTGCATGACTTTCAAGGCTCCATGGTGAAGATGGCCCAATCTCTTGTGCCATAATTCGCCCTCATCCCAACACACCACTTGATCCGCCTTGCCCATCATTGTTGCGCAACCATCTACCTCCAGCTTGTAGATATTCTTGACTCGAATCTCTATCCTCTTGGCTTGTCTTGTTGTTTTATGTTGTAGGAAAGTTTTTCCTTCACTAAAAACAACATCATAGCCTCTATCCTCCAACATTGCGACTGAGACTAAATTTTTCTTCAAACTTGGTACATGCATTACATCTTTTAATTGAAAGGGTTTACCTAACTGCCTCTGGAAGGTAATGGTACCAATCTCGGTAGCACTGTACCACTTGTCATCGCCCATTTCAATATGCATCTAGGGATCTTTCTCCTCCAAGTTCCTCGATATTGATTACCCTGTCGTCCATTGCCCCTAGTGTACAAAATCCATTTCTCAATCCGTCAAGATCAAAGTCAAAGATCCATGTGATGTGTTTTCACATCAACGTGCATTTGGTGAAGTGTCGGTTGGAAATACAATTTTTGCTATTCAGGGGTGAATGTAAGTCGGCAAGAAAAAACAATAGAATCATTCAACACATAGAATTCTTTTCCTTAGTGTTTATCTTTTAAAACTGGCAATGTGCACTATGCGTTCGGGTCCCACCTGGCAACACACATCGCACTTCGGTTACTCTATCACTTACCTCCCGCGGTGATCCTTTAAAACTTGTGATTCGCGAGATGTGATTGGGCCCCACCGCATCGCACATCGCACTTCGGCAATTATAACACTTACCCTTCGCCCTTAACTTTCAAAACTTGTGTTGTGCGATATGTGGGCTAGGGCCACGTCACCGCCACGTTGTCTTCCACGTCATCTTTCCGCGTCATCATAAATAAACTACGATGTGGGGTCAGGGATACATCATCTTCCACGTCATCTTGCCACGTCACACTTTGCATTTCACTGACTTTAAATTTTCCTTAACAGTTATTTTTTAAAACCTGCGATGTGCGCTATGCAATCGGGTCCCACCTAACATCACACGTCGCACTTTGGAGACTTTATCACTTACCTCTCATGCCTATCCTTTGAAACTTGTGATTTGGGGTTTGTGATTTAATCTCCGTCGTCTATCTCTCCACTCCAGTTCTACGCTTTGATCCCGACCATCCGTTTTTCCCTTTGCGCCTCCTCCAAAACTCTTAAGTGTTTAAGGGAAATCCGCCCTTTCTCTGCCTTTGGGAAATTAGTTTGTTTTCTCCACATTGTAACCCTCCTGAGCTTATCTGGTGTTCTGTCGCACTGGTCCCTCCTGAGCTTGCGAATGAGCTCGACTCGACCATGTTCGGCGTTCAATGTCCTAAACATGCCCATCGGTCCAGCTCTTGAACTGTTATGCACGTGAATGAGTCCGACTCGACCCACCTTCACATATCATCACGTAATGTTAATATAGCAATATATAAATAAAAATTCTTCTATGACACACAAAATTTTACATTTTCTATCATATATGATTTTTTGGTGTTTTGAAAAATATTTCAAAGGTAAATGAAAATGAGCCACAACACTGTGCAAGCCCTAAATGACTGTCATAGTGGGGCTTGCAGCGGCCACCTCTGAGGGATGGCTACCACCCAAAAATTTCTACGAGCAGGTTATTTCTATCCCACCTTATTCTGTGATTTAATCCAAGAAGTCAAAAGATGTGAGTGATGACTACGCTTCACCAACAAGGCAAGAGCGCCTCTCGCTCCTTTGCACCCAGTCATCGTAGCCAGTCCCTTTTTCAAATGGGGAATCGAATTTATGACTTGCAAGCCTGCGTCATATGGCAACAACAAATACATCCTTGTATCCGTCGATTATTTTACCAAGTGGGCGAAAGTCATGCCCACATATGACAACACAACAAAAACTACAGCATGGTTTCTTTTCAACAATGTCATCCCACAATTAGGTGTGCCTAAGGATTTAGTCTCTGATCATGGAAATCATTTCGAAAACGAACTATTCCGGGAGTTCTCATCACCTAGGATTCACACATAAATTCGTGTCACCATACTACCCCCATTCCAATGGACAGGTAGAAGTTGTCAACAAAGTGCTTAAAATAATGTTACAATGTATGGTCAAAAACCATAAAACAAATAGCCACCATATGGCTTTTTCAGCCCTGTGGTCATATTCCACGGCAATTAAAACCTCAACAAGGTTCACAACTTTCCAACTAGTGTATGGAGTAGAATCTGTGATTCCCATCGAACGCAAAATCCCCAATTTAGACGCAGCCATCGAACTCCTCGATGATACCCAGCCTTTAGAGCAACGGTTGGTACAGTTAGAACTCATCGATGAAAATCAACGAGAGTCGCTCCAAAATAATGAGGCACATAAAAACGGGTAAAAGCATCATTCGACTGCAACATCACCCCTCGTTCATTTACAGAGGGAGAGTTAGTCCTTTGCTACGATGTTGCAAAAGATGCCTTAGGACCCAGGAAGTTTCAAACATTATGGAAAGGTACTTACACCATAAAACATTTCCTTCTCAAGGGAGCATACATCCTGTCAAATCCCAACGGTACATGCCTAGCTAACCCCGTCAATGAGCTCTACCTCAAAAAAATTCACCCATAAGGGTAGGACGTCTCAGCCTTAGAGATAATGTGCATGCAGCATAATTTTTTGAGATGATGAAAAGCTTCGAGGACTTGTTCTAAAAAATGCTCTGGTGTCACAGATGGATCGTCCCCCCATCCACTATTTTGGATTCGTTGATGGAGCCTCACG
The DNA here is from genome assembly GCA_034641835.2 of Pinus albicaulis. Lineage (NCBI taxonomy): Eukaryota > Viridiplantae > Streptophyta > Pinopsida > Pinales > Pinaceae > Pinus > Pinus albicaulis. The sequence goes on from CM076574.1 coordinate 887,367,965, forward strand.
ATGGTCACAAAATCTAACAGCAGTCGATTGGGCCATATACTATCTTGATCGGTCACCATTCCTCACCAACGGCATGTATCGGATCAACTACCAATAATCAAGAAAAATATGATGCATCATCGGGCTATTGAGCAATGCCTCCAACCAGGGAATTATCCATCTACATGTCTACCTTGATTCCCAGCCAGTGGTATCACAGTTAAACCAAGGTTTTGAAGTACAGAATTCACACTTATTTAGTAATTACTTCCATGCATGACTATTAAGTCGTCATTTTGATCAAATAACATTCACACATGTAGCAAGAAATAAAAACCAGACAGTTGATCGCATAGCTAACCAAATCCTAGACTGGAATGCATCTCATATCAACCATCATCCATAAAAAATAAAAACATGAAAACATAGATAACCATCATAGGTACATAGCATCCATCAATAAACATAAACAATAGCCATAGACACATCATAAGAGCCACAAAAAATACACATCTTGCATATATATACCAAAAAATATATATAAGTCACAGTGTACAAGTCATGTCCCAGACCATAATGTCAGTCAAAAAATATATCTACATGTCATCAAAATATAGAAGCATCCTCATAATGGGTGCTTTCCCCGATCATAAAAATATCCCTAGGACTGAGCCTCGCCTAGTGGGTCCTCTAGACCCACGGCTACAGTCGTTGCCTGTATAGGTGCAACAGCCAAAATTGCAAGTGTCGCACGGCATAAAGTGGGGCATTGCACCCTCTCTTGAGCCATCAACGTCTCGAGCCATACATCATCCAAATCATCAAAAAATCAGCAAGTCAGCATACCCCGAGTCAATCTCTCTAACCAACTCCAGGAGTCAAATAGACCAGCTGCACGAGCATCTACAGCCTCGGACGCCATGACCCAGAGGTCAGCATCTTCCAACTACTCCTCAACCGCCGCAGCATGATCCTCAACCGCCTCAGTGCGGGCAAGGAGGGAACCATCCCCTCCAGCAGCTGCAACAATTTTTCCCTCCCCTAAAGGGCCCCCAACACCTCCCTGCCCCCAACCTAGGCCTAACCAGCCCCACCTAGGACCCTCCTCAATGGATGATGTCCCACCAAGCGGGAAGTAGGATGCCCCACCGCACCCACATCTGTAAGAGAAACAAAAAACATTGTCAGTGTCACCATAAAAGACATATAAATCTACACTTAATAAAATCCTCAACAAAATGCAGAAAAACAATAAAGGTCATACTTGCTGACCCCCATACGTAACCGACAAGAAGACCCATATCCGGGTCCCCCCCAGAAGTCCATCACCGAGTATGTATAGTCTAGAAACATCTTTGGGTTCGCCTAGAACCATGCCTTAATGGTCGCATCCCAATAGCGACCAGCCTCCCCTCCTCCACCGTGGGCATCACAAGTTCCCACCGCTACATCTGAGGATCCCTAGGAGGACCGAGGTGCACTGGCACAAAAGGTATGAGCATCACCACCCTATCATACATAATACTGCATAAGATGCTCGCATAAGTGAAAATCTTGGAAGACCCCCTTTGGGCCTTCGCCATTTGTGTCACCAGGCCATCAAAAACATGGCGAGCCCAGTCATAGAAGTGACCAGACTGTAGCCAGCACAAGACGCCAATATGAGGACCATACACCCTGTTGAACGACGACGACCCTGTCAGGCGAACTATCATGGCCAGGGCACCCCTCAAAACTAAATTTGTCACAGAGCTTATACGAACACAAATTTGTCTAATCGGCTCAGGACCACAATGCTCCTTAACCCAACATTAGATGCTCACTCTCCTAGGAGGGAGTGGGTGTGGAAGAGCCTCCCCCTGAGGTAGTAAACTAGTCAAGAAGTAAATATCTATCTTCGCATGGATAACGACATCTCTACGACGTAGCACCATAACTCGTTGTCTCTTGTTCCAACAGTGGAACAAGAATCGAAGAAGGCTATCCTGTGACCTCAGTATGTTGCTCTCTATAAATTTGAGAAAACCCCATTGGGCCAAAATCCCCCGAGCACTAGGGTCTTGGGCCACAGCTGCTCAAAGATTGGGTCAATCTATCTCACACCACAATGTCCTGTCACCAAAAAAAAAACAAAATCAGTGACTGAAACTCAAAAAATAAAAATAAAAATCAAATTTTTATTTATTTATTTGTATTTATTTATTTATTTATTCATTTTGTTGCACCTGTGTAGAGAACAGGCACAACGATTGTGTGTTTGCATCAGATACAAACACGTGAATCATCACGCATATCCTTTTCCAAGCGCGAAGACCTCGCAAAATACTCCTTCTGCGCGAGGACCGCGCAGCTTAGCCTCAATCGCTTGCGCGGTCGAGGAAAAAAATAGACAGGAAATCCGTACAAATCACATTTTTATGAACTCCCTCAAGTAAAAAGTGACAAAATTACAAAGAGGGATGTTCAGGGCAATACTTGACACTAACAGTGCGAATCCCGGGTACTCAGGCTGGCCGCAATGGCAAGAAAGGCTCGGAAGCAAGGGCTTAGCTCTGACCTCAAACTCTCGAACAACACAAATGAGTTGAAATGAGCCATACTGGCCAATATATCGCCCTTTTCCCATTATTTGACATACCATAACTGGAGCTCAACACGCCTAATTGAAAAACCGCAAGAAACACGGTGATCATTACTTCATCACGTTCAATATAGGCTCCATAAATCCACGCCTCAGAAAAAGTCATTTTTCCAGTCACAGCAGGTATGCCCTCCCTTATCGCTTTCCATTCAATGTTATTTTCAATATGTTTGAATAGAAAATATGCTTTTACTTGGGGTATTGCTTGCAGGTATTTCAAAAACGTCAAATCACCAGTTTCCCCAGCCACTAAAGGTACGAGAGTAGGTATCATTCTATCCCTAGCATGATAGGCTAACCAAAGAAGCTTTGCATATCCTGACATCATTTCTCCATAGAACTCAATCGTGGGTCTTATTCACCCGACCATGTTTATCATCACCTCACCTTGCACGTGATAAACATTCTCGCAGGTCGGTAGAGCCTTGCCCTCTATGGCATCAATCACTCATGTAGGCCATGCACCAAAGGTCTAGAGTCATGGTCGTAAAATCCAAGTCTGGGAAGTACTTCATGTTCACTCATCCTTCATACATCAAGTCAAGTTTCACCCATGTCATGTTAGAAACCCTTTCCCAAAGTACCATTCCCATCAGCAGATCGAATACGCACCACCGCGTCTCACACTTGGCCTATCACACCCCCACTAGCATAGCCCATCTGTGAAACTATTCATCTGCTTCATCACCCCCACACCGAGACCAACCAATGGGGCCCCCACCCTCATCAAAACACCTTCCTCACACCATACTGATGGATTATTTTCATGTTTATAGGGGCACCTATCTCCATGCTTGTACATCCAAACCCATTCTATATTCTTTTGGAAAGTGTACAAATATTTTTTTAGGAGAGAAATCCCACCCATCCATTCACATTTCTCACCTAGCCCCAGTCCCTAATCACCCTTGGTCGGAGCTACTCATCATTTACCACACCCCACCATTACACTCATAACAACCACACACCCACCCTGGATGTACTACCGACTCCAGGGATTTCCTCACCAGAAATTGTTATGACTACCGCCACTCACATTTACAAGCTTCGACCTTGGGCCACTTAACTACCATCATCAGATATAGCCATTTCTCATCATCATGCCTAAGTTAACCTATCACACCACACCCTGCTACATTAGAAACCATTGTCCCTTGCATCAGTACTCATCTCATTCGGTTGGTGCTTCCTTCTTGTCGACCACATCAAACATTTTCCACGAAGGAGGTAGTACCTTGGATGACTCCCCACCTCAATAGGGGCATCCCCGGATGGCACTATGGGAATCATCATTGCCCATTTATTTCATCGATCCTCTTGAAATTCGACTTCAAGATAAACTTTCATGTCAAGATGGTATCGTACTTCATAACCGTTGCACTCTGTCAAAATTCGTCGAAGACCCGTGACTTGATAATCATCTCTTTCAGAAATGCTTACACGGGAAGGTCCCCAATAGTCAAAGACCCATGCATACAATGAGCACTTGTTCTAAAAAGAACATGCCATACCAAGATTATGCGTGTGGGAACCACATTCAACCTTATTTCAAAGAAAAAACGCCCCTGAGAGCGCCAACAACCATCATCATCAACCAGCAATAGGTCACTACCACAAAAGTGACATAAACAGAACCTCTCTCTGTCAAATAATATTAACTATTCAAAACATCACAAGCATGGGACATGCCCTCCTCGTAGAAATTTTTTATTCATTCTTTCTCTTGCAGGGTTCCAACAGAGCACAGTGTCTCTTTTTACTCATGGCAAGGGGTATCCAACCTCAATTTTCAAGCAAGTTACTCTCTCTCTCTATCTAAAGGACTAGAAACTATAATGTATTTCAGCTATACAGTTCTTCCTAGACCTCATACATTAGGGGGAAATTGTTAACACTGGAAAATTGTACAACCAAAAGACATTATAAAATGTCCAGAAGAGGGTACAAATAAATATTTGCAGGGAAGAAATACATTACAGGAGCTGAAAATTTGTAATTTTCCTAAAGTCAGCAGACAAATTTTTGGACAGCGCACAAGAAGCACTTGCCCTGAGTGCGCATTGCGGATTCTTATTCGATAGCCGTGAAGAGCGCGACTATCCCTCCAATAGCTGCATGGTCCTGGAGAATGTGGAATGTCACTATCCGGGACCACTTGGCACACTTGGAGAAAAATATTCTCACTCAAGCTAACAAGTACAGGCACCTCTGAGCCACCTTTAGGCTTTAGTGCAACACACAAAGGAATCATACCGACACTCTTCTGTAAACATCCATCTTGTACCAAGAGGAGGGAAAATTTTAAATTTGTCTATAAAATCCAGCCATGGGAAGAGAAATGAGAGACACATTGTTATGCTGACCAAATTGCTCATCAGCAAACCAGCTTGTGTTGTCCAGCAGCAAGAGGATTGGAATGATTCAGTTGTTGGCCATCCAACACCTCAATTCAAGAGAGAATATTTCACCACGTGTCCGTTGATCGACCATCCTACGATAGGGAAGAGAGGCCTGCTAAAAACTTGAGGGGAAGAGACCCCCTTGTCTTGGATATTGGAGCTTTGTAGCCTGAAGGATCCACTACAAGATATTTAGCATTCTATCTTCTACTACCACCAGCACCTAATAAAGGGTGAGAGCTCTCCATTGTTGAGTTATTAGGTGTTTTTTCTATTAAGCGTGTTTCTTATGAATGTTGTTTTGTTTTTGTTTCATTGTTTATGTAACACGTTATGCTTCCATTTAACTTAGCTTATTACATGTTTAACTTGTTCCATTAACGTTTGACAAACCACTTTGACCTGTGACTTGCTTGTAGGAAAGCAGCCTCCCTACAAATCATAGTGTATTTCACCTGCCCATGCATCGAATGCACTACCAAAATATCATTTCATCAACCATGTCCTCTTTTCAGAGTTTTCCATCCTCTAACTCCATTGCCTCCCTGATAGTTCTAGGATAATCATCAGTAATAGATAAAGCAAAATTTGAACATAAATCATATGGACTATACCTTTCTGGTTTCCTTCTCTCTCAAACTGATCTTCTCAAAACTGGAGTATGTGGCTCTTCCTCTTTTGATTCTTGTTTTTCTATAGAGTCTGATTCCTCCTCCTTTAGTTCAAAATTTACCTTCTCAGCTTCCTTTGGTAGGACTTCGTGTTTAATAGCATATTTCACCTCTACAAACTATTAGAAAATTACATATTACAGAGCAATGGAACACATAAAACATATAAAACAAGAGAGACACAGATATACGTGGTTTACCCAATTTGGGCTACGTCCACCCCGAACAGCCAATCCTTCCTTTCTATTATCCAGAAAAATGAAGAGACACAACCTACAGCAAGTCCGATGTAATATCCTTTGTTCTCTCTCACATTCCCCCTTTCTATTTCTCGCTCATAATACTCATACAATACACAGACACAATACAATACCCTCATAAAATAGAAGGGTTTCTTTTTAGGGCAAAAAACCCTAAATTAAACATTACTTCTACCGTCAGATCATCCGCCTAATGAACGGCCCAAATTGACTAGAAATTGCAATATTTTACAAGGAAATTTTACATATGTTTTTAGCAACTACGCCCCCTGGACCCCCCAGGTAGCGTTTAAATGATGGGCGACGTTGTCGCCCCATTAAGAACAGGGGTCCAACATTGTGATACATCTAAATAAAGAAGATAATCATGATCCACACCCAACACAAACACCATATCACGATTGTACACAACCTTCCTTGTTTTTGGGTTCCAAAGGTTATAAAATTTAAAACCATCCGTATACCTAATGAAGATGCACATTTCAAATTTACTATCCAACTTTGTTCTTTTCTCCTTTGGAATGTGTACATATGCATCACAACCAAACACCCTCATATGTGAAAGACATGGTTTCTTACCAGTCCATACCTCACGTGGATTTTTATCCTCCAGCACTGATGAAGGTGATTTTTTAACCAAGTAACATGCAGTATCTAATGCCTCTTCCTAGAATTCTTGCCCTAATCTAGCGCCACTGAGCATGCTTCTTGACTTTTTCATCAATTTCCTACTCATTCTTTCTGCAACTCCAATTTTCTAAGGTGTGTATGGAGTAGTCTTATGTCGTGCTATACCACAATTATTACAAAAATCTTCAAATTATTTCTTTCAAAACTCTCCACCATTATCTATCCTCAACACCTCAATCCTCTTCTCTGTTTGATTTTCCACCAGAGCCTTAAATTCTTTAAACCTATCAAAGAATTCAGATTTATTCCTGAGGAAATATATCCATGTATTTCTTGATAAGTCATATATAAATGATACATAGTAAATATAATTACCCAATGATGGAACTGAAACAAGTCCAAACACATCACTGTGAAAAAACTCTAATATCCCTTTAACCCTCTTAGATTCCAAGGGAAAACTCACCTAATTCTGCTTCCCATATACACAATGTTCACAGAAATTGAAATCCATAGAGAAATTAGACATACATTCTACCATACCATTACCATACAGTATTCAAAGGCCCTTCTCTCCAATATGTCCAAGCCTTTAATTCCATAACATGATTTTTTCTCCAGAGACCACTAGGTTTTCTTCTCCACTTTCAAGAACCACATAAATGATGCACCCATCAATAACAGTGCTAATAAGAAGCTTGTAAAAAGTTATAATCTGAACTCCTTACATCAATACCAGTTCTCCCCAAACCATCTTGCAGGCATCTTTCTCGAACACTATTTTTACACCTCCATCATCCATCCTGCTTACAAAAATCAAATTTTTGGCCACCGCAAGAATATGAAAAACACCAGGAAGTGTTATAATCCTTCCAACTTGTAACTTTAGCTTGAATTTTCCACATCTGATGATTATGGACTTCCTTTCATCCCCTAAGAAAGCATCACCACCATCATATTTCTTGTACTCACAGAACCACTCCCTATGTGGAGTAAGTGAAATGATGCACCTGAGTAAACCAACCATGCCTCATGATATACATGTGTACTTGAAGAAGAAGCCAAGTACACATTGATGCAGGGGCATTAGACACTAGCCAGCAATGTAGGAGGTTTTGTCCACATCTTGTGGCTAGGAGTGATCAAAATCATCTGAATTTGTAAAAGTAAGGTGTCAATACCTTAGCTGCATGTTACATTTAGATCAGTTAGAGTCAATAGAAGTCGAATAGTTTAGTTCAGTCCATCTGTCATGTTCAATTACTCGAATAATGAATTAAGTTTTGTTAGAAGATAAACGGTCCTCGCCGAGGAACCGAAGGGACACATTGTATTGCATATAAATTTTATCCCCCGGATGTATTGGGGGGAGGATATTTTCGTAGTGAAGTTTGTGTGTTAAGCTTTTGTTTTAGTCTGAATAAAGCCAATGTTTTATTGACTATCTGTGTGTGATTGAATTAGTCTCTGTGTGAATTGTTTGGTCCCGAACCTATTGAATCTTCGGTCCTGTGATTAATTCAATGAAGAGAATTGTTGTGTGAATCTCTGCAAACTCCTGTCTAGGGTTGATTGTGGATTTCCCTGGAGTTTTCGAAATACATTATGTAAGAGACCGGAATGATATATTAACCCATCGTCGCAAACTCTGTGGATGTTAATCTTGAAGTGCGTAACCCCGACTTAAACCTTGGTCAATCACTGTTCCAAAACCGAGAGTGGATTTGCGAAACCAAACCACCCATATCGCACCACCTTTGTGGGGTAAGCGGTATTCAAGAATTTGGAGCGATCACATTTGTTGGAGGACACGTGGCATAAGGCGAGTTTCCAAAACCACCTTCATCGAGCGTTAACTATCGACTGGGGAGGCAGCGCGATATCGACGAACGTCGTTGATCTGGAGGAAGGCTCATCGAACAGTGATCGCATTCAGGAGTAACACGGAAGTTAACCAAGGTATGATATGTGTATTTAATTGAAATCTGTCAATTATATGTGTGGGCCCGGGGCCTAAGGTATATTGAAGTGGTTCTTTATCAATGTCGTCGGATTTTTAATATTAGTCAAAAGGTATAAGGTGGTGGACTTAGGACTGTCGTAGATTTATATTGCGAGGGATTAAAGTCCAAGAGATATATTTAAATTAACCAAGGTCGGACTAAAACATTCGTTGTCAATTTCCACGAATTAAAGGGGATTATGGACAGGAGTTAGAGACCAGCTCTCCTTAGGGCCCAGATTCAATTTTGTTGCTGTCAATTATGGTATCAGAGTTGTTTTTGAGTTGTTTTTGTAGAGAATTAACATGGCAATCCGAGTTGGTAGAGGTGCTGGCAGAAGAAGACCCGTTTCCAATGCAGAAGTGTTGGAGACCTTGTAGGGGGTCCAAGCCATAATGGATGCCATAGAGAAAAGACAGCCCAGAGATTCTGAAGACATCAGTGAACCTGAGATAGAAGAAGCTGGAGAAATTGTTGAGATTCCTCCTGACATGAGGCTCCTCAGAACTGTTCTGGGGTCTGCAGTTAAGCCCAAGATTGAAGTATCAAGTTTTGCAGGAGGACTGAATCCAGAGGAGCTGGTGGATTGGATTAACGAAATGAACAAGTGCTTTGACTATGAAGAAATGCACGAAGATAAGAAAGTCAGGTTTGCAGTAACGAAGTTGAAGGGGCATGCTGCACTCTGGTGGGATAGAGTGCAAGCAGAAAGGAGGAGAGTTGGCAAGCAGCCTATCAAAAACTGGACCAGAATGATGGCTAATTTAAAAGGTAAATTCTTGCCTAGTGATTATCAGCTAACATTGTTTAGGCAAATGCAGAACCTAAGACAGAGGTTGCTGACAGTAAAGGAATACACAGAAGAATTCTATAGAGTAAGTATAAGAGCTGGGAAATTTCAAGACACACCAGAGAAGACTGCCAGATATGTGAATGGTCTCAAGCTGGAGATCCAAGATGAGATTGGTCTTCTGTCTCCTAAGATAGTTGAATAGGCCTATCAGATGGCCTTGAAAGCAGAGGAGAAACTTCTGAGGAAGCAGTCTGCCAAAGGGAGAGGTACTTTCCGTGGAAAGGGAAGTCAGGGTGGTAGAGGAAAGCCTACTACACCTAGAGATGGAGCTAAGAGTAGCTCACCTCAGAATGCATCTACAGAGGGTGATTCAAGAGGAAGAAGGGGTTCTTATAGAGGAATAGGAGGCAGAGGCAGAGGCAGAGGTAGAGAATTGAGGTGCTATAGATGTCAGCAAATGGGACACAAGCACTATGAGTGCCCAGAGAATGTGGGTGATGGTCCAAGAAATGCTATTGTTGCCCAGGCTGGAGAAGAGGCAGAAATTGAAGAAGAAATTCTACCAGAGAGGGGAGATTCCTTGGTGGTTAATAAGGTCCTGTTGAAACAAGCCAAAGAGGTCACTGAACCTGCACAAATGAAGACTTTGTTTAGGAGCATATGCAAAGTCCAAGGGAAATGCTGCCAGCTGGTCATTGATAGTGGCAGCACAAACAATCTGGTTTCCACTGAGGTGATAGAGAAGTTGACGCTGAAGACAAGGGAACATCCAACTCCCTACAGGGTGTCCTGGTTGCATAAAGGGCACCAGTTGATTGTAAAAGAACAGTGTGAGATAGAGCTGCAAATGGTCAACTATAAAGACAAAGTCCTGTGTGATGTGATGCCCATGGATGTGTATCACATACTGCTAGGTAGACTTTGGCAGTTTGACAGAGCAGCAGTGCATTATGGCAAGAAGAACACTTACAAGTTCTTCAAGGATGGGGTACATCATACATTGATACCCATGGAATAAGGAGAGCCATCAAGCAGAGTGGTTGATCTAAAGACCTTGTTGTTGAGTGGGAAGGAATATCTACAGCATATTGAAGAAGAAGAGGTAAGCTTTGCTTTAGTTTGCAAGCCTAAGGTAGTTCTTACTTATACAAAGATTTCTGATTTGCCAATAGAAATCCAAGAGATGTTAGATAGTTATTGTGACATTGTTGTCGATGATTTACCTGATGAGTTGCCACCTGTGAGGAAGATCAGCCATCAAATAGATTTTATCCCCGGTTCAAATCTGCCGAATAAGGCAGCCTACAGAATGACTCCCACAGAAAATGAGGAAATCAGGAGACAAGTACAGGAATTGGTGGACAAGGGACTGATCAGAGAAAGTTTGAGTCCATGTGCAGTACCAGTAGTATTGAGCCCGAAGAAAGATGGAGGCTGGAGGATGTGTACTGATTCCAGAGCAATCAATAAGATAACAATCAGGTACAGATTCCCTTTGCCCAGAGTTGAGGATTTAATGGATTGTTTGAGTGGTGCTAAATATTTTTCAAAGATAGATTCAAAAAGTGGATATCATCATATTAGAATAAGAGAGGGTGATGAGTGGAAAACTGCCTTTAAAACGAATGAAGGACTGTATGAATGGATGGTAATGCCTTTTGGGTTGTCCAATGCACCTAGCACTTTCATGAGACTTATGAATGAAGTATTGAAAGAATTCATTGGTAAATTTGTGATAGTGTATCTGGATGATATATTAGTTTTCAGCAAAACTAAAGAAGAACATTTAAGGCATCTTAATTATGTCTTGAAGAAGCTACACCAAGAGAAACTGCTGATAAACTTAAAGAAATGCTCATTCATGAAGGAAGAGTTGGTGTATTTGGGCTTTGTTGTCTCTGCGGAAGGATTGAAGATGGACCCAAAAAAGGTTAAGGCAATTGTGGAGTGGCCTTCACCCAGAAATGTTTTTGAGGTAAGAAGTTTCCATGGACTTGCCAGTTTTTACAGGAAATTTATAAGAAACTTCAGTAAGATTAATGCACCCATCATTGAGACAATAAAAAAGAGCAAACAGCGATTCAAATGGACTGTTGAAGCAAAAGGAAGCTTTAAACTTTTGAAGCAAAAGATAATAGAAAAGTTTGTTTTGATTCTGCCTGATTTTGCTAAACCATTTCAAGTGAAGTGTGATGCCAGTAGAGAAGCTATTGGAGCTGTGCTGAGTCAGGATGATAGGCCTGTAGCCTATTTCAGTGAAAAGCTTAATGACACCAGAAGGAAGTATTCCTCTTATGAGAAGGAATTCTATGCAGTTGTTCAGGCACTGAAAAAGTGGAGGCATTATTTGATGTCCAAAGAATTTGTATTATACTCTGATAATCATGCTTTGCAGTACATTTTACAGCAGCCCAAGTTGAATCATAAGCATGCCAAATGGGTTGAGTATCTCCAAGGTTTTAATTTTGTTTTGAAACATATAAGTGGCCAAGCAAATAAAGTAGTTGATGCTTTGAGTAGGAGGCACATGCTTGTTCAAGAAACCAATTTTGAAGTTGTAGGATTTGATTTTCTCAAAGAATTGTATAAAACAGATTCATATTTTAAGGAAGAATTTGAGGCATGTTGTAACCCTGTTCTAACAAATAGAAGCCAGTGGCTGGATTATTTCTTGCAGGAGGACTTACTATTCAGAAGAAACCAACTATGTGTACCAAAATGTTCCATGAGAGAAAATTTGATCGAGAAGCATAGTGGTGGACTTGTTGGACACTTTGGTACTGAAAAAACTTATGAGCAGCTGAGTCACTTCTATTATTGGCCCAAAATGAGAGCAGAAGTGGACAATTTTGTGAAAAATTGCAAATATGTCAATATGCCAAAGGAAGGAGCCAGAATGCAGGATTGTACACTCCCTTGCCTATCCCAGACAAGCCTTGGGACATGGTGAGTATGGATTTTGTTCTAGGATTGCCCAAGACTCAAAGAGGGAATGAGGCAGTCTTTGTTGTAGGGGACAGATTCTCCAAAATGGCACATTTTATTCCATGTTATAAAACTAGTGATGCCACCCATGTTGCTAACTTGTTTTTCAAAGAAGTTGTTAGGTTGCATGGGTTACCCAAGAGTATTGTTTCAGACAGAGACACCAGATTTGTGGGCCATTTTTGGAGGACACTGTGGGAGAAACTTGGTACCAAACTGAGTTTCAGCTCAGCTTATCATCCTCAGACTGATGGCCAAACTGAGGTAGTGAATAGGAGTATGGGAAATTTGTTGAGAAGTCTTGCAGGAGGGCATCCCAAGCAGTGGGATCATATCTTGCCTCAGGCAGAATATGCATATAATGACTCACCAAACAAAAGCACAGGGCAGAGTCCATTCCATATTGTTTATGGAATGCACCCCAGAGGGATATCAGAGTTAAGAAATTTGGGGAAGGCAGAGCTGAGAAGTGTTGATGGTGAGGAATTTGCTTCAAAAATCCAAGCCATACATGATCAAGTGAAATAGCAGCTACAAGGCAGCAGCATAAAATACAAAGGCAGAGCAGACTTGAGCAGAAAAGAAGTCCATTTTGAAGTAGGAGATCTGGTTTTGGCACAATTGAGAAAGGAGAGATTCCCAAAGAAGCAGTATAACAAACTGAAGTTCAAAAATATTGGGCCATGCAAGATACTTAGAAAGTTTTATGCTAATGCTTATGAGATTGAATTGCCTCCTGATGTTGGAATATCTCCCATTTTTAATGCTGCAGATTTGTACAAGTATGAAGATGATGGTGCAGAAGAGGGACCAGCAGAAAAGGAACCAAGTGAGTGGGAAAAGCAGCTACCTCCAGCACAACCATTGCAACCAGAGAAGATATTGGACAAAAGAGTGTTTAAGAAGACCAGAGGACAAGAGTACTTTCAGTACTTGATCAAGTGGAAGGACCAGCCAGAGGAAGATGCCACTTGGATGACTGAAAGAATGTTGTGGAAGATAGGCAAATCAGTGGAAGAGCTAATGGACAGGAGTCCATGAATAAAATCGCCCTCGGGAGTCTGATGCAGGGGCATTAGACACTAGCCAGCAATGTAGGAGGTTTTGTCCAAATGTTGTGGCTAGGAGGGATCAAAATCATTTGAATTTGTAAAAGCAAGGCGTCAATACCTTAGCTGCCTGTTGCATTTAGATCAGTTAGATTCAATAGAAGTCGAATAGTTTAGTTCATTCCATCTGTCATGTTCAGTTACTCGAATAATGAATTAAGTTTTTTTAGAAGATAAATAGTCCTCGCCGAGGAACCGAAGGGACACATTGTACTGCATATAAATTTTATCCCCCGAATGTATTGGGGGGAGGAGATTTTCGCAGTGAAGTTTGTGTGTTAAACTTTTGTTTTAGTCTGAATAAAATCCAATGTTTTATTGACTATATGTGTGTGATTGAATTATTCTCTGTGTGAATTGTTTGGTCCCGAACCTATTGAATCTTCGGTCCTGTGATTAATTCAATGAATAGAATTGCTGTGTGAATCTCCGCAAACTCTTGTTTAGGGTTGATTGTGGATTTCCCTGGAGTTGTCTAAATACATTATGTAAGAGACTGGAATGATATATTAACCCATCGTCGCAGACTCTGTGGATGCTAATCTTGAAGTGCGTAACCCCTACTTAAACCTTGGTCAATCACTGTTCCAAAACCGAGAGTGGATTTTCGAAACCAAACCACCCATATCGCACCACCTTTGTGGGGTAAGTGGTATTCAAGAATTTGGAGCGATCACATTTGTTGGAGGACACGTGGCATAAGGCGGGTTTCCAAAACCGCCCTCATCGCACGTTAAATATCGACTGGGGAGGAAGCGCGATATCGACGAACGTCGTTGATTTGGAGGAAGGCTCATCGAACGGTGATCGCATTCAGGAGTGACACGGAAATTAACCAAGGTATGATATGTGTATTTAATTGAAATCTGCCGATTGTATGTGTGGGCCCGGGGCCTAAGGTATATTGAAGTTGTTCTTTATCAATGTCGTCGGATTTTTAATATTAGTCAAAAGGTATAAGGTGGCGGACTTAGGACTGTCGTAGATTTATATTGCGGGTGATTAAAGTCCAAGAGATATATTTAAATTAACCAAGTTCGGACTAAAACATTCGTTGTCAATTTCCATGAATTAAAGGGGATTATGGACAGGAGTTAGAGACCAGCTCTCCTTGGGACCCAGATTCAATTTTGTTGCTGTCACACATCCCCCCCTTCACCTGAGGTGGTTTTTGCCTCTACATAGGGAGCATCATCAGATCCCTTTCCATTCTCAGGAGCCTTATATCTATAGTAATTTTTCTAGTTCCCTTTCTTTCCGCATTTCTAGCACACCTTTACAGGTTTTCCTAGAGATTTAGATCTCCCACTCGAGGACTTATTTGTGTTTCTGTTCTGGGACCATCCTCATACAAACAAGGCATATCCATTCTGCCTCTCCATATTTTTTCGTCTCATCTCCTCCGACAGTAAGGATGATACTATTTCATCAAACTTCAAGGCAATTTTATTGCTACCTATTACAACAACTAGATTGTCCCATGAATCTGGTATAGAACATAAAAAACTGATGCACTTATCTTCGTCTAAAATTTTTATATCAACAGATAACAACTATCTTACACAGTATTAAATGCATTCATATGCTCTGTCACTGAGTCTCCATCGTTCATCCTTATTTTATACAACTTTTTCCATGGGAATAGTTTTTTCACCAGAGACTTAGATTGGTACAAAGTCCCTAACTTGACACACAAATACTTCACTGTAGCTTCCCCTGATACATTCAACAATACTAAATCTGAGATACACGGTCGTATTTTGATATTTTATTATGATCCAACTTTGCCCAGTCTTTTGCTAACATTGATGTTGGTTTAGTACCTAGATCTACCGCTATCCATTGATCTCTATCCACCAATAGATCCTCCATCTTGAGCTTCAAAAACTCAAAACTTTGTCCACTTAATTTCTCGATCTTTATCTTTCCATTGCTCACAATTTTCTTTCACCACAAGAATTGATCCCGCATATCTCCCATTGAGCAAGGTCTACCACAGGCCCGAGAAAAACCCCTCAGCAGGTCAGGTGTCCCCTTCAAGTTGAAACAAATCTGATACCAAATGTAGATTGTAACCCTGTATAGATATTACCTGCAAACGAATTCTTAAAAATAGAAACATAAACAATGGTGAGAACATAATACAATTATACACATATATTTTACCATGGATCCCAAAACTAGGACTACCAGATTGATTTTTCAATATATTCCTTTAAATGTTACAACATATAGATATATATATATATAGATGATGAAGAATTCATAAACCCTAATCCACTAACCCTGGATTAGAACATAACTGTAGTTCCCTTGAATAAATCTACAAAATACCATGGGAAGAAAACCACCATTCCCAAAACCATGTGCAAAACCCATGCACAATACCATGGGTAGGTTCTCTCATCGTCTTTGGGTATGCCCCACATCCTTGGGTCTGCCCAACTATTATTAGGTACGCATAAAAATAAAAATCCAGGGCACCTCCTTGAACCTCATGCAAGGGAGATGGCGTCCCCTTGCAAACCCCCCAAAAGGGGATGCCACCCCCCGTGTGACCCCCCTGTTATGCTTAGTGCAACATACATTGCTTGGTACTAGTCGTGGAAATAATATAACACACGCATAATGCTTAATGGGTTTTTTGTGTGGTTGTTACATGATTTTTGTATCAAGGAAACCAAATATAGTGGGAGGTGTATCATGTGGAGATCTCACATGTTAAAGTAAAGACTTGGTTAAAACAGGAGAGCCATCAACATGCTTGAAAAAGTATTAAAAAGTGATATGATGCTCATGAATATTTAAGGACATCAAATTGGATAGAGGAAACAATTAAGGATATTAGGTAGAATAACCTAAGAAGAATTGTAAATTTATGTAGATGTTCTATGCTTGATGCAACTTTACTTTTATAACAGCAATCACATAAACAGTTAAGTAGAATGCTGATAGAACATAACAGTGGATCTATAGAAGACAAACCAGAAACAGGAGAATGTGTTGGTGCGTTACGGTGGTCAGCAGGATGCTTCAACCGGCAAAGTCTTCTTGGTCGGCCAACCCAGAATGTGTCACAACAGTCCTCAAATCTGTCACCCAATTAACTCAAAGTCAACCCCAGAAAATTCAACGCAGTCCAGAAAAGTCAACACAGGGCAGCAACAATAAAGTCAATGCAGCTCCAACTTCGGCCAACCTTTTGACCTCGATTTTTGTGCCAATGAGTACGGCCTTCAAAAATTGAACTCTCCACAAAATTTCAGCCAATTCGGACCATGCGTTGACCAAATTCAACGCTGGTAAAACTTGCCCATAAACCCTAACCGCAGATTTCTGGCTGCAGTAAATTTTGTCCTCCTTGCTGCAGTAAACTTCATCCTTCTTGCTGCGGTAAACTTCGTCCTTCTTTCTCCTTAGATGCTCGTATAAGAGGAGGAGATATGTGTTAAGATGAGTGGAAAAATGCTCCAACGTTGACCCTATAAATACCAATCATGAGAGGTGTGTGACACATCTGCTGGGGGTAAAAACCTTAAGGCCGACCTGCACATAACATTTATTACAAATAATAAATTCAAAATAAATGTTCTGCTCATCAGATTAAAATCAATTTTATATCGATTTTACACCTCTCTGAAAGAGGAATCCAATACAAATATTGGAATCTTCATCTAAGCATCACAAGATGGAGTTTGGACCTAGTTGTCCAAATTTAACAAGAATAACTATAAGGAAAATAGGGTTTAGTAGAGGTTTTAATGACATCACTTATTTACCCAAGAGAAAGTTTTTAGCAAAGGATTTTAGTGAAAAAGCTACGTTGGTGCACCATAAACAAAATAGCACACCAATATGTTGTAATAAACAAAACATCAATGTGGTGTAAGCATAAGTATACAATGATTATGGTTTAAAAAAATTATAATGGTTTATTTTCATTATTACCATCCTTCAATGTGTCCTTCCATCTAAACATTGATGCTTCTTTTCACACTCCCCCCTTCCACACATTCAATGCTTCCAAATTGTCCAGTTTGGTTCTTATTTCACGTATGTCATGGACTCATATTCTTAAGTTCATTTGTAATAATTATTCAAAGTTTTTTTTGTACTTCCATTACCATGGATCTTGAACAATAGAGAGAAAAGCAATTATTTTTTTTATGATGACCTAAATGACATTTTTATGGTTTTTTTAAATAAAAGAATAGATTTTTTAATTTTTTTTCTAATTCTAAAATTAATTTATTTTTTCAATTTTTTTAAATGTCTATAGTGCATATACACAAATGTTTTGTGCACCATATCCCCAAAGCCTCGTGCTTTTGGTTTTTGGTAGTGTATTATGTTGGTGCGTTGCTCTTGCACTAAGGATAGTACATAGTATGAACCCTCATAGGTGGTGTATCCAATAAAATTGAACACACCACGTAAATTAAGGAGGTGCATTCCTCAATACTTATTAGATGTGTTATTACTAAAAAATCGCTCAAATGAAAGCACCAATCATGGTTAAAAAATATCACAAATTCAACAAAAGAAAATGTTCCTAAGGATAATACTAATATGCTAGATAAATATGATTAGCTTCCAAAATTCATGTTTTAACTAATCTGCACAAAACATTGTTTTGAATTTGCATGGATATGTGTGAGTAATTCTTTGATAGCAAATTGGATCCATAGAAAATGACACTCCAAGAACCAACAATGCAATAAATCATGAATATTTGATGTTAGTGTGTAAGTACTAGGTTTAGTCAACTCGTCTCCAGTCTGTACACACTTGAGGGGAGTACAAGAGCCCCCAAAGGACTCCCCATGTCCCCCCTCAAGCATGGGAGGCCCAAATCCATTAGTGGACTTGGATGGGCATAAACACTCTTTTTTCCTATATAAACACAACCATGGAAACCAGATCAATAGGAGAATATCATAACAGGGTTATGTTAGAAATATTTCCTTCCAATTTCTAGCATATCTTTGCACTCTTGGGGCTCCACCATTAGAGATTTTTCAAAAGCTTATATGGAGAGAGTATAACTAAAATAGGGAGAAATACCAATCCTCATTTAGGAGAGCCATAAGGGTTCAATTTTGACAAACATCCTTTAAGTATCTCTATGATAACTACATTGTCATCTTTTCACCATTAATAAAGAGTTCCTTGCATCCTAGTTTCTTCTTTAATATATTTCTTGTTTGAATTGGTATCTTGTTCATTTCATGCTTTGATTTAGTTACATGGTTTGTTATTTTTATTTTTCTTATATTCTAACAACTACTGCATTTCTGTGTAGGGAACAACAACCGATATAGAATTGGATGTTGGGGCACTCATTCTCAAAATCCCATCAAGTTTATTGGTGACTCCACTTTCTTTTTTCTTTGATATATGTTGTTTGTAGGAATTATTTCCCTTTCAATTTCATTTTTTAATCCTTGTTTCACTTATTTTAATCATCTTAGGGCCTCATGTTGTCCTATGATTCGTAGAGTTAAGCCCTATTTTATTTTTGGGATGACTTACATTGCAGTTGCCAAAAAACAAATGGGCAAATTCTACAAAAAAAATTTGCAAAACTATCAAACCACACGATTATCAGACTTACGTGTTCATGGATTTGAAGAATTCATTTCATTATAATTGTTCTCTCATTCCTGACTTGGGTGGAAACCATTTATAATCTTCCCCCACTCCTAAATATTTTGGTAGGACAGTTTAGGTTGTTTTTCATCATAATTAACCACTAGAATTGTTATCAACCTTGCACCTTAAAAACAATAAAAACTGATAATTTCAATCCTCTTCGACGGGTAAACCTCCTTTTACAATTAATATAATGTATAAGACAATATTTTATGATCCTATGACTAGGTCTCTTGTGTGTGTGTGTGTGCGCGAGAGAGAGAGAGAGAGATGGGAAAAGGGTACAATTATAATAAAATGGGAATATGAATGGTTCTAGCATACATAATAATATAACAATAGAAATGTAATCACTTAATATGTATGACTTAATACGGGGTTTTAGGGTTAACATAGGGCTTAAGATGCCCCTCCTCTTCAAATAAGTGTAGTCTTCAACACTTGATTAACTGTTAGTGATTCTACAAGTCATATTCCCATGTCATCTCTTCCACTAGTAAGTTCTTATGTTTGATGAGGTACTCCATAATTATTGGGTCACTCGGCGCCCAATCCTTGTTTCAAGAATTAATTTTTCTTCTAGTATGATTCTCCCTTCTTCACTTGTGTATGGTACACTTATCGACTGCAAATTAATATCATAGTCATGATCTCAGGCATGTGAAATACCCTTAGGAATTGATCCAAATACCTTGGAATGATTGTTGGAAATTTTATGGAGATCCTCTGCATAGATGATATTGACATTTGAACATTTAGTAAACATAATTCTGTCATTACAACTGAATTCCCCTTTTTTTATTATTTCTTTCATTCCATTAGAGCTTATCAATTTAGAGGGTTTCCCTTGGATACCTCGAAGCTCAATTTCCTTATCTTTTGAGGTAAATCTTATGAAAAGGTAACAAAATTAAAGGTCACTATTCCCAATGATTGTAACCATTAGAATCCTAATACAACATCAACATCACTTGTGATCATAGGAATATCCAATAAATACTTCCCCATATTGAGCTTAACAATTTGGCACTTCCCTAAATAATTTATGTTACTTCCATCTACAATCATTACCATCATCATCTCCATCTAAATACATGAAACAATTAAGAATTTTTGCTATTTTTTAATTAATGAAGTTTCAGGTAATGCCACAATAAATCAACATAATTACCTTTTTCTTTTTTATATATCCTTCTATCTTGAAGGTTTGTGGAGTATTGATGTTCTCCAATGCATGAAAAGATATTGTTGGAGTAGTATCTTCTAGCTCTAGGTCTTATGACAATTCCAATTCTTGATCTTCATCCCCTTAAAAGTATATGTAGAACAATTTATTGTCATTACATTTATGCCCCCTATTGTACTTGTTGTCACAGTTGAAACATATTCCCTTTACTTTTCTTTCATATCTTTGTTGAGGATTCAACCTTGTCGATTTAGGGGAGGGAGTATGATCTTCTCTATAGTTATCAGTGATTGATTGTCTAGTGGCCATATTTTTAATTTCAAATTTCTTTCCAGAATGGAAGCATGCTCTAGAGATTTAGGTTAAAATATATGCACCTCATGTTGGATGATTTCATTTGAAGTTCCAAAAATAGGCTTAACAAATTATCCTCTAAAATGTTCCTTACGTTGAGACTAAAATTTTGGAATTGTTGAATGTGGTATTTAACTAGACCGATTTTGTTGAAGATTTATTAATTGAATAAATAATGTATCTCTTAATATCCTCGTAATGTGGTTATTAATTACTCTGTAAAAATGGACCAATATATAATAGAATCATTTTCCCTTTCACAAAGCCATCAATACCATACATGTTGGTATTATTTTAAAAACATGGATACAATATTTACCTTTTGTAATGATGTCACTTGGTGTAGATCAAAGTATTGTTTCAGCTGGAATATCCATGTCATAGTATCATTACCATCAAACTTCTTCATATCAATCTTCAAAATGTAGTAGTTCCTAGGTGATGACTTGAATCCCTAATGATGTGGATATTTGACTAAAAAGTATTGATTATGTTTATGGGATTCAATATTTGTGCTCTCCTATTGTGATAGCATACTCCCCACATGTGATTGAGTTCCATCACCATGTGTCTCCTTGTTTTCATGATCTCCTTGGATCTCCACATCCAGTTAGGGAGGTATTTAAATAGTGGTTTGTAATTATCTTATTTATTCTCTTATGGGTTTTTGTACATTTCCATTTATACTCTTTTCCATTTCATCGATATTTTATTGAAAACCTAGAAATTCACCTTTTTCAACATAAAATCTTCCATTTCATTAACTTTCTTCTCTACATGGGAGAACTTAAATTCTAAGTCTTCACTTTCTTCATATGTCCTCGATGATCCTTCAACAAATTTAATTGATGTAGTAAAATTTGGATATTTCTTTGGAGCAATGTGAGAAAATAATAATAATACTCCTCTTTATAAAAAATTCCAGTCACCCAAATAAAATGGATCTTCTAATCAAAATTAATTTACTTGTATGTTGTGTAGCTTTAAAACCATAACTTGGAGTATTTGAACAAATGAACTTTTACTTGATATATCTCTGAGATTTGATCCAATTTGAATATTTTTTTTTAATACTCTGACATGTCTTCATTGCAATTCCATAGGTGTGACTAGAATTTGATTTTCCAAGTGAAAGTTATGGTAACTTTCGTAAAACTTGCTAATTTTTTGCCACTTCCCACAAGCAAACTTGTATAGCATGTCACATGTCCAATTCTTCAAATATAATTCTAAAATTTGTACCTATGGTACTTCTTTACGTCTCTTAAGATGCCTAAGTATTTCACAGTCTGAAAAGTATCATGAAATTAAGTTATAAAAAAAATATAAGCTAACCTCTTTGAAGTTTATTTTATATTGAACCAAACTATAAAATTTTAACTATATATTCCTTGATATTTCTCTTCAATATAATCCAAGTTTCAACATCCAGATAAATTAAGAAGCCTAAGAGGTTTTCCAGTGATGCATCTCTCATGACTAACCTAATTGATGCAAATTTTTCCACTTACGAAAAAAACAACTAACTAGCAAGTGTGGAAGGAGACCATGAATGAATAACATCAATCTATCATGAAGAATGATGTCTGGGAAATTGTGACATAGCCAGAAGGGAAGTCAATAGTGACTTCCAAGTGGATATACAACATCAAGCATGTTGAATATGGAAGTATTAACAAATACAAGGTGTGATTTGTGGCTAGAGGGTTCTCCCAAAAAGAGGAGAAGATTGTGATGAGACCTTTGGTCCAGTTGCCAGGTACACCTCCATCAGATTTATCATGTATCTTGTTTCTTTCTTGGGATGAAACTTACATCAGGCGGATGTAAAGACTACTTTCCTCAATGTTGTGATTGAGGAAGAGGTGTACATAGCCTCAAGGTTTTGAGGTGCATGGAAAGGAATAACATGTTTACAAGTTAAAGAACGCCTTATATGGACTCAAGCAAGCTCCAAGAGCTTGGTATGCTTGTATTGACAGATATTTGAGACTAGGATTTACCAAGAATGATGTTGATACAAACCTTTATTTTAAGGTTGTGAAGAATACACATGTGATCCTATTACTTTATGGCAATGACTTATTTTTTACGGTTGTTGAGCCTCTTATTATTCAATGTAAGAAGTAGTTAGCTTCTAAATTTGATTTGAAGGATCTTGGGTTGTTGCATTATTACTTGGGACTACAAGTATGGCAGAAATCTGGTAAAGTCTTCCTTGGTCAAGGAAAGTATGTTATTGAGATCCTTCAAAAATTTTGCATGATAGATCTTAAATCCATGGCACCTCCCATGGTAACTAACTTGAAGAAGTTAAGAGGCTCTAAATCAAGTTTGATAGACCCATTGATGTATCAGTGATTGGTTGGCTCGTTGATGTATTTTTTCAACACCAAGATAGACATTTGTTTTGTTGTGAACACCTTGAACCAGTGCCAGGTTGAACCGATGCATGAGCATTGGATTGCAACAAAGCACATCATGAGATATCTATGTGGTATTGTGAACTATGGCCCAAGATATGTTGCAAACAAGGATGTACAGCTTTAGCGATACACAGATGTTCATTGGGCGGGAAGTGTTCATGATAGGAAGAGCACTTCAAGGGTATGCTTCAAATTGGGCTTGGCTATGATATCTTGGATGAGAAAGAAGCAAATATATGTCGCCCTCAGCATTGTAGAAGAAAAATATGTCACAACAAATAAAGCATGTACAAAAGCAATATGTCTCTGAAAGTTGTTTGCAAGATTGTTCGACCAAGCGCTGGAATCAGCTGTGATACATTGTGATAGTCAAAGTTATGTGAAGTTTTCAAAGAATCTTGTGTTTCATGACAAGTCAAAGAATATTGAGATTAAGTACCACTAGATCCATGACATGGTGCAAAGGAGAGCAATGAGGCTCAAGTATATCTCCACCAATGAGCAGACAATTGATGTTTTGACGAAGCCATTGCCCAGAGACAAGTTGGGGCTTGTGGAAATTAGCCCTCTCGTTGAGAGGGAGCGTTGATATGACACCAGCATGGATGGACATTCTCCCGAAAGAGAGAATGGTCTAAGAGGCCCAAAGTGCTCCTCGGGTAGGGTTGAGTGAGGTATGTTAGCATCAAGACCCGATCACTCCCCAAGAGAGTGTTGAGTGAAATCTTTCAACATCAAGCCTGCCTAAAGTGTCCCTAGGAGGGGTGAGGAAGTGCTCCCCAGGAGGGTTGAGCGATTGCCTACTAGTACTCCCCAAGAGGGTTGAGTTTCAACCTTTAGGACCGATCGCTCTCGAGGAGTGAGTCCTGGTATGTTGATGGTAAGCCATGGGTTTGGTACCACCCCATATATGGTACTAGCAGATGTTGATGGTAGATGGTAATTTTAATCATGATGATGGTGATGATGATCTGATATAACATTTTCTTAGAGAAATTTGTCAACTTGAGAACACCTATGACAGTCATTATCAATAACTCCCTAGTTAATAGGGAGTGTTGAATTTGTAACTATGGTCAATCTTCATAATGTATATTTGGCCACTTGGTGTATTTGTAATGATTATTATAAAGCTTATTTTTAAGGCTAGAGTCGAAAGAAAAATATTTTTGAGTCTGTCTAATTGCAACTTTTAAAAGAAGAAAATTTGAATTTTTGGCTCCAAATTTGTCAAGTTTGCCTCCCTCCAAATCAAGTCAGCCCAGGCCGAGTCACACCCAACTGACCTAAGCAGAACACTATGTATTGGCAACTCGACCTCCTCCTGAAGACACCAATTCGCACTCTTGTGAAGAACAGTTTATGGACATCCTAGCGAAGATCAAGAAAGACAAGGACAACAAAAAAGAAGACGAAATGCATCTCTTTCTCTCTCAAGCTCACACGTGTGGATACTCTCTTTCTTCTGGCTTGTAATTTTCTTGGGCAATTCTGTTGCAGGGGGCTGAAATTTTGGGCAGACGCTGGGGCTGAAATTCTAGGGTAACTGGCAACTGCAAGAGGGCTGAAATTTTTGAGTTGGATTAGGGAAAGCAAATTTTTGGATCAAACTGGGAGGATTAACTTGGAGGGGTTGACCAAGTTTGATCGTATGTACAGATTTGTCTCTTGATGAACATAAAAAATTCTCTATTGAAAAGGTTGCTAGGTTTTTCCCCTTAGTGGGATTTCCCAAGATAAATCGTGTCTTCTCTTTATGCATTGTGATCTCTATTGTTCTTATATGGTTGAATTTCTGGAGTATAATTATTGAATGATATATTAGAATAATTTAAAAGAAGATCAAAATCAAAAGCAATTATCAGCTTTTCAGAAATATTGTGCTAGTCTATATTGCACTTCAAAAATCAACACTCTAGTAAAAGAGTGTGAAATTACAAGTGATTATTGTTAAGTGGGATTTACATCACAAATCAACCTGATTACTCTTTACAATGATTTGAATGCTTCAAATTCACACATATTGTCTTCCCATCATTCCTACAACTTTGTCGACTCTACAAAGGAACTAACAAGTAATTTTCCCTTGCATTTATGGTTGGCTACATGCAATGAGAATTCCATTAATTAAGTTTGAAATTCCAAGCAAGGAAAATAATTATTTCAAATAATTAGTAAAAGCTACACCAATCACCAAATATCATGGGATTATTAGGTACCATGTTGAATTTCTCATAATTCAGACCTAAATATTGTTAGGGGAGATGAAATATAAAGGAGATGCATAATTTACCATTAAAAGAAAGGCGTGTGTGATTTTGCAACTATTGATTGCTTCTAATCGACATCATCTCTGTCATAGTATTGGGAGATGGTTATTTGGTTAGGAGTAATTAAACTAGATCCCAAAGATTGAAAACTATTTAAAGACTTAAAAATTCTATCAAAATGGAAATCCAAAACTTTTATGACAATTTGTATCATGCATTTGCAAACGTTACTACATTTCAAGTTGGTAATGCAACCAAACAAATTTGGCAAGGCCTAACAAAAAGATAAACCAATAAAACAATTACTGAATTTTATTCATCATTGTTCATTACCCTTGGTTTTATTCACTCTTTTATAGAGTATTCCTCTCTACATTGTTACAATGTTTTAGTCAATTGAAGTTTATCGATAATGCTAAATTGTTTTTCAATTTATCAATAATGCTAAATTGTTTTTCAATGTTCGTACTCATTATCAAAATCAATTTGTTCATGGATTTGTGAAATCAAATCTTGACTAAGAAATCGTCGCCATGGAGGATCTAATCCATCACTCATCTAGGGATTACACCTAGCACCATCCACGTGAACAGCCCCTTGTGGGGACAAATTAGTCCAGGAGGGTCAAGCATGTAATGCATAAATATCCAATCATCGTAAAAAAGATACCACCACCTCGCTTTAACCACCCAAGCTTAATTGCATTGACATGGGCAATGTCGCTTGATTATTGCCTTCTAAATAGAAATAGTATGTCAGTTTTTTTTTGGGGTCACGAACACTAAAGCATATGGTTTTTCTTTATAGATATTTTAGAATATCTTATAGTAGCATCATAAATTTGTTTGACTCAATTTGTACTTGGCCATTGTTGACAAAGCCTTTGAACCAAAAACACTCTATTCACACTCTTTGCATCTTTATAATAAATTATCAAACATTGCTTCCATAGAATAGAGAAAGAAAACGAAACATTTCCAAAATCAAATAGAGAAAGAAAACGAAACATTTCCAAAATCTTTTATATTGCATAACTGTAAACCTTCTCCAAGACCATTTTATGGAGATCCATTTTATTATCTCAATGGTGTACAAATCATTTATTGATAGTATAAAAGAATTTGCACTTATCAATTGAGACTAGCAGAGTGTTATTCTTCCCACTCAGGTTCTATTCCCCAAATGGCATGGCAAAGCTTCAAGCTTTTACATGATAGTGTGTTATTCTTCCCACTCAAGTTCTATTCCCCAAATGACATGACAAAGCTTTTACAAAAACCTATTTGCCATGGGTACAATCCTTGAAATGAAAATAAATAAATATTTGTTAAATAGAGTTTCTCAAAGAAAACTAAATATGAAAATAAATACCCTCAACATTAGGAAATTCCGAATAGATTATTTATCAGGAAACTGAATGCCAATATTCAATGATAAATATATTTGACCTCTACTCAGGTATCTATGCCAAAATTGCAAAGAAACCAATCTAATTCCAAATCCAAAGTGGATAAAGGCAGGAGGAAGTAGTATTCTACCCATTAAGTAGTCGCATTTTAGTTGACGAAAACCAGGTACCTACAACGGATGACCTCTTTTACCTCGAAAGAAACCTCGTCGATCGTCACCCGCGCTCGACTTAGGTTTAATATGGACCTTGGAATACTAAATCTAGTTCTGACATCGTAAATGGCTTCAGAGATTCGATTCTGTATTCAATCCACAAGGAAAGGTTTAAACATTTTTCTAAGTTTCCATGCAATTTACATACATGAAGCACTTCCTTTCATTCGCGGCAATGAGCACTAAGCCATAGTTCTGGTTCCATAGATTTAAATTATTAAATTAAGAAGATATAACGGCTGAATATGGATAAAATGTGCTTTAAAAGACTCCTAAAAAGCTGTGACAATTGATTGCAGTTATTTAGTATTCATCCTTTAACAGCATCTCCTGTAAATAGTAAAAAATTTCTTAGGTCTGGTAATCGGCATTTTCCCTGGAGTGGCACTCCAACAACTGTTTCATAAAATTTAAATGTAAGCTTTAGTTTTATCAGCAGCCAGCGATGTCAAACATAATCAATATTTCACATCTAAACTACTTCACAGATTGCACCCTTTTGGTGAATGTTGAAAAAAATTCAAAAAGCCATGTCAACCTAAAATATTTTTGATTCGGCACCATATAATTAATTATATTTGCTTCTCTTTTGGGCTAATAATCCCCACTTTCACTGAGGACAGTACGTAACTCCTTGCGAAATTCGCTATCCGCAAGACCTTTTGCTACAAAGCCATCGCTGAAGTTATCTATTCCACGAAACTTACCGAAGACTTGCACTTAGCCTTCTTTGGAAAGAAGTACGCATCAGCATAGGGACCAGTACCTTTGCAATATTGGGGAACCAGTATTGTAATCTTTACATGACAGACACCTCAAAAGGAATCAGTCAACTGCAGTTTCAAGAGGCAGGACCTGCTGGGTTTTGAACCTAAGTCATCCTCGCAGCACAAGCTTCAACATGTCACAAGGCCACAGTCTAACAGATCTCCAGAGTCCAAACTTGTACTTCTATTGCACAACTTTACCTCCACCCCTCTCACAATTATTTAGTCACCCGCATTGCAAAGAACCAAGTGGTATACGGCCAGACAATGTATGGCACTGATTAATAGGATCCCATCGATCATTAGAAAGTGGGACACCTGAGATGTTCAGGACCTGGCTCTGAGACCACATTATTAACTAATCCAAAGTTCTAATTAATCTGCGAAAAAGTGTACACATTAAACATTACTAAATAAAATATTCATATTAATTAGCAGAAGCTGCACACATGATGGGCTACATTTCATAGCCTGAAGAAAAACCTTGCTTTTATTTCGTGTATTTATTACAGGCTATGTCTCTCAAAGCTAAATTTCACTACCTTTTCAACTGATCTCTATTTGGAAAAAAAAAAATAAGAGCTTCCAACATTTGGAAGGCGTGCACGCCTCTCTCTGTGACGAGTGAATAAAGTTCTAAGTAGAAAAATGTCCAAACGGTGGTGTGAACTTCTCAGAGTACCCAAATGTGCTAAGATCTTTAAATTACGGTGATAGCAAACATAATAATATCCGCATCACCTCAGACTCTTCATAACTAACACTAAAAATTATTCAGCCAAAAATCTTAATTTTTCATGTCTTTGATAACATCTCAGCTCCCTCTGGACAGAGTTTGCAATCATTTTAGATATCAAGCAGAAGCCTCCGTGGATCCTCAACTATATCCTTGACACGTCGAAGGAAGTAAACAGCCTCTCTTCCATCAATGAGTCGATGATCATAAGTAAGAGCGATGTACATCATAGGTCTTGCAACAATATTTCCACCAACAACCATGGGGCGATTTTGGATGGAATGCATTCCCAAAATGGCAGACTGCAGCAAGAAAATAAGTCTAATCAGAAGATGCCTTGGGGACTTACCAGATAGAAGCACCACAGGAAAAACATTGAAAATGACAGGAGGATTCGATCATTTGTTTAATTTGTAAGATGGGCGATGAAAATGTGGCCATTGAATACCTGTGGGGGGTTGATGATGGGTGTGCTCAAGAGGCTGCCATACACACCACCATTTGATATGGTGAAAGTGCCTCCGGCCATTTCATCAATAGATATGGTGCCGCTATTTGCTTTCTTTCCGAGCACACTTATTGTTTTCTCTATTTCTGCAAAGTTCAAACGTTCTGCATTACGGATCACCGGTACAACAAGCCCCTGCAGGAAATTCAACCATCCGAGTTAGAAACAAAAAGGACGGATGTACATCAATGAAATTGTGATTCACAAGACAAGTAGGTATCAACAGCCAAGGAAGACAGGCAATATGCGAAAGCAAACCATTTTCAAACATTAAAACAGCTTGGGTTTTCAAACTACCTATATGTTAAATAGATATGAAAATTTCAAATGGGTCAAGGGTAAATTCAAAAGTAAAATGAGCATCTACACTCTCAAATAATTTATGATTTGAATCATTTATTGAATTTTGCTGCCAAAATATATAGGAATGCTCAGTTAACGCATTCAAGTTAGATTATTTATAGGGATCCCAGGGAAAAAATGCATAAGACAAAAAAAGGAGAAATCTATGCCTCAGATCATTTTCCTTGCCCCTCCCTCTTCACATGAACTCCTGTCTCACAACTAGTCTAAAAGAAGTGAAACGTGAAACGTGCGCTGTATATATGTATTTAACAGAAGAAAATGGTTATTGAAGAGTAGTAATTTGTTATTTACTTTTATGCCAATAATGACTGACAAAAGCATTACATATAAATCAGACGAAATTAATGAAAAAAAAAAAATTTAATTGCTAGATATTTTGACTATTTTAAACTGAGTTTGATGCTTGTCAAATTCAAGCATGAAATCGAACATGCTGACTCAAATTGATACAATATGGCATAGATCCTCTTTTGCTTACAAAAGAACAAGCAAAGCAGCCGTAACTGAAGCTTGGTGATGTCAAGTGCTAATGTACAGGGACAATTGTAACCAAAGACAAGTACAGTTGAAACCAATTCAGAAATAAACCTGAGAGAAGTTAACCGCATCAAAAGTTATAATGGCAATTGCAATCAACAACGACAGAAGTTGCAATGAGTATATGTTGGTAGTAAAAAGGTGAGCTTCGGTTATCAGTGTTCAAGTGGGGCCTGGTCAGAACACCAGCAGTCAATACACATTATCAGACATATTGATAGTACCCCACAATACAAACAAGTACAAGCATTAAGGTGGCAATCCAAACCTTTTAGACTCTCGGTGAACTTGCTCTTTTAGGAACAAAAGCCAGAGTTAACAAATAGACTCAGATCGAACTTGTTCTTTTAGGAACTTGCTGACTCAAATCGATACAATATGGCATAGATCCTCTTTTGCTTACAAAAGAACAAGCACAGCAGCCGTAACTGAAGCTTGGTGATGTCAACTGCTAATGTAAAGGGACAATTGTAACCAAAGACAAGTACGGTTGCAACCAGTTCAGAAATAAACCTGAGAGAAGTTAACAGCATCAAAAGTTATAATGGCAATTGCAATCAATGACGACGGAAGTTGCAATGAGTATGTGTTGGTAGTAAAAAGGTGGGCTTTGGTTATCAGCGTTCAAGTGGGGCCTGGTCAGAACACCAGCAATCAATACACATTATCAGACATAATGTACCCCACAATACAAGTACGAGAATTAAGGTGGCAATCCAAACCTTTTAGATTCTCGATGAACTTGCTCTTTTAGGAACAAAAGCCAGAGCTAACAATTAGACTAATCCCGAGGGTATATAACGTTGCCTAAGACCAATAATCATATCTGATCCCAATATTCATGCAACAAATCCATTTATATTTATTTGCGTTGCATAGCTGCATGAATATATATAGAAAACTTACCACAACCTCTAAGAATACTATGATTTATGGATTTTTCCAGGTTCTATGTAGGTGCCTTGATATATAGATACATCCAAGAGTTGGAGGGAAGAAGATAGAAGATGGAGAAAGGGAGGAAGAAAACTTACGGTTTTCTTAAAAGAATTCCTTGCGTTATGGTGGAGGCATCAAATCTTCTCCCATTCCTACAGTCAACCATGCCCAACTAGTAGGAAGCTCAAGTTCATTAAAGAGCAAATATGCTTCCATGCCAAATGAATTCCACCCATAAAGGGAGTCTGAGGTGCAGCCAGGTTAGTGACAGCAAGAAAAAATCGCTTTACTTTATGAATGAATCCTAGAACATGTCGCAGAATTTAGAGACTGAATCCTCATTAGCTACTTCAATGGGGAAAGTCCTAAAATTACAAAGCTGACTCAATCGATATAGGGAGGGATGGTTCTCTGTCATCATGTAAGATCATTTTTCACGCAATGAGGTGATCAAGCTTGTATTCACGCAAAGATACAAGTTCAAAAACCCTCGAGTGGGTGAGGATGAGGCCAAGTGCAAGTCCTAGTTTGATGGCATAGATACAACCCCTCATAGCACGAAACCCAGACCAAAGATTCCATAAGACACTTCTAAAAATATTAATGAAAAAAAAAATGCTCTGCGAGGGTTCATGGATGTATGGTGCCTATGGATTGGTTTTGCTCCCATGGAATGAGCATTATAAGTATAACTGCTCCATGTCCTGGAAGGATTTACCAGATCTGCCGGTTTGCCTGCCAGATGAGATATAGCAATCCTCTAAGTTATCAGCATACGTACACAATTAGAGATATAAATTCCGAAACAAGTAGAACATCTTTTAGAGAATTTTGGATACTATTATTCCATACATTATATCTAAGAGTGGTCATGGCTTGAACAGCGGGGTGTGAATTTGTTAACCACCCCACACAGGTTTAAATTTTGCCAATGACATGTTGGACAATAATGGCCACTTTGGCTGAAAGAGCAAGCACTCCCTATTGTGACATTTTGGCTCTAGACTTAGTCATGAGTTTATGATAAATGTGACTTGCAGGTTGTTGCATATGGCAGCGAGTCAGTTTGATCCCGGGACTAGCTCAAGTCACTCTATCGAATTTTCAGTCCCCCTAGTCTTATGAAAAAAAGAAAATAAATAAGTCATACATAATAATAGCCCAAGATGTTAACTCAACCAGTTGCTGCTAATGTTGTCGGCCATTTTGCTAGTTCTGTGCCAACGAGTGTCCATTTTGAATCCTCTTGGATGAAGTGCACTAGTCAACATCAATGAGTTTACTAGGGATACCATCTACAAATGTGGGTAAGCATCCCTTGGGATTCCCCACAAGGTTTTCTTTGGAAAATGTGACTTGCAGGTTGTTGCATATGGCAGCAAGTCAGTTTGATCTCGAGCCTAGCTCCAGTCACCCTATCCAATTATCAGTCCCACTAGTCTTACGAAAAAAAATAAAAAAAAATAAGTAAGAAATAATTCATACATAATAATAGCCCAAGGGTTTAACTCAACCGGTTGTTGCTAATTAGTAATGTTGTTGGGCATTTTGCTAGTTTTGTGCCAACGAGTGTCCATTTTGAATCCTCTTGGATGAGGTGCACAAGTCAACGTCGACGAGTTTACTCGGGATGCCATCTACAAATGTGGGTAAGCATCCCTTGGGATTCCCAACAAGGTTTTCTTTGGAAAAGAAGACATATGTAATAATAAGATGTGACACTTAAGGAATGTTATATTAAAGAGCAGTGCTGCAAACATCCCGATTTTATCGTGAAATCGCAATTTTTTGGCTGAGCCAATGTTTGCTGATTTTTACCGATATTTGGTGGTATCTTAATTTTCACGATGTTTGCCAATTTTTACAGATGTTTTCTCGATTTTTACACTTTTTTGGTTTTCCGAATCCTTACCAATTTCATCCAGATGCCAATGTTTGCAACATTGTTAAAGAGAATAATTGAGCAGTTACTAATGAGACCAATGAAACTTTCTTGATATATATAAAGCACCTTTGTATCTCGTTGTTAAGAATCATAATGATTTTTATATAATTTATTGTTCCCGTTATCTCATCTCTTCACTTATTTGCTTAATATGGCATTACAGCCACCACATTTGTCATGCAACTGGCCCGTAATAAAGAACATTTCCAAGACAAAGTTTGGCACATCTATTGAATCAAGTGAGTTACATTCTGATTGAGTCAAGGCAGTATTAGGGCTGAATTAAACAAGTCAATATTAAATTGTTTTTGGAAGTTAAATTAATTAAAAAAATGGTGAGTTTGAACAGCTCAACCTTCTACCAAGCAACAAAACATACCCATACATCCATCAAAAGCGGTGCATAATATGCATTCATCTAAATTTGAGAAGGTATCACTGTATATTAGCGAAGGATTGAGCAATGTTGACCCCACAACACTAGAAATTTGAGAGGGTATGCAACAATTTATTGCAAAATGTTCTCAAATCACAAATTTCATAATTTCCTAAAGACATAATAAGTGATAGTGATCTAAATTCTGGTTTTTGAGTGACATAAGTAAATCATCTATAAATTATAAACTGAAAACTCTGTTTTAAAACCCTCAACGAATTATAAAATAAAAACCCTTACTGTGTTGCAGATTCTTTCCAAGAGTTACAAGTTGAGTTTTTTTGGACACATGGATTTCTGTTTTGTATTGGAGTCAAAAGTAGACCTTTTTTTGAGTAAAAAACAACACAAATATGACCAATATAAATAATTTTATGATGCCAAAATCTCACAAACTGAATGGAAAGTGTTACCTGCCAGATGTACCTAGCATAGATAGGAAGAATAACAAAGTTGGGCAAGGCACCAGTCAAACTTTCAAGTCCAGAAGTCATTCAGGGAAATTTTGCTTCTTCCTCTTCTCTCTTCTTTCTCTATATGATGAACTTATGTAAAAGACTTAGCCCCTTGGGACCTGGTTACTAAGGAAGTCACTCTAGAGTGTTTTCTTTCACTTCATTAATTATTTTTGCTTTTTATCATTAATTGAATTTTTTCACTCACATCCTCCAAAGCTGGAGTGTGTCTTAATAACTAGGCCTTGGGGGTGTTTTCTATGTTTAGAGTCAATGTATATTCCCATGCTTGGCATTATCTCGCGTCATGTGAATTGTATTAGGTTTTTATAAGATTTTTTACTAATTAAAAAATCCCTCAAAACGGCTATTTTTAATTAAAATTTATGTAACAAATAAAAAAGTGGTACTAGGAAGTTTTGTATGGCATGTGAGTACTCGTTTTTTATCCTAAAAGTACCGACATGACCTTATAAAATATTGGTTTTTCCTCATGAAAACAATGTCCTATGAAAAGAACAAAACCACTTAAAATTTATGATGGAGTAGGGGAGAGATGTCTATGTTGTGCATGGACCATTAATTGTTATAGTACTGGTCCCACTAATCCACCAGAAATTGAGATATGTGCAACCAATAATTAAACAAAAACAAATAACATTAAGTCCAAATATCTTTTAAAGGTGACAAAAGGACCAAAAAAACAGGATATTAAATAACATACAACCTGTCGAAAACATGTTTCTAGTCAAATTGAGGCTCTCAGAGGAGTGACTAAGCAATCAAGAGGGAGTTGAGTAAGCACTCAAAGCCAAGTTAATGGGTCGAGTTAGAGTAATGAAAGAGGTCAAGTTAGAGGCCAAGTCATCTCACGAATTGAAGGTCAAAGTTGAAGTTCAAGTTAGGTGTCAACGAAGCCTGAGTTGGATGAGAGTTAAGTGGGTATTCACTCCTCTTCAACCCGCACTCATCTATGGCCACACACTTCCTTTAGGATACAATGTACATGCATTCCCTCTTGTGATACACAACCCTCTCCTGGACCCACACACTCTCCATCAAATTGTCAATTGCTTTTGGATTCTCTCCTCCTTGGGATCCACGTTTTCTTCTTGGGATCTCCTCATTCATTTCTTATATATCAAATTGCTCCCCTCTTGTGCAAGCTTGTGTGGAAGAGTTGGAACTCTTGGGGAAGCTCTACTGCTCTATCATTTAAAAAAGGCTTTGGAGGCTACATGGTGTGTTGATCTTTGTGTGGTGGTTTGAACCTTACTGGGGGTACAATTGTTTATATTGCATTTGCTTTAAACTTATTTGTTTTTGTATGCCTTTGAAAGGCATTGTGGCCCATAGGTAAAGACAAGCAATCTCGGTTGTTTGTTTATCTTCTTGATTATTTTGTATTTAGAATTGAAATTCACATGTGCTTCTTGTTTGATTGGCATGTTTATGCAATTTCTATATGCAATACTTCACCTATTTCAACTAATCTCTTGGCAAGATCATAAGAAGTTGTCGGTATCTCAAGTTTGAAGGAATGTAACCTCCTCGGCTGAAGTATTCACTTTTCTTCAACATAAACGAAGCTATATTCCCACCAAGTCTAATCTTCAAATGCTTTGAAGACCTCATTTCTCTCTTCCTCTTCTTACATATAAACTCTAAAAAAAATTCAAAAAAATTTGGTTCCCTTTTATAAGATTTTATTGTTAAATCAAGCATCTTGAAGGCTAATCTTGTTGGTGTCCTAACAGCAACAAAATCATCCAAGAAAAGTGATTAAAGTTGGCTTTTCTCGATTATTTTAGAGTAGATATTTCCCTTTGTTTCCTTAGATTTTTCACTTGCAATTTTGTACATTTGTCTACTAACAATTGCAGTTGTTCCCAAAGCATTTTGGGGCCATCTTTCACCATTTTTGCTTGTTGGTTTTTAGCAGGTCCGCAAAAGTACAAGGGGAAGTGCTGCCCAATTTTCATCAAATTAGACCAATCAAGCTCTAGGAAGAAACCCATAACATTGCTCTATGCAAAAAAGGGATTATAACAACCAATGTAATTTTGAAAACCATCGTTTTCCCTTTACTCATAAGGGATACCCATAACAATCAATGTAATCTTAAGGGAGCTAGGAGAGTCTCCTAGATATTCCCACTCCCCCTTCCCCAACAAGAGGGGGTCTTGAGTGTTTGTTGTCTCATTTTCATGGTGTGCCTTTTGGATTAAAATTAACCTTGCATAGCAAAACAGTTAGATTAGTTTGAATTCAGTTTAATAGATTACATTTCAATTTTGTCTTAGATTACATTTCATTTTTACAAAAGTAATGAATCTTTCCCCTCCAAGTCTTGTTATGCTCTCGACCATTGTAAGTGCAGCTTGATAATTACGCTTGATTAGAGAGGACTTGTGTGGTTGTATTAGTTTAATTAGGGAAGACCTCTTTTAAATATTTCTCGTAAGTTTGGGGGAAAAGAAATTGTTGACTTCTGAAATCAGAGGAGTGAGCTAAGCCTCCTCCTGTTGGATCTCCTTGCAATTGTCGACTTGTAAAATCAGGGGAGTCCTCGTTGAAGCTAAGATTCCTCCCGTTGGATCTCCTTGTGACCATCTCGACCCCATTCGAAGGATAAAGGAAAAAGAGGAAATGCACACTAGAGTAATTTTGGTTTCTTGCAATCACATTGGTCACATGCCCGGGTCTCCATTTTTCACTCACTTAACTAATAAATCCAAGTAAACCCAACTTAATAAAACTTACCAAGAACACTTTTTGTTAGAACCTAGTAATTGATTTGTAATTTTCTAAGTTTCTACCTAGAAATAAAAATTCAAACTGTTGTTCTGAACTTAAATCACAAATACATTGAATTTTCTAACATAGCATGCACAACAGAAATTAAATAAAAGCTGAAAACAAATGCATTCAACACATAAAACACAAGTTATACCCAGGAAACCCCAACTCCAAACAAAACCTGCAAAATATGTGTGTTTTCTATTATCTCTACAAAATGTTATCTTCAAAAAATTTACATCAAGGAAACACTTCCCATTCACAACAGAAAACCTTTGATCAGCTCCCCAAGGAAAATCGAACACCCTCCTGCAAACTCGCTTTGTTGTACGATCACACAGTACAACCTTCCTATGCCAATACATGTTGTAAGAACGCACAACTCTGCCTCTCTGCACCCACGTGCACACCATATGATTGTGTTGAAGTTGACTAAATTAGGGTTATTCGAGCCCTTCTCTCTCACTCCTTGATCATCGAATCTGCTACCTGTTGAAACCCTAGTCTTCTTTGTTCAAATAACACACACTCTAGTGCCAAATCAAACTGGCCACTTTTGTGCCCTATTCCCTCTTACAATTCGACTTGGGCCCCATAATCACTCTCATGTTGATTTTTCTAGTTGTGACAGACTAGAACAATTTCCTTTAACGATAATTACATCAAATCATTCATTAGTATTAATTTGATATAACATTTAATATCATCAAGCTACATGAGAAAATTTCAACCATTAACCACAGCAAAGCAATAGAAATAAAAATGAGACAATGAAACAAGAGACAGAAAATTAGGCCAGCAGCCAAGGCAAAACCCACAAGGGGAAAACCTAGCAAATATTTCCTTATGAGAGAGAGAGTTCAATGTTCATCAATTCATCCAGAAATAAACATCAAGATAACAATTAACCAAAGAAATGACCTTTCATAAGTTCCCGAACATACTCTGCACCTTCCACATATTTTTGGCCTCTTCTTCTTTATTTATCCTTTGTTGGAAAAAATAACTTGAGATAATTCAATGCCCTCTTGAGGAGGAGAGTTCACATATATAAAGTTTCCAAAGGGGGTCAAAAGGGTGCCTTTAAAGGGGCCAAGCCGACTTGATCTAGGAGGTCGTCATGGGCACTTGTGGGGGCATAAATATGAATTTGTTTTTTTCCCTTTTCTTCATTGATGAAAATATTGACCATGGCTACTAAATGTCTTGTGGGTCCGTTTACTAGTCTTGGCACCTAGGCAAGCAGAACCCTTACTGCTCTACTCCAATCAACACTCGTTCTTGTTGAGAATTTGTAGGGCAAGTCATTCACTCAAATTCTCTTCTTGATAATTACTTGTGAGCTTGCTTATGCATTCTTATTTTACTTAGTTAATCTTTCATCAAGTCAATTATCAAAGCACTAGTCAAATGTAGAGACAGAATAGTTTTCACTTGTAACTGAACATCTTGATATGTAGTTAGGAAGGTAAATCTCTGATTTACCTTCCTCACTTTCTACTAACTTCAGATCATTGTTTTGACAAGTTCTTTCCTTAGATACTTTACAACCATAGATGTTATTACTGTACTCTTTCTGCACCTTCAGTCATTGTACCTTCAATCATCGTGTACCTTCAGCCATCATCGAACCTTCAGTAAATTATACTTCAAATTGTACTGAACTTGTCCTTATGTCCGCAGCCTTTTTGGATGTTATATAACCTCAGATAGATACGCACTAGCTGCTCCCTTTTCCACGCTATCAACCTCAGTCTTGTCCACAAATTCAACGCTATCTTCTTCAATTTCTATCCGTAATTTCAACTCTGTTCACTTCAGATTCTTTCTGTAATTTCACCTCAGATTTTATCCGCTGTCAACTCAGACAGATTCTTATATACTTTTGTTCTTAGACCACACCGTTATTTCTTCAGGGATACGCAATTGCCCTTGGAATATCCGCACTAACTTAGAGTTTTTAATTCACAAATCAGTGTCTCATAACTGAACCGCAGTGTGGACTTATATATATAAGACTTGGATAGTTTATAGGCCGACTTCATAACTTTAACTTAGGCCAACATCTAGATGGTTTCTTTAGCATATTAATTCACATATATTTCAAGATAGTTGAAGGATGTTTCCGCCATTTATGAGCTTGTCTTCCAACACCTTTTGGAGGGTTGTTCCATCTGATCTGGATCCTTCAT
Source organism: Pinus albicaulis (assembly GCA_034641835.2). Classification (NCBI taxonomy): domain Eukaryota; kingdom Viridiplantae; phylum Streptophyta; class Pinopsida; order Pinales; family Pinaceae; genus Pinus; species Pinus albicaulis. Next base: position 887,406,626 of record CM076574.1, read on the forward strand.
GACTTTGACACTTAGTCCTTTTTACACTTAGAAGACAAGAACCTAATAGACATCAAGAAGAAGTCTATCTACATAGAATATTTGCTCATGAAACCCATGAGACAAAAATACATTTTTATTACCATTGTCTTCTTCTTTTCATAGTTACATAGTTAGCATGAAGACCGACCTAGTTACATTTCACAACACTTCTTAGGGAGAAAATTGTTACATAGTATATCCTGTTGAGAAATCTAGGGGCAACTAGATTAGGTGATTTCTCTTACTTTGATAACTGCTTGTGTTGTGTTTCTACTTAACTTCATTAGCTTTTTCTTTCACTTGATTATAATTAGTGTTCTAATCATCAAACAACTACCAAACAATAAAGAACAATGAGACAAGAGGGCACAAGATATAGGTTATCAGCCAGGGCCAAAACCTCTCCTCTTGAGAGGAAAACCCACAAGAACTCTTCTCTTCTTATAAAACATCAAATGACGAATTCCAAGACTCCTTCCAAGACCAAGTCAAACTTTTTCTCTTCTAGCAAAGTCAAACCAAGTCAACCTTTCCTTATAGCACTACAAATTCTCCTTCGACCTAGACTTCTAACCTGCAACTTCAACCTGCAATTCTCGACCCTTGTTGCAAAAACTCTAGATGGCATGTGGGAGATTTTTATGGTAATTTTGCCCTCCTCTCTCCTTCGCTTGAGATGAATTCTTCTTCTTGTAAATTCGGCTTGCAAGGGAGACATATTTTAACCCAAAACTCGGCTCTTAGTGATGACTGCAATCCAAACTTGTTGCAACTCTATTGTGCCCTAGTTCTCCTTCGCACATGTGAGAATGATGGTCCAAAAACAACTCCAAAAAATCAAATTCTTCTCTTTTAGAATTATCTTCTTCTTCGTTGGTTTTAGCTTTCCTTCTCTTCACTTGATCGAATTTGTTGTGAGTTACGTGAATGGTCTCAAATGTGGTCGACTTCCCTCTTATATATAGGCTTCTAGAGAGCCTCATTAAGTCGACATGTAATCTCTAGGAGGTTGACTTCACTGTTTGATAGGTCGACTTGTTGCTTGCATGTTGACAAAGTCTTGGAGGGTCTTTGACTCTAATTTTGACTCAAAAAAAAAAAAAACTTTACAATATGTAACATGCCCAAAACAGTCTTCCATACATGGCAATGACTCTTACGACTTGTTGACTCCAAGGCAAGCCCTAGAAGCACTCAATGGGTGCTTGACCTATAATTCAAATAACCTTGAGCATGAAACCCATACCTCAAGAATGACAATAATAATTTAATTTTTCTTTTTACATCAAATACATACAATCATGATTACATATGTCATTATGAAGACCGAACCTAGTTACATATTTAAACACTCCCTCTTAACTAGGGAGGTATTCACAATCCAAACAAGGTACTTGGACATTCTCAAACTGAAGAATTATCATAAGAAGAGTCGGATTGGTAATCCATCTCATAAGTTATCTTATCAGCTTATACCAGAGCATCTCATCATACCAACCAGCACTGTCACATAGCAAGGCCTTAACTAATAGCTCTATCTCTCCACAAGATCAAAGCACAATGCTAGTGAGACCAATTACTGATAGACACCATCATCATTGTCTCTCAAGGCACATAACCCACCCAGGTGTTCAAAGGGTATGTCCTTTTAGGACAATTCCTGTCTTGGAATTACACATCCTCAAGGAATTTCTTCTTTGACTACTCTTGCCTACTGGATGCCCTACAGGTTACCACATCTTCAAATGCTTACCCAATCCTCCATTCTTTTTGCATAACATGAAGACAAGAATGATGTGTCTAAATCTCTCCCTCTCAACTAGGGAGGATATACTCATTCCTACAAAAGGAATATACTCAAGCTCCCTCTTAACCAAGGACTTGTCCAAGCTTCCTCTTAACTAGGGACTTGTTTCCAACAACAACTATCTTCTCTTTGGTCGAGATCATGGTGTTATCAGTTGCTTGTAGGGCTCCTATTCCCAAATTCATGAACTTCATCTTCTAGATCTTCATAGGGCATCGGCCATTCATCACTTTCCTTTCAAGGAGCCATAGTGTTGAACCAATAGTCATGTCATCCTTTTCATCAGAAAGTGATCTTCTAGTCCACATTTCGCTTTTCCTTTGTATAACTACATTTTTCAAGTCATGCTTCTTTCAGGATCTTCTTATCCAATCTCATGAGTGCTAGTTGTAGGTTACATCTAGAGCTCTCTTTTTGTAGCAATGTTTCAACCCAACCAGATGTTTTCAAAAATCAAAAAGAACGTCTAGTTTCTCTATGCTCATAATTACATATATAATGAATGACTGGATTCGATGCTATCATTACATATATAAAAAGTTACCTTTTTATGATGGCCTTTCGTCATGACATTTGCTTCTCGCAACATCAACATCCTACACATGTATGAATCCATCTCCAAGACATATAATACCATGGTTTTTCCTATCAAGGTCTTCATACCTTCTTCTTCCATGGAGATGCCATAGCTAATTCTTCTAATTATCGCATGTTGATCACATATCTTATCTTACAAGACTACAATTGCATCTTTCACAAACTCTTCTTTTCTTCACATTTTTCTTCAACAGGAATTTCTATGCATATTTCCTTCATCATTGTCAACTACCTCATATTCCATATAAGGTCATATTATGTTGATTTCATCTTATCAATATGTGAACGAGTTCAAGGCATATTGTCTTCATGCCTTCATGCATCTTCCCAAAGGAAGAGATCCTTCTTCTTTGATCATGCTCATGAGATAGAGCATTCACTCGTTCTAACTGCAACCACATGATGACATGACTTTATCTATCTATTTCCAAATATATACATACCTCTTCCTTCATGTGGTCATCTAGACTTCCTTCAGCAGCTTCCTTTCCTTTGAAGATTAAATTACTTCAACCAACTTGACATGTTGCACATCTTCGCCATCATACCTTACCAGGCAATCCGACACAAGGTGGACCGTAGACTATCAGCGAGACACTTGCTTCTTCCATGTAGAGGTGAACCTTCTAATGAAGATTCCAATGGAGGATCTTGATTATCCTCATACTGCAAATGCTCCTTCCTAATGATGAAGATGTATGATGATTTCTTCATCTTCTATCATGCTAGATGACTTTCTTTCAACCATACATACTGCAACTATGGTTATCCTTGTATGCTTCTAATGGAGATGCCATAAATTACTTTCTTTCTATCATGATGACTACTACAAATATGTAAACCTCTACTTCATCTACCCTTTCAAGCTTCTATGACAATGTCATCTACTTCAATTCCAATGCATCTTGATGATGGTGATGTTTCCTATCATTATTGCTAAAACTGAAAAGAACTAAGTGAAGGAAATTATCCCAGACATAGTAGAGATCTTTCACTTCCTCCTCTGATTTTTTTCTTTTCAAGTTCTTCCACTTCTTCGATGACATGGGCTTCATTTCTTTCCTTTCTCTTCTTGTTTTCCTTCTCGAATTGAGGACAATCTTTCTTGAAATGTCCATATTCCAAACAGCCATAGCATTGGTTCTTTGACATATCGATCTTCTTCTTTTTCCAAGGACCAAACTTCCCTGACTTTCCTTTTCTCCTAGCCATGGCAACAAATGTTTGAACTTGTTAATTTCATCCCACATCACCTTTTGCCTTTAACCTAGTTTCTTCAATCTTACATAACATACAAAGTTCACTAAATGGGGTGGCTTCCTTCTTTCCATAGATGCTTGATACAAAATTGCCCCATGCATCAAGTAGTGCATTGAGCAGAACGGTGGTTATTTCTTTCTCAGACATTATTTCCCCTAACTCTTGTAGTTGGTCTCTTATTTGTGATATCCTCATAAGGTATGAGGCTATCCCTTCTTCCTTTTATACCTTCATCTTGTATAACTCAGTTCTCAAGGATATAACTTCTCCTGCAGTGCTTACGGAGAACAATTCTACTAGCCTGTCATAGATTTCTTTCGAATTCTCCAACTTTGCTACATAATGGATGAGGGTATCCTTTATTGATTCTATGAGGATTCGTTGAGCCCTAATTTCCCCTTTCATATATTTTAATAGAGCTTAAGGTTCTTCTTGTGATGGTTTGGTGATTGAACCCTTAACATGTCCAATAACTTCATTTTCTATAAGGATTAAATCTGTCCTCTTCTTCCATGCAGGAAATTTGATCACACAACAAGTCTATTGCTCTCCTTGCATAATTAAGTCTTTTTCTTAGTATATTCAGACATAGATATAAAGGTAGTTACTTGTCAAGTGAATATTCTTCTTTGATGATGATATCTTCAACTTGATGCCTTTCTTAATTTTGATGACATTTTATGATGATTGCTTCCTTGAAGATGGCAATGCTTCTTCTTCTAAAGATGACTTTCTTCAAATATATTAGAGATGTGATCCTTGCTTCAATGTGAGGAAGATCACCTTTGTTAGATAATTATATATTACAGAGCAATGGAACACATAAAATATGCGGAAACACAAACACAGAAATAACATATAAAACAAGAGAGACACAGATATACGTGGTTCACCAAACTTGAGCTACGTCCGCGAAAACAACCAGTCCTTCCCTTTTATTATCCAGCAAAATGAAGTGAGCAAACCTACAATAGATCCGTTGTAATATCATCTACTCTCTCACACAATCCCCCTCTTTCTATTTCTCGCTCAGAATATACACACGATCCACAACCGCAATACAATACCCTCGTACAACAGAGGAGGTTGCCTTCTAAGGCAAAAAACCCATAAATTAAACATAACTTCTAACATCAGATCATCTGCCTAATGAACGGCCCAGATTGACTACGAAATTATAATATTTTACAAGGCAATTTTACATATATTTTTAGCTTCGGGGCCACTGCCCCCAAAACCCCCCGTCAAGGGGGGCTCATAAAATCATCGTCGCCCCCCCCCCCCCTTGGAACCCTCTAACGACAATTAAAAGACGGGCGGCGTTGCCGCCCCATGAAGGATAAGGATCCAACGCGGCGATACATAAAGAAGATAATCAGGCTCCACACCCAACAATCTCCCACTTGGAGACTGATTGTAGCAACTCCACCACTACTTCATTCGCTGGACAATGACTCCACTTTGGACTTCATTGTTTCTCATATTCATCAATATACTTGAAGACCAATTGAAATTAAGCATAATCTCAGTTTCTCCCTGGTTACAACTTTTGTTAACATATCTGCAATATTCTGGCTCGTGTGTATATTTTCCAGCTTCGACTGTCCATCTTCCAACATTGACCATATGAAATGCTACTTGAGTTGTATGTGTTGAGTCCTAGAATCAAATGTTCAGTTCTTTACAAGATGAATAGCACTTTGGCTATCATTGTATAACCTTCCCATCTCCTACTTCTTACCCAATTCATCCATAAACTTTTGTAACCAAATCATTTCTTTACTAGCCTCTGTAACAGCAACATACTCTGCTTCTATTGTTGAAAGTGTAACAACACTTTGCATTTTTTAAACCCTACTGACAGTTTTTCCACCTACAGTAAGTACATACCCTGTAGTGTTCCTCCTGTTATCTCTATCACCTCCCATATTTGCATCAACATATCCCTATAGAGAAATGTTTAAACCACCAAAGCATAATACTTGATTTGTAGTACCTCCCTAATATCTGAGAATCCATTTCACTGCCATCCAATGTGCTTTTCCTGGATTGTTCATGTACTTGCCTACAACTCCCACTGCAGTGCAATATCAGGCCTTGTGCAGACCATTGCATACATTAAGTTTCCAACTACTGATGCATATAAAACTTTAGACATATAATCCATTTCTTCTTGGGTCTTGAGGCACATCTCCTTACTAAGTTTGAAATGGCTAGCCAAAGATGTACAAATTGGTTTTGCATTATGCATATTAAATTTTTTCAACACCTTTTGTATGTACTCATTCTGAGACAATGTTAATTTGCGATTTTTCCTGTTTCTAGTTATTCTCATACCAAGGATTTGTTTTGCAACTCCCAAATCCTTCATTGCAAATGAATTTGCCAATTTTCCTTTGAGCACATTTATTTCCTGCATGTTAGACCACGCAACAAACATGTCAACTACATACAATTACAATATAATATAGTTGCCATCATTTTTCTTTTTCAAATAAACACAATGATCAGAGTGACATCTAGTATAACCTTGTTCAGACATAAACCTGTCAAATTTTAGATAGCACTGCCTCGGAGCCTATTTTAAGCCATACAAGCTCTTCTTCAACCTGCACACTAATTTTTCCTTCCCTTTGACCTCATATTCTTGTGGTTGCTGCATATAGATCTCTTCCTCCAAATCTCCATGGCGAAATTTTGTCTTTACATCTAACTGTTCAAGATGCAAATCTTTCGTTGCTACAAGACTTAGCAAGTAATTTTAACAACATGAGAAAATATTTCATCAAAGTCAATACCTTTCTTCTGTGCAAACCCCTTCACCACAAGTCTAGCTTTGTACCTTTGTTTTCCTCCATCTTCTTCCTTCAACCTGTAAACCCACTTATTTTGCAATGTTGTTTTACCTGCAAACAACCTGACTAAGTCCCAAGTCTGGTTATGTATTAAAGCGCCCATCTCTTCTTTCATGGCTAGCTCCCACTTCTTCCTGGTTTCTACATGCATTGTTTCTTCATAACATTTGGGTTCACCAGAATCAGTCAACAATAAATAATATAATGAATGAAAATATTGTTCAGGGGGTCTACTATCCTGGTGGATCTTCTTACACCACTTTTAGGTGTTTTAAGTGCTTGTTGTTGTTGTGGTGCTTGTTGTTGTTGTGGCTATTGATTATTATTATTTTCAAACACCTTTACTTTTTCTATGATCTCATCAAGAATTGTGTATTATTTGTTTTCTTTTTCTTGTTTCTTTTCCTGCAACTGATCTTTATACAAGACCTTTTCATTGAATATTACATCTCTGCTCCTATGATTTTGTAATGTTCATAATCATATAAGCGATAAACAAAATCATTAACACCATATCCAATAAAGGTACATTTCTTTGATTTTGCCTCAAGCTTTGTTCTATTTTCGTTATTAATATGGACAAAGGCCTCACAACCAAAAGGCTTTAAAAAGTAGTTTACTGTTTTGCCTGTTTATGCCTCCTCTGGAATACCACCATCCAAGGAACTTGAGGGCCCTTTGTTTATTAGATAAACTACAGTATCTACAACATCTGCCCAAAATTGTAAAGACAATCCTACATGCAATCTCATGCACCTTGCACGCTCCATGATTGTCCTGTTCATCTTTTCTGACAGACCATTTTCCTGTGGTGTTCTTGGAACCGTCTTCTCTCTGCGAATTCCATACTCTGAACAGTACCTATCAAACTCTTTGTTGCAATATTCACCTCCATTGTCTAATTTGAGACACTTTAACTTTTTTCCTTTCTCACTCTCAACCAAAGCTTTCCATTTCTTGAAAGTATCAAATACATCAGATTTATTCTGAATACAATAAATCCAAGTTTTTCTAGTTGCTTCATCAATAAAAGTAACATAATAACGAGAGCCACCGAGAGATGATACATGAGCAGGTCCCCATACATCTGTATGCACAAGCTCTAATTTTTCGTTCTTCTTTTCTTTCCCAACTCTAAGAAATTTGACTCTCTTATGTTTTCCATAAACACAATTCTCATAGAATTCCGAATCAATATTCTTCAAACCTGGCAACAAGTTTCTTGAGTGAAGAATCTTCATTCCCTTCTCACTCATGTGCCCGAGCCTATGATGCCATAATGTTGCATCTGCTCCTGTGGAGGTTAAAGCATTAACACAATTAGAAATACCATTGCATAAATACAATGTACCAACCTTTTCTCCTTTTGTTATTATTAGGGCTCCTTTAGTGACCTTCCAGGTTTTGTCTGTAAAAGTTGTCTCACAATCTTCACTGCCTAACTGCCTTATTGAGATCAGATTTCTCTGTAGATCTGGAACATGTCTTACCTCCTTTAATAACCATTGGTTTCCATCCTGTTGTTTTACAATAACTTTACCCATTCCAACGATTTTACAGGGTTTATCATCACCCAGACGAACCTATCCAAAATATCCTTGAACATATTCATGAAAATGTTTCTTATCAGGTGTGGCATGGAATGAGACCCTTGAATCTACCACCCAGGCATCAATAACATTTTCTAAAGAAAGAATCAAAGCATATTGTAACACATCACTTGTCACAATTGCTTCATGATTGTTTTCTTGTTGTGCGTCTTCTTCTTTTACCTTCCGAGATTTACAGTCTTTCTTTAGGTGTCCTTTCTTCCTACATTTCCAGCACACTATCCCCAATCTAGACTCGGATCTACCTTTCCTTGATTTACTGCGAGATCCTGAGCTCTTTCCTCTTTAAATTTTTCTTCCCCTAGTCTTTGCACTCAAAGCATTTCTCGATGTTTGACCAAAGTTTTTCCATCGCATTTCCTTGCTAAGGATAGCACCGACAACATCATCAAACTTTAAAGCACTAGATCCAGAGACACAGTTACTGATGGCCATAACTAAACCATTCCAACTTTCTGGCAATGAGCACAGAAATAATAGAGCCCTAACTTCATCATCCAACTTTACCCCTACAGAAATTAACTGACTGGTAACCATATTAAATTCATTTAAATGGTCAGCAACATATCCACCTTCCGACATCTTCATATTAAATAAACGTTTCATAAGAAATACCTTAATTGAGGCAGAGGGTTTTTCATATAGTTTCGACAATGTCATTATTAAACCCTTTGTTGTCGTTTCCTTCGAAATATTGAAGCCTACCGACGTCGCCAGGCACAAACGTATTGTTTCAAGTGCCTTTCTGTCGAGATTCTCCCATTCTTCGTCTGTCATACCCGACGACTTCTTTGTTTTTCCACTCAATGGTAGGTACAGATCTTTCTGATACAAATAATCTTCCATTTGCATCTTCCACAGCTGCTAGTTTTGGTTGTTAAATTTCTCTACCCTAAACCTGCCATTTTCCACCATTGCTCCCACTCAAACTAGGAACCCTTCTTTCATGCGAGTTTATCAACCAAATATACCTTCGCCTCTGATACCAGTTGTTAGAAAATTATATATTACAAAGTAATGGAACACATAAAATATGCGGAAACACAAACACAAAAATAACATATAAAACAAGAGACACAGATATATGTGGTTCACCCAACTTGGGCTACATCCACGGAAACAGCCAATCCTTCCTTTTTATTATCCAGCAAAATGAAGAGCCATAGCCTACAACAGATCTGTTGTAATATCATCTACTCCCTCACACAGTCCCCCTTTCTATTTCTCGCTCAGAATATACACACTATACACAGTCGCAATACAATACCCTCATACAATAGAGGAGGTTGCCTTCTAGGGCAAAAAACCCTAAATTAAACATAACTTCCATCGTCAGATCATCAGCCTAATCAACAGCCCAGATTGACTACATATGTTTTTAGCTTCGGGATCACTACCCCCTAAACCCCCCATCAGGGGGGGACTCATAAAATTGTCGTCGCCCCCGTGGACCCCCCTGACGGCGAATAAACGATAGGCGGTGTTTCCACCCCATCAGGCGATACATAAAGAAGATAATCAAACTCCACACCCAACAACCTTGATGTCTTTGATGATGATGATAGCAATGCTTCTTGCTTCCTTGGAATGTAGAAGTGAGGAATATGGAGACTTCAAGATGCTTGAAATGTGCAATCCTCCTTTCTTTGAATGGAGGTAGGTTCCTTCTTGAAAGTAGAGTCTTTGAGGTTTTCAGTTAGGACTAGGAGTAAATCAAGAGTGAGGAGTGAAACATACCACTCAAACCAATCTAGAATAGCATGCAATAAATCTGACCCTACTAGGAGGATCTACTCCTTCGAGATGCCCCAATTGCTACAGCAATAATCGAACTAATATCCCACACATTTTGTTAAATATTCCCCGTATTAGGCTTGTCCAACACTAAGATCTGTGTCTTCTTGATGGTAGCTAAGGGTGAGATGAGAATCTCCCCTTCCATGTGATCGTTTTCCCTCATTGGATCACTACACCATTTTGTGATAACCAAACTACACTTTCAAGTTACTCTATTAAGCATAAATAGGATAAAGTGAAGAAAAGGGAGCATAGAATAATCAATCAAATACACAAGTATTTTGCGAAATGTGGTTTCTATTGCATCGCATAATGATTTGACAGTCAACAACCTCTAATGGGAGGATGAACTAGAAATTTATAAGTTTCATTGCTAATGGTTAGGTTCTTCCTCTATTAAAATGATAATATTTGACTTCTCATCCACAATGAATTTGGATACTAAGTCGACTCATGATTCAAATAATATTTTATTACATTAAAAGCATTAAATGTGCCCACAAAGTGTGTCAAATTGCCTTCCATGCTCCCAAAATGTCCAACGTTCCATAGAGCAAAGGTTCAAAAGTCAAAAAAAAAAAAATAGTGCTCATTTCACCTCCAACCTCCATCTTTACGCCTCCAATGTTCCTCATGCAAAACCCAACTTCTCTTAGGAATGGAATTGATCATCCTTGGAAATTTGCTCCGTGAGGTATGACTAGCAACTTGACTTTTAAATGACTTCTTTTTCCACAAAAGCATCTTCTAGAAATAGTAACCTTCAACGGCTAGTTTGATCGCTTTAACAACTATTTTCTAATGTGACTTGACTTTGCATGCATTACTAAGTCGATTTTGCCCCAATTGCTACAACAATAAATCGAACCAATATCCCACACATTTTGTTAAATATTCCCCATATAAGGTTTGTCAAACACTGAGATCTGTGTCTTCTTGATGATAGTTAAGGGTGAGATGAGAATCTCCCCTTCCATGTGATCGTTTGTCCCTCATTGGATCACTACACCAATTTTGTGATAACCAAACTATACTTTCAAGTTACTCTATTAAGCATAAATAGGATAAAGCTAAGAAAAGGGAGCATAGAATAATCAATCAAATACACAAGAGTATTTTGCAAAATTTGGTTTCTTATTGCATCGCATAATGATTTGATAGTCAACAACCTCTAATGGGAGGACGAACTAGAAATTTATAAGTTTCAATGCTAATGGTTAGGTTCTTCCTCTATTAAAATAATAATGTTTGACTTTGGATACTAAGTTGACTCATGATTCAAATAATATTGTATTACATTAAAAGCATTAAATTTGCCCACAAAGTGTGTCAAATTGCCTTCCATGCTCCCAAAATGTCCAACGTTCCATAAAGCAAAGGTTCAAAAGTAAACAAAAAAAAAAAATTAGTGCTCATTTCGCCTCCAACCTCCATCTTTAGGCCTCCAACGTTCCTCATGCAAAACTCGAATTCTCTTGGGAATGCAATTGATCATCCTTGGAAATTTGCTCCATGAGGTATGACTAGCAACTTGACTTTTAAATGACTTCTTTTTCCACAAAAGCATCTTCTAGAAATAGTAACCTACAGCAGCTAGTTTGATCACTTTAACAACTATTTTCTAATGTGACTTGACTTTGCATGCATTACTAAGCCGATTTTGCACCTCCTCAAGATCTCCAAAACCCCAGCCTACTTGGCCAAGTGTTCCATGCTATTTTTCTCCTCTTGCCACCTACTACCACACTATATGTCAAATCAACCAAAAAGGTCCAAGGCATTGCCATATAAGCTAGGCCAAAGGTTGCCAAACCCTTGAAAAAAAAAGGTTAGACCTTGCATCTCCAACACCTAGAAGGATAATAAAATTCTGAGACATGGGCTTTTATACTTTCAGCAAATAAATGAATTTATTTGTAATGCATCTCCAAAATGATACAATGCACTAGTTGTTTTTCCGTTGTACCCCTGTCTACTACCTTTGATCGACGAATGGAAAAATTCCACGCGGCATGTCATCCTATCATTGAGCTTTGCAATTCAAGACCTTGTTGACCTTTTGACTTCCAAGACCACTTTCCCTTGGGAAGTGCAATTTGCCTTGGGAAGCACGAATTGCCTTGGGAAGTCTGAAAATGTCGTTGATTGTGAGACTACTATATCTAAGAAACATCAAAGGGATACAACACCAAAGCCAAGGCCACCTACATACTCGATAAACTCATAACAATATGGAAAGACATACGTACACCCAATATGGGTTGGACTCACTCCTACATCGACAATAACCCTTACAAAAGGAAGTCTCCTCAAAAACCATGATCCCACCTATCAACTCACCTAAGAACCTCCAATCCTATCTAGGATTAAACGAACCAAAAGTGAACTCAAAGGGACCGACCATGGTCCAACCATAACAAGACTGACTCAACATGACACAAGGTCTAAGATGCCAACAAGGCCTCACATGGTTGTTACATCGCTGACTTGTGACTAAGTTGCATGAAATGCCAAAACATTTGGAAGTTTCTAAACTGGGTACAGCTAGAAACGCGACCCTTGGAAAAAGGAAACATTGGCTGAAATGTCAGGTGAAGCATCATATATATATATATATATATATATATATATATATATTATAAATAAGTTGATAACACATTACCTTGCAAGAAATGAAAAAGAATGAGACACATAAATGGCATTTTAGAAGGAAAACCCAGTCTATTAGCTCTCATAGATTATTACATGATTCAAAATCCAAAATTATCCTTTATATATAAGGTTGTACATCCAAGATTCAAAAATCAGCCTTTATACATAAAGCTTTACATCCAAATCAGCCTTTATACATGAGCTAATGATAAGAACAATTACATATCTTACAGTTATCGTCCTCATCTTCATTAACAAAAATAGAATAGGGTGTTTTCTTAGCAAAACTAGAGCATAGATTGATTAGAGATAAATTAGTTTGTGGAGTGATTAAAGATAAAATCTAGTGGTAGAAAGAATCAATTTTTGCCATAGAAGGGCCCAACACCCTTCTTGGGTGCTTGAGTGAGCCCACATAAGCAAAAAAGCATTTCCAAATCAGAAAACGCCACTTGGGCGTTTCAACCACATTTTAGTCATGTTTCAATGGCATTTCGGGTATGGGTACGCCAAGTTGGGGGTTGTTTCCTACAACATAGACTTGTGACCTTGGGCTTACAACAATGTTTAACAATGTTGCAATGAATATATAGGTACCCCTACCAAAAGAGGGATAACATGTCAGATACGATGTGTCTATCTTAATTTCTCTTAAACGACTTGTCTCCTTAGCCTCCAAGACGGCCGCACTTAATCCTTCAAAAATTATTAAAAATATAGAGGGAGATGGTGGGCAGACTTGACTTACACTTCTGGTCCCAAGAGAGTGGAAAACGAACCATTAATTAGCACTGTGAAAGAGCCTGAAAACAGAAACCCCATTGTCCAGATGACCATTTGAACATTTGAACATACAATACTATATGAATCAAATGTCTCAGATATAACTAATTTGCTTTGTCATAGCCTTTGGATAAATCCAATTTCAAAACTATAGTTGGTAGTTTTTTTATTTTTTATATTTACATATGCAAAACCACTTGTGCCACGCCTATGGCGTCTCATGCATTTGGCTATCATTCAGAAATCCAAATTGTTCTTATGTGATCGTTTCTAAGAATAAAAAGAAAACCATTATGACCAATATAATATTTACAATCATCTTATAAATATAATTACATAGAAAAATAAACCTAAAATATTTGAATGAATCGGGATTTTCCTTATTGGGTATTAAGACTATTACCCAACAAAAGTGGGCGACCCCATAAGAGAATTTTTCTCCAAGATATCCCTTCAGTCGGCAGCCATTGATGTAGCTGATATATTGTGCCATTTGATCTTCGCTCTCTACATCAATCATATGTCCACTCGCCCATCTATCGAGAGCATATGTTAGAAGGTGGGCAATCCAACCCAAAAGGTATGTTTTTCATTGTGCAATTGGGTGCTTATACTTGTCTTTCTTGGGCATTTTGGGCATGGATTATTAGGTGACTTAGTAGAAGGAAGGGCTCTGACCATTGTTTCATTCCCTCACCTTAAATGAGGGGTTAATCCTCAATCCTAGTCCCGTAGGATCTCCCCTATTGACCTATGGCTGCAAGAAGGTCACTATTTGGGAACCTCGATTTTGATAGTGCAGTTTTGTTTCCCATTCCACATTTTTCACTCCCTCTGCACATTACAAGCCTTATTTCATCATTTTCCTTCTCTGAGTCCACAAGGCACTGGCACTCTCCCTCCCCTTGTCCACATATTTGGGTCGGCCCTAGAAATGTTGCCTTGGAGGTTGATGCAGCTAAAAGAACGTTAAAAGCACATCATGGCCACAAGCAAGAAACAAAATAAAAGAATATTATAAAATGTAAAAGATGGTCGAGACATTTAATATAGCACATGGGCAAAAGCCAAGCATGAGCTCTACACCTTATTATCATTATGGACATCACCTCGGTTCCTAGGGCCCATGAGTGCCCCCACATCTTTAAAGGAACACATGCACGTCCCAACTCCCAGTGGGAAATGAACTGCCCCACCTTAAGGGGGCAATAATTGCTTCACGTCATATGCAACATGCTCTCATTTCCCAGAGCCCCGAGCAATAATACAAAGAAAAATCAAGAAAAGGAAAAAGGAAAATAAAGAGGGGTGGAAAACAAAGGTTAGGGTAACTCATGTATCCACGATTACTATCTCCTACGTCTATATACCCAATATGTGGACATCCTTCATCATTGCTATCCTTGTGCCCAAGGCATTTGGCTTTGAGACCCATGTGTCCCCATCCATTTATCATCATTCACATGCCACCTATCCATTGAAGGATGTAACAAGGACATGTCTTTCCACTTAGGGGTTGGGAACACCTAATAGGATCATTTATTAACCACTCCTACCTAGGATCATTTTCCCAACTCCTAGTGGAAAATGAACTGCCCCACCTTAAGGGGGCAATAACTGCTTCACATCATATGCAACATGCTCTCATTTCCCAGAGCCCTGAGCAGTAATACAAAGAAAAATCAAGAAAAGGAAAAAGGAAAATAAAGAGGGGTGGAAAACAAAGGTTGGGGTAACTCATGTATCCACGATTACTATCTCCTACATCTATATAGTATATACCCAATATGTGGACATCCCTCATCATTGCTATCCTTGTACCCAAGGCATTTGGCTTTGAGACCCATGTGTCCCCATCCATTCATCATCATTCACATGCCACCTATCCATTGAAGGATGTAACAAGGACATGTATTTCCACTTAGGCGCTGGGAACACCTAATAGGATCATTTATTAACCACTCCTACCTAGGGTGGTAACACTATTACGAGATCAAAGCCCCAAATTTTCAAAGGAAGCCCCGTATGAAGTCTCAATTTTCCCTGGATTAACAAGCTTGGATCACTTAGATGCACTAATGAATTATTGTACATGATGGAGAGGATGGAGCAATGGATATTATATGTAATTGGCAAGTGGTTTCATCATGGGATGAGCAACTTAGTTGGGGCATGTTACCCACCACTTCGTGGGTGATATCCCTAGGAAAAAAAAAAGTTCTCCATGATGGACCTCAGCCAGTAACCAGTAGCCCCTTTCAGCCCTCAACTAGCTCGTTGTGTCATTTCTCTGCCATCTGGGACAGCCATGTGGTCCCTCACCCATTTGTATTGATCGTATGTTTGAAGGTGGGCCTCTCGAACCTAAAGGTATGTCTTGTCATATGGAAATTGAGTATTGGGTTTACTTATCATGGACAATTTTGGGCATTGATTGATGGGGGGCTTCGGCGAAAAGAGTGGGCTCAGCTTGTAATTATGTCCCCTTGACCTCTTTTGGATGTTACCCTTTGATTTTAGTCTCGTGGGATCTCCTCTACTAACCATTTGGTTTTAGGGTGGTACTACTTGGAAAACATCTACTTTGGTTGTGTGGTCTCGCTTCCTTATACACATATGTACCACTCCCCTTCCATTCACTATACCCCCATTCATCATCTCTCCCACATGGGTCCACATTTCCTCGTTGGGTCCACATAGGGTTAGCCTCCCCATTCCCTTGCCCCACCTTGGGACAGGCTTGGAACAATGCTCTAGAGGTTGAAGCAGCTGAAAAGAAAAGTAAAAGCATAAATGGCCACATTCAACAGGTAAATGTACGACAAGATGCAAAAGATGGTCGAGACAAACATAATTAGCACGTGGGAAAAAGCCAATGCATGATATCTACCCCATACCCATGGACATCAATGTAGGTTTCATAGGCCCTAGATGAGCCTCCTTTATCATTTTGGAACCCATGATTGTCCCAATCCCTGGAGGGCAATGAACCGCACTACAAAAAAGGGGGTAATCACTGCTATATCATACACATCATGCTCTTATCCCTTGAGCCTCGAGCAATTAATCAAAGAATAATCATAAAAGGAAAAAGGTATATAAAAAAGGGTGGAAAAATCAAGGTCCGCGCACCTCATGTACCACGATTGCTCCCTCCTACACATTATATACCCAGGTGTGGGCTTCCCTTTTTCTAGCTACCCCTGTGCCCTAATATGTGGCCTAAGATTGCCCCTCTCATTCCCTATTCTATTTCACCTCTTTATCACATTCCACCACCATTTGAGGGATGTACCTTGGACATACTATCCCCTCTAAAGGTAGAAATCACCTAATAAGGTACTTCGCTAACCCCCTTGGGAGCTTGGAGACATTAGCATATACCGAAGCCTACTATGAAAGGGAATGCCATTATGAAGTGTCCACTTGTTGTCCATGGTTTGTAAGCTCTTTTACCCGATTACTTTATTGACTTGTTGTGCATGAAGGCTAGGGAATGCATTGGATATTATGAAGGATTGCAGATGGTGTCCATTTTGGGTTTGGTCTCCCTATACAGGGTCCTAACCCTCTAGAGGGCTACATTGGCACATTTAGGGTTTGTGTAGAGAGTCATGGGCCTCCAGACCAGTAGACAACACTCCATGGATCCCCAGAGATGCTCAGAGAATGCTCAAGATCCACCGCTTCGACGATGAAGATGTATCTCGTACACTATGCCCAGCTGGCCCCACAAGTGCACCACACACTTGGCAAGTGTCCCATGACTTGTACGTTGACATGGCATCATTAATTCTATCATCTGAGCCCTTATAAATGGTCTACAGGGATCTTCAACTCATTTGGAGACCCATGAGGTCATTGGTGTGCCCCCACACCCACTGGGAGCACCATAGGTTTATTGTAAGCTCTTTTACCCGATTACTTTATTGACTTGTTGTGCATCAAGGCTAGGGAATGCATTGGATATTATGCAGGATTGCAGATGGTGTCCATTTTGGGTTTGGTCTCCCTATACAGGGTCCTAACCGTCTAGAGGGCTACATTGGCACATTTAGGGTTTGTGTAGAGAGCCATGGGCCTCCAGAACAGTAGACAAGACTCCATGGATCCCCATAGATGCTCAGAGAATGCTTGAGATCCACCGCTTCAACGATGAAGATGTATCTTGTACACTATGCCCAACTGGCCCCACAGGTGCACCACACACTTGACAAGTGTCCCATGACTTGTACGTTGACATGGCATCATTAATTCTATCATTTGAGCCCTTATAGATGGTCTACAGGCATCTCATTTGGAGACCCATGAGGTCATTGGTGTGCCCCCACACCCACTAGGAGCACCACAGGTTTATTGTTTGGAGAGCAAGGGGCCATCCCCTTATCCATCACTTTGGAGGATCATATTCTTCATTATGGCACTTATGGACCTCATCAGGCCTCTTGGAGAGCCCTACGACATGCATAAATTATTATTTGACCTCTTCAAAGGCTTATTATTTTATTTGTGAGCTATTTCGGTGGGTTGGTCACCAAAAGTTAGTTAATTTGCACATTACTTTATTTTAGAGGCTAATGTAGGCCCATTGGGTAATTCGAACTCCCAATGAGTGTATAAATAGGAGTTGGATGAATTCATTTTGTATCATCACTTGACTTGGATCATTCTCTCATTAGATAAGTTCGCACTTTTTCCTTGGTGGATATTCTTGGATAATGGATGAATTTTGATGTATGGATTGGGTTCTTCTTACCTTGCAGCATCTTATATGGAAAATGTGTTGGTTGGATATATTCTCTTACAGGTAAGTGCAATTTTAACATTATTTTCTTTCATTTTGCTGCATACATTGGTTATGATATTTTCACTATTATAGGGTTAATAGTTGCATGCATTTACGGCATCAATGTGGAATTATGTTTCTATTTAGCTTATCTCCATGTATGGGTCATGTTTGATGAATGAATTGCCCTAGAGATTAAGTTATTTCAATAAGCATCTTCCATTTGAACGAAGTATAAATTCTTTTAAGGTCACTTTTCTTCTCTTGCCCTTAACATTGGACGAAGTTGACTTTGAGAGCCTCCTTGAACAAGAAACGAATGTCCATCTTCATAATTCTCCTTGACTCCATATTCGCAAGAGGAATTAGGCATTGATCCATCAAAGTGGAGGTCATTTAAACCATATTATTTCACCTTTTCCTCCCTTTTCTAGGTCTAGCCACGTTGGGCCACCTAAGGCATCAATTTCCCGAGAAACTAGCCCTAGAAAAATTCCCATCTCCTAGGCCCTACTGCGCTAGTGTGTCCTCAAGATTTCCTCCAAATTTGAAGAGATTTCAACAGTGGGATTGCGAGATATCCCAAGCCCTAGGTCTAGGATAAACTTTTCCCTGGTGTTCCCAAGGCTAGTACCTCATAGGATCAATTTGACATCTTTAGGTGAAAATTCTTGTTTGATCCTTTCCCCTTGCCTTGGTTAGATTAAGAATATCATCGGTTGCTAGAGTCCATCCCCTTAACTTGGGTTGGGTCCACTTGGCCCCGTGTGGTCCCATTTCTTATCAAAGCCAATTCATCATGGGCAACTCGGGAATCCAAGTTCTACAAGGATTTTAGGGATTGGGGAAATCCTTTTCAAGTCGTATTCCTTTAACCTAACCCTCAAATCCTCACCTTCTTTCCCTAGAAAGTCTTGTACCTTGCTTAAAGAGCAAGCAAGCTCCATTCCTAATCCTATCCTAGGGGAAGGGTCTTTAAGGTCACTTCACATCTATTTGTTGATCCATCCTTTATAAGTGACTTCCTAATTACCGGGTCTCCTCCCATCGGTGAAAGTTCGTAAAGAGCAGGGAGTCTTAACTGTGGTGACAGAAGGCTACGTCTCCATCATTGCCCTTGACCTAAAAGTTGTCCTCTTAGGAGTCCCTTTTAGGTCCCCTACTGGTTTGAGTGGTAACAGGGCCCAACTTCACCATAGGATCATATTGACACCCCTAGGTGAAGCATGTAGAGCCATGGTACTCCCATCATGTGCAGAGCATCATTCCATGCCATGGGCACCTTCAACACCCTCAATGATCTACTCATTGCCCTATATTATTCGCAAGATGATGCACTTGGACCAGTGTGCCCTAACCGGCTTAGCATTTACCACGTGGTGTGGCAATTGATCCAAGGCCCAAATGAGGTTTGTCTCGCCTTTGGAGGCATGGGAGGGTGGGCACCATCATTAAAGCCTTCAGTATCGAAGCATTTATAGACTATTTTATTACCATGAGAGACTCATGAGACTAGTTTTTGTGCCCCAAAAACAAATTGGGGCCCACATGATGATTTACATGTAGATTAAGGAGTGATCCCCTTGTTCGAGATTTATGGAGCCCTCTCACACATTTTGACACAAAAAGGACTCAACATTGCCTTCCAATGGCCCTACATCAGCTTGACATCATCATTTCAGCTTGCATTTGTTGAGAAATCAATGCAAGTAGATTAGGGTTTGATTCCTCTTTCTTGATAATTACTTGTGAATTATGTTGGCTTCTTTTACTTCTTTATTAGATTATCTTTCCTCAAGCAATTACCAAATTATGTGTGTATGAAGATCACAAAAACACAAGACACAAGATGTAGGCACTATGCCAGGGCAAAACCCCTCTCTAGGGGAAAACCAAGTCAAAATTCTCTTCCTTCAATAGTTTTCTTTGAGACTCTTCACCCTAGACATGGACCAAATCTTTCCTCGACACCAAGTCAGCCTTACCCGATCTTCGACCCAACAGAAGCAACAACTTGTCCCCAGCAACTTCGACTATGCATCAATTCCACCAGCAACACAAAAATACTTCGATCTCCCAAACTAGGGCACGAAATGGAGAGAGACAAGAAACAAAATTTTGTTTTTCTCCTTCTCTATCACTTTGACCCAACTCGCATTCCTTTTAGCTTCCTTGACCTATTTCGCACTTTTTCCAGCTGCAGTAGATATATCGAACTGGCTTGAGAAGTGATGCTCCAAATGAATTCGATCTCCTTCTATTTATAAGCTCCAAGTGAGGTCGAATTGGTCCCCTTTAGGCCGACTTGGTGTGGAGGTGACATATTTCACATTTGACTCAATAATAAACATTTTTACATGATCCAAAAACCCAAGAAGGGTCTATTTAAATATACAATGACTCTATTGACTAAATATTAATCCTAGGAGTCCACAATCTGGACTTTGACTAATATAAAGATGACCCAAGCATGAAACCCATGCTTTAATAAGTCATTGATACAATAATAAAATTATTTTCATTATTCTTTTGACAAGTACATTACATAATGACTCAAATACATTTTATGAAGATCAAACCTAGCTACATTCTACAACAGCATTTGGATGGCTAATTCATATTTTGTAAAACTACTTGGTCGGCTCGTGAACAAGGGATGTATCTTGCCTGCTTTATAATGTTAAGGGAATAGTAGGCATAATTCAACCTAGTTATACACATAAAAATAAGAGAGATCATTTATAATCCCTCATCATCATCACACCTAGATTGGATCTCTTGAGAAGAACTCGCACTTGTTTTTTTTGCTATTGGAGAATCTTTTTGAATGCATTTTGACATTTGGAGCTAATTCACATTTCTTTTTTGGAGCTATTACTTGGATTCTTGGATGGATATATTGCATGTCGTCTTGTAAGTGCCTCATGTTGATGGAATCTTTCCCTTGAATTTGTTTAATGTATGGAACTGTTGCTCTAAAATATGTTAAAATTGTGCCCTAATTACTAAAAATTAATGGTATTGCATATGTTATTCAACATATGGCATTTAATCAAATATTTGAAGTGGGTAAACACTTAAACATGGTACCTAGGGAATCATTTTTAAGCCTCCTTGGAGACAATTTAGCTCACCTTGAAGATGTAAAGACTCCATATGCCCAAAGGACAAGGTGTTGATCGTCCTTGGTGGTCATCTCTACTTTTCATCCATAATTTTTCCTCTTAAAATTTGTTTCTTCAAGGTTAGGGCGAAAATCTAGAGCTGCTAGAGAAATTTTAGGGAGGAGACTTTTTGGGAATTTGAGAGCTTAAACATCAAACTTAGGGTCTAGGATACCTATGCTCCAAGTTTAGTGGGCATCCCCACTCAAGTTTCGGCCATAAAATCTCTTGCCCTAGGTGTTGCTCAAAGAGGGAAACCCTAGGTTCTTCTCCCTCAACTTGAGGACTTCCTTGAAGGTTGTATGAGCTTAGTACTTGTTGAAGTAAATCATAAGAAGCCTTTTCTCTCGAGCCTTGACCTTGTAAATATATATTCTAATTTCTAAGTGATCTCCTTCCTACCGGGACTCCTCCCATTAGTGAAAGTCAGTAAAGAGCAAGGGGCTTTGGTTGAGGTGAAATTGGACCTCTACCCCACTGTTAGGACTTAGTCCAGCTCTTTGTCTTGTAGGGTTTCCCTCTTAAAGGCCTGCTAGATTTTGTGGTAACAAATACCAAAAAGGTTGAGTTGAAAATATAACATTCAAGTTCATGTTATGTTTAAGAGAGTTATTAAGTGGCTCCTCATAAGAATAACAGAAATTGCTTGATTTATACACAGCACCTGTCTGCTCAAATGTGCTCAAGCCTCAAACTAGTTTCCAGATCAAACAAAGCATTATATGGAATTAGAGAGAGAGACAAATGTCTCTTTCAAGATTCACACAACTCACTTCCTACATTCTTCTAGTATCCTGATCAAAAAGACCTAGAACTTCTTACTAAAGAATCCTCTCTACCAATAGCATCCTCTAGCACCTTAGCCTACAACTATTAGACCCAGGGATTGACCAATTACTTCACTTTTCATTCTATCCACAAGTACCCAGGTTGGAAAAGACTAAAAGTCATAGAATCAAAATGGAAGAATTTAGAAGTCTGTCAACAGTGCACTATGCATCAGGTAACCCTGAGATCCAATAAACTCTCCATGTCTGAACCAGCACATCACGCACTCTACCTCACCAACTCTTTCCTTGGATGTAAATACAGACATCAATACAGTCACAATATCATCTGCCAGATATTGGTTGTACCTCGAGACACACATATCAAGCAATTCTTGCCTTGAGGATATCTAGATCATTGGAATGGAACAACAACCATCTATCTTTTATTGATAAGTGAGAACACTAGAGTTTTTTCCTTTCTGCACCTTTCATAATGTTTGGAATTTTACATCCATTGTGGTGGGACACCCCACCCCTCGGCTTTATTTTTGGCCATGCCACTCTTGCATATTTGAATTTGTATTCATACTTCTATTTCTAATTTTCTTCTTTCCGAGTTTTAGTTTTCTACAAGTGATACAAATCCTGGCCCCTCTGTGCTTCACAGTGCCATTAACCACTTTTGGGCCTTGACTGTGAATGGAAATTAGCATGATGGATTTTTCTTTAATTCTATTAATATTCCCCCATCGACTAGTTAGACAAATTCAGATGTAGAATTTGAATGACATACTATCACAACAAACAGTTGCAATGACATGTTTTTGTATCAAATTAATATCATTAGCAAAATTCCGAGAATCAAGCACTAGCCATCAGATCCCAAGTTTTGCCTGTACAATATTGTCCTCAGATAAATATGCATGTCGGTGTCAGGTATTAATTACACTGAAGGTGTTCCTCTATGAGCTTTGCTGGGATGAACAGTGCTCCCAGCCAATCTCTGTGTTCCACCTATCGCCCTTCCAGCCTCTCAAAATTTGACACTTGGCGGTTGGTCCCACCCTCCTGCTCTCAGCTGCTTCCCGCGCGTGTCAGCTCCTCCGCGTCGTCCTCCGCGTCCGTGCTGCTGTCACGTCGTCCCCCTTCACCGTTTCGTCGGGTCATTTTTACAGACTGTGATCTACTAATTCCCTCCCGCGGACGTTTGGGCAAACCCATGCGCTAGGCTGGTGTATTACCTGTCATCCTTAGTGCATGCGATTTTCTTCCGAGACCGCTCAACAATGGCCGAATCAGAGATCAATTACACCGACATACCGCAGACCGGAATTAATAGCCAAGAATCCACACCAAAGGAAATGCTAGAAGCAGAAGTAGGAGAAAAAAAGGGATCAACACCATAAAAATGTGACTCTCAGAAGCAAATAGAAGAAGAAAACCCCATGGAGCAAAACCCTGCTGACGAAGGTCCCTCATTTCAATCTCCACCGCCTCCGTCTACGGCAGCCTGCAGTCGCTGCCTGTGTGGACCGCCCGTGAATTTCCCGAATGGAGACGATTTTGGCCTTTTGCCGCCGCCCATGCCAACGAATTACAGGCCAATTAGGGCACCAGCTCTCCTTACTCCGCCCAACACGCAGGCAGTGATCCTCGCCCCCGTCCTGCAGGCCCAGAAGGTCTCAATCGTCTCCGCGCCGTATTCCTTCCAAGTCCCGTGTAGGAGAATATCTTCCCCGGCGGATATCGAACACTTCCACAATTCGGACTCCGGAAGGTCTTTTATGGGCTTCGTGGTGGCGCTGAGCGAATCGATCCGTGGTCATAAGATCTCCGATGAATGCTACGAATCCCCATCAGTAAAGGGCATCGTCGAGATTCTGGGGATTATGGATGTGTGGATCGACGAAATACCGCTCGTCTAGCAGCCCACGCGGTATGGGAATCCTGCTTTCCAGCAATGGCAGGATCGGCTCCATCAAGGTCAGGAATTGATGGACAGGCTTTTGGAGCCAGATATTCGTGCTTCGATTCCTGAGATTTTCCCTTATTTTACAGATAGCTTTGGAAACGCTACGAGAATCGATTACGGGACTAGTCACGAGGCTAATTTTGCGGCCTGGCTATTTTGCCTCGCCAGACTGGGGGTCATCACAGAGAATGATTACCAGGCGGTGGTTTCGAGGGTCTTTGTGAAGTACTTGGGGTTGATGAGGAGATTGCAGACAACCTACTGGCTTGAGCCAGCAAGGTCACATGGGGTTTGGGGGCTTGACGATTACCATTTTTTGCCCTTTATATTCGGGTCTTCTCAGCTGGTGGATCACAAATATATGAAGCCCAAGTCCATTCACAATCAAGACATTCTTGACAATTTCTCTGATGAGTATTTCTATCTTTCCTGCGTGGCTTTTGTGAAGAAAGTGAAGAAGGGTCACTTGGCAGAGCATTCGCCCATGATCAATGATATCAGCGCTGTGCCGAATTGGGGCAAGGTGAATAGTGGGATGCTGAAGATGTACAAGGCTGAGGTGCTGGAGAAGGTGCCCATCATGTAGCATTTCTTGTTTGGATCGCTTATTAAATGGTGAGTTTAATCAAATAGAGTTTTCTTTTGGAAGTTCATAAAGAAACTACTCCAGAGGGGCTGCACATTCTTTGGCTTAAGTGCCAGGTCTGAAATGCATGCATTTCACCAAAATCACCAGGTCCTATTCTGGGGCGTGGAAACCTGGTGGACGGCTTAATTTTCTGTTGATCACACTAGGAAACTGACATCGGTTGGCAATTAAAATAAAGTTTTGTTTTAGATAGAATCTTTGATTTTTTACGGTCACCAGTATCTGTTGTTTTTGTTTCAACAGTATCCGGCATTTCACGGTCACCCTTGACCGATGGACTGATTTCTTATAAGATATAACAAAGTTTCACTCGATCTTTAAGTACCAGGACTTCATGGACAAACATTAGAATATGCCTTCTGTACATTTTAGCAATATCTTTGACTATTTCCAACTGATAAAATATGGTCAAAATGGTCAGTGACAGCTTGACGGGTATAATGCCTGCTAAATTCTAAAAGATATATATATAAATAGCTTTGAATCCTGTAACCCTCCTCCTCCTTTTCAAACTGATTCTGTTCCAGTATCTGTTGTTTTTGTTTCAACAGTATCCGGCATTTCACGGTCACCCTTGACAGATGGACTGATTTCTTATAAGATATAACAAAGTTTCACTCGATCTTTTAGTACCAGGACTTCATGGACAAACATTAGAATATGCCTTCTGTACATTTTAGCAATATCTTTGACTATTTCCAACTGATAAAATATGGTCAAAATGGTCAGTGGCAGCTTGACGGGTATAATGCCTGCTAAATTCTAAAAGATATATATATAAATAGCTTTGAATCCTGTAACCCTCCTCCTCCTTTTCAAACTGATTCTGTTCCCTTTGTACTTGTCCCTTGCGGATTTTTTATAAAGCACACATGCAGTAACAGCTGTGTCTAAAAATTTCCAAAAAACGGGCACAAAAATATCACTGCAGGATGACCACAAACCCCAAGGTGTTCATCCACAATGCCTCAAAATATCCTAATATTGTTTTATAAGGACAGAAATTATTACTGTCGGAAACAGCTCTAAGGTGAACGGAATAGTGAGGCGATGGACAAACGAGTGTCCATCTTTTGTTTTTATAATCTGTCACTACCTTTGGACCAGCTGGAGGCCCTCCTGGGATAGAGAATCATCAGTTGATGTGGAATTACAATGTACTTTTCTTTAATCTCCAGGGTCCCTGCAGCTTAGGCTGGTAAATTAAGATAAACTTTAAGTTTGAATTATCTTTTTCCCACGTCACATAGAAATTTATTATGTAATTCTGTTCAGGACAGCCCACTAATTTAGTAAACTTCCCCAGTGTTAATTTTTCATCAATTTGTTCTATGCTACAACCATTACTTCAACAATATCCAATAGCATCCAATTTAACAGTTTCACTTCTTCAATTATCCAATGACAGAAGAGCAATAAAAGATAGAACAATTAGACAAATGCACGATGAAAGACTGCCAAAAGACAAGAGACACAATATTTGGTCAATGACCAGGGAAAAAACCTCACTAGGGGAAAACTCTTGCAAATCTTCTTCTATTAGATTGTCTTCAAATGCTCAGCAGAGAGAGTGCATCATCCAATATCAATTCAATATCCAATATCCAATCAGCTATCCAAAACAAAGATGAAATTGAGAGAGTCAACAACAGTCAACTCAAGTGCAGATCTTTCCCACTCAACAGCAGTCATTGCCTTAACCAGTCAACAGTTCATGGTTGTGTATAAATATATTGAGGCTGCATATGAGAGTTTCTAATATTGTCATCCAAGGAGGCCATCCTTGACACCCCGCCGGAGTACACAAGTTCTTTGCCTTTATTACATGCAGAGTCATTGTATCATTTTATAAATCTGAAGTATATTACGTTGTTTAACCTCTACGACAGTCTGTATAATTTCTGAGTGTCATGTGAATGTTGTTTAAGTATTTCCTTAGAGCATTCATTTGGTGTTGTATGTGATATATTGAATAAACAACATAAAACACACTTATAGCTATACAATCTCAAACTGTTTGACAACACATCTCAGATAAACTCAATGAATCTTAATTGCAAAAGATTGAGATATCTTAGGAAGGTCTCTTATTAGATTATGGTCTTGGACAAGTGTGGTTTGAAGGGTAGTTTATCATGACAGCTTGATGAGTTCTGAAGTTATCAAGGCAGAGAATCCACTCCACTTTGGAAAAATGAAGACAAACAGGAACTCATGGAGGAACTTTTGCAAGTTATGCATCGATATCAAAAGAATTTAACAACATTGTTAGAGAATCCTGAATGGTTGAAGCCACTCTTATCAATCAGGAAGAAAAAAGAGAGGCTTAAATCTGAAGAAGTGGATGACTTCTTGGAAGTGCATGCACCTGTTCATGTTGAGGATGTGTGCAATGAGGGTAAAAAAACAATAGCATTTAGTATTCCATTAGAACCATCCTATGAGGCTGATAACATTAGTAAATAGGTGTTCCTATTATGAGCTTTCCTGGGATGAACAGTGCTCCCAGCCACTCTCTGTGCTCCACCTATCGCCCTTCCAGCCTCTCAAAATTTGACGCTTGGCGGTTGCTCCCACCCTCCTGCTCTCAGCTGCTTCCCGCGCGCGTCAGCTCCTCCGCGTCCTCCTCCGCATCCGTGCTGCTGTCGCGTCGTCCCCCTTCGGCGTTCTGTCGGGTCCTTTATTAAAATGACCAAGTGCTAGTTTAGGCAATTGGAACTTTCAATTCATACTTACTCATCCAGATACAGTAACACAGATGCCAAATTCTTTGTGAGCGAGTCTGTTGAAAGCTTCTTAATTTGAGAAACAAAGAAATTTAGAATGTATTGCACGATAGCACATTCAATAAGATATTTAAACAGCAAAGAAGCAGCATGATGTAAAATGGCGCTAGGAAAGCCTGATTAACAACAAATATCAAAACAAAATAAATCTCAAAAGTTAGGCACAAGTCAATTAGAAATTAAATTTTGGATGCCACAAAAGGCAGATGTCTATAACCTGTGAATACAAAAGTTTGATGACAAACGTTTTCCAATCCAATCATTATAAGCATGGTTATGCTGCACCAAATAGCATAATAGAGTGAACAAACCTTTGGTGTACCGACAGCAATGCTGATGTCAATATAATCTCTGTATATAATATCATCACCGTCGATGACAGCATTCACTGTAGGTTGATTCTGAAGTGCACTCACTGTACCCTGGATACAAATGAAAGATAAATTAATATAGCTAGCTTTGAAGTGTGCTGACTGCATCCAGGCTATCAGATGAATGAGAAATCATAACATCTAGGAGTTGTTATGCTGGATGCATATGTAGTCAAATCACATAATCTAACTGATTTACCTTTACAAATCCTGACATGAAGCCCAGCTTGACACCATGCTTTTCAAGGAAGGCATCCTTATACTCAGAACGAAGTTGCATCAAATTTGTCCTAAATCATAACATTTGACGCATCCAGTAAGATGTTTAAGTTTTCATAAAGAGTAAATTGAAGATCTATAAGTAGGAATTTCTTAAAAGAACGAGTGAAAGCCCAAGTTTATTCTACAGCTACAGTCACAACAAGAAGTGAAAAATGATACCATAAGCAGTATCAATGAAAATAAACTTGAATGATCTTTTAAAGTTACCCAAAAAAATTGTCGTCAATGCATGGAAAAACATCAAGTACAAAATGGTATTTCCAAGCTTATCATTAGAGTTTCAGAAAAAATCCAAGACAACAAACATAGAACAAGACTTGAATATGATAAAGATGCTACTTTTCAAATTCCTGAATAGTCCAAACCAATCCATTTATTCAATGTAAGATTCCTTCAAAAAGATTTTGCTTCACATGTTTGAATTCAACCTTAGATTGCTAAGTGTGAACATTGTCATAAAGTTTCTCACATGGACAATCAATGTTTTGATCTGTTAAATTTCCACTATTCTATGTTGTTACAATCACTTTAGACCAATTCTTAACTTCAATTAACAAGATTTCCAAAACAATTTAATCTTCCAATAATCAATAGCAATTGTAGATAGAACAGTAAATGCAAATGAACGGTAAGAGACAATCAATAACAATAAGAAGCACAAGGATTTGGTCAAATACTATGGAAAAACCGCACAAGGGGGAAAACCCTTTCAAACTCCTCTTCTTATTAGATTGTCATAAAATGTTCAGCAGAGAGTACAATGTTTCAAACTCATTAACCAAGATTCAAAGTCAAATCTTTGACCATCCAAAAAAACCAATATTCAAAGTCTAATAGATGAGCCCAAAAGTCAAATCAGGTCAAACTATCAAATCTACAAATCTTTCAAAGTCAACAAGGGTCAAATGTGCCCTAACCAATCCAACAATCAATGGTCAAACTACCCTCCAAGAGCTCGGTCAACAATCAATAAATGCGGCCTTCAATGTTGGTCAAACCTCAGTCAAAACAACTGCAAAAACCTTAGTCAAACCTAGTCATCAAAGATAGAAGGTCTGTGGTTAAAGCTTGTGGTCAACTACAGTCAACATGCCCAGAAAACCATGGTACTTGTGCCAATAAATGCAGCCTTACAAACAAGTCAAAATCTGGTCAAAACATCCCAAAACAAGGTTGTTCAATGTTGGTCAACATCTCCCAAAACAAAAAATTCAACATTGATTTCAGACTAACATACAAACCCTTCGCAAGTGTGGAGAGAAACCTGCAATTTTCAAATGTTTGAACCAATAAGAAGAGAGAGATGATTGATGTGACGTCTCCAAATGAGGTGCCTTGACTTGTATTTATAGGCGTTGGCGAAGGGCTAATTAGACTTTTAGGCCAACCTTTGCTTTTATGCCATTGTGAGTTTTCACTTCAAAATTTATTTTTCCTTAACCAAATTAAATTCTTCCAAAGGAAATTTGGGGCTACTCTGGATGAGGAAGATAGTTAATTAGAGGGAATTTGTCCCTGGGCTACCAAATTAATACTCCCTCTCAGCTAAGGAGAAATTTCTTACTGCAATACATGTCCCATCTCAAATATGTCATCATCGTCAAGTCAACTGTCGTCTCTACTCATCTCTGCTTATCTGTTGAACACACTCGAATCTAACAAAAAAAGAATGACATCAGATGGGAGCTCAAGCTACCACCCTCTATTCAAGGACAGTAGGCATAATTAACACTTACCATGGAAGGTAAGGATCACAGCTATCCTATTGTCTATTGATCTTCCCATTAGGACCCTAAAGAGTCAAGTGGTAGAACACTTGCATCCACTACCTCCGGAGGAGATACACACTTACCATGAATGGTAAGAATTAGACACAAACCGAGGCACTTGGGGTGATACAAAATTACCCTGCAAGGTAAGGATCAGACACACCCAAGTCACCTCTCAACCCATTGGTTGGATGGGGAGGCCCAATCCCAACAAGCCCAACTTGTGGGTAAGATGGATATTGAGGTATACTCGATAGGGGGAGACACACGCTTACCATGAAATAAGGATCAGACACAACCCTAAAATGAAAATAGGGGAGATACACACTTACCATGAGGTAACGATCAAACACCTATTATCCACGAGTTCCCTCAACCCTAGTAGCTCTCCAGCTCAATTCCTCACCCTCGAAGCTTAAACAGAGGGGAAGAGAAATGCTCAGTGTTCTCGATCAGTCGAGACCCTTACCTAGGAGGGTCACATCCATCAATCCAAGTTGCTCTCTAAAGAACGAGAACTTCCCTTTTGGTAAAACCTTCGCGAGTATGTTTGCAATCTGCTCATCAATCAAAATATGAGGGAGTCTCACAACTCCTCTCTGCACCATGTCACGTATGTAGAGATATATGATCCCAATATGCTTGGACTTGTCATGAAATATGGGATCCTTTGCCAATCGGATCCCACTCTTGTTTTCACAAAATATTCAAACAGCTACCTCAACCAAACTACCTCACAGCTAGACATGCTAGAAGCAATATACTATGCCTTTGTCGTACTCAAAGCCACAGATCTATGTTTCCAATTCATCCAACATATCATGGCAGATCCCAAGCTAAATCATCACCTAGATGTGCTATTCTTGTCAATAACGTTTCCAGCCCAGTCAGCATCAGTGTATCCATGCAGTCTCACATGTTCGGCAATATATCTCAGACCAAAATTAATTGTCCCATGCAAATATCTCAGCACATGCCTGGAAGCAACCCAGTGTGCATCAAGTCACTCGGTCATAAATTAACTCAAGGTGTTCACTGCAAAACATATGTTCAGACGGATGTTCACAACAAACATCAATGCTCCAATCAATTAACGATACTCAGATGGGTTAGCCAAGTCAAGTCCAACAACATCTCCACACAACTTCTTGAAATTCATTTCCATCGGGGTGGCCAAGGATTTGCATTTTGTCATTCCAAATCTCTCCAATAGCTTCACAACATATTTTCCTTGAGAAAGGAAAATCTCTCCAGGTCTCTCGCAAACTTCTAATCCCAAGAAGTAATGCATCATACCAAGATCCTTCATTTCAAACTCAAAATCCAGCCCCTCTCACACTCAATCATCAGAGGCTCACTACCTGTGGCTGTCACAAATAGATCGTCAACATATAAAACCAAAATCAAGGGCAAACCTTAGACCACTTTGAAGTAGAGGTTGGGGTCAACAATGCTTCTCATGAATCCAAGCTTCAACAAATAATTGTCAATGTAGGCATACCAAGCTCTTGGGGCATGTTTCAAACCATATAATGCCTTCTTCGACCTGCAAACATGAGTCTTCCTGTCCTTCACTTGAAATCCCTGAGGTTGCTCAACATATACTTCTTCATGTAGTATGCCATGAAGAAATTTCGTCTTTACATCCATCTGGTGAAGTGTCCATCCTTGACTAGAAGCGAGGGCAACAATTGATCTAATGGTGGTGTAGCAAGCAACAGGTGCAAAGATGTGATCATGATATTTTCCCTCTTTCTAGGAGAATCCTCTAGCCATGAACCTTGCCTTGTATTTCCCAATGCTTCCATTAGCTCCATGTTTGACCTTGTACAGGAATTTTGAGGTTATGACGGACTTTCCTTTAGGTCTCGGAACAACATCCCATACATCATTCTTCATAATGGATTCATATTCTTCGGCCATAGCATCCTTCCAAACTTGTCCTTTCACTGCTTCTTCGAATGTCGGAGGTTCAACCTTAAATATGTTGCTCATAGCTACGATGTACTCTTGGTACCTGCATGGTTTCTGGTCTTCTCTAAAGGTCCCTTTGGTAGGAACATGTTTATCAGCATCCTATAATGTATCTCGAAGCCACAATGGTCTCCTCCTGGCTGGGGGATCACTTGAAGGAGGATCTAAAGGATCCATAGGCTCTATGGGATCATCAAAAATGTCCTTTTCAGATTCCGACACAAAAGGTCCTTCTAGTAGATCCATATCATCATCCTTCTTCTCAGCAACAAGAGGTGGAGGAAGGTCCCTTGCTATTCCACAGGGAACGTCTTCATCAAAGGTTACATCCCTACTAAACTTAATCTTCCTTTGGCCATGTGTGTGTGTGTGTGTGCGCGCTTGGGAATTTTCACAATACCCAACAAACGCACCTTTCTTTCTGGTGGTTTTCAGCATGTTCCTCTTATCTTTCGACACATGAAAGTATATAGGGCAGCCAAATATCCTAAGATGACCAATGTCAAGCTTCACACCTATGAACATTTCTTTGGGAGTCTTGTCATCCAAGGATTGATGAGGAACCCTATTTTGAACGTATATTCTTGTATTCGTTGCTTCTCCCCAAAAGAACTTCGGTAACATTTGATAATGTAGCATGGCTCGAATAGCTTCCACAATGGACCTGTTCTTTCTTTCAGCCACTCCATTTTGCTCGAGATTGTAGGGTACAGTAGTTTCCTTCTTGATACCTTCCTTCTTGCAGAAGTCAATGAACTCATTTGAAATGTACTCTCCACCATTGTAAGACTTGAAGACCTTAATTTTCTTCCCTTTTTATTCTCTATCAACGCCTTGAAGTCCTTGAACATATCAAAACCTCATCCTTATGCTTCAAATAGTAAATCCATGTTTTCCTAGAGAAGTCATCAATGAATATGATATAACAAAGATGGCCACCAAGAGAGTGCATTGGCATGGATCCACAAAGATCAAAATGAATGAGTTGAAGAATTTCGTTAGTCTTATTCTTGTTTGAGGGGAATGGTCCCCTTGTCTTCTTTCCACTAGCACATCCCAGACATACTCCATCATGTCTAACTTATACATCAGGCATCCCAGAGACTAACTTCTTCAATTTCGGTAGGGCTTCATAATGTAGATGTGCCAACCTGCGATGCCATAGCTCACCCTGATGATTGGTGTTGTGGACCATTGCCAACAGAGGTCTCCCATTGACTCTATAGAGTCCTTCAACTCTAGATCCCAAGATGAAAGTGTCTCTCATACGGGATTCCATTGGTCGGGTAAGGACTTTTCCTCTTATGAAGGCTACTCTCATCCCTTTGTCTTCCTAAGCAAATATGCATACCAAGTTCTTCTTGTTGATTTCTGGTAGCATCGGATGTGCTCTAAGTCTCAAAAATTGCAGGGAGGCTTAGACACATGTAATCAAAATAACCCAGAAAGCATGTTGGGAAATTCCACCTGAATTGTGTTTTATTAAAATAATTAATTATTTTTAATGGGAGCCTAAGTCTAAACTTAGGGAATTAAAATAATTAAAGCATATTAATAAAACAAGGTGTGAACCTTCTAGAAAAACACAGAGATCAAGTCAAGTTAATCTTAGCCGTTGATTAGTGATTTAATCTCACTCGTTGAAGTCTCAACGAGAAGATTATAACAAGGACTTGATGGGCATTTAGAAAGATACAACGACAGAGTCTAGAGATCGAATTTCTCAAGTGAGCAGTGCTCAGCAACCGAGAATATTGATCGAGTTGATTATTGCAAAGAGGGCAAAGAGTAGTCCGGAGAGGCAGCACATTGCCATGCAAAGGCAGTGCAGTGGCAACGTAGTGCTTCAAAGGGAGTTTGTATTTCTGTTGGATCAGTGAGGATCCAATGTCTGAGCCGAGGTGTGAGATCGTGAGGCCAAATGGTTGAAGTTTCCAGCTAGCAGAGAGATCAGAGGACATGCAGCGCAATCCCAGCAGTAGTGAAGTAGTAACTGCACAGGAGTGACGCAGTATTGCACAAAGACTGCATAGAGACAGCGCAAAGGCTCATCTCCAGTGCAGAACAGTGTCGGATCTTGCAATGACGGGGTGAGATCATCTCACCAGCGTTTTGTTCAGTTAGATCTCTGTATAGGATTGCCAATCAGGGCATCTGAAGAATTGTACTCAGAAATTACTGATTAATAATATCAAACCCTCAGTTGTTGCACAGGTTTTCCCGCATTGGGTTTTTCCAGGGACTTCGTCCAAAAATAACGATGCCATGTGTGTTATTTTTCTTGCTCAGATCTTATTTCTGCATTTAATTTCCGCAGTTTATTTAAGTGAAGGTTGCAGTGTGATGTATTCAGTGTTCTAACTGCAAATAAATTGTTAAGTAAAAGTTAACAATTAGGTGAATATTTTCCAGTTGCTGCAATAGGATTTTGGTGTAGGAATTTTCACGCTTCTTTACTCCCGAAACATAGATTAATTCATTAAGAAGAACGGATTCCCCAAAGTCCAAATCAAATTTGACATAATCAAAGCCCTTCACTGGATATTTAGAGTTATCCCCAAAAATGATCTTCAAACTTGTCTCCCTCTCAACCAGATTTGAAAAGAATTCCTTATACCCAAAGATGTGTTTAGAAGCCCCACAATCTACCAACCGACTATCATATGAATTCAAAGGGGAAAAACTAGAAAGAGTGGAAATAAGAATATAGTCAGATTTGCTAACAGTTGCATTATTTTCATACCTAGAATTTCTTGCTCTCTTTTGAGGACGAAAGCTTCCTTCTCGATTATCAGGGGCATCTCTTCTTCTTCTATCATCACCTCTTCTTCTATCGTCGCTTCTTCTGTTCTCTTTGTACCCATTGTTGTTGTAGCCTCGATTGGATCTTGGAGCATCTCTCTTTCTCGGACAATCTCAGGCAAAGTGACCATACTTGTGGTAGTTGAAGCATTCAACTTGAGGCTTGTCTTTTCTAAACCTTCTCTTGGAGTCTTTGGGTTCGGGAGAAGACTTTCTTGGATTGGATGGTCACTCTCTACCTTTCCTCTTCTTCTCTTGTGCAACAAATGCTCTTGTGCAACAAATGCAAAGGGCTCTCCTTCTTCATGCTTTTGAATTCTTCCTTGGGAAATCATCCTAGTTTCCTCTTGAGTGCATTGTCCAACAAGTCCATCAAATGTTGAGAGTCTACTTTTGTTGCTTATACTGGTAATGAAGGTTTCCCAAATAGGAGGAAGACCTTGAAGAGTTCACCATCTCTTTATCTGATATAGTCTCACCAACAGTCTACAATTCATCCCTTAGTTGGGATACCTTTATGATATAGGATTGCACAGATTCTCCATTGTTCATCTTCAATTCCTTGAGCTTATTCTTCAAGGAGAGGATATGATTCAAATTGTTGACTTGATACATCCCAACCATCTTATCATAAATGTCCTTAAACTTCTTCAAGCTACCAACATAAACAAGTAAATGATCTCGCAAACCGACAATGAGAATCTTCTTAACTTTGAGTTCACCTTTCCTGTACTTGGACTTAACAAAAGTAGAAGCATTCTCTGAAGGCTCATGTACCTTTCCTTGCACATATTCCAAGACACCATTGTCATCTAGTGTAACTTCCAGCCTAATCTTCCAAGCAGCAAAGTTTGATGAATCACCCAGCTTCTCATTGTCCTTGAAGAAATAGGCAGACATCTTGTCTAAATCAAATAAGCTCCTTAAACTTCTTTCAAAGATGATTGCTCGTCTATGTTGGACAATGTAACTAGTTTCGGTCTTCATAATTGTTAATGTACTCAAATCATTATGCATATCTTATGCTACAAGAAAAAGAATAAGAAACTATTATTTTGAGTATGGGTTTCATGCTCCATTTTGATGGTCTTCTAGGTAAAGCATGTTCTTCATGCTTCTAGAGTTTGTTATGTCAAAAGAATATTTTTCTTGAGTCAAGAGACTCTTTATCATTTATATAAGACCCTATCGAGTAAGATGTAACATTTTGCAAGACTTATGTAGAAATAGAACTCCAACCATTTATGTGCAAACATGTGGAACACTTTATGCAACAATATTCATTATAACGCTAGTCCAAGCCTTCTAGCTGGAATAGTAGCTTGTACAATACAACACCTATGCAAGTATGCTCTTGGGAACCTATCTACACAAACTTCAATCGTGAACTCCAACATTGATATGAATGCATTTTTATGGTATTCCATTGCTTCTCTAACATAATAATATTTATTCAGTGTAGTAAAAGCATTAATGCTCCAAAATCTCTTGAATTGTTACTATCATCTCAAAAGCAATAAACAATTCCTTAGCCAATTTTGGCAATACCTCTCCCAAAACCAAACAAATCAAATGAAATGATAATGGATGATCTTCAAGTCATTCAACATATTTGCAACAAAATAGTGCAAGCACGCATAAAATACTCCACATTTGGAGTTCATTATGGTTACCGACTTATGGCGCCATATAAGCTCCACATCATCCTTCCCTCATCGATTACCAAATATCAGCAAAATGAACAAATAGAAGTTAATGGATTTATGGAGAAGCTGAAATCAAGTAAAATAAATGTTATCGAAACCGAATGAGTTGACACTAAAAACCAGGATAAGAAAAAAAAAATCAAAAACAAAACTAATTGACCATAAGATACATAAAATATTCAAATCTTGATAATAATATATATGTGTGAGTGTGTGTTTGTCAATTGGGGTTATCTTGGGTGGTTGGGTAGAATGGTTGTTACCCTCCCCACCCAAGTTCAATTCCTTGCGAGTTACATGATGATGAGATATATTGTTGTAATGGCTATGTGCCTATGAATATTGTAATATTGACCCTCGTTGTCACCCTCGGGACGAGAGAGAGGATGATTTCCCTTGGAATAAAAATATATAAATAAATAAAGAAATATATATATATATATAATCCTCTCGTACACCCACATAAATTCAAACCATTACACACCAAATATGAAAGGTTTTCTCATTTATATAGCATTGTAAGGATGAATATAGAAAAATCGCACTAACCACAAGACACATATGAACCTAAAACATTGACGCTCTAAATGGCCTTCATCGTCCAAAAAGAATCATACTATAGTCAACAATAAAATCAAACTACATAATCATCCATATCAATATTTTATACATTCTCTACGTGGGTATACTCATCATCTTGGCTTCATTCCCATGAAAATTCAACAGCAATGTTTGTATCTTGTGTGATGGAAGTTGCTACAACCCAGCCATCCAAGATCAATCCATTCACGATAGGAAGGGATATCATTAAATAGAACAAACTTAGGTTTGAGGGTAGTTGTAATGTTATATCTTTTTGTGTTTTCAACTTTTTTTTTGGTGTTTGGTGGAAGGAGGTACACTAGTACAAAACTAGTCAAGTTAGCCAGTTCTGATGAGTTTTGCCTTGAACCAAGTAGTTTTCAGCATCTTGGTTTGATCCCCTTTCAAAGTCCAATAGTAATGTCTACATCTTATGGTGATGGAAGTTGCAACTCGCTACAAGCTATCCAAAATCAATCCAATCAAGATAAAAGGGGGTATCATTAAATATATCAAAATTAAGTTAAGGGTAGTTGTAAGGCTCTCTATCTTTTGTCTTTATCTTTTTTCTGGATTTTGGTGGAAGGAGTAACACCAGTACAAAACTAGTCGAACTGGCCAGTTCTTATGGGTTTTGTCTTGAACCAACTATTTTTAACATGTTCAAGGACAAACTAACCATTTATAATCTAAGGGACTAGTTCTACCCTATTTAAAAAAGGAAAATAAATAAATAGACAAACTTGTTGGACCAACCAATTTAGCCAAGTTTGATCCAATCCAAATAAAAATGATACAAAGTAATGTCAAAGGAGACACAAAAAATCTCAAACTACGTATGAACTTACAGAACTCTCCATGACAAACGCAAAAACTTCCATCATTTACGAGTTTGAGGCAAGGTCTGATTACACCTATAATTTCAAAATTTTCATAATCAGTAATATCACAAAATTAAACCAACTAGGACAAATCTTCATAAGAACATAGAAATTGCCAATTCTAATAACATCCATCTTGACTTACTAATCTTGTGATTCATGGTGCCATCAACATGGAAATCTCAAGCTTTATGAGCTATCACTATTAGAAGATGAAGTGCAGATTGTTCATCCACAGACATAATCCTATATTCCAAACCACTTGTACTAGAAGACAACCATCTAGACACAGAGATTGGTGAGACCTAGTGATATAACAATAGCCTAAGGGCCCACTAGAGTATTAAAAGGATTACTCTACGATGTTAGCCTACCTTAAGTGTTTTGGAATTAATGAAGTAAAGGGGCATTTCTACCATATTCTTGGTTATATTGTTTGTCATTCATCTTCAGTATTAAGGATCATAGCAAGAAAAAAAGATACAAGCAGCATGTTAAGCAATCCAAAGGTTGGAAATTTGGGTACATTGAAGAGGAATATACAAGTGTCATATTTGGCTAGTATGATTTAGAGGAGAACTGCAAAGCATGGTATATGGATAGTTGTCATTTATGGGAAGACAACCACTTTTAAGTTCTCCTTGTTGAACATACTCCTTCATATGAAGCGCACATAGTTGGGAAGTCTTCAGTAGTTTGTCACTAACAGTTTTCACTTTGAGTCTCCTCTCGTGGCAGTATTCCCTATAGATCCACAACCAACCTTTAGCTGACTATGCATGATATTTTTCTTATATATGGTCATAGTATCGACATGAAATGATAATTGCATCTTCAGCAAAGCACTCAAGCATTCATCCTTTTCAGGTCCTGACTCCCACCAGTTGGAAGTCAGTGTGAGAACATTTTACCCCAGCTTATGGATGACCTTCTTAGCCTACTTCATTGTAAGCATTGAGGGTAGCACCCATAAATGTCAACATGATTTATAGATGTACCTCATAAGTGTCAATATGGACAGCAATGCTTTTCAAAGGGATGGAATGATGGCATTGCTCATAGTGATGTAATAAGAGCGTAAGGGCCCATCAAAGCCAATGAAAGGGTCATTGTATGATGTTACCATACCTTGAGGGTTTTGGAGTTAATGAAGGGACATTTCTATCCTATTCTTGGTTATATTGCCTCTTATTCATCTTCAACATTAAGGAACAAAACAAAGACTAGTACAAAAAAAAACAAGAAGGTTACTACTTCGCTTGATTAGTCAGAAGGGGAAATTATTCATGCAAACAAAGTGATTACCCTGAGCCACATTTGAGCAATACTTCCCATATTACAAAAGAAACTAGGTCAGTTTCCTCCTAGGCTGGGAGAAATTGATAAGCATTATAAGTCCTAGACAGGGATTTCAGTGTATTTCAGGTAAACCTTAATGTATAAAGTCACAAGTGATTAGGTTTAGTTACACATGTTTCAAATCTTAGTTGAGTTTGATTTGTGACAACATGTATATACAGTTAGGTGTTTTCATTCCTTTTGGAAAGCTCCCAAAGTGTCAATATCAAAAGGTAAGCCTTTGTTATGAATAAAATAATATAAATAATGTAAACAATAAAACAATAAATAATGATTTATTAGCTAGTAGTTATTTCTTCCATTTGGTATCAGAGCAATTCGAGCCTTTGGCCGCTTAACCGCTGCACAGAGCCACGTTCTTCTATCCAGGTCTATGACCATCAAATTCGTCAACTTCGTTGTCATTGAAGCGTTTCGCTATCAGTTTTGGAGTTTCTCCATTTTCGCCAATTGGCCCTTGGCCATAAAAGAAAAAAAATTAATTAAAATATATATATATATATAATCAAACTAGAAAAACAACATATAGAATAAACCAAAAAAAAAAAAAAATTTGAAAAAAAAAAGTTACATGTAAAGATTAAAAAAAAAAATTATAACCTGGTCAGCCCGCACAACGAAAAACAGTTGACCGTCGGCAGCCTCTGCAACAAATCGGTCAACCAACAACCAACAAACATCGTCGTAACGCCATTCGAACCGCCCTGACAGCAGCCTCTGCCCGCCAGTTTGTTTTCACTATCATTGTCAGCACCGGTAATACCCCACCATTGTAATCACCGTTTACCAGAGTATTTCCAACCACAGTTGAATCAATAACCACCAACAACCACCGTCATCCTTTCGCTACTCATTTGTTCGCCCTCCTTGAACCACGACTACTAGTATAGCAGCATATATTCAAACGTCACCATTTACCTTCATGCGTCTAAAGCCACTCGTCATAGGTAGACACCTCACTCCACCTCCAGCACTTCCGTTGCTAAACACTACTGTCGGAAAACTAAAACAAATTATATATATATAAATTCAAATTTAACAAAAACAAAACAAACAAACAAACAACAAAACATTCTCGAAAGTAAACAAGCCGCTTCTTCACAAGCTTGCATAAACCGCAACAAGAGTTACCGACGACGCTTTACAAAGTCAAGCCCTTGCTTATCCACTGCCTGGGCAAAGCTACACCCCTGTTTATCCTTGCTGCCATCACTCACCTGTTTCGTTCTATCGACCTTCACTTGTCTGTTCTGTAAAACAAGAATTAAAAAGTTTAGCCAATCTGAAATTTTATTGGTCGTATTTCAAATTGTTGCCTAAGGTAATCATTGTA
Organism: Pinus albicaulis; assembly: GCA_034641835.2. Lineage (NCBI taxonomy): Eukaryota > Viridiplantae > Streptophyta > Pinopsida > Pinales > Pinaceae > Pinus > Pinus albicaulis. The sequence goes on from CM076574.1 coordinate 887,447,194, forward strand.
GTGGAAATTGAGAGGTCGCATCTTTTTGGCAACTATTGCCACCATTTCCATAAAATTGACAAATAGGAGCCTGTCATGGTAACTATTATAATTACATCCAGCTTGCATGACTTGGACAATAACAAGTCAAAAGATACACTAAAAACAAGTACGACCCTTCAAAATATTAAAGCAAGGATATTTAAAATATTCACTGCAACATTTATAAAGTGAATCATTGATTAAATTTTTTATTTAGAGGATCGTATCAAAGTGAAGGTTTTACCAATCCTTTATTTAAAAGGTAAATAATTGGCGCTTGGAATATATATATATATATATATAATTTAATTTAGTAAGGGAAAGGTCTTTGAGACTCCTTTGAAAGAGAGGATTATCAAAGGTTTATTACTAAGTTTTTGAAGGATTAAGAAATTAAAAGGGTTACTTTTAAAACCCTAAGTTCACCTCGATAAATCCAAACGGAGTCTAGTTCGGAAAGGAAGGAAGGAAGGAAGAAATGAGAAAAAAATTGAGTCGAAGTTAGAAATGAAAGAAGGGAGATTTTTGGAAACCTTACTCAGATATGCTAAAGTGCTATTTAAAATTAAGGGAACTCTCGTGGAAAAGATTATTTCTATCTCTCACACTAAAAGTAACAATTATATAAACCCTAAAATTGCAAACCAATTGGTGATTCCTGAGTTAAATATAATCAAAAAATTAGACATTTTCAACAAAACACAATACAAAATAACTGATTTACAGTTTAACATTGGCGATTATACATTTATATCGCAATCCTTTGTTCAATCCCTATGGAATGATCAAGGTGACACTATTTTGAGATCACCATGGATAGAAACCCTTGGTTCCTTCATCTTGATTATGAAAAAGAAGTTTTTGACATGTTCTTACAAAAAGAAAAAAATAACCCTACAAGACGTTACCTTTAAGCAAGATTCAGTGGCGTCATAAGACATACAAGACATTTCAAAAGTAATTTCTCAAGAAAGTAAAAAGGTGATACAAAATAAGCAAAGGGAAGTTGACAAAATCATTGCTGACAAAAATGAAGAAGTTACTCGCCTCAAGGACCACAACGAGAAATTACTAACGCAAATTAAAAAACTTTAAAATGACAACAAATCCTTGAAAAACAAACTAGAAGAGCTCAACACGAAAGATGTATTTAAGTCGTCAGGCATAACCATCCAAGTTGAAGAAAAGGAAACGAATTTCGAGCCAGTCAATTTTAGAACCCAAGAAGATGTCAACCCAGTTGAAGGGAAAACACATTCAGAAGTTACAGTTCACACAATGAAAATCCAAAACAAGATTCTGTAACCAATTCAACAACATTAGTATCTGAAGAAAATCAATAAATTTCCACACATATGATAAGTGAAAGTCAAACCAAAAAAAGTCCCTATCGACACTAGAATTAGTAGACAACTCAATCAAACTAAGTATATGCACCATTCAGAGCAGAAACAACAAATTGATGTTCCGAAGAATATTGAAGTAAGCTCAATCCAGTCCAATGATAACAATTCATCACAAGTTTCCTGTAATCGAAAGATTCCACAGAAAAATTGATCTAGGATGGTTAGATTCCTTTTCCTTTCGGCAATTTTGTTTATCACTCCAAGGATCATGTCGTCTTGTATCAACAAAGATGACAGTTCCGAGACGAGAAGACATTCGAGACAGAAAAAAATTTCAAGCCTTTTCATCAGCAAGATTTGAGGACAAAGCTTTTTGAGGAGGAAGGCAATGTTATGAATAAAAAAATATAAATAATGTAAACAATAAAAACAATAAATAATGATTAATTAGCTAATAGTTATTATGAAGAGGCTTGTCTAAATGGGACATGACGTTCCATGAAGAGGCACCTGCCTAGAATATAAGCAAGCCCCTTACTCTCAATTGTATCATCATTCTTCAAACATTTTATATATAATAATATTTGTATCGTCAGTGGATATTTTCATATTCCAAGTCTTCTGGAGTATTTAACTTGAAGAACGAACTTTGTTCGTTCCAAACTCCTCTATAAAAGGTCATCATACATCCATGTAAAGACAAAGGAGTTGTTAAGACATCTTCTCTAAACTTTTATGAAGGAGTCCCCCTCATTGTAGTCAAAAGAATCACTCTTCTTACCTTATTCACATCACCATATTCAAGTTCTTGTTGATGTTAACAGCAGTGTTGAAAATATCGCCACGATATTTCGAAAATATCGCGATATTTTCTCTCCCCGAAAATATCGTCGGCCATCTCTTGGCCGCGGCTAGAAAAGGGAAAAAACGATTTTTGTTTTTCATTTCTATTTGTGAGTGGCTGAGAAGTAAGGCTAAGGCATTGTGGAGGTTATCAAAGAGGAATTGGTGATCGAACAACCATTATCACCAACACCTAAGAAGTTTTTCATCATCAAAGATTGAAGAACAGTGAGACAAAATCCATCTCTTCCATTAACAAGTATGTTCTTCCAAACCTATATTTTAATGAATTTTTTTATAAATTTAGGGCTATGCGTCCTTGCCTCTTTGCCTACCAACATTGTGCTACTTTGTTTTTCTTCTATTTACTATGATTTTCATGCCCATGAGCCAATGCAAGTGTTTTGACCATATTTGGACAACAAGCTTCATTTTTTTTAAACATTATTATGCACCCTCTTATTGCCAATTTTTTATTCACGTTGCAAATGCCAAATAATGTATTTGTATTCTTGTAGTAATTTTTTTTAAATGACATGCTTATTACTTATTATTTTTAAATTTTTATGCATGGGTGTTTAATGCCAATTTTTTGTTTTTTTGTGAACTAGGTTTGAATTAGTTCACTACAAAAGTCAAATATGCCAAAAGCCTTGGACCCATTTTGGGAGATTGAAGAGCCTGATGGTGGGACAAATCAGGCATATTTATCATGCAAATTCTGTGGGACAAAAATGACAGGAGGGGTTACGAGATTGAAACACCATTTGGCTAGACTCTCTGGACATGATGTTGCCCTTTGTCCAGTTTCTAGTTCGGATCTTATACAAAAAGCTCTTGAAGCTATTGATGAAAAAGACAAAAAGAAGGAAGAGGCAGAAAGAAACAAGGCTAAACGTGCAGGTAGATCTTTCGACATATCTTCTTTTGATTTTGAGGCTCCATAGCATCACCTGCAACGGCTAGTGGGAGGTCATCATTTTTTGTTCCATGAACAGGACATGGAACACAACCTTCCATAACATCAATTGTTAAAAAAAAGAGAAGCTAGAAGCAGATAGACTTATGGGGAAGTGTCTTTTTTGGAGTGACTTGCCTCTTAGCATCACCAAAACCAATCCATATTGCCAGCGAATGTGTGATGCTATCGCTGTTGTGGGCCCGCGTTACAAAAGTGCTACATATGAGGAGTTGCGGGGCCAATCCTCAAAGCAGAAAAGCAAGACATCAACTCTAGATTGACAGAGTTGAAAAAGATATGGGAAGTGTCTGGATGCACAGTGATGTCTGATGGTTGGACAGATAGGAAGAGTAGGACCCTTCTAAATTTCTTGGTACATTGTCCTAAAGGTACCATGTTTATTAAATCAGTGGATGCATCAGCACACATAAAAGATGCAGCAATGATATGTGAGCTATTAGATGGCTTCATCCGGGAGAATGGCATGCAAAATGAAGTGCAAGTCATAACAGATAATGCAGCGAATTATGTGGTTGTCGGCAAAATGCTTATGGAGAGGCACCGCACATTGTTTTGGACTCCATGTGCAACACCTTGTATCGATTTTCTATTTGAGGATATGGGAAAACTCTCCTTCATGAAGGATGTGATTGATATGGCTAGGAGTGTCCCCAAGTTTATATATAACCATGCTTTTGTTCTTAGCCTCATGAGAAGATTCACTAGAAACAAGGAGTTGCAGCGTCCTGCAATCACACGTTTTGCCACCAACTTTATTACTCTTCAGTCTTTGCTTCGATGTCAGTTTGAGTTGAAGCAAATGTTTGTTTCTGATGAGTGGCGTGATTGTAGATACAGCAGGAGACGGGACGGGAGAGCCATTGCAAAAATGGTGTACACTAAGGAATTTTGGCAGGGAGTAGAAGAAGTGTGCTCAATTAGTGAACCTATAGTAAAGGTTCTGAGATTGGTAGATGGGGAGAAACCTGCAATGGCTTATGTGTATGAGGCCATGGATAGGGCCAAGGAAGCCATTCGTTCTTATTATGCAGACAAGGGTCCTGCTGGGCATGATAAACATATGATGTTATGGGATGTGATTGAAAATCAGTGGACAGGGATGCTTCATCGACCTATTCATGCAGCAGCACTCTTCCTCAACCCTGCATTTTCATACAAATGCGCCTTTGATTTTGATGGTGAGGTGATGGAAGGGGACTCCATTCTTGTATTCAGAGGATGGTACCCGATCCCGAGCTTCGTAGCAAAATCAACGGCAAGATACAGCTTTATCAGGATTGTGTTGGTCTATTTGGCTTTGATGATGCTATTAGGGAAAGCACCCACTTCATGCCACGTAAGTGACAAGCCATCACTCATTAGAATTTTCAATTTAGAATTTACTTATTTATAATTCTAGATTTTTAAAATTAAATTATGTAACTTGCATTTGAAAGTTTAATTATGTTTTATGTTTTTGAATTTTTATTTATTTATTTTGTTGTAGATATTTGGTGGCAAACCTATGGTGCAAGGGCACCAAATTTGCAGAAATTGGCCATAAGAATCCTGAGTCAAACATGTAGTTCTTCAAGGTGTGAGCGCAATTGGAGTGTATTTGAGAAAATACACTCCAAAAAGCGCAACAAGTATAACTTTGACCTTCATCCTTCAATTGAGCAATTACATTTATTGTAATTTTAATTTATGACCCTCAAGTGTCAAGAGGGAAGACTCATTAGTTTTTTTTACACTCTTACAAGTGTTTAGTGTATGTGCATTACAATATCCACCTTTAAATGAAGCAAATACAAGCACCAATGGATCCAGATGCCATTTCCTTAGACAATATTGATGTATTGTCTCGGTGGAGGGTCGAGACTGAGCATCCTGTCTTGGAGGAGTCACCTGCATGGTTAGAGCCAGAGGAACCATTAGAACAGGGGCAGCAAGAGGAGCAGGACTCGGAGGAGGAGCAACACTAGGAGCAGGAGGAGGAAGAGGAGGACGAGGAGGACACTGTGGGAGCATCAGCGTCTGCACCATTTGCTATAGATATAGGAGAGCAAAGCTCCACACCCAGTAGTCCGTATTTGACATTAGGTGCAGGGTCGGGGCCTTCTACTACTAGAGGCAAGCCTGACAAACAGCCCCTCATGTTTTCCCATAAAAGAGGGAGAGGGCATTGATTTCAGATGGTTAGCTGCTATTTTTATTTGTTTTGCTACATATAACTCATGACGATGAGATACTTTTATGTGTGATGTTATTTTGTATTGGTTCTCCACATTTGAGTCCTTGACTGGACAAATATCAGGGATCAACAAGATTTGGTATTGCCTTTGATGTATCATTTTTATTTTACATCCACTACATCATATATATCAGTGCTTTCTTTTTATTTATGTGCCAATGTGTTTATTTCATGTTGTTATTGCTTTATATGTTTAAAAATCTGAAAAAAAAATGAATATATTTTGCATTTTTTATGCTTGCCGATATTTTCACCGATATTCCCGATAAGATCTTTTCTGGACCTTCGCCGATATTTTGCTGATACCGATATTATCAACACTGGTTGACAGGATAGACACCACTCGCCTAAGCTAACAAAAATTGCAATACAACATATTTCTCAAGCTTAACGCCATTGCAAGGGGATAGATGCAATGGGATTGTAAATGAAGATCTTCAAAACTGCAGGATTTAGTATTTACAGTACTTTTAGGTTTTAGGATTGTACCTTTTCTAAGGCTATTCTTCAAAATTCCTGAGATGATATATTCTCTAATCTTTATACATCCTAACATAAAACCTCATTTATTTAAAAGAACTTCTACTTCATAGCTTCAACAAGAGAATTCATACAGCCACAGGTGAAGAAATGCTCCTTCCAGAAAAAGTAGAAGCACCATTGGTCAATCTATACAGATGCATCTTAATAAATGACAGGCAGAGATGCAAACATATCAATTCAATGCAGGAAATCACGCCTAACTCGAACCTGAAATGAAAATGCAATATCTCTTAAGAATCTATTGGAATAAAAAACAAGGGACTAACACCATGTGCAAATAGTAAAATGAAAACGTAATATGCAACCATCCTCAAACACCTGATAATTAAATTCTAGAGATCAGTTAACTTTTATATAATTTCCACATACATGTCAACTTCATTAAATGTAGTTAACAAAGCAAATGTGTTCTGTGAGTCTTTCAGACGTGTAGCCACTCGCTTTCGTAATCTTGTCATGGGAACCTACAAGCAATGATCCAATTGTGCCAGGTTAGGGCAAGGAAAACCAACCTGTCTCTAAACCTAGAGAATAAATGGAAAAATCATCAGTTGAAAGATATTGCTGAAGGCCAAATATTGATATAAGAAAGCTTGTTAAAGCTTACCCTTCTTTCCCTTTCCTTCGGAGGGAGCTGAGGTTCAGAGGGAGAAGGAGAAGCCTTGGTAGACACGGATGTGGAAGGAGTGGCCACTTTGCCTTTTGCAACTGCCTCCACAGGCTCTGCAGATGGTAATGTCTTAGCTTTTTTTTCTTCCTTCTTATCTGCAGTAGCGGATGGTTGAGAAGGTTGTGGTGCTCGCTTTTCTTTCTCTGCAACATCAGGTTTTGCTCCATCTGTGGACTTTGAAATAATAGCTATTTTTGCTCCAGGAACAACAGTATCTCCTTCCTTGGCTACAAACTGCCAAACAAAAAAACACCAAGCGAGATATGTCATTTATTTTATTGATAAACATAAGTTTTCAGAAAAACACTGAAATAATCGATGCAAGTCATACCTTTTCAATGAAACCAGCTTCAGGGCTATTAACATCAACAGTTACCTGGAATATAACCACAGATTTCATAATCTCCTCACAAACAAAAAATAATGGTTATTCTTCCCTAGGAAAGCTTCCATACTGATGACCACAGAATTCCAAAAAGCATTTCATGCAGACAATCAAATTAAAGAATTCCTTATTAACATGCCTTGTCCGTCTCAACTTGAGCTATGGCCTCATCAACCTCAACTCTATCTCCTGGTTCTGTTTCCATAATGGACATGACACATGAAGTTATTTGAGTTAGAATCTACAAACAAGCTACAAATTAGAAAACCAAAACGACAAAACAAAAAAATTATCTCTATATAAGATCACATACTCTTGAGAAAAGTTGAAAGAGTCCCATCAGAAATTGATTCACCCATGAATGGCACCACAGCCTCAATAAGTTTACCTTCATTTTAAAATGCATTTGATTTAGATCAGCTACATTTTCACAGTTTGAACAAAAAATCAGTCCAGTAAGCTATGAAAGTGAAAAGCAGAAGCATTAAAATAATGTTGCAACACACCGGTATCCGATGCAAATGACCTAGTCCATGCTTGATAGGGAGAATCTTTGTAAAGGCCAATATATGGTACCCTACATATTTGTCATTACACGTACAGAGCTTGGAAAGATTAGTTGGCTAGTCACAAGAAAAACACGATAAAATTTTGATTTACCAATTGAATTTGAGCAAAGCATATATAAACAGAGAATTCTGCACTTTCTAGTCCCATTTATGATTTTATACATAAGCCCTGACAGGCAAATTCCTGTCACACATAAACTAGTCATCATAATATTGTGTATGTAATAATCACAATCACATTTGCCCAAAACACACAACATCATCTCCCAGACTGCATTAATGTATAATGTTCTATTCCTAAAAAAGACCAGTCACCAAAGAGCTACCTGAGATCTTTTCTACCAGCTGGAGCATCTGAAAAGTAGCAGCATAAACATAGAAGTTAGAGAACGTCTAAGATATAAAATTATAAACCATGTAAATTAAAGAAAGAAGGAAATTGACAATGCAATCAAATTTTGCACTCTCTTACCCAGTGCTACATGAGAAGAAAGATTTTTAACATGCTCATGTCCTCCAACCAGAAGTGCTGACTGAAAATAAACCAATTTCAACAACATTATCTCATATTGCAAGGTACCAAAAATAACTTTTATTTGAAGCACCCAATAATATAAAGCAAACTGAAAGAACATAGCAACATCTAAATTTCATTTCCATTGAGATACATTTCACAAAAGTAGCCAAAGAAGAGGCTTTTGCCTCTAACTTAGCCTAATTAAACACACAATATTGGCCACGAACCACTAGCACCTCTTGCCTATCTTATCAAAAATGAGAAATAGGAAACAAAATGCACGTCTGAGCTGCTTTCAAACTGGTTTCTCGAATCAGTGGCCATGAGATTCTTGTTCTTAATATGTTCTTTTTGTTCTTCAAGTTAAGCTCTGCATGCAACTCCTAGCACTTCTCCTTTGTATGACCATCAATGTTATAGTGGTTGCAGTGGCTGTTGGGGTCTTTGCACCAGTGTGCTATCGCTGTATTCTTTTTATCTTTTCCCCCTTTCCGATTCTTCTTCCCATCCTTAGAAGCATCCTGGCACTCCTTGTAGTTCAATCCACTTGATTGCCCTTTCTTCAAGCCCATGTTCTCCAGGTACTATGCTTGTAAACAAGCCTCGTCCACCAATATAGGCTTGAACAACATCACTTGCTTCCATAGATAAGTAGACCCCCAAAATGCTTGAGTACATTTGGGTCCCTTGGGGAGATACCCAACATTATGGCCATCTTTATGAACTTTGTGGTGTACACTTGTACACTCTTCCCCTGCTTCTACTTGAAGTAGTGCCACTGAACCCATTGGTCCTCTACATATCCAATAGGGTAAACTTGTGATTTTATGAGGGTTTTAAAGTCCTCCCACCTAGTCATTGGAGAATCTCCCTCCAACCTCAAGGTCTTTGTGTGGCTTTCCCACCAAGTCAAGGCATGGCCCTTGATGCAGGAGCATGAGGCTCGAGGGATAAAACTTCATTATTATTCCAAAAATACGAAAAAAAGAATTACAAGCAAAGGAGTGGGATCCTTTAGCCTGCAATTTACTAATTTACTGTTTTGGTAGATAAGATTGGACTGATATTCAGGGATTTGATTCAATGTATTTAGTTTTAGTTGAGGATTTTTAGGCAAATATCATGTAAAAAGATTTTATCTAAAGTTGGGCAAATTGATCCATAGAATGTGATCAATTTGTTTGTATAAACAATATATATTTTAGAATGTAAGTTCGAAATGTAGACAGAGGGAGAGAGTAAAGGTTTGATAGAATTAAAGATGAATTAAAGGAAATTCGATTTTCCTCCGTAGCTGGGTGAAATTGCCAAATCTTGAAGGGTTAATTTTCATTGGAAATACACTTGAATCATTAATTTCAGAATGTATTGTCTAATTGATTTTTATGTGTATGTTTTCATTTAAGATTCTGCATTTTTTCTGGAAAGTAAAATAGTCTAATTGCATTGAACGCAACAGTCATTGACAATGCAAATCAGTGGTTATCGCATAAGAAGTGACGAGTTATATAAGCTCTAGAAGGAAGGCTATCTTTTATAATCCGGATTTAACAATTCAAGTTTGACCATCAAAACATTCATATGATCTCACGGTCTTACGTTAAGATCACCCAATCCGACGGACATCGCAATTCTAGTTGCAAAGGGGTTAAGGTTTTGGATGGACCCGATAAACTTATAAACCAGATTTCATTAATTCAATTGACTTTCAAGTATTCAAGTGATCCGACCAAGGATAATTTTAAGGATGGAAAATTATCTTGAAGTTTAAAAAATTGGTGAATCTCACTAGTCCCTAAAATGAAAAGTATAAAATGTTTATTGATATATTTGTAAAATTATTCAAATTTATAATGATATTATATATATTGTCTATATAATGTTGGCAATTTTTAACGTAAAATAATTTTATATTGTAGAATTTGGACGAATCATTTCTATAAAAAAATGGAAATTGGCGAATCTTTTTTTTTTGAAAAACCATGGCAAATTAGCCCTCCTGCGAATATTAGCCCCTAAAATTTTCCACGAATCCGACGACTGTCGCATGAGAGCTTGAAGATCTGTGGAGATCGCAATTTTAGATGCAAGGAGGTTAAACATTTAAATGGACCCAATAAAATCATAAAATCAAGTTTATATTAGAAGCTGCCTACCAGCATTCAAACTGATCCAACGGTTTCCGCATTACGGTCTTTAATCTAACGGATATCGCATAAAAAACAGCGTGGAGGTTAGTCCAAAGAACGGATGCGATAATATATTAAAAAGGGTTTAATATTGTATTGAGTTCGTCCTTGATTTCACAAAAATCATTATATTTGTTATGTATGGGTTATTGTAATGTATATATTGTATAGAGATATTGCAATATATATATCCCATAAAGATTTCGTTATTTATGTGGAAGTTAAAAATTGAGCTTAATGCAATTGAAAATTTGTGTAACAAATTTTAAATGCATTTGAATTTTGTTTAAAAAAATTGTAAGTTGATGACTGATTCTAAGAAGGTAATTGAGGAAATTCCACCAGCATTAGAAGAAATTGTCACGAGATTTGAAAGCTTGTCACTAAAGCCTGCATCCAGATCACCAGCCCTCTAATTTCAGTTGCGCAAATGAAATCTTTTGTTCTTCCTCTATATGATGAACACTAAAATAAACTTCTAATTGTTGCAACTAGTGATTAAGCTTCAGAGTGGCAATCTCACCTTCATATGGCTTGATATCAACCTTTGCTTCCATTTTGGGCAGGGACGATGAATGGTTCACGGCACTCGAACTGGATTGATCTTTTACGAGTTCTTTCTTCGGCTCCTCGATATCTTCTGAATCTCTTGACCTCCCCTTTGATCAGACCTTTGCATTAGAACCCCCATCTTCTCCAAATAGCTCCAGCTTATTGGTCAAGGCCGCCATGAGGAGATTCACGTTATAGTTTATATTTGCAACTTGTGCTTCAAGCCGCACAATCTCTCCTCTGCAAGATCAAGAAGGCTATTCACATATTCGTCTGCCATGACTAGGGTTTTATGACTTTTGGCTTATCTGATTTAGTTCCCCTGCAAATCTCCACAATATAACCAAAGAAACCTGCTCTTGTATCAATATCATACGTAATCTGTCACTGATATTCCACTGAACAATTTGCCACAACAAATCTACTAATATATATTAGACAATCTTTAATCCACACTATGAGGGTTAATAGAGAACAGCAAAAACAAAAACTAACAAACCAAAATTGACACAAGATTTGTCATGGGAAACCCTTCAAGAGAAAACCTTACTAGATGGTGAGGTCGCTCTGCACTCTTTCTCTGAATAGAAAATGGTTGCAAGTACAAAGAAGTAGGGCATGTGGCCCGTGAGCTACTACAATGCATAAATCCTTTCTCTGAATAGAAAATGGTTGCAAGTACAACAAAGTAGGGCATGTGTCCTGTAAGCTACTACAATGCACAAATCCTCCCTGTGTGCTCTCTCCCTATCCCTCTAAACTATTTTTCTCGTCTATGGAACAAAATCCCCTCGAAAACAATGGAACCTCTTCCTCTTAATGGTCGTGTTATAACACAACCAAATAGCCAACTAGTGGTTAGGTTTGACTCCAACCCTTAATTAGAGTTACAATATGGAATCTTTTAAAGTCTTCTTCAACATGATCACGTAGCTAGCCACTTTGTAATGGGGGCTAACGAGGCATCCTCTCAAATTATGGTGGTCAAAACTATACGATCAACTTTTGAGTGGCATAACTTTTGCATACGAACTATGATTAAGAAAGGTATTGGAAAGGTATCTGTGTGTATAATAAGAAAAAAAGGTGTTGAGCTTAAGCGGAAAACTTTTACCTACAAAAAATGTCATATGATACCACAAAATGCTCCCAAAAGATTCGAAAGCCCAATTTTCCAAACTGGGTCTCGCCGATAAAATGGTCTTGTGTGCTAATTCCTCCACTTTTTCCATTCTAAAAGCCTTGAGATGGATGACAAACAATATAATGATCCAATTCAGATCAGTAATGGTTACTAGGTGATAGGTTGTGACCACTTGATAGCATTCTTAGGCTTTCCTTTGAGAGAAGTTAGGACTTTTCCTCTAGGAAGAATCTAAAATACAACACCAAAGAATGAATGGGTAGCCACCTAGTCCAAATTTTGTCTACGTCACCAGAAAGGTTGTAGGGTACACCCATGAATCCATAGAGACTACAGCATCATCCAACATCCCCTCTGGTTTGAGGGCGGATCTATCAACCATCTAGAGAACAATAAGAGTTGGTATTGACATATCTTGGAGTTTCAATATTTCCATTGTTTCTTTGCTCATGTACATCAATGGTCACTCCTAAGTGAATCAAAGTGTTTGGTATTAAATGATTGTCTCTGTGTATGTTTATTACAAGGCTACCCAGATAGAAATATTGAAAAATGAGTACTTTCCCCAACATAAGATCAATGAGCTAACCTTTGACATGAATGGTTTTGGGATCCTTCTTCCTTCCTAGTTTCTCAAAGCATAGTTCCCTACTAGCTTTGTTGTATAGATAGAAACATCCTTAATGCATGGATTAGAGGAATTCTGAGACACAAATTCTAAAGCTCTACTAGAAAATAAATTCTTGCTACGGAGTTGTTTTCATTTGTTCCAATATCTCCAAAAAAGTTGGGTTATCTTTTGGTGGTTCTTTCTCATTGAAGAGATTGTTGTGAAAAGATGGGTTGGAATGAGTTCCATAGCTACTATTTTTCAACTAGCTTAGTGAAGATAGGTGGCAAGGGATTTGCCATCACCTTCCTTGAACGAAAGTGAAACTCATTACAATTAACATAGCCTACAAAGAAGTTGGGATGTGTGATCATCTTGTTATTGCAAACTGGACAATCCAGCATATTATTGTTTGGCTTTGGTGTAAGTTGGGTAGGTAGTGGTGGTTGTGTTTGAGCTTAGTAATTCTTATTTTGCTAAGGAGGTGATAACAAAGCTTGTTAGGAATAAGTACTTCCTAACATCAATGAGCCAACCTATGATGTGAATGTTTTAGGGATCCTTCCTCTTCCTCCCTAATTTCTCAAGGCATAGTTCCCTAATAGCTTTGTTGTAGATAGGAGCATCATTAATGCTTAGATTAGAGGAATTTTGACACAACCTCTATAGCTCTACTAGAAAATCAAAATCTCGCTAAGGAGTCATTTTCATTTGTTCCGAAATCTCCAAAAAAAGGGTAGGTTGTCTTTGGTTCTTTCTCATTAAAGATATTGTTATAAAGAGAGTGTTTGGAAGTGAGTTCTACACTTGTTATTTTTCAGCTAGTTTAATGAAGATAGGTGGCAAGGGATTTTCCACCAACTTCCTTGAACGAAGGTGAAGCTCATTATAACACGCAAAACCTACAAAATAAGGGGAATGTGTGATCTTGTTATTTCATACCACTTAGTCCAGCTTGTTAGTGTGTGGGAGGTTGGGTAGATAGTGGTGGTTGTGTTTGAGTTCGTAATTCTTATTTTGCTAAGTAGATGGCAATAAAGCTTGTAATTAATGTTGACACCAACCCTGCTGAGTTCAAGAACACTGCTAAGGAGCAAACCATTGGGGATATTGTCATTTTTGGTGTGGAAAGAATGGTCGTTGTTATTCTGAAGGGATGGGACATTGCCATCGCTATGAAGATGGAATTTGATTTAGTAGAGGTTGAGGAGTGGGGTATTACCAATTTTGGAAGGGTTCATTTGATTAACCTTAAAACCAAGAAATTGAGGACATCAACTTGTGTTATGGTTCTCCTTACAAATGTTGTAGACTTCCACACTAATCAGTCAACACTCATGATAAGCATGCTACTTAGTGCACTTTGGGCAAAAAACTGCCAAAGCCTTTTTGACCTCCCTCTGTTCCTTTTTGACCTAGAGAATATCAAATTATATTATAGTTGAATGCATGACATCGATTTTCATATCCTCCAACAAGTTACCAATATCCAATTTAGTCGATCCAACTATAACATTTGAGGTTTGTGAAATGGTCCCTATAGAACGTTTGCCCCAACTATGGAGTAATTCTTAAAAACTTCTCTTATCTAGTCATAGGTGTAATACTTGAAAACTTATCTAATCTCGACATAGGTGTAATACTTGAAAGTTTCTCTTATCTCCTCATAGGTGTATTAAATGTAGAAATTTGATAACCCAACCCCAGTTTTAAGTTTCTCCTTATTTCTCCCATAAAGTTAAATGCTTATTCCCATAGCCATACATTCAACAAGCTGGAAAAATAAATATTTTCTAAAAACACAAATTCTGGAAATTTCATAGTGCTGAAATGCATAAATAAAACTCAAAATTTAATATTAAAAAAAAAAAAAAAAAAAAAAGCCAACCAAAAAGTGACCAACATCAAGCTTTTTCCCAGAAAAAGCCTCCTCCGGAGTCACATGCCCCAAGGCACGATGCAGGGAAAGCAAATATGGGCGGTGTGCAGAGCCCTGCGCCACAAAAACAATGGTGACCTTGATCCTGCCAGCTGGCTTTGGCAACATGGCAGTGGATGTGTTCTTCACTGCTAACGACTTTGTCTGTTGGGGTTGCAAGGAAGCGTGAACTCCTCCTAATGCTGCATCGCGCAATACTCCTTTCCTGCAAGGTTGTATATCAAGTATCAGGCCTCGGGAAGGTCTTTGGGCATCTGGGGTCTCCCTGGCTCTGAATATAAACGGCAGAGGACCTCCCTCTTGGTCTTCAAGAAATAAATCCAGGTCCTCCTGGAGTGATCATCCATCAGACTGTTATATGCTCATATCATAAAGACGCGCAGGACATCCCAATACATCACATGGTGTGGACAAAATCAGTATCCCGATGATCTGTTTATTAATAACGGGAAAAAGGGGATTTAGCAAACACCCCTGCTTTATCTCATACAGCGTATCAGAAGTGATTGCTAAATGCAGCATGTTTTATAGTGATCTCCCGCAATGTCCTCAAAGCTCCATGATACATGTGCCCCATCCTGCAGTGCCAAATCTCGCACAGCTCTGAACTGCTAGCTCTGCTGCCGGTACTATTGCTCAATGCCAAAAGGGGCTGAAATGCAAACTTGTACACATTTGCATGGCGTATACCAATCACTCTAGCTGAATCAGTTGGAGTGCCCCTAGGATATATAAGCACCTATCCTCTCCTGAACAATATCTCATACCCTCTGTCCTCCAATGCTGAGACGGATATGAGGTTCTTCCTCATCCCTAGCACATATAGAACATCTGACACCTTCAAGGGAGGTTTGGGTTCCCTATCAAATGTCAATATCCCCACACCGACTACTCTAACAACATTGTCATCTCCGAGTACTACCTCTATATCAGTGCCACTGTCTGAAAGCTCTGAGAAGTACTCACGGACTCCTGTCATATGACATGAAGCCCCACTGTCAACATACCAGATACCTGTAGATGCTCTGCTAGTGGAGGGAAATGCACACTCCCTCTCAACCTCCGTGGCGAGTGATCCTACACTAGTGGACTCACAAGCAATGAACCCAAACTCCCGGTCAAAGCTATCCATAAAGTCATCTATCTCTGCTAATGCTGCCATGCTCTGGTTCTTCCCCTTCTTCTTCTTCTCCGGACACAGAACTGCATAGTGTCCCATCTTCTGACAATTCCAACACTTCACCTTGGAATAGTCCTTCTACGTGTTCCCCTGTTTACCTTTACCTTTGTCTTTACCCCCACTAACATTTGTGGAAGCTTGCTTCTTTCCCTTGCCTTTCTTGCCTCCTGAACACAGTGCTACACCCTCATCCTGCTTAACCGGTTTGGCTGCCCCAAGCTCGCTCTTTCTAATTTCTATCTGTATGCAATAATCCCAGAACCTCTCTCAAGTAGGAAGGGTCTCACGTGTACAAACCCCATCAGCAA
This sequence comes from Pinus albicaulis, assembly GCA_034641835.2. Classification (NCBI taxonomy): domain Eukaryota; kingdom Viridiplantae; phylum Streptophyta; class Pinopsida; order Pinales; family Pinaceae; genus Pinus; species Pinus albicaulis. The sequence goes on from CM076574.1 coordinate 887,463,225, forward strand.
AGTTCAACCATGAACTGGGAAGGTCATTCACTGCAATCTGCACCAACTCAGTGGGTGGAATGACCTCTCCAACTGCTGCCAATGCATCTCTCACCTTAGTAATCTTTGTGAAATATCCAACTGCACTATCAGTCTTACCCATCTTAATGGTCTTCAGTTTCTCCCTTAGGATTTTCCTGTTCTCATTGGTACTCTAGTAGAGATTGGTCATTGTTGTCCACATCTCATGAGCATATCCCTTTCCTCTCACATGAGGAATGCAATGGTCTTTGATTCCATCCAGAATCAGTCTCTTACCCTCGTTATTCTTCTTATTAAAGTCTGCCAACTGATCAGGGTCAGCAGGCACATTAACAAGGTTCTGTGGGGTATGCACAATGATATCCCAGACTTCTGCCTCCTCAAAGATGCTCTGCATTCTCTGCTTCCACTGTAGTTATTATGCCCATCCAACATATCCTCCACCCTCAAGCCCAAAGACATGCTTGCTATCCTAAAAAACTGAAAATGACACTGCTGTAGTAAAGGTATTGTTTTTTGTGTGAAAATCAGCGTGCTGTAATTTTTCTTCTTGTTGTCCCAAACTACACTTTTTAGCAAAATAGCTCTGATACCATGTAGAAATTTGATAACCCAACCCCGGTTTTCAGTTTCTCCTTATTTCTCCCATAAAGTTAAATGCCCATTCCCATAGCCACACATTCAACAAGCTGGAAAAATAAATATTTTATGAAAACACAAATTTTGGAAATTTCACAGTGTTGAAATGCATAAATAAAACTCAGAAAAATAAATCAGTCACACACAGAAAATAGACACGCTGATTTTTGGTCAACTTGACCCTGGAAAAACCCCTACAACTCTTGGGGAAAACCAATTCGAAAGCTCTTCTTTATTTCTGATAAATAGCTTTTACAGTGAGAGAAATACTCAGAAAAATTTCAGCAAGTAACAAATACAACTTATCTCATTTTCTGTGCTTAACCACCACCTCGGAAAATGTGCAAACAACAAAACAAAAACAGCAATAAATGTTGTACGTCCTCCTTGAATTTCGTGCCCAGAAATTACAACATTAAATGCTATTGTACAACCTCCTTGAAAAGCATGCAAACAGCAATAAATGATGTTGTACAAATTCCTCAAAATGCGTGCAGAGAAAGAGCAATAAATGTTGTACGATTTTTTGCCTCGATTTTCGTGCACAGGGATAGCAACTCATTGTACGGACAGTCTTGAAAACTGTGCCTCAAAAACCAGCAAACTGCTCCTCGAAATCTGTGACAAAACTGTTGTACGACCTCCTTGGAATATGTGCCCAAGCTATTGTACGATTTTGCCTTGAAACTCGTGCCCAAACTGCCTTGAACTATATGCCTCTCCTTGCTGCACGGATTTGCTGAAGTGATGCCTCAATATGTGTGCCAAGGTTCTGTTCTCCTTCTCCTCACTGCTCAGAAATCTCCTTTGCTCTCTTCTTCTCCTTCTCTCAATCTGCTCATGAAAGAATGAATGACCTTTTCCCTCCTTTTCCTCCTTTAACCTAACCCTAAGTGACTTTTGGGGAATCCCTAAATCTAATGGCTAAGATAGCTTTAGATCTAGGGCCGAGATTAAATGCCCATTTAAATCTCACTTTCTATTTTTTAATTCACCCCACTTTAATAAAAACCCACTTAGTCATTTATTCCCGAAGTCACTTTAAAATTAGACTTAGTAACTTTATCACTTAAAGTCACTTTTAAATTAGATTTGATTTTATAACTTTATAAAGTCACTTTAGGAGAAAAATTAAATTCTTTTGGACACTTTTCCCTAGGCCAAAGATCAAAGCCTTAGGGTACCACCTGTCCTCCAGTAACCAAATTTCAACATTAAAAACTCTCGAGAAACTCATGTTCCTTCTTCCCTTAGAGTGGTATTCCAATTCAAAAATATGTTCTTCCTTGACAGTTTTAGTACTTACCCAACAGTGACACCAAAAGGTGGTGAGCCAAAGAGTTACAACAATTTATGAGATGTTGAATCCCCTAATTTATATTTAATTATAGACCAAGCTACGTAAGCTTCTGAAGTATTATGCATTTTTATGGATTCATCAAGGCTTCATATGTCATTAAATTAATTCAACATTACAAATCCTATGTTGTTGAATTCATAGTATTCAAAATCGGTCGAGTCAAACAGGTCGTTTCATTACCTGGCAGGGTCAAACAAGTTGAAAAACTGATTAGTTGTCTTGTCTGGCTAGGGTTTTATATAAACCAACCAATTGCATCATATATCAATCGGGCCATCGGCTCATTCCCAACTTGCCTATAGACCCCACGAGGCATGTTTTTTGGTGTTTCTAAGTGGATTTGAGGGACACTAGGGGTTATTCCTCCAAAAACTCTAAAGCTCTACTAACAACCCCTCCAAGCCTTTAAAGGCATGCCTCCCTTCTCATTTCCCTCAGACATATCAACCCTAACAATGTTGGGAATCAATGGTAATGTTAAATTACTAAAGTAAAAGTGGCATTTCCTTTATCTTTCATATTCATCCTTTTAGTTAAATTTTTAACATTACCATGAAATGACTCAGGATGTTTAAGAGTGATTTCGACCTTATTGGATGTCATATGGAGAAACTAGATTTTTAGATATCACTGAAAATCCAATAAACTTAATGATTTTCAGGATTTCAAGATTTAAGGGATTGCAATGTTTCCATTTCATTTTGTCATGTGTGAGCGTATGAGATTGGAATTTAATCAAGAGCATGAATCCCTTTAAGTACCTTAATGTTGGTGGCATTGATTGTTGCACTTTATTGATGTTGGCATTGGCGGTATTGCTTATTGAACTCCTCTACCATGGCCTTAACAAAAATGTACCCTTCACTCAACAGAAAATAATTGGTTAGGCGTGCTAAGATTTTTCTAACATATTATAAGGTTGAGGAGATAAACCCTTCACTCAAACCAAAATCATTGGTTAGGCATGTTAAACTTTTTCGATTTATACCATATTATAAGGTTGAGCAATCCAACCCTAAAGAGTTCGAGCTACATGATGTTTATGTAGCTCTTGTTGATGATCCCATTTCTAGTAGTGTTGAATCAATGATGAGTTTCGTGAGTGATCATGTTGATCAGTGATTCGTAGTTTTGATGTCTAGTTTTGTTGCTACCACTACTACTACTAAGGTTGTTGAGGAGTTTGAGTTGTCCTTAGAAGTTAGACTCTAAGCCAAATGATGTTTATGTAGTTCATGTCGATGATCCCATATCTACTAGTGGTGATGAGTTTGATGATGATGAGGAGTGATCATGTTGATCACTGATATATAGACTTGTTGTAGGTCAGTGGCCCCATAGCTTGTAGCATTTTTTTGGACTCTAGACGCCATTTAGAGCCTCATTAATTATGTATCTCGTTGTTGATATGTATCGCACTCGATGCCATTTTGATATATTCACCTTTACATGGTACATAGATGAGAAAACTTTGCATATTTTGTCTCTATTTGTTTAAAATCATGGTTTTAAATCTTAAAATTAGTTTTTTTAATTATTTCATGTATTTTTTAAAACATCGGCTCATTGAAATCAAACCAGTCCATTTTTCCAGTTCCGGTTCAAAAACTGATTTGATAGGTGAACCAATCCAATCCCGATTCCAGTTTTGCATACTATGGACTTGAATGAGATGCTACTAAATGCAAATAACTATTGAAATTAGCTTATCTTGGCAAAGGTTCAAGTATTTTGCACCAAGTGTTGTCCCAGACATAAATTGCCCTTTTTGCTCTTCAAAATCAATACTTCAAAGCCTTCTAACACTTTAGAATTCAAAACACCATACTTAAAAGGAAAGAACCATTAAAGCCATAAAGAGGTCATTTAGAGCCTCATTATCTTGTCGCTGATATGTATCGCACTCAGTGCCATTTTGATATATTCACCTTTACATGGTATACAGACGAGAAACTTTGCATATTTTGTCTCTATTGGTTTAAAATCATGGTTTTAAATCTTAAAAATAGTTTTTTTCATTAAAATTTTATTATTTCATGTATTTTTTAAAAGACCGCCTCATTGAAATCTAACCAAACCCATTTTCCCAGTTTCGGTTCAAAAACCGATTTGATAGGTGAACCAATTCAGTCACCGGTTCCAGTTTTGCATACTATGGACTTGAATAAGATGCTACTAAATGCAAATAACTATTGAAACTAGCTTATCTTGGCAAAGGTTCAAGTATTTGCACAAAGAGTTGTCCCAAACATAAATTGCCCTTTTTGCTCTTCAAAATAAATGCTTCAAAGTCTTTTAACACTTTAGAATTGAAAACACCATACTTAAAAGGAAAGAACCATTAAAGCCATAAAGAAGCATAAAAAAGGAAAGAACCATTAAAGCCATAAAGAAGCATAAAGTTAATCTTGTAAAAAATAAAACTAAAGGATACCAAAAATAAAAACCAATTCTACAAGGCAACAACATCATAAGCATTACTCCCACCAACCACATGATTATGGTATGTTGGTGAAAGAGTTTCAACAAGAACAAAATGAACAATCTAACTGCAGAAATGAAACTAGAAACCATTCCTTAACCACCCACAAACCATAAGACGTTGAACTAAGGAATTACAATGCTTGTTGATACAAAATATAGATGTAAAGTTAAACATAAAATATAAATAGAGAGGTGCATTCACTAACAAACCTTTTCAAGTGGCCCTTGAATTGAATGGAACTATTGAACCCCTATACATACTTTAACTCAACTCTGAAATAGCAACTTTATTTCATTAATGGCAATGCCTTCAATATTACAACTTCTAATCTAAAGCTTGTACATCTAACCCTAATTATCGCAAATGTAGAATCAACAATCTAACCAAAATCAAGTTGCAAATATTTATAATGGGGAGTTCTTGGAAGACTAGGGAGAATGCCAAGGAGTTCCAAGACTCCCCTTAGTTAAAATTCCCCCAAGAATAACTATTTTCCTTACGAAAATTGTTGTTACATTGGTGGACAATTGAGGAAGCAATTGCTTGCACACATTATGCTTCTTGGTCAACTAGATCAAGGGACTGCTAAAGAATGAACCCACAAAGCCATTTACCTTCCTAATATGCCTAAGGTACAATTAAGGAAGCGAATTCACTAGTCCATTTCATTTCTTGGTCAAGTCTAAGCGCTCTAATAATTGAAGGACTACTACCACTTATATCATGAACATTTGACTAATTTCATGAATGTATAATGGGCTACAAAGTTGAAAAAACTTTACAGCAACCTACCCTTGCCTTTTAATTTATATCCTAGGAAATGCATTCAAGTGTTGAGAATGTGTATTATTATGTTAATAAAATGAGTAGATAAAACATTTTGCAATAATTGTACATTCCAACCTATTACCAACACACATTTATCAACATACATGCAAACTCAAATATTTTATCACAAATTCCTAGAAAATAATGTTGAATTAATTGTTTGCAAATAATTAATTAATAAACTATATGGGGCTACAAAATGGGTCAGCTCAATAGATATTGATCTCAAAAATACCAAGACTTGGGGATGTTGGGTAAGAGTGAGTAGGCATAAAAAGGAGGAGCAAAATAAGTCAATTTTAGAGCTCATCAATTCATGTTAAAGATAATAGAATTTAGTCTATGAAGGGGAACCAACTATCTGTGTAGCCTACATCATCAATTGGACACCTACTCATGTTGTTGGAAGTATGATTGCCTATGAGAAATCATATTGAGGCAAACACTTGATTTCACATTTCAAAATTTTTGGATCAAGTGCATGGGCCCATATTCCTAGAGAAAAAGGAAAATAAATTGTAGCCTAAATGTCATTGTTGCATCTTGGAGGGCTAAAATTCAAATCCAAAGCATATTATTTCCACTCACAAGGTCATTGATCGTAGAGATGTTATCGTTGACAATAATCTTACTCATAGTTCCCTAAGATCTTTTCCATTGCTCCTCACCAAGGTAATGTCCATCCCATCATGTTTCAATGGATCTCCTTAACCAAATAATGTTGATCCTGCTATCAAAGCTACAACTGCCACTTCAAGCACTTTCCAATGACTATGCAAAGATGTTGCTAACACAAAACTTGCTTCAAACTCATTCCAGTCCACTTCTACCCCCCTTACAAAAGTCTCGCTACTTGTATCAAGCACAGCTTCCAACACTCACCTTCCAATCATTAAGTAACTGTATGTTGTTTAAGAATACCTTTCTTTCAATTCACCTAATCCAACTACTCTTCCTCTAAGGCCTATGTCCAAGTGAGCTACATCCACAATTTTAGACACTACCAATTTTCTTGCATTGAAGCATCATCGAAAGCCTCCTCCAACAAAATACTTTCTCATCAAGATAGATGCTACCAATATCCCACTATTTATAATCAATCCAAAGAATGTTGCAAGAGGGATGGAGCCATGTCTAATAAGAATAACACCACAATTATAACTTAGAATTGGGAGTAAATCCCCATACCCAAGTGTGAGAATATTATTAGTTGTAATGGATATACAAGACCATGTTTGGTGGTGATGTCTAAGGCATTTTCGTAGAAGGGAGAAGTTGACTACATTTAGACCTTTGACCCTAATTGCTAGGATGTACTCCATTTGGATGATACTATCTATTTGTTGCTTTGGTGAATTAGGAGGTTTATTAAATGGACATCAAAAATGCCTTTCTTCATGGAGATTTTGAGGACAAAATCTATATGTAGCAACTGCAAAGGAAGTTGTCCAAGACAAACTTACACTACTGGTTTGCAAATTCAAGAAATCTCTATATGGGATTAAGTAGTCATCTCATGCTTGGTATGAGAAAGTATACACCTTCCAATGACTATCTGAATGGGATGTTGCTAACACAAACCTTGCTTCAGATACGTTAAAGTCCACTTTTGGCCCTCTTACAAAAGTCATCCTACTTGTATTGAGCACCCCTTCCAACACCCATCTTCCAATCACTTAGTAACCATATGTTGTTTAAGAATACCTTTCTTTCAATTCACTTCTTCCAACTATTCTTCCTCTAGCTACGTCAAGGCATGTGTCCAAGTGAGCTACATCCACACTTTTAGACACTATCAATTTTATTTGCATTGAAGCATCATTGAAAGCCTCCTCCACCAAAAGACTCTCATCAAGATAGATGCTACCAAATATCCCACTACTTATAATCAAGCCAGAGAATGTTCTGAGTGGGATGCAACCATGTATGTTAAGAATAACCCCATAATTAGAACTTAGAATTAGGAGTTAATCCTCATACCCAAGGTTGAGCATATAATTTGTTGTAAATGGATATACTCGACCAAGTTTGGTGGTGATGGCTAGGGATTTTCATAGAAGGAGGGAGTTGAATACATTGAGACCTTTAGCCCTGATTTCCATATGATGGAACCATTTTGATACTATTTATTTGTTTCTTTATACTATCTATTTGTTTCTTTATTGAATTAGGAGGTTCATCAAATGGACATCAAAGGTGCCTATTTTCATGGATATTTTGAGGAGGAAATCTATATGTAGCAACTACCAAGGAGTTATTCAACACAAACTTACACCATTGGTTTGCAAATTCAAGAATCTCTATAAGGGCTTACGTAGGCACCTCGTGCTTGGTATGAGAAAATCCACACCTCCTTTACTAGTTGTGGTTTATCTCACTATAAGGTTGACCATGATCTCTATATCTGTCACCATAAACGATTAAACCTTCATTATTGTGCTTTGGGTTGATGATCTCATCATGACTAGTAATTCACCATCCATGTTTAAGGAACATAAACTACAATGCCAAGACTCCTTTAAGATGACTGATTTAGGCACACCTCACTATTTTTTGGGACTTCAAATCACTTAACCCTACTCCAGGACTTCACTCTCTCAACCTCAAATAGACCTTCTACAACCCCTCTAGATGCTAGATTTTAAGCATATTCATACACCTTTTGCTTCTAGGATCAAATTTGCAACCAATTATCCTTCTCTTTTATTTGATGCTATGATTGATCAATGTTCGGTGGGTAATCTACTCTACCTTATTCCTACTCAACCAAATATAGCCTTTGTTGTTAGTATGTGCACCTTGTATATGCATTCAAGAGCCTCCAGGTGTTACAATATGCCAAATTTTTGTTGTATCAAAAGGCTTATGTGATGTTGGTTTGGCCAATGACATCAATGGGTAGAGGTCCACTTCAAGGTACCTATTTACTCTTGGTTCCGGACTAGTTTCTTAGTGTTCCGCGACACAACAAGCTATGGGTCTCTCCTCCACAGCCATAGGGTATGTATCCATCATTCATATAGGTAAGAGCCTGCATGGACGCGAATGATTCTTGAAAAGTTGGGTCTCCCTCAAAAAGACCCCACCACTCTATTTCGTGACAATCAAAACACCATACAACTTGTTTGTAATATTGTAAATCATTGAAAAACTAAGTACGTTGAAATATAGATGTGTTATATTCAACAACGTTATTCGGATAGCTTGTGCAAATCTTTGTATTGTCAGCAAACTAGCATGTCAATATCTTCACAAAATCTCTCCCAAAGGCCACCTTCACCACCTTACTAAATCATATCGGTGTGGGAGATTTTCCATTAAGGGGTTATATTATGTAATGTCTTCTATCCATCATTGATCTCAAACTTAATGGGGAGAAGTTGAAAAATAGTGAAATCTTCACTTTTGGCCACAACCAACCTTGTATCTTTTAGCATATATATGGGTCCCAAAATCCTTGGGAAAAGCATCCTGCCTTGAGTTGGATATTTATACACGCACTCTCAATTACAGTTCTCATTTTCTTGGGATTTGTTCATACTTAAGAAAGTGAATTTCTTAAGGGCGTCATCAATTGTTGCTTTCTATTGTGCTTGGATTTCTCTCTCTCTAGTTCACTTCTCCTTGGGTTCCTTCTATCTCTAGGGTTGCACTCCTCTTGCCTTTTCTCATGAAGTGTTGTGCTACCTTAATTTTGGTTCGGTTTACTCCACTGCAAAATTAGGACACGTGTTAGTTCCATTCAATCCTCTCTCCCTCTCTTGCAAGTCTCAACGACATGCAATTGAATCACTACATCATTTTCTTATTATATTATTTACAATGAAAATGATACAAAAATTCAAATAATACCAAACACAAACTCTTAACAATCATATCCATAGTTACACAATCTATGGGTGCAATCAAAATCGAAGAGAGAATCCTGAGCAAGTGCAGCAGTTATTCAAAAATTAGGATCATGGAATCAAAACCCTAACCTTAATTATTTTATGAAATTTTACATGGAAATACAAGAAGAAATGAAATTTGAATTAAGATTATCAACCATTTAGCTTTCATGGTCATATTGCCAATTGGGGAATGAGACAGCCACCAAGTTTGTTGATGATTCAATGACTACAATTGCTAGTAGATAGTGTCATCAAATATTCAGTCTATAGCTCCAACATAATATAAATGAATGGAGAACAATGAGAAGAAGTAAAATCAATTCCTCTATTTGCGAAGAAAAGACAAAATTTACTAGTAGTCGAAAATTGTGTGATGTGAACACTTCTAATTCAGTTTACCAAACTATGATAATGCATGAGTGGTGACGGCTAAATACAAAGAGATACTCATTAAATAAAGAAAGACACATTGCATGTTAACTTTAACCTTTCATATGAGAGCTATTGATTCTTTGGTTGATCTCTTCAACCATGTGGTCCATACGTTTTCTACTAGGGTAGTCACGTCACACAATTCACCCAATACACAAATTAGGCCCCAACTTTGATCCTGATAACTACAATATAACCATGGTCAACCACATGTTCTTAAATCACTATGCTATAGTTCTCCATTTGAAGCTCCCTTGAGAGCTTGAGCGACGACATCTCAAAGCTAGATGGCAGGTCGGATTTCGACTTGAACACCAAATTACCGATCACATTCTTACACTCAAGGTCATCAATAAGGAAGCATGTCAACGCTCTTCGAAAGTTTATTGTTGTTTTGTAGACTTACAGAAAGCTTTTCATTCCATCACTAGGGAGGTTTTTATTCCATACCCAAAGACATTGGCATCTCAAATACCCCACTGTCAGCCATCCTGCATCTATACAAGTCAGTTCTTGTTCACTTATGCATAGCACGTGGCCTATCAAATTTCCTCGTTCATCTAGAGTAATATTAGGGTTAAACAAGGTTTCCCCAGTAATCCACATTATTTGAAATGTACATTGACGAGCTAAAGTCCTTCTTCACTAACATATTAAAGATTGTGATGGTTGCCTTCAACAACATGTCTTGACTTCTATCCTTCTCTTTACGGATAATGTGATTCTTCTAGCCTCATCCTTGGATGATTTGCAGCGATAGTTGGATGCCCTAGCCCTTTTTTGTGATCTCCACGAGTTAATGCTCAACCCAAGTAACAACGAGGTCATGATCTATTAATTTTCCATTGTTCTATCTAGCACAATCACTTAGCCCAATTCTTTCTTCAATTAGAAATAACTTTTAAACAAATTTTAATCTTCCAATGACAATGAGCAATTGTAGATAGAACGGTAAATCCAATACACAATAGAAGACAGCCAAGAGCAATAACAAGAGACACAAGATTTGGTCAAAGACCAGGGAAAAACCCCACAAGGGGGAAAACCCTTCCAAATTCTTCTTTTATTAGATTGTCATCAAATGTTCAGTGGAGAGATACAATGTTCCAATGAATCAAAGGTCAACAACTTTGACTATCCAAGAAATCAACCAACCTATACACAAAAGATGAGCCTCAAAGTCAAATCTGCAATTTATGTCAAATTCAACAACAACAAATGATGCCCTAACCAATCCACAAGTCAATGGTCAAAATTCCTCCAAAAGAGCTCAGTCAACTCAGTCGTCTTTGTTGGTCAAACCTCATTCAAAACATTCCCAAAAAGCTTGGTCACGGTCAAACTTCAGTCAACATACCTGCGGTTAACCCAATTCAAAGTGCCCAGAAAATTTTAGTTACTTCACCACTCAATTCAGCCTCCAAAAATCGGAGTTTTCAAGCCAAAATTGGTCAACGGCTGCCCAAACATAAAAGTCAATGCAGAAAATTACAATTAGCTTCCTTCACTTTGCACGTGTGAACTCGGACCTCCAATTGCAGACCTGTATGAACCAATCAAGAGAAGAGAGAGAAGAAGAAATGTGTGATAATGTCCAAATGCGGTGACCTAGAGGTGTATTTATGAGGTTTTGGAGACCCAATTATGACTTTAAGTCGACCTATACTTTTGTGTACTTTAAGTCGACTGCATCATAAGCTCCATCTCAAATATCTCAACATCGTCATCACTGAACCAAGTCATATCTCATCTCGCTCATCTTTGCTCATCTGTTGAACACTCTCAAATCTAAAGAAAAATCATCATAGGGGAGCTTCGGCTACCACCCTATATCCAAGGACAATAGGTAGGATACCACTTACCGTCAAAGGTAAGAATCGCAGTTTATCTTATTGTTCGTTGATCTTCCCAACTTGACCCTCAAGATTTAGTGGTAGAACACTTGCATCCCATCACTTGAGCAAGATACCACTTACCATAAATGGTAAGGATCACAGTCTATCTCAATTCTTCTAAACCCATTGGCCATATGGGGAGGAATAATCCCAACAACCCAGCTTGTGGGTAGGATGCCAACTACAGTATACATCGTCATGATCAATGAGTGACAATAGGCAGGATACAACTCACTGTGGAAGGCAAGGATCACAGACTATCCTATTGTCAAACAATAGGTAGGATACCACTTACCTTGAAGATAGGGATCATGGACTATCTTATTTTCGATAATTCCCTCAACCCCAGGAGCTCTCTAGCTCAATTCCTCTCCCTTTGAACTCAAACAAGGGAGGAAGGGCATAGCTCAATGTCCTCGATCAGCCCAGAACCTTACCCAAGAGGGTCACATCCATCAATCCAAGTTGCTCTCTAAAGACCAATAACTTCCCTTTCGACAAAGCCTCGGTGAGTATGTCTACTATCTGCTCATTAGTCGAAATGCGATGGAGTCGCACTGCTCCTCTCTGCACCATGTCTCATATATAGTGATACTTGATCTCAATATGCTTGGACTTGTCATGAAATACAGGATTCTCTGCCAATCAGATCTCACTCTTGTTGCAATATATCATTGTCGTATCCAGAACCTACCCAAACAGCTCTCGAAAGAGCTTCCTCACACACACTGCCTGGCAGCTAGCCATGCTAGCAACAATATATCCTGCCTCGGTCGTGCTTAAAGCTACAAACTTCTGCTTCCTACTCATCCAAGATATCATGGAAAAACCCAAACTAAAGCAACACCCTGATGTGCTCTATCTATCAATAACATTTATGGCCCAATCAGCATCAGTGTATCCATGAAACCTCACATCTCTGAGAGCATATCTTAGACCAAGGTTAATCGTCCCATGAAAATATCTCAGCACATGCTTGGAAGCAACCCAGTGTGCATAAAGAGGCTCAGTCATGAATTGACTCGAACTTTTGTCTACAAAACATATATTCGGACACATGTTCACAAGAAACATCAATGCCCCAATCAATTGTCAATACCCAAAGGGATTCTCCAAGTCATGTCCTACAACATCTCCACATAACTTCTTGAAGTTCATCTCCATCGATGTGGTCATAGGCTTGCATTCTACCATTCCAAATATTTCCAACAATTTCACAACATATTTTCCTTGAGAAAGGAAAATCTCATCGGGCCTTTGCCACAATTCTAATCCCAAGAAGTAACGAATCAACCCAAGGTCTTTCATTTCAAATTCAGAGGCCAACTACCTCTTGCACTCTAGCATCAAAGGCTCACTACCAATCAAGAATAGATCATCAACATATAAAACCAAAATAAGAAGCATACCTTAGACCACTTTGAAGTAGAGGTTCGGGTCAACATTACTTCTTGTGAATCCAAGCTTCACTGATTAACTATCAATACGAGCATACCAAGCTCTAGGGCTTCCTTCAAACCATAGAGTGCCTTCTATTGATTTCTGATAGCATCGGATGTGCTCTAAGCGTCAAAATCTGCAAGGAGGCTAGGACACATGCATCCTCCAAGACCCAGAAATCATGTTGGGAAATTCCACCCGGAGATAGTTTTATTAAAATAATTAATTATTTTTAACGGAGGCCTAAGTCTAAACTTAGGAAATTAAAATAATTAAAGGGTATTAATGAAACTGGGTGTGAATCTTCTAGAAAAAAATGGAGATCGAGTCAAGATGATATGAGCCATTGATTAGGAATTAATCTTGCATATTGAATGTTCAACGAGAAAATTATAAGAAGAGGCTCAATGGGTACTTGGAAGATACATCAAATTGGAGATCAGAGATCGATTTCTCAAGTGAGCAACGCAGCAGTTGCCGGAGAAGTGATCTAGAGATTTCTTACAGTGAGGGGCACAGAGAGTTTGCCGATGGAATTATTCCTAATCCGGCGAATACATTGCAGAGGAGGCAGAGAGAGTTTCAGAATAGGCAGCGCAGAGCTACGTTGGACAGTGTAGAGCCACGCAGAGGCAGCGCAGAGCTTCAGAGGGAATTAAAAGTATTGTTGAGGAACAGTTGAGATCTAGTACCGGAAGCCGAGGTGTGACACCGGGAGGTCAGAGGATCGAGTTTCCAGCCACAAAATATCAGCCGGGAGGTGTGACAAAGTCCTTGCAGCAGTGGCAGTAACTGCATAGGTGTGACGCAAAGATGCATAGAGGGCTCATCATTAGTCAAATCAATATCGGATCTTCCCGTACCTGTGTGAGGTTATCTCGCTAACTTTCTCGCCAGTTATTTTCTCTGTATCGGATAACCAATAAGACATCCAAGAATGTATTCAGAAACTACTGCATAATAATACAAACCCTCAACTGTTGCACCGATTTTCCCGCATTGGGTTTTTCCGGGGACATTGTCCAAAAATAACGGTGTTGAAAGTGTGTCTGTATTTCTTTCCTGCGTTGTATTTTATTTCCGTAGCATTTTCTGTTTATGAAGACTGCAGTGTGTTAGTTTCGTTATTTACCGTAGCAAACAGTAAATAATTTTGTTCAGTTATATAACAAAATAGAAGAAACTTAACTAGTTGCTGTAGAAGGATTCCAAACGTGGAATTTTCACACCTTCTTCTATCGGCACACATGAGTCTTCCTATCATGTATTTCAAAACATTGTGGTTGTTCAACATATACTTCTGCCTAAGGTATGCCATGAAGAAAAGTAGTCTTCACATCCATCTGGTGAAGAGTCCATCCTTGACTAGCACCAAGGGCAACAATAGATCTAATAGTGGTATATCAAGCAACAGCTGCAAATATATCATCATAGTCTTCTCTTTATGGGAGAAATCTCTAACCACGAACCTCACTTTATATTTTTCAATGCTTCCATCAGTGCCATGTTTAATCTTATATAGTCGTTTCGAAGTCACGACGTATTTCTGTTTAGGTCTCAGAACCACTTCCCACACATCATTCTTCATAATAGACTCATACTCCTCGGCCATAACATCCTTCCAAACCTGCTCTTTCACTGCTTCTTCAAAGGTATATGGTTCAGCATGTATGATGTTGCTCATAGTCACAACATATCCGTGGTATCAGCATGGCTTCTTGCTTTCTCTAAAGGTTCTTCTAGCAGCGGCATGTCTTTCAGCATGTTGTAAAGTATCACGAAGCCAAATCAGTCTCTTCCTGGCAGGGGGATCACATGGAGGAGGATCCAAGGGGTCTACAGGATCCATGGGATCATCAGCAATATCTTTCTCTAGCTTGGGCACAAAAGGACCTTCTAGCAGGTCCATGTCATCATCCTTCTTTTCAATAGGAGGAATATCTCTTGTTTTTCCAAGGGCAACATCTCCATCGAAAGTTACATCCCTACTAAACTTGTTATTCCTTTGACCAAACATATATTCTAAAAGCTTTAGAATTATCACAATACCCAACAAACGTACCTTTCTTTCCAGTGGCTTCCAGCTTGTTTCTCTTGTCCTTCAACACATGAAAGTACACAGGGCAGCCAAATATCCTCATATGTCCAACATCGGGCTTCACGCCTATGAACACTTCTTCGAGAGTCTTATCACCCAGGGCTTGATGAGGAATCCTATTTTGAACATAGACCATTGTATTAGTGGCTTCTCCCTAAAGGAACTCCGACAACTTTTGATCATGCAACATGGCTCGAGCAACTTCCATGATGGTCCTATTCTTTCTTTCAGCCACACCATTCTGCTCAAGATTATAAAGTACGATGGTCTCCTTCTTCATTCCAGCCTTCTTTAAGAAGTCAATGAACTAATTAGAAGTGTACTCTCCACCATTGTTAGACTTGAGGATCTTTATCATTTTCCCTATTTGATTCTCTATCAGTGTCTTTAAGTCCTGGAACATCTCAAATACTTCGTCCTTGTGCTTCAAGTAGAATATCCATGTCTTCCAGGAGAAGTCATCCACAAAGATTATGTAATATAAATAGCCACCCAGAGATTTTACCAGCATGGGTCCACATAAATCAAAATTATTGAGTTGAAGAATATAACTGGTCCTGCTTTTGCTAGAAGGGAATTGTCCCCTTCTTTCCACTAGCACATCCCGAACATATTGCATCATGGCTAGTTTAAACTTCATGCATCCGAGAAACCACCCTTCTAACTTTGGGCAGGGCTTCATAGTGTAGATGAGCAAACCTTCAGTGCCATAGCTCACTTTGGTGATTGTTATCATGTACCATTCCTCGCAGTGGTCTTCCATTGACTTTATAGTGTCCTTCAATTCTAGATCCCAAAGTGAATGCATCCCTCATGCAAGATTCCATAGGTCAAGTGAGGACCTTTCCTCTTAAGAAGGCAACTCTCATCCCTTTGTCTTCCAAGGCAAATATAGATACCAAGTTCTTCCTTAATCTTGGTACATACATAACATCATGAATAAGTACAATTTCCCCATAATCGAAATGAAATTTAACAGAACCAAAACCCTTCACAAGATAAGTAGAGTTGTCCCCAGGAATGATCTTCAAATTAGTCTCCCTCTCAACCAGAATTAAAAGGACTTAATGATACCCACAGAAATGTCTAGAGGCCCCACTATCTACCAACCAACTATCACACAAATCCGATTGAGAAGAACTAGAAAGAGCAAAAATAGGAACATATTCAGATTTAGAAGCAGTAGCATTGTTTCCATACCCTGAATTTCTTCATCTCTTTTGAGGATGATGGCCTTCTTCACAATCATCAAGAGCATCTCTTCTTCTTCTATCATCACCTCTTCCTCTATCATTAAATCTATTGTCGTTGAAGCCACAATTTTTGTCGTAGTTGGATCTGGGAGCATAAGTCTTTTCCGGACAATCTCGGGCATAGTGACCATGCTTGTGACAATTGCAGCATTCGATATTCCTTAACCTTCTATTGGAGTCCTTTGATTCAAGGACATACTTTCTTCAACTAGATGGTCTTCCTCTTCCTTTCCTCTTATTCTCCTGTGCAGCAAATGTAGAGGGCTCTCCTACTTCATCCTTTTGAATCCTCCCTCTAGATATCATCTTGGTTTCTTCTTGAGTGCACTTACAAACTAGCTCATCAAATGTCGAGAACTTATCATTGTTGTTTATAGTAGTAATGAAGGTTTCCCAAATAGGAGGAAGGCTTTGAAGAGTAACAAGCACCAACTCTCTATCAGATATAGGTTCTCTAGCGGCCTGCAATTGATCTCTTAGATGGGATATCCTCATGATATATGATTGCATAGTTTCCCCCTTGTTCATCTTAATGTCCTTGAATTGATTCTTCAAGGAAAGAATGTGATTCAAATTATTCACTTCATACATCCCAACCAACTTGTCATAAATATCCTTGGACTTCTGTAATTTTGCAATGTAAGTAAGTAAATGATCTTTTAAAGAATCAATAAGTACCTTCTTGGGTTTGAGCTCACCTTTATTATACTTGGCCTTGGTAGCAAAAGGAGAATTTTCCCGTGGCTCAGATAGTTTTCTTTCCACATTCCAAAACATCATTTTCATCAAATGTCACTTCCAACCTAATCTTCCAAACAGCAAAATTTGATCAGTCACCCAGCTTCTCTGTATCCTTGAAGTAAGAGGTAGATATCTTGACCAAGTAGCTTCTTCCAAATAGGTTTTTTCAAAGACGATTACCTTTTGTCTCGTCTCCTTGGGTTTATCTTCACCTCAACTCTAATACCATGTTAATTTTCCACTGTTCTATGCAATCACTTAGCCCAATTATTTCTTCAATTAGCAATCACTTTTAAACAAACTTTAATCTTCCAATGAAAATAAGCGATTGTAGATAGAACAATAAATCCAATACACAATAGAAGACAACCAAGAGAAAAAACAAGAGACACAACATTTGGTCAAAGACTAGGGAAAAACCCCACAAGGGGGAAAACCCTTTCAAACTCTTCTTCTATTAGATTGTCATCAAATGTTCAACAAAGAGATACAATGTTCCAATGAGTCAAAGGTCAACCACTTTGACTATCTAAGAAATCAACCAACCAATATACAAATTAGGAGCCTCAAAGTCAAATATGGTCAACAAGTCAAATCTGCAATTTCTGCCAAAGTCAACAGCAGCAAATGATGCCCTAACCAGTCCACAAGTCAAATGGTCAAAAGTCCTCCAAAAGAGCTCAGTCAACTCGGCCTTCTTTGTTGGTCAACCCTTAGTCAAAACTATCCCAAAAAGCTTGGTCAAAGGAGAGAGAAAATCTAAAATCAAAATTTAGTCAACATACATATGGTCAACCCAAGTCAAAACGCCCAGAAAAAATTTGGTTCCTTCACTAGTCAATTCGGCCTCCAAAAATCGGATTTTTCCAAGTCAAAGCAAGTCAAAATCTCAAGTCAAAACTGGTCAACACAGGAAATCAGAATGTGCTTCCTCTGCTTCGCATGTGTGAACTCGGACCTCCAATTGTAAACATGTACGAACCATGGAAAATTCAAGAGAAGAGAGAGAAGAAGAGATGTGTGATGATGACATCCAAATGAGCTAACCTTGAGGTGTATTTATATGAGGTTTTGGAGACCCAATTATGACTTTAGGCCTACCTGTACTTTTGTGTACTTGTGGGTTTTTCATTAAAAAATATATTTTTCCTAGACCAAATTAAATTCTTTCGAGGGAAAAGAAGGGCTTCTCTGGATGAGGAAGGTTGTCGAATGGAGGGAATTTATCCTTGAGCTGCCAAATTAACATGATCTTCAACGCTTCAAAGAAGATTCTCTCTAATCATTACCTCTTTTTCAAAGGTGAGTATATTGAGATCACCAATACATATCTAGTAGTACTATTCACAGATCCACAAT
The DNA here is from genome assembly GCA_034641835.2 of Pinus albicaulis. Taxonomy (NCBI): domain Eukaryota; kingdom Viridiplantae; phylum Streptophyta; class Pinopsida; order Pinales; family Pinaceae; genus Pinus; species Pinus albicaulis. The sequence goes on from CM076574.1 coordinate 887,481,669, forward strand.
TCAGTTTGTTGTATGCAATTCAACCTTGAATCAACAAGGGTTATGGGTCCTTGGCCCTTCTTGAGAGACAATGCTTTCAAAATCACTTTCAGGACATATTGTCGCTCATGGACACTCTTGTCCAACCAACAATTTTATAGGGCTCCAAGGTTTGGAGGCCTAGTTTACTAGGGTCTTGTTGTTCCTCCATAGAGAGAGTACAGACCATCCTTCGTTGCTTCAATCGATGCAAACAAACATTTCCCTAGCCCATCATCATCACAAAGTTTGGCGCTCACCCATTCCAATTTGAGGCATTCTTCAATCTCGTCTCACACTTCTACACAGCATTTAAAATATTGCTAATCAATGCATGGGTATGATAGATTTCCATATTGGCCTATCGTTCATTAGAGTCCATTGCAACAACTACTCCTTCGACTCAATCTCGATGTTCGTACACTAGAGTCTTGGATATCCTTACTTCAATTATTGTTACGTTGGACCAACTACCTTGTTAGTTTATGGATTTGGGGTAGCATCGAATAGGTGTTCTAATCGCTAAGGTGTAAGAGAGGCTAAGGAACACGAGACCTCCAAAACCCAAAAAAGGCTTCAAAAGAAAACACCTAGAAAACCTCTCAATTAAATTAATTGATCAATAATTAAAAAGTTCCCAAGTCTAACTTAGAAAAAATGATTGATTAAAGGATATTAATTGAGGAGAACGACTTTTGCTCAAAAGACTTCCAGAAAAGTGCATTGGAGCCAAATTAATCTTAGCCATCAATCACAATCAGATCTTGGTCGTTGATGCTCCAACGAGAAATTATAAGAGCAAGTAGATGGGAGTGAGATAGACACATTGAATCAACAAGGGACTAAGGCAAAGTGAATTACCCAGTGCGCAATATTCAGCAAGGATAGAGTTCAAGTCAGGAAAGCATCAGTGAAAGGTTTCATTAGAGATTAGAGAGAGTATTTCCAGGAGAGATTTACATCGATTTCCAAAGTCATAGAGAGGGCAAATTCATCTGCAAGAAGGGTGTACTAGTTGGTACGAATTCTCCAGTGCGCAAATATAGGCAACAAATCATTTTCCAGTTGCCAAGAATCAATTCCAGAAGGTCCGGAAGGCAGAGCGAGCTTCTCTAGTGCGACTGCAGGATCACCAAAGGTGTGCAGGATCATTCAACTCGAAATCCAATTAGCCAGTGCGCATTTCCAACAGACAATGCACAAATCAGAAGGGAGTGTAAGGCCGAGGTGGGTTTTGGAGAGGAAACAGTGAGTTTCCAAGTCGATCTGCCAGTTGGGGTTGTGGAAAAAAAATTTGATAGCTTTGCCAATGTTTGTCAAGCAAATTATTGTACTCTCTAATTTTGATGAAGAATAATAAAATAAACCCTTAGCTACTGCATTGGTTTTCCCTTCGGGATTTCTCCGGGGACTTTAGGCCAAAAATATTGGGGTCATTTTATTGTGTGTGCATCTATTTCTCAGTTCCTAATTTGATATTCTGCAATGTATTTTTTATTTGTGAAGAATGTATCAGTGAGTTATTTGCTATTTGTCTTAAACAAATAAATTGTATTCAGTTAGGAGAATAATTTCCAGTTGGTGCATTTGTGGAAATTTCATATACCTCCATTTAGGTATTCCTTGTGTGCACCCAGCCATAAACCTCGTACCAACCAAACAAGAGATGAATATTATCATTCACAAGGATATCTATAGGCAATATATACAAGTCGCTTGAATAAACCCTCAAGGTGGGTTTGTACGAAGATGGCCTTCTATGTATAGCACTTCATGATGGTGATTGTCCCCATTACACACTTCACCACTGAATGCACGCCCTTCCAATTCCCTTAGGACAGTTTAGAGTCGGCTCTCATCGATTGTAGATCAAGATGGACCACTAGATAAACCATTTAGGTAGGATCTACTAGTTATGTCATCTCCAAGAGATTTGAGTCAGAGGAGCACTTCATTTTTCGTTGTTATTATTAGATAGATAGGAGATTTCGTTACCTGTTCATGGAACCCAAACTCTGTCCAGTTTCTTCTAGTACTCAAACCAGAGATGTTTAACCCTTTACATGTAAGAAACCCTCAAACTTCATGTCCACACTCTCTAGCCTCCTCCTAGACCAAATCATGCTCAAAGGATCACCTCCTCCTTTACAATGCTCCCATCAAATAGGAGGCCTTACGAGATAGGTTGATGCCAACATTACTTCTAGCTACAAATCAGTGTGGACCTGAGGGTCCATTCCCCCCTTCCTAGAGACCTTTGAGTTGTCACCAAACCGAATCCCTTACCAGCAAGCAAATGAGATCATCTAGACATCAGCAGCAAGTTATAACTGCCAAGCAATATCACAGTAGAGAGTCCAAATCTCCCCCCAACTCTCTTGTAGGTCATCATTATATCTTGAGTTTTCTTCATTTAGCCTTAGATGCTAGGAGAGGTAGATCTAGTGGACCATGACCCAGTCCACAAATCCTTTCCCTTTGTACATCTCCCTCACATTGAGGTCGTTCAATTTTGGATTCGAGGGTTTTCAAATGCTTTCACACATAGCCCATGTTTTCGCTTTACTTCTTGTTCATTATATAGGAGACTTTTTAGTGCTCCTATTTTGTATTGACATCATTGTACTCAGCAATCATATTGACATACTTTTGTGATCACATTAATATAATAATATAATTATCTTATCTTATCTAGAAGACAGACTACACTAAAATACAATATTGATGTAAACATGATGATCACAACTAATGCCACCTCTAATGTGCTCAACAGGGGTACCTAGAAGTTAGAACAAATCACTCAAAATTTTACCAAAGTATCAAATAATTATTATTAAATCATGTGCTCATTTTTGCTGGAGATGATGATTGTAAGAATCGTTTAAACTTTAAACATGCAGCTACGGGGTAAATCTGCCACGATACTGTCACTTGAATCCACATCCACTTATGTCAGAAACAGACTTACTTTACTTTAGTAAACAAATTGATCCAAAATACCAAAAAGGCCCACAAATCCAATATGAATCTGAGATTCCACAACTCCAAGGAGATTCAGATGTGGGTGCAAGGTGCCTAAGGCATATTCAGTAACTAGGATCATATCACTTGGAACAAGTATCATGAATGATGACACAATAATCACTCAGCTAAAGATGTTGTGAATCAAATGACTAACAAATACTAAGAAAATATGTAATTAAACTCAGGCCCAAATTGTTTTGGTGTAGGCACAGCAGACAAGCGTAGCACTAAAGATACAATCCCACCCTCTGAAGGTGGAGGCAGATTCATGGGTGCAGGGGGGAGGACCAAGTACGTTTGAAGAAGGTTGACCTTTCTTCCTTTGATGCACATCTATTATTGGGCAAGAAATGAAGGAGACAGGAAGCTCCTTAGCCAGACAGCCATCCTTTAAATATGTGCTGAGCTGTACAAGGTCAGACCATCCAGGCAGACCCTGGTTCCTCAATTGAAAAACAGATCAATCCCCAATATTAACCATTGCATTAAAACCATCAAGCTCGCTTCCAAAAGGATGTGGAACAGGGTATAGGTTTACAGATTAAGTTTTTAACAAATTTCTTCCTTTAAGAATTGAGCAAGAAATTTCTCTGAGTACTCATACTCTTACTTTCTCTGCTCCCAAGGGTATTTCATTGTCCTCTTGACAATCAGGGATGCAAGATGGGCCCTGGTCTTTTCTGCCAGCTTAGGCTTTGCAATAAAGGAATGGTTTCCAATGTTTGAACAATGATTAAACTAACCACAATCTGACAGGCTTTCTATTTTAGTGCATCTTCCAAAACTATTGCTTGACCCTTGGAATATTGTTCTGCAGCAAAATGGAAACACAATTGACAGATGTGTTGTCACTAATGACTATAGATACCCACAAGGACTCTGTTGATAGGACTTCAGCAAAAGGTTTACCAGAAGAAATTCACCTGCATTAAAAAAAGAATGACTTCTACATTCATATTTTGCCATGTTTACAGGCACATGGCAGCACATTGTCCAATGAGTGTAAATCAGCCTGAGAAAAATATTAATGTTTTCCAGAAGAAGAAGAGAGGGTAGGGCCCAACATGGAGAGTCAAAGCCAATAGTTTCAGCACCCCAGATTCTGCAGTAACTGATGAGGAAGATAAAGAAGGTGAAAAGAGAACATTTAATGATTCAGGACAGAACCTAGAAATTTACGCAAGGCCTTGGGAGAACTTGAAAGAACTTGACTTGTGGGAGAATAACCAAAAGTAATCAAAAAGATATTATATCCAAGAGTTGAGGAAAGATCAAGCTCATGGGTAGATGGAATCCCAAGCTCCCAGTATTTCCAAGAAGTTTTAAACCATACAAGTAGTCACAATAATTCAGAAGGTAAATACTTAGAACCACAGTAAGGGACCTTGTTTGTTAAGCAATGGAACACATACAATTGAAGGAAAAAGGACTTCAACTACAATGAAAAGCAATAAAATCGGACCTGGGGAGGCTTATGAATAATCCTGAAATGTTTCAAATCCTGTTAAAAGTCCTTGAGGTCAGTCATTAGAGACAAGGCACAAAGACAAAGCATCTGACTCTGATATTGTAGAAAATCCACGAAATTCTCATCTGCTAATATGAGCAATCTGAAATAAAATTTCTTCTTACATAAACACAGAATTTCTCTACTAGATGCAGCAGAATAGGAACAAAAAGCACAATCACACAATTCAAAAACACAGAATTGTCTATGGAACCCAACTCGAAAACCCCTCTACTTGATGAGAATTTTATCGATAGCAAAAACTGAGCAATTGATCTCTTACAAAATACAACTGTTTCAATCTGAAAGAGACACTTGTCTTTCCTGCTTGATCTAGGCTTGAAACCTTTGCAAGACTGTTGATCTCTGTTGCCCTCTACCAACCTATGCACAAGCTTCTCTTGCACACTCTTCCTCTCACAAGCTCCACACACAAACTCGTGCTTCCCATTGCTTGGTCTCACCAACTCATGCTCACCAAAACAATGATTAAACTTGTGCCTTCGTTCCTCCTTTTAAAGGCATTTAGAACTGGTGGTTCACAAGTTAACAAAGGCTTACCCCTAGTGTTAACTCATCCTCCCTAAAATTTAGGAGGCTAAATCAAACTCTTTGTCTTGTTCCCAATACAACTCACTCTAGAAGACAAATAACTCAGCTTTCTATTTTAACACATTGGTTAACTGGGTCATAACTCTGCCTGGACTCCTAATTTTTTGGAGCTCGAGCATGCTAAAGAAGAAACTCATCCTAGCCCCTATAAGGCACAAATCAAAGAACCTTTTTCTTGCTCATATTTTCAACACTCCCTCTTAGTGAGGAAGGTGTTCCTGGAAGACCCTCATCCACCTAGATTTGTCTCCAACATTACCATGTTCTCTGTTGCTGCAGCTACTCCCTCTGAACTAGAAGGCTTCCCTGCTTTCTTCTGCTGAACCTAGTTTGCAGACCTGTTCTTTCCCACCATGCTTTGCGAGTCCACCACTTTAGTCATAAGTGCCATGTACCCTGTGTACCTGGGTGTTTGCTTCTTGATGCTAGGAGACTCAACTCTCTTCTGATCTCCCATAACCAAATCCTCTGCCCAATCTGCTTGAATTCTCCCTGTACTGGAAGTCTCGGACTGAATGGCTGCCTCCACTCGCCCTAGGCTATGGTCCTCATCACCATCATCTTGTTGGTCAACCCAACTGCCAACTAGCTTAGACTGAAACTGAGATATTGGCTGGGTCTCCATCTTGATGATGGTGATGAGATTCTTCACTCTCACACCAATCTACTTCGTACATCTAGAAGCTAAGTGTTGCAGGTATGTCTTACCTCTGTTGAAGATAACATCATATCCCTTGTCCTCAAGGGTAGCTACCGAAACAAGATTATGCTTCAAACCTGGAACACAGAGAACATCTCTGAGATGAAGAGGATTGCCTGACTCCCTCTAAAAACTTACAGTACCAACTCCTCTAGCTGCATACTTATTACTGACCATCATCTCCTAGCTTGATCTGAAACTGCATGTCCTCCTTCAGGTGGTTGAAACTCTTCTTGTTCCTAGTCATGTGGAAGAATGTTCTTTAAACACATCTGGCAGGTACTTTGACTCCTCTTCTGCTGATCACTGCAACTTTTTCTCCCTCAAAAAGCGTGTATCTCCAGCGCCACAATCTGCCACTATCGATGATCACAACTCTTTTTGTGTCACTAAACTTTGGCTCACTAATCTGTCCTACTAGCAGGCCTCTAGCTCCACTAATAAGTATGCTCATTGAGTCTTCTGGATCTGCCCTCTTATCAGTGATTTGACCATCTGAACCCACTAAACAAGGGCTCCACAACTCTGCCTCCTAACAGCTCATTAGCTCTTCAATGATCACTGTACATGAGGACTTCAAGGACTGCCCACTTGCCAAGATTCTGGCTTCTCCAGAATGTTGCTGCTAGGGCACTTGTGATGATCTTAAATCTGTTCCATGCTTTGATCCCATGTAGAAAATCCATGAAATTCGGATCCGCTAATATGAGCAATCTGAAATAAAATTTCTTCTTACATAAATACAGAAATTCTCTACTAGATGCAGCGGAGTAGGAACAAAAAGCACAATCACACAATTCAAAAACACAGAATTGTCTACGGAACCCAACTGGAAAACCCCTGTGCTTGATGAGAATTTTATTGATATCAAAAACTGAGCAATTGATCTCTTACAAAATACAACTGTTTCAATCTGAAAGACACGTCCTGGATCCTCCTAAAATTTACGAGGCTAACTCAAAATCTGTGTCTTGTTCCCAATACAACTCACACTAGAAGACAAATAACTCGGCTTTCTATTTTAATTTTTAACACATTGGTTGACAGCATCATAACTCGGCCTGGACTCCTATTTTTTAGGAGCTCGAGCATGCCAAAGAAGAAACTCGTCCTGGCTCCTATGATTAAGGCACAAATCAAGGAACCCTTTTCTCGCTAATATTTTCAACAGATATAAGTTAAGCCCCAGTGTTTGAACTACCCTGTAGAGACAGGCCAGTGACATTTATAATCATCATGTCATATTTGGTATCCATAATATAGTTTCCGTTTTTTTAAATGTTTGGAAAAATATAAGAAGATCGCAGGAATGTCGCTGTAGGAACTTGCACAAATTTATTAAGCATTCCAGTCAAAAGATTTGTGTCTCACTTACTCTGGTAGTTCTAACTCCTGTGTGAAAGCCTAGTTACAAGGTTTGGCAATTCTGTTCCACCACTACTGGAGAATGTAATATCTCCAATTTGTTTCCAAAGCTTGGCCAGAAAATTTCTGTGTTCATTGTCTTCATGAGGAACAATGTGTGTTTGGAAGATATTTAAATTGCCATGTCAATTGACCACTGCTATAAAAAAATTCTCTGCAATTATCTGTAATTTTGTCTTAATTCAGCATGCTACAAGATTCATAAAATAGTTTTATAAAAAACACTATATAATGATGAAGTTTTCTACAAGTAAACAATTTTGATAGTTATTTCAATTTGTGTATTATCAGTTTTTATCTGAATGAAATTCAGAAAGCCACTGGTTCGGACACAATTTTTAAAGAGATATATCCATCATTGCAAGACTTCTTCTATGCATCATTCAATCTCTCCAATTTAATCTTTAACACTTTGCTGCTTCCTTTCTACCCAGCATCCAAACATGCATTTGTGTTAGTACTTTGAAAAGCATACGCATAATATGCCTAGTTTTGTTCACAAAATATGTCAATATTTAAACGCTTCCTAGAGGTTCTCACTTGCATCGTTCTTACAATAGTCTATTTTGCATACAGTAGCCCTGATCCTTGCAAAGCTGCGAATTTTTCTGTCTTGTGAATTAACTTTCCTAAGGAAGCATTTCTGTAAACTTAGGTGGAGGAATCAATCCTCTCAGCATCAAGCAAAATGCATATCATCAATCAAGTTCCCATGTCATCATCAAAGTTTTTCTCTGGCTTAAAATTTCAAAATCATTGATCTTCAATCCCTCAATTTCAAAAGCCATATTTGAAACTGCAAAAATAAAGAAGTTTGACCATATTTTTCTTTGAATAATATTGCTCCTGTCAGGTACTGATAAAACAGTTACGAAAGTTGTAAAAAGAGAGATATCAAGTTTTTTATTCCTTGGCCTCTATGGGCTTATACATGTGGGAAAAAGGTACTGATAAAACAGTTACGAAAGTTGTGAAAAGAGAGATCAAGTTTTTTATTCCTTGGCCTCTATGGGCTCATACATGTGGGAAATTGAATAAGAGAGACCCTAATAGGGGTGAGGTAAAAAGTATAGAAAGGACAAATCAATATAGAGCTGGGTAAATGACTAAAATACATTAAATGGGGAGTTATATTGGAGATTTGGTAGTGACTTCTTGTCTAACGAGGGTTACAACTTTATCACTAGAAAATAAAGCCTTTGGGTTCACCAAATGGCCAAAAAGTATGATAGACTCCTTTTCATTCTGACCACAACCAAGTTGAAATATACCATTCTGTAACCAGCCTACTTTAGTAGCTGCTGAATCCCAATACCTTCACAAGGATCACAACAGCAAACAGCTCTGATCGTGGGCCACTCACTTCCAAGGTCAACAAGGGTTACAACTTACAACCTTATCAACAGAAAACACAGCCTTTGAGTTCACCAAAAAGGTATAATGTACTCCACTTGATTATGACCACAACCACGATGAAATTTACCTTCCTGCAACAAACCTACTTTAGTTGCTGCTGAATCCCAGATTCCCAATACCTTCACGAGGATGACAACAGCAAATGGCTCAAATGCTGGGTACTCACTTCCAAAAAACAATTTAGGCACACCAAGGGCTTGGATTACAGATTAAGATAGCATAATGACCACCTCTAATCCAAATAATGGATAAATGTAATTCTTAATCTGGACAAAGTAAACACATAAGATAAACACTAGATAATGCGAATGTGGAAAACAATAACAACTACCTTATGTCTCGCTGAAACTTTGAGAACAAGAAAGAACTGAATCTAATCCTAAGCACACAAAGAGGGTGTTTTCACCGAATAAGAGAAACATCTATGCTCTGATCACATAAATAACTTCAAAATAAGAGTTCAAAGTAAATGCACTCCCATTTTACATCTTTCTAGAAGCTCCTAAACAGAAACTGAAGCAAAACAAACTTAAGATCCATAATGACATAGGTCCATCTTGCTCCTATTTGGGTACAGTAGCCAAATGCGATCAAAATATGTTTTCAATGTGTCGATGAATATGAAGGCATGGCCACTGGGAAGCAATCAGTGGAGAATAACTGTTAACTGGACCCAATTTTCCAGACCATGTAATGTCCCCAAATTTTGGATTACTAAGTGAGGTCGTTAGGAGGGTTTTCCAGAGTTTGTGTCAGCCTAGTCATAGGAACAGGATTACTCCATTGGTGGGCCCAGAAAGTTTTAGAGAAGTTTTATGGGTTCGACTGGGATCGCTTACCATATTTCATCATCGAGATCAATTCCGCACGGTGTGCTCTTGGTTCCGTTGCGTTCCGACAATTTCCGTAAAACAGCATTAATAACAGGTATATTTTAATTATTTATGCTTAAGGTGTTGTTTCAGGCTGATTAATTGGAGAAACACCTTAGCGTAATAGCTCGTTGGAATCGGGGTGAAAAAATTTACAGGGCAGAATGATAAAAAGGATCTTTTGGTGGCCAGTGTGACCATAGAGGCGAATTAAGCATTTTCCGGCATTAAAAGTGACTTTAATTAGTTTATAAAAGTCACTTTATTAAATAAAGAAAGGAAAAGTGCTTTTAAATATTTAATATGAGGGAAAAGTTAAGAGAGTTATAGAAAAACAAAAAGAAGAGAAAAAAAGGGGAAGGTGAAAGTGAAAAGACAACCCTAAATAAATAAGGAAAATGAGGAGACTCTCCTCATTCGTGCATTGTGAGTTTGGAGAAAGAGCTCTTGAACAGAGTTTGAAGGAGAAGTTGAGGATTTGGAACCCTAGCTGCCATAGCAGACTTCAGTGTTGCAACGAGACACCCTAGTTTGGGATTTGAGAGTGAAATCACTCAGATTTCACCATGGGAATACAAAGGAGAAGAAGATTTTCTAGAGATTCAGGCCAGAAAAGATTTTATCAGTTGAATCTCTTATTTATTTTACTTCATTCATCTTTTCAGGTTGGAGAGAACTTGTGAGAGCAAAATATCCAAAGCCCAGATGAGAAGCTAAGTCACTGCTGAAAAGAGAAAGCATATTTCTCTCATTCTGCCATTCAAACCACCTGAGATAGAGATTGAGTTGGAAGAATAAAACACAGGGACGAGCACAAGCCATCAGTACCACGAGTTTCTCTCATTTGGAAGGAGTTGCTCTCTTCTTTGCTGGGTCAAAGTCTGCAGTCATGGGACTGAGTTCTCACTGTTTTAGCTGAGCTGAGTTTCCTTCTGAAGCCTGCAACGAGTTCTCCTTTATCTCTGCTGAACGTGACTATTATTGAGGCCCGTTGGACTGTTTTTTATGCTGGTGTGGTTGCATACCAAAGTCCTTCAATTGCTGGGCTTAATTTGGGAGGAGATATGACTGGTTCCTTGCTGGGTTGAATGCAGAATATTGAGGGAAGTATTTCTGAGTGTGATAACAGTCATTGATCCCACCCTTTCAGAGCTGTATGGAGCTTAAAAGAGCTGTATGCTTCTGCCACAAAGGATAGACGCTGGAGCCCACTTGATGGAGTATACACAGTGATTCGAACTCATAAAAAGGGGACTGTCCAGCCTTATTTTTGTTCCAGATTTCATTGATGTGCTGAGATTTGTCTTTCTGGGGCACATTTACCAGATTCAGATCTGAATTATTTACGCTCTGTAATCTTTGCTTACATGACAATGTACTAATGAACCCAATGAAATAGTATTTCTGGGTTGTTTTCATGAATGTATGGTTCCAAATCTTTTATTATATGATGTACAACAGTGGTGTAATCCTTGTGGGGCGTTTATTATAAAAATATATTACTATCTGACCTCATCGATCTAGCTCTGTGTTAAACTACTTGTGTATTTTGAAGAAAAATTGCACATACAGGCTACAGCCAACATTAAACAAACTGTTTGATGAAAAGCTTCACTGAAACTCCAGAATAAATTCAGAAATTTATTGAACTATTTAAGGAATTTCTGAGAGAAAATATTACAGTGGTATCAGAGCATTGACCTTGGCTCAGCCGTGGGTTATCTTTGAAAAGCCAAGTTCGAGGGCTTTATTTTGAAGGTGCCAAGATACAATTGTGGGTTCAAAGGGCAGATTATAACAAGGAAAAAAAAAATGCTTCCAAGTCAAGAAGAACTATTTGCTCAAATATTTGAAAATTATAACAAAACCTTTGCAAAGGTGATAGAGCACATGGAAGCATGGGTGTCATCAGATGCAGTAAATACAAAAAGGAATAGCAAATCCAAAGAAGAAAAGGTAGTCAAAGACTAGGAAACAAGGATTGAAGATGACAACCATAAACAAACTTTCCAGGACGAATTGAGAAAAGTCACACGTTGAAAATGAAGCTATCACAGATTCACCCCAACAGGTTGGAATGAGAGTTTGGGATGAAAGGGAATCAGAAATTGCTACAGGATGTTTGTCATCACTTAGCGAGATTGTTGAGTTGGATGATGAGTACAAAGAAAATCATGAGACCACAACAGTTGATGATGATTCCCAAGAAGTGTGCAAAGATGATAACACACAAGTGGCGACGGTGCAAACTCAGTCCCATCAGTTGATGAGGTAAATGTTGTTCACAAGTCCACTTATGCCTATAACTTGGAAAACCAATTGAAAATGGACACAAACAAGATTAGGGCAGCCACAAGGCAATATGATGATGCACTGGTATTAGTGACAGATTATTGTTGGAGAAGTACACTCGCACATGACAATTTAGGACGAGAGCCTTCACTTGCAGATTTTCATACTCTCGGGAAGTCATTGGTAGAGATGAAATCTAACTACCTAAACCTCCTTTCAGATAGAGATCACCTACTCATGCTTATTGAGATATATCACGATGCACTAGTAGGGAAAGAGGAGGAAGTCGACAAGCTTACTCATGAGCTTGAGATTTCCCAGGAGTCCTTGAAGAACACTCAGATGGCCCTTCAAGAATTAGAGTTGCAGGTTGACCATCTTTGTATGGAGTTGAATTGTGTACATTCTTCTATGGCAACCATCACACAAGAGGATGTTAGAGACACTCATGATTTGATAGAGGAGACTCCTGTGATAATGGGCCATGAGGAGCACCCAGATGAACAGACACTTGCAAAGAGACATGTTCCAAAGGTTTCTGATTATACACCTACGGGATGTAGATATAGATATATTTCAAATGAGGATACATCCATCTGGGATGAAGGTTTGGTTGACATGAATGGAGTGGATACTGGAGACCCTGGTTGGCATTGGGATCCACGTGGGGTTTTCAATCATTTACCAGGTGTGAAGGATGACTATGTTGCTGACAGGGTGATTGGCCCAGTGACCAAGCATTCATGTTCCTTCACACTTCCATCAAAGTTATGGTCAACGCTACTAGCGAGTTGGTTTGATGCAAGAGTGTGTAGGCTTCAAGAGATGTCTTGGCACATCGTTCATGCATGGGGTTGCAGGGTGGTCAGCATGCCCCGACGGGAGTTACTCAGACGAGATGGCATTTGTATGCCACCAGATAGAGTGGTATATGGGGATGATGTTCTTCCATTGATGTATTGGGCACAGGAGCCACAGAGGATCTGCACAACAGTGACACCCCCATTAGCATGTGAGGATTCATATCATTGAGGTCTACCAAGACAGAGTAGATATGGCTCACATCATGGTGGGTCCACTAGTAGGATGGCAAATACATTGTTGCATGTGGGATACCAGACGGTACAGGGTGCATCAACAGCAAGCGGGGATAGCCAGTGGGGTACAGGGATATGCCATGGAGTGCAAGAGTATGCAGAGGAGTATGGTGATGCATGGTTTTATTTTGTTGTGTATGGTGATGCACAGCGAGATTTTAGAGCATTGCTTCTGGGTAGACAAATTGATTGGGACATCGGGCCAGGATTGATGAGTGGATGGATGAACGTCAGGGAGCATTGCATTCCTCAAAGTTTGATCTTCAATTGGGGCATAACCTAATTAGAGTAAGAGAGCAAGACACTCGCAGGACTACCCATGGGTATCCATTTGGGTTCTTGATCACGCCTTTGGGATTGACCCATGCATCAGTCACGTTCCAGTCCGGCATACTATCACACAGGCTTTTGTTGTTGTTCTTTGATGCTCTGATCACATTTAGCAGGACACACGGGGGTCACCAGAGACAGTTGGGTGAGACACAGTGCATCATGTACAGGATAGTGACTTCCTAGTTGAGGCATATGGTAGGAGCGCAAGTTTACATATACATGATTAGGGATGGCGTGACCCACTGCAAAGGCAACATATGTCTCGCCCCTGAGTACACACATAGGGAGATGATCAGGAGAGAGTTGCATGACACACCTTTAGTAGGACATTTTGAGGCATTGTACGAGCATTGGGCACAATTGATGGTTGGCCTTCTTTACAGGAAGGCATGTGAGCTCTAGGCAGTAATTGGCTACATCACCAAGAGACAGGATAGCATAGTCTGATGTGTGATTAGGAAGGAGCAGGGAAGTTTAGCGTGCACTAGATTGATTCATGATAAATGGTGTCCATCTATTGGTTGCATACAGGGATTAGTGATTGGGCACGAATGGGCGCCAACAGTTAGCAGTGCTTCGCCGCAACAATTAGTTATGATCAGAATGGCGCAGCGGCAACATGGCAGTTTCCTTTTGGGATTAGCATGGGACCCTAGCATTACACTTGACAACTCAACCACCATTATGGGTGAGTTGGTCTTTACAAGGGAAGATCACTCAGATCTTCCATTGGACTTCCATTTGGCAGAGGACATTTCACTTCTCAATGATTCTTTTGGGGTGTCAGAGGTGGTAGTGGTTAGTCCCTGTGGACGAAGATCCTTTTTTAGAAGGTTTTGGAAGGTACCTTTTGGAGTTCACTCGTGTGTTAGAAAATCATAAAGGTAGAAAGATTTTCTTATTCTTGATAATTACTTGTGATGTTTCTTGTTATTACGATCCTTTATATCTTCTTTCTTTTAGTTCATCAAGCAATTACCAAAGCAGCAGCACATAAAACAACAGACAACAGATGTAGGCACTATGCCAGGGCAAAACCCCCCTCGAGGGGAAAGCCCAATCAAGATAATTCTCCATTTCAATAGTATTTTTTGAGACTCTTCATCCTAGACATATATCAGACCTTCCCTCCACACCGAGTCAACCTCCCAGATCTTCGACTTCAACTAGGCAACAACTTCCAGTCGCAGACGACTTTCGACAGCAGCATAACTTGGAAGACTTTGATCTCCTAATCAAGGGCACGAAACAAAGAGAGAGAGGCACCAAAATTTCGTTTTTCTTCTTCTCCTTAGACTTCCCCAAACTCGCACTTCTTTCGGCTTCCCGGCAACAGACTTCGAACTTTTCCCAACAACAAGAGAGTGTGCTCCAAATGAATTCGATTTCCTTCCTTTTATAGGGTCCAGGTGAGGTCGAATAGGTGTCTCTTAGGCCAACATGATCCCCTTTAGGCCGACTTGGTGTGGAGGTCACATAATTCATATTTTACTCAATATTAAACCTTTTTACATGATTCAAAAGCGCAAGAAGGGTCTCTTTAAATGTACAATGACTCTATTAACTCAGAATAAGTCCTAGAAGTCCTCAATGGGGACTTTGACCTAAAACATGGTGACTCAAGCATGAAACCCATGCTTTAATAAGTCACAATAATAATAATAATAATAATTCTTTTCTTTATTCTTTTGACAAGTACATTACAAGATGACTCAAATACATTAAATGAAGATCGAACCTAGTTACATTTTCCAACACTCCCTCTTAACTAGGGAGGAATTCATCATATACAAATACAATGGAAGATCTCACACTATATGAACAATGAAGAACTTTAGGCACCACGATGCCATGGACTAGATTCCTGACCAGGGCAATCTATCCATTGGTCTCTGAACAATTTAGGCACCGCAATGCCACGAACTAGATTCCTAACCAAGGCAATCTATCTGGGTGCGACTAAGATGGACTCAAGCTTTTAGCCCCTTTAGGTACCATCAGGCTTACTTGCTGACCATCAACCCAAAAAGCTTGGTGTGTATCAATGGTCAGAGCTATATGACCCACGCCACCCTTCACTACTTTGGGACCTAGACATCAACACAAAGTGTTGGCCATATGTCCTACCAGGCAATGCTTCACTCACAAAGCCTTAACACCCTATTAGGTCCCTATATTACTAGTGTAGCCCCTTATTGTTGTTAGTGTAGCCCCCTTATTGTTATTGTTGTACCCTTGTAACCCCAATATTGTTATTATTGTGCCCTTACATTATTATTGTTAGGTCGGCTAGGATTATACTGTGACCCCATGGACTCTTATATGTAGGAGGAGGTTTTGTCATTTGTATCATCCAAGAATTGTTCATTTATGTAATGTACTGGAGGTTGCCCCCTCGAAGTGGCTGATTTCTAAGGCGTTGATCTCTCTTTTCTTCTATTTTTGGAGTTGGTTTGATAACATTTGGTATTAGAGCTTTGGATTCTAGGGTTTCGCTGCTCCAAACAGGTCATCGTGGCATTTTCACGATAAATCTTTTTCTACAAAGGTTCAGATGCTGAAATTTTTACAAAGCGAAGCCGAAATCCTGAGGAACGTTGTGTAAAAATGTCATATCTTGGTTCGCAATATTTTCGAAAATATGATCTGTGGAAGTTAGGGTTTTTTCAAGCTGCTAAATTTCACCTAAACAGGTCATCGTGGCATTTGCGCTATAATTATTTTTTTGCGATGGTTCAAAAGTTGAAATTTTTACAGAGCGAAGCTGAAATCGTGAGGAACGTCGTGTAAAAATTTCAAATCTTGGTTTGCAATAATTTCAGAGATGTTATCTATGGAAGTTAGGGTTTTTCCAGGCTCCCGAATTTCATCCCAAAGAGGTGACCATGGGAAAAATCATCATAACTCTCTCTTTGAGCATCGGATTGGAATTCTGTAAGAAGTGGTCGCAAGTACACGGACTGTAGTTTCCTGTGTATCAATTTGAGAGCCAAAGGAGGAAACAGTGAAACGTGGCACACCGTACAAGTTCACTCTACTAAACCAATCCATAATTAGGTCATTGTGGGAGATTGGGCATAACTTTGCCTTGAAGAATCCAAATCAAGCCGGACCTGTGGCATTCGAAAGAAGATTCAAAGGGCTACTATAGGGGACTGAATTTCAGATATTGAAGATCCTAAATCACAGAGATAATTCAGTTTCAATATCGAGCTCCTCAAAAGCAAGAGAAAAGTGTGTATTTGTTTTTCTAAATTGCATAAGTATTGTTTGAAGAATCAGTTTGAATTGATTCCAAGGACATATTGTACAATAGATATTAGTACTGGGTTATAAAATGCCCCCTAAAAAGAATTCAACACCCATTAAGCCTTCGGAAGGCTCTACTATGACTCATGAAGACGAAGAAATGCAACATGACATATCAAAATTACAAAAGCAAGTGCACCAAATTTCGCTCTCGCAAAAAGCAAAAAATGAAATGGAAGTTTTGAAAAAAGTCGTGGAAGCTAAGATGGATGGTTTGAAGAAAAGGCATGGATGGTTTGAAGAATGGCATGGATGGAAGCTGGCATGGAAGACATGGAAGCTAAGATCGATGAAAAAATGGAAAACATGAAGAATAATCTAAAAGCAGACATAGAAGGCTTGACAAAGTTGATACAAGAAATGTTTCCTAATGGCGAAAAGATAGTAGAGGAACTCATGATGAGAACAAAATAAATGTTAATCGCGATTTCATAAACTCTAATGTTGGATGGAAGACCCACCATATTCCAAAGATCAATATGAGGAAGTTTGATGGCAAAGATCCCGTAACATGGATACTACAGATGGAGTAATATTTTGATCTCAATAATGTGCAAAACACACAAAAAGTACGCATCGCAACTTTATATTTATAACATAATACATTTGTATGGTATCGATGGCTTTGTTCCCGTAAAAAAAAATCACTTGGTCAATTTCTACGGAGGAAATGATAGCACATTATGAGGATACAAAGAGCAACACTTTTTTTAGCCAATTGATAAATCTCAAACAAAAGGGTTCAATGGTGGAGCACATTGAGGATTTCCAGAAATTGAATACAAGGGTAACTGATATTCCAGAGGAACACAGGATTGATGTCTTCATAGGGACTTTAAAGGATAACATCCAACATGAGGTTCGCGTTTAGGAACCTGATTCATTGGAGAAGACATTCAGGTTGGCAAGAAAAATTGAATGTAAAATTATGGCAACAAGGAAGCCTACCACTCACATCTATAAAGATGGAAGTGTTGTTGCTCCTAGACTTCCACAACCTACAAGGTTGACACCACAACAATTGGAAGAAAAAAGAGCAAAAGGGCTTTGCCATAGTTGTGATAGCCAATACACTAAAGGTCATAAGTGCGTTGAGAAGAAATTATTTTACATAGATTGTGAAGAGGAAGAAAATGAACAAGAAACTTCAAAAGAAGAGGATATACACCAAGAAACAACTCTAGAAGAAGAAGAAATGAGTCCAACCATATCGTGTAATGCATTGGCAGGAATTACCACTCCTCAAACTCTCAAGATAGAAGGACATATCAAGAAGAAAAAGGTAATAGTGTTGATTGATTCAGGTAGCACCCATAATTTTATTTATTGTAAGGTAGCCAAGGAATTGAATTGTTTCCTATACCCAGCACCAGAATGTCAAGTGATGGTTGCAAATGGAGGAACTATAAATTGCTCTGGAAAATGCTATAATATCAAGCTAACCATGGGGGAATATGTATTGAATAGTCCAATGTTTTCCATTCCAATGGGAGGTGCTGATGTTGTACTAGGAGTACAATGGTTACAATCTTTGGGGATGGTAGCTTTTAATTTTCAAGAATTTTTCTGGAATTTTTTTCGGAAGGAAAGGAAGTTGAATTATGGCGTATCGCAGGGAAGCCGGGAAAGATAATAAGCTCTAATGTCATGACAAAGCTTCTAAAGAAAGAACAACGAGGCGTAATTGCACAATTATGCTCACTAGAAGTTCCCACATCAAAATCATCTATTTCTCCATATCTCCAAAAAGTCTTGGATAATCATTCCAAGGTGTTTGAAAATCCCAAAGGACTCCCACCTATTCGTGATCATGATCATGCTATTCATTTGATTCCAGGAAGTGTTCCTCCAAACATCACGCCTTATAGATATCCTTATGTCCAAAAGAGCGAAATTGAACGTATGATTGCAGAAATGTTAGACGTTGGTATAATTCAACCTAGTCAAAGTTCTTTCTATGCTCCAGTAGTAATGGTGGACAAGAAGGATGGATCATAGCGCATGTGTCAGGATTATAGGGAGATCAATAAGCTCACTATTAAAGATAAATTTCCCATTCCTGTGATTAATGAATTATTGAATGAATTACATGGAGCAATTTATTTTACCAAGTTGGATCTTCATTCAGGATATCATCAAATTAGAATGAACACTGAAGATATTCCGAAAACAACATTTCGAACTCATAAGGGTCATTATGAATTTTTGGTCATGCCTTTGGCCTTACCAATGCACCTTCTACATTTCAAGGGTTGATGAATTCCATTTGCAAACCCTTCCTTAGAAAATTTGTGCTAGTATTTTTTGATGATATACTAATCTATAGCAGGTCTTGGAAGGATCATGTTGAACATGTTGACAGGGTGCTCAAACTATTGCAGGAGAAACAATTATATGCAAAAACATCCAAATGTTTCTTTGGAGTACAAGAGGTGGAATATCTGGGTCATATCGTATCTCACGAGGGTGTTAAGGTAGACCCTAACAAAATTAAAGCCATTAAGGAATGGAAAGTCCCCACAACCATAAAGCAGTTGCGAGGATTTCTCGGGTTAACAGGGTATTATCGCAAGTTTGTTAAGAATTATGGGAGAATAGCGGCACCTCTAACAACATTATTGAAGAAAGATGCATTTTCATGGACTCCTGAAGCAACTAAGGCCTTTGAACATCTTAAAGAGGCAATGTGCCTAGCACCGGTCTTAGCTACGCTGGACTTCACAAAAACCTTTATTGTGGAATGTGATGCCTCAGGAAATGGAATTGGTGCAGTTTTAATGCAGGAAGGAAGACCCATTGCTTTTGAAAGTCGTCCAATCAAAGGAAAGTATTTACAGAAACCTATTTATGAGAAGGAAATGTTAACAATACTACATGCACTAAAGAAATGGCGAACTTACCTAATGGGAAGACACTTCAAGGTAAAAACTGATCATGATAGTCTTAAACACTTTTTGGAACAAAGACTATCGTCAGAAGAACAGCAAAAATGGGTCACAATGATGTTGGGTTATGACTTTGAAATAATCTACAAAAAAGGAAAGCTGAATGTTGTTGCAGATGCACTCTCAAGAAAGAATGAAGAGGTGGAAGCATTGCTTTGTGCCATTTCTATTATCCAACCAGATTGGATAACTGAAGCAAGAGATGAATGGAAGAAGGACAAAGATGTATGGACACTCATTCAAAAGTTGCAGCAAGATCCTAGTACATCTGATACATTTAGTTAGAAAAATGATTCCTTATGGTACAAATATCGCTTATATCTTTGTAAGAATTCCCAACTAAAACAAAATATTCTTCTGGAATTGCACACTTCTCCTTTAGGAGGACACTCAGGATTTTTAAAAACTTACCACAGGGTGAAGAAAGATTTTTTTTTGGATGGCCTTAAATATGATATTCAAAAGTTTGTGGTGGAATGTTTGGTTTGCCAGCAGAATAAAGTGGAGACAATTAAGACCCCGGGACTTCTACAACCTTTATCCATTCCAAGTCAACGTTGGGAGGAGATTTCAATGGATTTTATCACAGGTTTACCGAAGTCCGAAGGCAAGAATGTCATCATGGTGGTAGTTGATAGACTTACCAAGTATCCACACTTTTGTGCATTATCTCATCCATTTAAAGCAAGTACAGTTGCTACTACATTTGTGGACAGAATTCAAAAGCTACATGGAAGCCCAAGGGTTATTGTGAGCGACAGAGATCCCATTTTTACGGGAAATTTTTGGACAGAGTTATTTTCTTGTTTGGGTACTAAATTAGCTCATAGCTCATCTTATCATCCTCTATCTGATGGTCAAACTGAGATAGTAAATAAATGTTTGGAAGGATATCTTCGTTGTTTTGTATCTGATAAACAAACACAATGGGTCAAGTGATTACCTCTTGCTGAATGGTGGTATAACACTTCCTTCCATACTGCAGCAAAAATGACCCCATTTATGGCACTTTATGGATATCATCCACCATCCATCACATCATCTTTAAGGGAAAATTCGAAGGTTCAACCAGTGGAAGATCACATCGAGCATCAGCAAGAAGTTCTCCAACTCTTAAGGATAACCTGAATTTGGCACAAAATCGAATGAAACAACAGGCAGATCAACATCGTAGCGAGAGAAGTTTTGATGTAGGAGATTGGGTATTTTTACGCCTACAACCATACAAACAAATGTCCCTCAAGCAAGCTAAGAAGGATAATAAATTATCGCCAAAGTACTATGGTCCTTACAAGGTGTTGCAAAAGATTGGTACTATGGCATACAAATTGGAGCTTCCTGCTTCTTTGCGAGTGCATTCGATTTTCCGTCTTTCATGCTTAAAGAAGGTTATAGGTGAAAAATTTCTAGTTCAAACAATATTGCCAGAACTTGATGAGGAAGGAAAAATCATATTGGAACCTAAAGCAGTCACAGAAACAAGAACTCGACAGCTATGAAATCAATCCATTTTAGAGTATCTCATCAAGTGGAAGAACTTACCCACTGAAGATTATACATGGGAGGATGAGAATTTTATACATAAGCACCCAGAGCTACTCAAGTATTGAGGACAACACTTTTTTGAAGGAGAGGGGCATGTTAGGACCCTATATTACTAGTGTAGCCCCTTATTGCTGTTAGTGTAGCCCCCATATTGTTATTGTTGTACCCCAGTAACCCCAATATTGTTATTATTCTGCCCTTACATTATTATTGTTAGATCGACTATGATTATATTGTGACCCCATGGACTCCTATATATAGAAGGAGGTTTTGTCATTTGTATCATCAAAGAATTGTTCATTTATGTAATGTATTGGAGGTTGCCCCCTCAAAGTGGTTGATTTCTAAGGCGTTGATCTCTCTTTTCTTCTATTTTTGGAGTTGGTTTCATAACACACCCCTTGATCCAACAGATCATGGATGACCAAGTTCTCCCAATCAAACTGATTGGTAACCAGTACCAGTATGTTATCAAAATCATTCAAAAGACTTTCCTGTACAAACACAACCCCAATCAATAATATACTTTCACATGTACATAAACAAATACAAACCTCTGGGGTCTTTCAGACACCCTGATGTTGCTTTTCAACTTCTCATAGTAGGACTATCAACTGAATCTTTGACAGAAGATTCCTTCATCATATACTTTCCTTCTCCTACTTTTCATGCAACAACGTATCCTCCGAAATTTCATTCTTCAATCAAAACCACGCTATGCCCTCCCCCTCAACCAGGGAGCATCTTCATCGAAACTCCCTCTTAATCTTAGGGAGATCTTTTCTATTCAGGGTTCTTCAGGGAGATCAGTTTCTTCTTTTCGTCATCGAAGAATCTTTCGTTGCTTCCTACCATTTCATCAAATTTATCATCATCCTAATCATGCTTATCACATCAACGAGCATCTTCACCATACTGAAGATTATGTACCTGCACAACTTGGGTTACAACCAAATCTATAGAAGCATGAAGTTAGCCTTATCAGAATCATGAAAGGATTTCAACTTTATACATATCAGATACCCAAACTTAATGACAAACAATATACATATTATCTTCAACATTTTGCTAGGGACTTTGTCATAAACCCTAGACTACTTCATAACAACTTTCATTCTATCTAGGGTTTTAATGTTTCTTTCAAAGGTGTAACACACCCTACTATGACATATAGCAAACCCTAGAAACAATTTAAATATAGATCTACAAGATATCTAACAACTTTCAGAATTCATAGGTTAGACTTTCCACCAGAGATTTATTCAAAACCTAAGATTTCATACAAGAGAATCAACCAAAGTCAATCACAGCTTAGTCATTAACATGAACAACTTCCACTAGAGTTAGTTGCAAAAACTAGATTTTCAATCAACCATCAAATCCAATCAAAACTCAAATTTTCATCAATCTTACACAAATCTCAAACCATCATATTGTCATTATTCATTAGAGATTTTCACTTCTACTAAGGTTCAACTTCAAAACACTATAATTTCATTCTCACAACCTCAACAATCATGATATAAATAGATCTCAGATTGTTATAATACTAGAGTATTTAACTACTACTAGGGCTTAGTTGCAAAACCCTAGATTTCCAAATATCATCCTAGAATCTTAGACAAGGATTTATGCTAAATCCTAAGACTTATGACCATTAATAATTAGGTCAACACATGTATCTAGGAATTCATAATCATGCAAAGGCATATCATATGTCCAACAACATTGATACATTAGAGATACACAACCAAAAAGGACATATCTTCACATACCTATGGATTCATCATCAAGCAAAGGTATTTCATTTCATAACATATCAATATCAAATTTGATTAGACCAGGGTTTGATCAGACAAACACACACATTCCAGGGAAATCATTTCTAAGACATTATAAGGGTCTTGCTTACACATTCCACCAAACCCTAATGAGTAAGGATTTCAATATAGGAACATAGCAAACCCTTATCGACATTTCAAAGGTTCAAGATTTTAGACCTTATCATTCAACCCTAACAAGTTAGGTTTTCCTGATCATACCAAAATCCTAAACATGACATCACCAATAAAAACTTCAAATAGCATTTCACGATAACCCTAAGCAGTTTAGGGTTTCAAACATTCACATTAGCATACCCTTCGGTTAGGGTTTTCCAGAACCTGTCTAGGGTTCTTGCAAAATCCATTCAGAATATGAGTGGGGTGGGTAGATTTATCAAGTGATGAATCAACCAAAATAAGGGTCAATATGATTCACTGTAGCTGGACACAACAATGTTAGTAATAGATTGTCAAATGAATGAACATTTATCATAAAAAAATCAAGGTTTTAAAGCATACCTTTGTTTCTTGACAAACCTTGTCTTGAGAGGTCGTCCTTCATACTCCTTGAGAATATAGCAATGTTTTTCCTAATCAAGATCGATTGAGAGAGCGAAAGGAAATGAGATACTTATCTTTGGGAGATGTTGAGGGTTGCTCCCTCCAAGGCTTGAGGGATACCTATAAACTTATAAAAACAGTAAAATGTCTTTTCCAAATATATGTTAGAAACCTATAAATTCTAAAACATCAAAAATATGAAATAAGATATCTAAAGCTACAAGCAAAGGACTTAATAGTGTAAGTCCCTAATGTAAAATTCTTCGGGCTTGACTTTCCTTGGGTCTCCTTCAGCAATGTTGGCTCGAGCTCTTTCTCTCTTCTTGTCTCACGGATTGTTGGGACAGCCACTCCTATAGTGACATTGATAGCATTCTACCTTAGACATGTTAACTTTCTTCCTTGGTCCTTTTGATTTCTTTCCTTTATGTTGAGCAATGTAGGCATTTGATACTCCTTCAGAATTGGCAACTAATGAGATCCTTAATTCTTCCTGACTACAGGTATTCCATGGTTCTTCAAAGGTGGGAGCTTCCTTCCAACTGTTAAGTCCTGCAACAAATGCACCCTAAGTAGGTGGCAATCCTAATAGGGTAGTGATAATGATTTCTTTATCTGGAACAATTTCATCAATGGCCAAAAGTTCATCCCTGATTCTTGTTATCTTCACAAAAAAGGAGGCCATTGTGTCTTCTTTGGTCATCTTTGTAGTTCCTAGCTCATTTTTCAAAGTAGCTACTTGACCAATGTTCTTAATAGTGAATAACTTCAACAAGGCTTCATACATTTCCAGAGCATGGTCGATGTTGGCTATGAATGGGACAAGGTTGTCCTTTATTCCTTCTACCATTAGAGTCATGGCTACTAATTCTAGTTCCTTGTATTTCACTTTGTCACCATCACTGGAATCCTCTGTTGGCTTCTTTACTTTTCCTTTGACCAAGTCCAGTACCTTATTCTTTTCATGTATGAGGTCAGCTCTCTTCTTCCAGGACCTGTAGTTTGAGGTTCCTTCAAGTTTGTTTACTCCCTTGATTGTGTTAAACATCTTCCTAGAGTGTAGTAGATTCCTTCCCTAAGATGATCCTTTGAATGGTTCCTTGATCAAGTGTTGAAGAATGCCTTTTTCTTCCTTCTTCACCAAAGCTCTAATACCATGTTAGAAAATCATAAAGGCAAAAAGAATTTCTTATTCTTGATAATTACTTGTGATGTTTCTTGTTATTACGATTCTTTATATCTTTTTTCTTTTAGTTCATCAAGCAATTACCAAAGCAACAACACATAAAATAATAGACACCAGATGTAGACACAATGCCAGGGCAAAACCACCCTTGGGGGGAAAACCCAGTCAAGATAATTCTCCCTTTCAATTGTATTTTTTGAGACCCTTCACCCTAGACATATACCAGACCTTCCCTCCACACCAAGTCATACTCCCATATCTTCGACCCCTTTCCAGCAACTTCGACTAGGCAACATCTTCCAGCTAAGAAATGGCTTCCAACAGCAACAAAACTTGGAAGACTTCGATCTCCCAATCTAGGGCATGAAACAGGGAGAGAGAGAGGCACCAAAATTTCGTTTTTCTTCTTCTCCTTAGACTTCCCCAAACTTGCACTTCTTTCAGCTTCCCGACAACAAACTTCAAACTTTTCCCAGCTACAAGAGATATCGAACTTGCTGTGAGAGAGTGTGCTCCAAATGAATTCGATTTCCTCCCTTTTATAGGCTCCATGTGAGGTCGAATAGGTGTCTCTTAGGCCGACACGATCCCCTTTAGGCCGACTTGGTGTGGAGGTTACATAATTCAAATTTTACTCAATATTAAAACTTTTTACATGATTTAAAAGCCCAAGAAGGGTTTCTTTAAATGTACAATGACTCTATTAACTCAGAATAAGTTCTAGAAGTCCTGAATTGGGACTTTGACCTAAAACATGGTGACCCAAGCATGAAACCCATGCTTTAATAAGTCACAATTATAATAATAATAATAAATTTCTTTATTCTTTTGACAAGTACATTACTAAGTACATTAAATGAAGACCGAGCCTAGTTACATTTTCCAACAAGGTGCACGAGATTGGTTTTTTGGTAGAGTAGCTTCTTGAGGATTTGGTCGAACTTTCACATTATCGAGACGCCCTACTTAATGGCAGTATGTAGAGGGCCTCTAGTGTCTATTCCTTGTTGGTGAGTGAGTGGAGCGAGAGATGCTTCACAATGACTAGGATGGTTTGGGACTCTGGCATTCACTTGGATCAACTTGGGAGCGACAACATGCGATGGCATCGCTTGAGGGCAAGCAATTTTGGGGAAGGGAGACTGTAATGTCCCCAAATTTTGGATTACTAGGTGAGGTGGTTAGGAGGGTTGTACAGAGCTAGTGTCAGCCTAGTCATAGGAGTGAGTTTACTCCATTGGTGAGCCCAGAGTGTTTTAGAGGAGTTGTATGGGTCCGAATGGGATCACTTACCATATTTCATCATCAAGATCAATTTCACACAGTTTTCTCCTGGTTCTGTTGCGTTCCAACGATTTCCGTAAATGGCGTGAATAACAGGCATATTTTAACTATTTATGCTTAAGGTGTTGTTTCAAGTTGATTACTTGGAGAAACACCTTAGTGTAATAGCTCGTTGGAATCGAGGTGAACAAATCTACAACACAAAATGATAAAAAGGGGCTTTGGGTGGCAAGTGTGACCACAGAGACGAATTAAGCATTTTCCGGCATTAAAAGTAACTTTAATTAGTTTATAAAAGTCATTTTATTAAATAAAGAAAGGAAAAGTACTTTTAAATATTTACGTGGAGGAAAAAGGTAAGTGGGTTATAAAAAACAAAAAGAAAATAAAAAAGGGGAGGGTGAAGGTGAAAAGACAACCCTAAACTCATTAAATAAGGAAAATGAGGAGACACTCTCCTCATTCGTGCATTGTGAGTTTGGAGAAAGAGCTCTTAGAGAGAGTTTGGGGGAGAAGCTGAGGGTTTGGAACCGTAGCTGCCATAGCAAACTTTGGTGTTGCAACGAAACACCCTAGTTTGGGATTTGTGAGTGAAATCACTCAGATTTCACCGGCAAAATACAAAGGAGAAGAAGATTTTCTAAAGATTCGGATCCGAAGAGGTTTTATCAGTTGAATTTCTTATTTATTTTACTTCATTCATCTTTTCAGGTTAGAGACAACTTGTGAGAGCAAAATATCCAAGCCCGGATGAGGAGCTAAGTCACTGCTGAAAAGAGAGGGCATATTTCTCTCATTCTGCCATTTAAGCCACCTGAGATAGAGACTAAATTGGAAGAATAAAACACAGGGACGAGCACAAGCCATCAGT
Organism: Pinus albicaulis; assembly: GCA_034641835.2. Lineage (NCBI taxonomy): Eukaryota > Viridiplantae > Streptophyta > Pinopsida > Pinales > Pinaceae > Pinus > Pinus albicaulis. The sequence goes on from CM076574.1 coordinate 887,508,489, forward strand.
AGGAAATACCACAAGTTTCTCTCGTTTGGAAGGAGGAGTTGCTCTCTTCTTTGCTGGGTCGAAGTCTGCAGTCATGGGACCGACTTCTCACTGTTTTAGCTGAGCTGAGTTTCCTTCTGAAGCCTGGAACGAGTTCTCCTTTATCTCTGCTGAACGTGACTATTATTGAGGGCTGTGGGACTGTTTTTTAAGCTGGTGTGGTTGAATACCAAAGTCCTTCAATTACTGGGCTTGATTTGGGAGGAGATATGACTGGTTCCTTGCTGGGTTGAATGCAGAATATTGAGGGAAGTATTTCTGAGTGTGATAACATTCATTGATCCCACCCTTTCAGAGCTGTATGGAGTTTAAAAGAGCTGTATGCTTCTGTCACAAAGGATAGACGCTGGAGCCCACTTGCTAGAGTATACACAGTGATTTGAACTCATAAAAGAGGGACTGTCTAGCCTTATTTTTGTTCCCGATTTCATTGCTGTGCTGAGATTTGCCTTTCTAGGGCACATTTACCAGGTTCAGATCTGATTTATTTACGCTCTGTAATCTTTGCTTACATGACAGTGTGTAATCTTTGCTTACATAACAGTGTACTAATGAACCCAATGATTTAGTATTTCTCATTTGAGTTCATGAATGTATGGTGCCAAATCTTTTATTATATGATGTACAACAGTGGTGTAATCCTTGTGGGGCATTTATTATAAAAAAAAAATATTACTATCTGAACTCATCCATCTAGCTCTGTGTGATAAACTACTTGAGTATTTTGAAGAAATATTGTACCTACAGGCTACAGCCAACATTAAACAAACTGTTTGACGAAAAGCTTACTGAAACTCCAGAATAAATTCAGAAATTTATTGAAATATTTGAGGAATTTCTGGGAGAGGATGTTACAGACCACATAAAGGATAAGTGGAGTTGAAGAAAAACAACATTTGACTAATCATTATCATAGGGGCAGTGGCATGGTTACCAACCGAGACCCCAAACACAGCTCACAGAGCTGCAATGGAGTGTCATGGGAAATGCCACTGTTGACCGACAGCCCTCCAAACTGTCCTCTGAACCACCAGATCTCAATGCCGGCCCTGGCAATATCAGAAGCAAGAAGCCACCACAGCAGGGAAATGATGGATGTCAAGTTCATGCTCCAGACAGTGAGCAGCCAATCGAGAGATGGAGAGGGCCTCACAACAATGAAAAGCAAAGTTACAGAACTTAGCTTGATAATAATCTTGGCCAGGCCAGAGAATAAAAGTTTGACTTGAACTCAACACAAACATTGGAAATATTCAGCTAATACGTAAAAACTAAAAGGTCAGCAAAAATTTTATGTTTGGATTATTCCAGAATCCCACGAGGTTTTCATTGGGCTTGCAAGTCCAGAGTTTGACCTGTGAGTAATCACAAGTCAAACTTGGTGCCAGCAAGTCTGACTGCCAACAAAGAGTCAGTTCATCTTGTTTTATGTGCCAAACCAAGTTTGGTTTGTGAATCCAAGTCAACTCAGGGAGTTCTCTAACATTGATGACATGGACAATCCTCCAGGCGGTGGCTGATCCTGGCAGCTGCTCAGTAATTCTAGTAATTCTATGTTTATTTGGTGTTAATTCGTCCTGTTTGTACTTGTCATGTTGGCATTATTAAATTTTAAACTCTTGGACATTTCAGCTCATGCCAGATGGTGCTCGACATTTTTTACTTCAATAAAGCTAGTTAGATCAGTTTGAAGTTAGTACTTAAGGCTTTTAATGTCCTAAAGGCTATGGCCAGTGGAGGCTGGCACAGAAGGCCAACTTTATTCAAAAAAAGGCTCATGTAAATGTTGTGATATATTAATAGTATCTGAACTTCAAAAAATAAAACATAAATACAGTATTTTTAACCCTAGTTACCAAAATTGCCACAAAGGGCTGGCGTTCCACGGAAAAAGAAAGACTAAGAAACAAGATGGTACAGAAAACACAATTTCCTACAGCTTTTAGTATGGAAATGGTTATTCAAAAATTAATACGAAAAGCTTATCGTGGCTTGAGATTGCAGATACACGGATAGTGGATTGCGGATCATGAGGCTTTTCTTAAATGTCTAAGCTGGGTCTAACAGCTAATACTTCTCCCCTCCTCCCAGAAACCACAATGCCCCAATAAACCAAGGTCTTCATTCCACGGTCCGACACCCTCAGTTTCATCAACATTGACATCGATATCCAATATCCTTCTTAATTCCAACCAACACCTGAATGGTGAAAGGTTCAGGTCATCATTTGTATTCATATGAACAGTCATACACCCGTTTTCCAATCCACGCATTCCGACTAATTCCATCAAACCATTTATTCGAAATGGTAATATTCCTTAGCAGAATTAATCTAATCAAAAGATTGTGTATGTGTATTTAATGTTTAAACAAACTATACTAACTAGTTGGCATGTAGAGTTTATGTTTATAGCTTACCCGCCTGATTCTGTGATTACCGGAATTTCAGCGTAGCTTTGCACACAGCCAATCACAAATCTACTGCCAAACTAAAATTCATTTACATGATTAGGTAAGCGACATGTCTAACCCTAGATGTCCTTCCAGGCTAAAATTGCTTCACATGATATGTTAAGCGATATATCTAACCGAGAAGAGGAAAACCTACCAAGAGGGGGTTCTTCAACCTGGCGGTCCTGCCAAGCCTGGCTGCTGCTAACAAAATCGCCATGGCCGCCCACCTTCAGACGACAATCTTCAGCGGAGAAAGTAATAAACAGGAAAATCAACGGGCTCTGACCGGGACTCGGCCGAGGTTACGAGGTCGAGGAAAGCGCCCTCACCACCAGATGGCACCCTTACTTCTGTATTCCTTCGTACATTACTTGTCCGCGTTGATCTCGGCTGGCGTTCTCATGCCCCTATCACGCCCCTGATCTATAGGCTCTGGATCTCGGTCTCGATCTCCAACCCGTCGCTACGAAACTGCTGCTGTTGGCTATTACTATGTCTCCGTCTCTGCTGGTTACGCTGGATCTACTCGCGGGGCAAAAGAAAGTGCTTTACAAAGATATCCGTCGTATATTATATTAAGAGCCTACGTTGAGTAAAGCTAGGTGTTGAGGAGCAATGTTGGGAATAAGACCCTCCAAGAAATGTCGGGAATGTAAACGCTTGCAGAGGAAAGAGAAGGAAGAAGGAAGGGCAGCGCCTTTTAAAGTGTGGGAAGAGTCCAATTATTCCTTCTTTCCAGATTTATGGTCAACTTCATATTATATGAAAATATTTCTGCGATTTTGGAATTAAATCTTTTTATGGTTTGTTTTATTTTATATTATAAATTTCAATGTATTTAATTAATTATTTTATTTTATATTATGCATTTTAATATATTTCATTTATTTTTAGTTTGGAATTATTAATATTTATCAATTATTTTATTTAATAATATAATATATTTGTTTTATATTATATATATTTTTATTAAAATATATTAAATTTAACATTTTAATATTAAATATTAAATAATGTTAAAATAATAACTCTTTGGATTAGAATAATTATGTTAAATGTGGCGGGTGTATGTATATGAGTATTAATGGAGGGAAGGCATTCGAATTTACCTAAGTGGGTTACTCTTAGCAAAATGTGGCTTATTCTTATTACTAAGTTTTAGACAAGGCTTAGATTATAGAATGAATGTTCTAACTCCATAAAACAAGGCCCATGTAATACTTTCTGGGATTCAGCCACAAAAATCCCCATCTATGACCTTCAATCACCTGAGGGGGGAAGATGTAAAATGACACAGAAAAATGGCAGGATCGCAAATCAAAAGATGTGCTGGATTTAGAAAAGAAGAAGAAGCCCTAAATTTCTTTCTAGTGTCGAAATCATCTTAGAAAACTAGTTGCAAACTGAAATAATTCCTTGTGCAGAATACAAACTATTGTACTTCAAAAGTCTTGGCCAGAGATTAAGATCTGAGGTGATGGTTGGGGATCGATACTCAATTATAGCCTGGTTATGAGTGCTCTTCTTTTAAATGGGTATTCTATGAATCTATGCTTCCACTAAAAATGTAATGCGGAAAGACCACGTCCAGAATATACAGAATATCACCATGGATCCTTCACTGCAACAGACCCAAAAAATCATAATAATGATAGGCAATTGCGGGATGAATGATAAGAACGATATTTCAGAAAGCTGATGCAACCAATAACGTGAAGAGAAGAGGAAAACCTACCAATATATTTGATCGAGAAAGATGGGCCAAGAGGGGGTTCTTCAACCTGGTGGTCCTGCCAAGCCTGGTTGCTGCTAACAAACTCGCCATGGCCGCCCACCTTCAAACGACAATGTTCAGCCGAGAAAGTAATAAGGAGGAAAATCAACGGGCTCTGTTATTTAAATAAATAATAAGAACCTCCGAGAAATGTTGGGAATGTAAACGCTTGCAGACGAAAAAGGCGCCCCACCCCTATGACGAGAGAAGGAAGGGCAAAGCCTTTTAAAGTGTGCGAACAGTCCAATTATTCCTTCTTTCCAGTGTTATGGTCAACTTCATATTATATGAAGCTAGCTCCATCCTAACCATTACGCTGTTAAATATTTCTGTGATTTTGGAATTATTAATTTTTTATTTTGTTAATCTTTTTATGGTTTGTTTTATTTTATATTATAAATTTCAATGTGTTTAATTAATTATTTTATTTTATATTATGCATTTTAATATATTTCATTTATTTTTAGTTTGGAATTATTAATATTTATCAATTATCTTATTTAATAATATAATATATTTGTTTTATATTATATATATTTTTATTAAAATATATTAAATTTAATATCTTAATATTAAATATTTAATAACGTTAAAATAATAACGGTCTAGATTAGAATAATTACGTTAAATGTGACGGGTATACGTATATGAGTATTAATGGAGGGAAGGCAATCGAATTTACCTAAGTGGGTTACTCTTAGCAAAATGTGGCTTATTCTTATTACTAAGTTTTAGAGAAGGCCTAGATTATAGAATGAATGTTCTAACTCCAGAAAACAAGGCCCATGTAATACTTTATGGGATTCAGCCACAAAAATCCCCATCTATGACCTTCTATCACCTGAGGGGGGAAGATGTAAAATGACACAGAAAAATGGCAGGATCGCAAATCAAAAGATGTCCTGGATTTAGAAAAGAAGAAGAAGCCCTAAATTTCTTTCTAGTGTCGAAATCATCTTAGAAAACTAGTTGCAAACTGAAATAATTCCTTGTGCAGAATAGAAACTACTATACTTCAAAAGTCTTGGCCGGAGATTAAGATCCGAGGTGATGGTTGGGGATCGATACTCAATTACAGCCTCGTTATGAGTGCTCTTCTTTTAAATGGGTATTCTATGAATCTATGCTTCCACTAAAAATGTAATGCGGAAAGACCACGTCCAGAATATACAGAATATCACCATGGATCCTTCACTGCAACAGACCCAAAAAATCATAATAATGATAGGAAATTGCGGGATGAATGATAAGAACGATATTTCGGAAAGCTGATGCAACCAATAACGTGAAGAGAAGAGGAAAACCTACCAATATATTTGATCGAGAAAGATGGGCCAAGAGGGGGTTCTTCAACCTAGCGGTCCTGCCAAGCCTTGCTGCTGCATTGGTGCACCTTTGTGATGTGATATCCGTCTGATGGATTGGTCGAGAGATCGAACACTGGTCGTTTCTGAAGTTGCGCGAAGATTAAATGGTATATCAACCGACGGTGGAAATGCCGAGCGAGAACCTGATGGGATATTAACCATCGGATTGATGGGTGCGTTGTGATCACTGTCAGATGAAGAGGTAAGTTGCTTGTGTAGTGGGGCCAAGAGTCCATTAAATTATGCGGTTGGTTTGATTTCTAATCCGAGGTCGAAGACTTTTAAACATTGTGTTGATAATTGGGCTTTAACATTATTTGAAGGGGCAGAAGATGAACTTCATAAGAAAACGTATAAAATAGACCAAAACCTTTATCTATGGTGATTATTTGGGTTTTAATTAAAGTATGGCGGAAGGCTTATGTGATTTAGATTGGCGTTTAAATGTAATTGGTCTAAACGTTTGAATGGAAAATGATAAGTGTAAAGACTAATAAATATTCATAGCGCAATTGTATATGAGAAATGTTAAGCGTGGACAATTACGTAAAAGGCCTTTTATTATAATTCGAATGTTATTCGAAATACTAAGGGATGAGGATGAAGATTTTTGGAGCTTAATGGAAATTTGAATATTTATTTGATTCCATGAAATGGGAATGTCTATGGTTTATTACCATTGAGCATGAAAAGCTTCCGCGTGAGATTGATTTTATTGAAATTGGCCAGATTGGGAATTTGTGTTGGATTGAAATTTGGAGATGCATTTTTATATGCATTGGGAAGAGAGAATGTGGGTTTGGCAGGGTGCCCTGCCATCAATTCGACAGGAATTGATAGAACCTCATAACCCATAGCAGAATGGGGTTGTAGAAAGGAAGAATATAACTATTGTGGGAGCAACACGAGCGACGTTGCATGATCAGGGCCTACCATTTCATCTGTGGGTTGAAGCATGCAACACAACAGTATTTGTGCAAAACAAAAGTCCTCATCAAATACTTGGGATGAGCACACCATAGGAATATTTTTTAGATAAGAACCCAAATGTGGGAAATTTTAAAATTTTTGGTTCATCGATTCATTTCCATGTAACCAAAGATGTCAAAAACAAGCTCGATCCAACAACTGAGTTGGGAATATTTGTGGGGTGCACTGATACACCTCAAAACTATCGGGTGTACTTGCTAGCACACAGGATGAAAATGGTCAGAAAAGTTGTGAAATTCGATGAAGAGAAGGCCATGTGAAGGCTTCAGTTGCATGCATTTGAGGAGATCTTAGCTCCAAAAGAATAACCTCAAGGTGTGAAGCAACCACAAGCAGAGGAAAAATTAGCGGAAGCACCCACTCATGTAGAGACATCCTGAGATAGAAGGAAGCGCACCAGAGAGGATAACAGGTTGGTGCTTGATGTTAGAGAGAATGTGGGAGCACCCACATCACAATGGAGGCATAAAAGGTCCCCAGAGCGTACACTGGATACATGGCTCTTATGGGTGAGAGTATAGAGATAAAGCCATCCTCGTTCGAGGAAGCAGTGCAACAACCAATTTGGGTTGATGCCATGGTTGAGAAGTATGACTCCATTATCAGAAAAAAGTGCATGTGAAGTTGTCCCGAGATTGGAGGGGAAGTCAGTTGTAGGATCCAGGTGAATCTACAAGGTGAAGGAGGCAGCAGATGGGAATGTGGAGAAACACAAGGCCATATTTGTGGCGAGAGGGTTCTCTCATGTGGAGGGGATTTATTACGATGAGACCTTTGCACCAGTCGCAAGGTACTCATCAATCATATCCATCCTTGAACTTTCAGCGTAGATGGGATGGAAAATACATCATATGGATGTAAATAAAACCTTCCTTAATGGAGTGATTGAGGAAGAGGTGTAAATTGAGCAGCCGGAAGGTTTTGAGACCTTCGATAGAGAGTCACATGTGTGCAAACTCAAGAGAGTGTTGTATGGACTGAAACAAGCACCTCGTGCTTGGTACACTAGGATCGACAACTACTTCACCGAGTTGGGCTTCACCAAGAGTGAAGCAGATGTGAACCTTTACCATATTGTGGTAGAAGGTGAACTTTTGATCATTGTATTTTATGCCGATGATTTGGTACGGAGAGGTGGTGAACAACTCATAAAGTATTGCAAAGAGGATCTTGCAAGAGAATTTGAGATGAAGGACACAGGGATCTTGCACTATTTCATGGGATTGGAAATTTGGCAAAGAGATGGGGAACTATTTGTATCTCAGGGCAAGTATGCCAATGAGATTCTGAAGAAGTTCCAGATGGAGGGTAGTAAACCCATGGAGACTCCTCTAGCAGGAAACTAGAGGAAGGAGGATGATACTTCAGGTGAAGTAGTAGATGTTACCATCTAGCTTGGGGGTTCACTCATGTATTTTGTGAACACACAAACAAACATATGCTATGCAGTTAACCAACCTAGTCAAGCTATGGTTAAGCCTACCAAGCTCTTTTGGAAGGCAGGCAAGCAAGTGTTGAGATACCTCGGAGGCATTATAGAATTTGGGCTATGGTACAAGCGGACAGAGGGAGTGAAGCTTCAAGGCTTCACAAGTGAAAATTGGGCATGGATTCCATCCGACAGGAAGAGCACATCAAGGGCATCTTCAACATTGGGTTAGCAACAGTTTCATGGTACAATAGAAAACAAAGATCAATTGCACTCAGCTCAGCGGAGGCAGAGTACATGGTTGTTGGTCAGGCAACATGCGAGGCCATTTGTATGAGGAAGATACTTGTTGGTTTTTTTTGTCAACAAATGGATCCAGTGGTGATTTATTGTGATAACCAGAGTTGGATCAAACTCTCGCTTAATCCAATTTTTCATGATAGGTCCAATAATATTGATATCCTGTATCACCATCTCAGGGATTATGTACAAAGGAGGATTATGTCATTAGAGTACATTCCCACAAAAGAGCAGGATGCAGACATCTTGACGAGGGCACTGTCAAGAGGCAAATTCGAGTTCCACGGAGGCAGGATCGAGGTACCAAACAATCCCTTTCTCGTTGAGAGGGAGTCTTGAAATTGGCAACAAAAAGAGGCTTCTAATTTAATTTTCCCTTAATTAAATTAGAAGGAAATTGTAATCCCACATCACATGATAGCTTGTATGATTTAACTCAGTTGGTAAGACTTAGTTAGCTTAGTGAATTCGAGTTGAGGGTCAAACTAGAGGCATGTAGAGTTCGCTCTATGTTTTAGGGGGTCCAGTTGCAGTTTATTTTGAGTTGTAATTGTTTAACTCAATTATTTGAGTTAAAATCGGTTTAACTAGTTCTAACTAATGGATGAGCTAGTGAGAGGTCCACTGAATCAAAACTAATTCACATGCAGTGATCAATCAAATAATTGATAATTCGCTATAAATAGTCATTGCATGTCAGTTCTAAGGAAGACCCGATTGAGATTGGAGTTAAAGGGAAGTATACTATCAGTTGTATAATTATAAATGTGTACATGTCATGCAAGAGGTCATCAGGATCCCTTGGATGTATTGCGCAATCAATTATTGGGAATTTCCTAATTAATAGGGTCTCAATTTCCCTCAGGAATGCATAAGCAAGGTTGAGCATCTAGAGGCAAGAAATTGGTTAAGCATTGGACCAAAATTGCTTGGATCAGAGTGAGACAATCAAAGATAGTGCAGAGAGCTCTCAAGCCTGAGAGAAGCATTGTATTGTTTCATATTCTTGACTTAATGCAATATACAGATAGCGGGGTTTTCAGCTGAGGCTTTCCCTAGATACATCTTTGTGTTGTGCGATTGAAATTCTTTCTCTTTCTTGATCATGTGATTTTGCGACCGTAATTGGTCTCCGCAATTTGTAGAATAGATTCAAGTATTTTGTTTTAACATATTACAAGATAAGTTGAATCTATATGGATTTTCTACAATGCAATCCTATCATGAATTGTGAGAAATGGGGCAACCCATACCAAATTCAACGGGAGAACTCTATCCTAGCGAGGGATCGCCGCCATGAGTGCCTAAACAAGTTGACGTTGTTCATTGTTCTCTTGGGAGCCACGAGATATTGACTAGTATTCTGCCCATAAGTGATTCGTCCAGGGAGATTTCTCGCAGCCGCAAGCACATCGGATGGGAATTGGCCTGAGAAAGGATCATAAGGTAGGAAAAATGATGAAATGCTGGGAATGCCATAAAAGCCACACTTCAAATATGGGTGACAGATAACAATACAATGTGTGTATTTTTAATTAGCCGAAGGAGGACAAAAATGAAGCTATTCCATTGGTTGGGATGAATAGTGCTTGCACATCCCAACCTCGTAGAGAAAATCACCATTCGGCATTCCAACCTTGCAGATAAAAACACATTTTGACGTAATTAGTTTATTCCACTATGCGCCTTACTCGAATGTTCCTTTTTCCCTCCATTAGCCCTTCCATACAAGTGGTGGATCACAACATGAAACACATTTGTCAATGATAGATGAAGGAATTTCTTCCATTTGAGGGGGTTTGTTTTGTGCTTTGTAGGGGATTTTGCTTCAATGAGAGAAAGAACACCTGTGTCTAATGGTCATCTTTATGGGAATCAAAGTGGTCACACATGTTTCTTTTCGTTCATTTTTTCTTGGCATTGTACCAATGCTACTACAATCTTATCTCCATGTTTAATCTTTGTTGTTGTGATGGGTAGTAATAAATAAATCTATGTGGTAATTATTGTTTTTATCAAAATATTTTGCATGTGCCAAGTTGTGTTTAATAAAAACAACTTATCATTGTCTATAAACTATATTTTGTAACATCCCTGGTTAAAAATCCATGTAAAAAAATATAAGGTCAAGGTCTTGGGACATGTATTCCAAGTTGAATGGTGGGCAAAACATCCTAGTGTGGGTGTTCATTTTGTTTATTATGGCAATGGAAAAGGTTTGGAAAGGAAAAGTGGCATTTATTGGCATTTTATTTGTGAAAATAATGGAAAATAAGAGAAAAGGAAGGTGAAAGGTCATAGGTTGCATGTGAGGAGGAAAATGAAGAAAACAGAGGCCTCAATGATAAAAATGCTTCTGAGGATCAATTGGTAGCTTTTGTCAGTGTAATCTCTTGTTAGTTTTATCTTGGAGCTCTCATTCTATTCTCTCTATCTCTAATACTCTTGGAGACTTAGAGATTTATTGGAGCACTCTTGGAGGAGTGTGGCATACTTTAGATTTGGAGAAATAAGGCAAAAGGAAAGAAGGAAAGTGCAAGAGGACACGAGGATCAACAACTACAGTGGGTTTTGCTTGTAGGTACCGAGTTGCATCTATGATTTTTCTAGTTTTGGCATGCATGGCACATGCAAGTGATTTCATGATTATGATTTGTCATTGCCATGGAGGATTGCCTAGATTAACAAAGTTTTTCCATGGCCTTGACATTTCCTAGATAGTCATGGTGTTGTGGGTTTCTTTCCTTTTGTTTTCTAGTTGGTTCTCATGTTCCTTTGGCTATGGGTTGAGTTACTAGTTCCTGGAAGCCTTAGTTGGACAAACGCTCTAGAAGCCCTATAACAACGTGGGTTGAGTTACTAATTTTAGACCTTGGCTTGAAAAACGCTCTGGAATCCCTTGGTGAGTTGAGTTACTAGTCCTGGAAGCATTGGTTGGACAAACGATCTGGAAGCCCGACAACAGTTGTGGGTTGAGTTACTAGTCCTAGAAACCTAGTTGGAACAAACGCTCTTGAGCCCTTCAAAACTTGGGTAGAGACCAATCTAGTGATGGTTAGTGATGTTCAACCATGAGGTGGAATCACTGGTTGAGGTGGTTTGGCCTTTGGATGCTCTGATTGTTTTTTATCGATTTGTTTCATGAGATCCCACATTCATGCTTGGAATATGGCACAGGGTTGATTGGCTAAAAGAAATATTTGGTTCAACCTAGTTTTTGGTCAGGTGGTATGTGGAAGTCCCTGACTTGGTTGGCATTTTCATATGTTAATAAGAACTTATTTCCTCTTGTATTTGACTAGTAAATATACTTGTTCATATGTGGTTTTTATGGTTGTTATATCCTGGTTATTTCTGTTGGTTATATATTAGTTATGAGGATGTTTTATAACAGTGATGATGTATGGCTCTCATCATGTTTTGATTATTAAATGAATGAGCAATGAATATATGACCTGATAGTTGATAACACAACTATTTTTTCAAGGCATCAATGCTTCTTAACGATTCTAATATAAGTATGAGATCCCTATGCTCAGATATGTTGTTAAGAGTTGTAGATTATGTATTCGTGACATGTTTGACGAAATTCCTGTCATGGCTAGTAGGGGTCTAATCAATTATTTATATCAAATTTTGCATTATTATCTTTATTCCCATGTTATTTATCATCTCTGAAGTTTTCATGAAGTTTTGGGCAATGGATTGAGTCCTGGCCCTGAAAAAGTAGCACAAAATCCGGGTTTGCTGGCACAGAATTGGCTGGAAAAGTCCATAGTCGCTGGCATGCCTTGTTGTAGGAGTGACTAGAAGGCCTCAGTCACTTGCAGGCCTTGTCATGGGAGCGACTGAGGGTCGAGGTCAGTCAAATGATGAGTTGTCTCAAGGGCTAGCCACCTAGAAGGGTTGGTTGTCTCCTGAAGGTTCTATAGTATGTGTGGAAGGTCAGATTGGTTGTGTTGTGTTAGTTCCACTTCCTTAAGGTGACCTAGGAGGTTGAATCACATCATAGTAGCCTCTCATCGCATGTTTACCTCAGCGGACCGGTTAACTTGGATAAATGTGGGAGGAGGGTGGTTACAGAGTGGTATCATAGCATGGTTCAACTCTTGGCTTGGATGGGCGGTGTCTTGGTCATGCATACATGTCGGTTGCATATGTGTTCTTTATGTTTGTGTTCTATGTGCTTGTTGTGTATGAATGGCGGTGGTCATGGTTGCAGTTGTGTCTCCATTCGTTTATTGGATGTGGTCGTCATGAGTGTGTGTCAATTATGTGTTTGTTATGCATGTCAGTGTCTATATGTTTGCGATACATGCATTGAATGAGGTCATTGTTGTATTTATGTCATCGCGATGTTGCTATTATGTTATGGTGTTGATGTGGTGGCAGAGATAGAGCAAGAGATGAAGATAATCAGAGTGAGGTTGCAGCACTAGACTTCGGGGTAGGAGCAGATCATCATACATGTTTGTATATTTGGTATGAAATTACGTTGGGTAATGGTTGTTATATGCATTATGGTTATATACATGTTTTTCATTCTATTGTTGTTGTGGTTACATGTATGATCGATGCTAGTTGATCAATGTAGTCATATGTACATGTGTCAAACAGTCATGTATGGGAGGAACGTGTTGTTATATGCATTGCGGTCATATACATGATGACTATGGTTATTGTGTTAATTTCTTGATGTTTTAGGTATCATGTTGATCTGGATTGATATGTGTAGATGGTTATGGTTATGATATTCAAGTATGAGTTGATATATTTGTGATACTATGTCATACTAATCTGCACTGATTGTGCATCAGTGATTGTTATGCATGAATGACAATTGTTTACGATTTTATAATGTGAACATGCTAGTTATTGTTATGGACATCATGGCCTTATTTATGTTTGAGTTGATATGTTGTGAAGTTATATTGTGATAATCTAGATTGATTGCGCAGACAAGATAAGATACATTAAGGTATGAGTTCGCTTATGTCGTCTACTTGGTGTTTGAATGTTCAATATGTCGACTATTTGGTGTCTGAGTGTTTGGTGTCTATTATGTTGTCTATCTATTGTTTGAATGTTTGATTAGTTGCATGATATGTTACATGTTTGTAAGATTGCATGAAGGAATGATATTGTTTTAAGATGGTTGAACTAACACAGATATGTGCTGATACAACTGATATGTACTTGAGAACAAGTGTGTATTAGTTGTAGTTATAATATGACTATGATTGTGAGTTGATTGCACATTATGACATGGTAGTTAGTCTTGGTAAAGGATGATTTCAAATTAATAGATATGATGTCTTGATATTTAGAACATGTGACTGACATGTGTGAACAATTGTAGGGTAACATGTTTGGCATTAACATGACAATGTAAAAATTGATTTTTTTATATAACTAACAACTGTGTGATGTGATAGGAGATAATAAAACTCAATTGCAACAAGGTAAAAGGGTAAAAGAAAGGAATTAGGTGAGAATTCCTTTGGATGTGTTTGGAAATGGAAATTCCAAACGAACGAGTGCTTTTAATACATGAAGTCTTCTTAACCTTGGTTTTATCTGACTTTATGTGAATATGTGTTATATTCATGAACATGTATTTTACATGTATAACAATTGATTTCTAGTTATAGTTGAATTCACTAAGGAATTGGAGTCCCTTGAGAAATTATATGTGTACGTGTTCAGTTACAAGGCAATGTGATTGGCATAACAAGGTAAGGTAACCGATATATTGTTATATTTATTTATCCACTGACAATTATGTGTTTATGGCAGTTTGATGTAGGGGATTACATGGCAAAGAGACTGCCATGAAATCTTGAAGAAGCCTTAGGTTGATATTTCCTTGGGAACCATGGGGATTGAGTCATGGTGTTTGTTGCTAGTTTTGTGCTTTCGGTGTTTTGTGATTTGTTTGCGCTTGATTTTCGGTTTTGATTGCATCTAGTGCATGGCCATGCCACTTTGTTTGTGGTGTCATATTGTCATTGGTTTTTTCATGGTTTTTTTCTTGTTGTTTCTTGTTCTTGTCTTCTATGTTTTGAGGGCCTTGGGAATTGGCTTGGGAAAGAGAAAGTTAATGGAGCTTGGGAAGAGCTGTGTGAAATCTGATAGGTAATGTAAGACTCAAATGAAGCTCGGTGCATGTATAAGGGCATATGAAGGTAAGAGTATGACAATTGGTTGAGTTGGTTGGGTCCATTGGGATAAACGGATGATGGTGGAACAATCATGAGAAAGGTAAAGTAAGGGGATTTGAGGCGTTAGATGCCTTAGCTATGTTGGGAATTGTTGTTCTCGATGTTGTGCATGTGTGCATGGATAAAGGGAGTTCTCTTAACCTTGACCTTATGATATATGGTAATTATGTTGTGATTATGATTATGATGATGTCTATATATGTGTGTGTGTGTGTGTGTGTGTGTATGCATGCCATTGTCTGACAGGGTCATCAAAGATCATGATTATTTTTTGTTGTTGATGTTTATATGTATATATGTATATATGTATATATGTATGTGATTGTCTGACAAGGTTTTCAGGGATCATTCTTGTGGAGGAATGATTTCTTATGCAGGTGAATGGCATGAAGAGGTTCCTAGTTTCACGAGGAATCAAATGGGAAGAGTAGTCCTGGGAGATATATGAGGTCAGTATCATATGAATATTAATTTATATTATATGCTTTTACTATGTTTGTGTTCATGTTATGGACAGGTAATGCTGAGGGATACATCAGCGGAATGAAAGAAGTATATATGATCTACGACATGTTGAGACAATCATGAATAGTGGAAGGACACTGGAAGTAAGGTTGATTGGTAGAGTTAATGTGCGGTTTATGGATGTACAGTACTAGTGTTGTATATGTGTTGTACATGTTGTACTTGTGATATTGTGTGCATGCAGTGTTATATGGTGTTGTGTACATGTGCTTATGCAATGCTATGTATATTTGGTGTTGCGTACATGTTGTTTATGCAATGTAGTGTACAAATGGTGCTGTGCACATATTGGTTATGTAGTGTTGTGCACAAGTTGGATATGTGGTGTTGTGTACATACAGTGCTTTGTGCATGTTGCATATGTGGTGTTGTGTACATATGGCATGGTGTGCATGTTGTACATGTGATGTTGTGTGTATGATTATACAAGTGGTGTTGTGTGCATGTGGTGTCGTGTACATGTTGTATGTGGGGTGTTGTGTGCAGATGGTGTTGTGTACAGGTTGTGCAGATGGTGTTATGTACATGTGGTGTTGTGTACACGTTGTGCAGGTGGTGTTGTGTACACGTAATATTGTGTGCATGTTGTACATGTGGTATTGTGTGCATGTTGTTTTGTGTACGTGTGGTACTATGTATGTGCATTGTGTAGTTGTGATATCGTGACATGTGTATTTGTTGTGTTGTACTTTGTGTATGCATATGTATTGTGTTGTACACTGAGTGTAGGTGTATGTATTTTTTTGTGTTATACACTGGGTGTAGGTGTATGTATTGTTTTGTGTTGCACACCATATGTAGGTGTATGTATTGTGGTCTGTTGTACACCGGGTGCAGGTGTATGTGTTGTGTGTTACATCGAGTGTAGCTGTATGTCTTGTATGTCAAGTGTAGATGCATGTATTGTATGGTGTTGTATGTCATGTGTGGTTGTATGTGTGTCATGCACGTGTACATGGCTGAAGAGAAGGAATTGGGTGTTTGTCGGATGTGGAAACCGATCCAGTGTGCATACGAAAAAGGCAAAGGATAAAGGTAGAAGCTGAGGATCGATTAGAGGATAAGTATCAATATTTTATTTCAATTTTGATAATGCATGTGATATATGACTCTGACTTATGATGATTACATGTGATTCATAATTTTGATTACGATGATTGTGTTTTGAGCTAACTAGATGTGATATGTTTATAAATGATGATTTGATCAAACAACTAGTTTGACTTGTTACAACAGGAAGTAAACATAATTGCAGGCATACCTTATTGATGGGGCATTGATGAGGTATGATGTAAATTTATTTCAATTTATTTTGAATCTAATGACAGTTATGTACTTGGTACAAGAAAGCATGGAAAATGCTTGGTTGGGTGGTTGAAACTAAATGCAAGCATTAGCAACAACAATTAAAGGAATTGAAATAGTCAATAGTATGTTGGTAAAGCACTTCAGGAGGAGGGCCATTGTGAGACACTCGTACTAATCCAAATCCTCTCAACTACCGGAATTAGCCAAGATCTTTTACTTCTGTGATGTTTGCAGAATTGCATGTGAAAGAGTATGAAAACCCACATGTGCATACTTTAAAGAAGAGGAAACATAAATGCAACCATCAAATTAATGAACATACACAAGTTGATAACAATGTTCACCAAGTGTGGGTTACGTTTATGAGGCCGATGTCAAGAGTGGGGAGGCTTCTTCATTAATTTCTTCAAGACAATGATGAATATATGATGTGTTCTTTGTCAATACAAGGAAGAAATCCCTTAACTAGAGTGGTGTCTCTCTCCACGAGACGCTCTTCTATAAGAACTCTCACTCATAAAAGTGCTCCATCAGCATGAAAAAATATCAAACTCTCACATAAACTGGCATACATGGATCCTCTCACAAAGTGGCATACATGGATCTCAAAATCAAATCATCATCTTAGCAAAAATGAAATGAACGCATGGAAACAATGCATCTTATACCTCCACTTTTGGGGATGGAATGAAAAATGCACACCTTTGCTGAATAAATGGACTGCATGGTTGAATTCCTGGCGAAAAAATAGTTCAAATGAGTATGAACTTGACCCCTTTATGATTGGGTCAAATATGGACCCTTGGGAATCTCAAAGATTCCTTCCCATTAGTTGACTAGAATTTGGTTGCCCAAATAGAAAATTTGATCACACCATCACATTCCTTGCAAATAAATGAGAAAAATGAGTATAAACTCGGCTTGGTTCTAAGAATGACATTTTCGGGCCTCCTGGGAATCTCAAAGATTCCTTACGATTCTATAAATATTCTTTGTTGTAAGTTTAATGAAGATCTATTTCTCAGATGAGGAAACTGATCTCGCCATCACACTCCTTGCGAAATTATGAGAAAAATGAGTATAAACTTGATATACTTTCACCTCTATAAAAAATCAGCCTCCAAGGGAACCTTTCAGATTCCTCATGGTTCCATGCGTCAGGGTTCTATGCCTCGTTCTGCATGCTCACGCTGGGTTATGCTCTCCTCCGCTCTCTATTCTATCCCCTTTACCCCATCGAATGAGAAATTTTGGGTTTTTAATATAATTTATGGCTTTGAAAACAAGAGCCGCCTGTTGGGTGTTTGGTAACCGTGGGAAAACTTGGTGTGGGAGGCCCGGGCTCCAACCCTGCGGCCTCCCCACTTGGCATATGATTTTGTTTTTAATGGAGTGGTTGGAATGTGATGGGTCGTGGAGTCGCCACAATGGGTGGACCGACCACCTAGCCGACGCGGGTTTGAGCCCCGCCGACTTCATCGTATGTTATAATATATATGTGTGGTTGGTGGCAGGTCTGCCCATGGCGGCCCACTCATTTTAATTTGTTATATATAGATATTTTGTTGGCGGGGTTAGTGGCTTAACAACTGATTTTTTTTTTTGTTTGGTCAAAAAATCGCGCAATATTTTTAGGGTCACCAGACATTGTAAGTAGGTGACAATTTCACGGTGAAGGTTTCCTACCACTGGAAACCTTCACCACAAAGTGACAAATTGTTTCCTCGTTAATTTCCTCCAAATTTAGCAGGGCTCCAAATTTAGTTGGCGCTCTGCTAACTTTAGTCAATGGACCTAGTTTGACCAAAACTATGAAGGGCCATAACTTTCACATACGATGTTGTATTGAGGTGTTGTTTGCTCGTTGGAAAGCTTGCGACAAGCTCTTCGATATAACCCTAGTTTCATTGCAAGCTCTTCAATATAACCCTAGTTTCATTGCAATACAACAACTTTTATTTTTGAGCATTTCCCGAGCCCTCTTTGATCACTAACTGTTTCTGGAGCCACCTGGATCATTCCTCCCCACTTAGGAGCTTTTGGTCCTCCAAAATAATGAACATAATCTGCAATCTGTTGTGCTCCCTTGTATGTACAACAAGTTCCCTAACATGCCACACTTTCTTCTCCTTCACCTTTGTTCTTCAGAGGCATAAATGATGAACCAACCCCTGCATCCTCTGCAAACATGCAGTACAATATTTGCAAACTACATGATCAATCATTACCCAAGTAACCCCATACTTGCCAAGATTTTATAGCACACTCTTTGGTCAAGTTTACATCAGAAGCATAACAGAAACCAATACCCGAGCTATCAACAAAAAGCTAAAAGCATCACTATGTTACATTCATAAGTGATGGAAAACACATCATCACTTTTACAATCATTTCAAAACATGCGATTTATAAAATGTGGCCATGACAAGATATTATCTCTAATAAAACCACTTCTCACTCATCAAAGTGAATGGGTTATCATTTTGGAGTTGCTTCGCTTGTTGCGCAACTTTACCGACTAGTTCTCGCATAAGTGCTTTGTCCCTCTTGAGGCGCTGCTATGGATGGAGCTCCCAACATGTGGCTCTCTGATGCCCATGCTTATTACAATGGCTGCAAACATTCTTCTTCCTCCAGAACTACTTAACCTTCTTCCTCCCCTGATGTGGAGAAGGCATTATATGTATTGTCTTTTTCCTCATTGCCATTCCCTTCTAGCACTCAGAAGCCACATGGTTATACAAACCAAAAAAACTGTATGGTTTTCTACGCCATGATTTCTACTCATCATCAACAATATGCTTGTAATCAAATTGAACTTTAGAATACTGAGACTTTTTATACGTTGCTTTGGATCTCTCTTTGGAATGCTCACTCCCATTTGGAAATGACTTGCAATCACGATCATTGGAGGCTTGTGAGGTACTCTCAACATCCTTCATTGTCTCAAACTTGTCGCATGAATATTCTCTTGTCTCTTCCAGTCTGAAATAACCCATTCTTGCATGTCATGGTAATTCCACCACTTGTATGGGATTCACAATGCCTTTCTCGTTAGCTCCTAGGCCCTTGCCTTAGTGTGAGTTTCAAAAGAACCCAAATCATGATCATCATATGAAAATGAAAATGAAGAACTACCAACATTGTTTAACTCAATTGTCTATTCTGAAGTAGGTGATGATGGCTTCGGTAAGCCTTCGTTGCACTTCAACCTTTCCAATGCCTCTTCCGTGGCTCGTAATTTAATCTGCAATATCTGCTTCTCCTCTTCAACTTTTTGTATAAGTCTCCTCAATTCAACATTATCTTCTTGAAGTATCTCATTGATATCTTCATTTGAATAATGAGAAGAAGATAAAGAATAAGTATATTCACTTGAAGATGGAGATGGAACATCGTCCTCTGCTCTCTTTTTCTCCTGTTCCTCCTGTTCCTCCTTTTCCATTTTCTCCTCATAACTTGCATACATTATATCTACCATGCTTGTCATCCTATAGAATGCCTCGTAGAGATCTTTGTCATCCTCCATTTTCTTTCTTGTTGCACATTTAATTATTCACACTCGCTCCCGGATCCGGGTGACATGACGGAAGTGCCCTCAAGAGCACCGACGCAACCTCTCACGGCGTGCAATGATGCAACCATCATGGGATCGACAGCGCCATGATAGGTGGCCAACACCACGTCGTTCCAGGCTTCAGTTAATTCCGTTAATGCAGCAGATGGATGCCAACTATGTTCTAGATCAGAGGGTAGCATCCATAAATCCTCCACAGTGCCTTCTCCCTCGCATTTAATCCCCTGCTCTCCCTTGCAGCTTCGTTGTAGCTCTCCTCCCCTGCTTGGCGAGCCCTCTGCATCTCATACTAGTATCCTATTTTTTTTGCTTCTCCATGACGTCGAGGCAGTGTCAAAAGCCTCACCGAGCTAGCGTTTGGGTGCACATCCTGCCCGGCTGACCAGGAACTCGGCTGACAGATTATTCAACTCTAAAGAGGTGCCCTCCTTTGCCCCCTTCACAGAGTCTTCTGCCATGACTTATGATTGCTTCTTCGCCTCGATATCTCTTTCTGCTCCATCTGTGACCTCCCTCATCACCATTGTTGAGCCCTCTATGCCGCCCCCGCACATAATCAAGCAGAAATACCACAATTCCACCATCCCCCGCTCCTTGACGCCTCCTCCCAAGAAATTGGAATGCATGCTTGTTAAGGCCTCCTCTCTGTACATTCCCAACCTCTGGCATTACTCAGCTGAAGGTGTCTGGAGGAGGTTCAACGAGAATGTAGCGTCGCCCAAGGTCCCTTACGTCTTCACGGAGGAGGAAGAAGAAATAGTTCGTATCTACATATGCCTAGTGACAGAGGAAGAATCGACCTAACCTGATGCGGACCAGCATGAGGAAGTAAGCAAGGACTGAAGGTTTTTGCACCATAGTCCTCTTCTAGACATATTTGACATCTATAGTTTTTTCAGTTTTATTTAATGTTTTAGCGAAGATAGATGCTTCAAAATTTTCTAGACAATTAAAGGGTTGGTTTCCCTGTCATGGGCAACCCCTCCTCTTGTTATTTTAGAGATAATTGCGAGCAGGAATAGGATAAATTCCTCAACTCATACCATGGAATGTAACATATTTTTCTTATTAATAGAATTTAGAACAGCTTACAAAAAAAAATTATTCACACTCATAATTCACATAAGCAAGAAGACCAATCTGATATCAAACCTGATCTGGATTCTCTCAGCTACTAGAATTAACCAATGTCTTTTACTTATATGATGTTATCATAATTGCATGTGAAAGAGCATGAAAAACCACATGTGCATACTTTAAAGAAGAGGAAACATAAATGCAACCATCAAATCAATGAACATACACAAGTTGATAACGAAGTTCACCCAATGTGGGTTACGTCTCGGGCGCAGTGTTAAGAGTGGGGACGTCTCTTCATTAATTGTTGCAATTTGATGATGAATACATGATGTGTTCTTTGTCAATACAAGGAATAACTCCCTTAACTAGAGTGGTATATCTCTCCACGAGATGCTCTTCTATAATAAATCTCACTCATAAAATCTCTCCATCAGCATGACCAAATATCAAACTCTCACATAAAGTGGCATGCATGGATCCTCTCACAAAGTGACATACATGGATCTCAAAATCAAATCATCATCTCAACAAAAATCAAATGAACACATGACAACAATGCATCGTATACCGCCACTTCGGGGGCTGGCTTGAAAATGCACACCTTTACTGAAGAAATGGATTGCATGGTTGAAGTCCTGGCGAAAAATCGATTCAAATGAGTATAAACTTGACCCCCTTCTAACTAGATCAAATATGCACCCTAGGGAATCTCAAAGATCCCCCCAAAGATTATTTCCCATTGGTTGACTGGAATTTGGCTACCCAGATGACAAAATGATGACACCATCACATTCCTTGCAAAAAACTGAGAAAAATGAGTATAAACTCAGCCCGGTTCTGAGACCGACATTTTCAGGCCTTTAGGGAATCTCAAAGATTCCTCGAGATTCCTTTCTGCAATTTGACTGAATA
The DNA here is from genome assembly GCA_034641835.2 of Pinus albicaulis. Lineage (NCBI taxonomy): Eukaryota > Viridiplantae > Streptophyta > Pinopsida > Pinales > Pinaceae > Pinus > Pinus albicaulis. The sequence goes on from CM076574.1 coordinate 887,530,465, forward strand.
TTTGTTGCTCAGACGAGGAAACCAATCTTTCCATCACACTCCTTGCAAAATTATGAGAAAAATGAGTATAAACTTGATATACTTCTGCCTCTGTAAAAAAGAGTCTCCAAGGGAATCTTTCAGATTCCTCATGATTCCCTGTGTCAAGGTTTCATGCCTCGTTATGCGTGCTTAGACTGGGTTTCGCTCTCCTTTGGTCTTCGTTTCGCCCTCTATACCTCGTCGAATTAGAAATTATGGGTTTTTAATATAATTTTTGGCATTGAAAACAAGAGCCGCCTATTGGGCGGTTGGTAATCGTGGGAAAATTTGGTGTGGGAAACTCAGGTTCCAACCCAGTGACCTCCCCACTTGGCATACTATTTTGTTTTAAATGGCGCGATTGGTGGGGTTGGTGGCTTGCCAACAGATTTTATTTTACTTTTATTGGTCAAAAAACTGTATGCGGGTTTTTAGGGTCACTGAACATTTTAAGTAGGAGAAATTTTGGCAGTTTCGGCTGCCAGAAACTGTCACCGCAAAGTGCCAAATTGTTGCCTCACTAATTTCCGTTAGATTTAGCTGGGCTAAAATTTTAGTTGGCGCTCTGCTAACTTTAGCTAATGGGCCTAGTTTGATCAAAACTTTGACTAGCCATAACTTTCACATACGATGTCTGATTGAGGTGTCATTGCGTCATTGGAAATATTATGACGAGCTCTTTAATATGACCCCAGTTTCATTGCAATCCAACAACTTTTATTTTTGAGCCTTTCCTGAGCCCTCTTGATCACTTAGTGTTTCTGGAGCCTCCTGGATCAGGTACCCAATAGTGTTCATAGATTTCCATGATCATGCATTTTGAGGCAGGGATATGCCTTGGTTTTTGGACCTTCCGATGCGAGGAAACCTTTCTAAGGGAGGGGTCGCCTGAGGGACAGTGTAGCAGAGAAGGGGATGCTCATGGAACATGAAAGGTATGTGACTACATGGAAGGGGGTGAATGAATTTCCCAAGGGACTGTTTCATAGAGAAGGGAAGGTCGGGGAATACATTTGTTTTGGTCATTAGCATTGCTAGATGGAATCAAATGCACATTGGGAGTGTGTCCTGGAACAATGAGTCGATAATTGTTCACTGAGAGGAAAAGAAACACAGGATTGTAGCGTTGGACCTTGGATGCAGGTTAGAATTTGACAGTGGATTCTGGACTTCTTGAGAAGGAGGTGAATCCTGGTACTACTTTTGAGGGTGGAGGTGTGAGCCTTTGGATTCCCTTGTTGATTGATACATGCATCATATCAATTTATTTGTTGGTTGAGCAAGTGTTCTTATGTGTATATTATTGTAAATATTGTATTGAGTTGGATTTATAAAGATCCATAAATAGTATGGTTATTTTCTAGTTGAAGCAAATGTGCATGAGTATATGTGGTTGTTATTATAAATACCGTAATGAGTTGTGTTATAAAGCTATAGTAAATGGTATGTTATCATGTTTTCAATAGGTGGTCATTGTAAATATTACAATAAGCTATGTTATAAAGATCCATAAGGATTATACTTTGTTTTTCAATGATTTTTTTGGTTGTAGGTGTCATTGAACACTGAGGACGGTGTTCTCCGAAGCGGGGGGGGGGGGGGGGGTTCTGTAACATTTGTGGTTAAAAATCCATGTAAAAAAATATAAGACCAAGGTCATGGGACACATATTCCAAGCTGAATGGTGGGAAAAACATCCTAGTGTGGGTGTTCATTTGGTTTATTATGGCAATGGAAATCGGCAAAGGCAATGGCAAAGGTTTGGAAAGGAAAAGTGGGATTTATTGGCATTTTATTTATGAAAATAATGGAAAATATGAGAAAATGAAGGTGAAAGGTCACAGGTTGCATGTGAGGAGGAAAATGAAGAAAATAGAGGCCTCAATGATAAAAAGTATTTTAATAATCATTTGGTAGCTTTTATCAGTGTTATATCTTGTCAGTTTTAGCTTGGAGCTCTCATTTTATTCTCTCTCTCTCTCTCATACTCTTTGCCACTTAGAGTTTTCTTGGAGTAGTCTTGGAGGAGTGTGGCATACTTGGGATTTGGAGCAAGAAGGAAAAAAATAAGAAGGAAAGTGCAAGAGGATAGCAAGATCAACAACTACAACAGGTTTTTCTTGCAGGTACCAAGTTGCATGTATGATTTCCTTGTGGCATGCATGACACATGCATGTGGTTTCCTAGTTATGATCTCTCATTAACATGGAGGATTACCTGGATTGGCAAAGGTTTTGCCTAGCCTTTCTATTTCCTATATAGTCATGGTGTTATGGGTTCCTTTCCTTCTTTTTTTTCTAGTTGGTTCTCATGTTCCTTTGGTTGTGGGTTGAGTTACTAGTTCCTGGAAGCCTTGATTGGATAAATGCTCTGGAAGCCCTATATCATCTTGGGTTGAGTTACTAGTCTTGGAAGCCTTGGTTGGAAAAATGCTCTAGAATCCCTTGGTGTGTTGAGTTACTAGTCCTGGAAGCCTTGCTTGGACAAACACACTGAAATCTCGACAACAAATTTGGGTTGAGTTACTAGTATTGGAAGCTTTGGTTGGAACAAATGCTTTGGATCCCTCAACAACTCGGGTAGAGAACAATCTGGTGATGGTTAGTGTTGTCCGACCATGGGGTGGAATCACTAGTTGAGGGTTGAGGTGGTTTGGCCTCTGGATGCCCTGATTTGTTTTGATTGATTCATTTCATGAGATCCCACATTCATGCTTGGAATATGGCATGGGGGTGACCAAAAGAAAGAAATATTTGGTTCAGCCCAATCTATGGTCGGGTGGTACATGGAAGTCCCTGAGTTGGTTGGAATTTTAATATGTTAATAATAGCTTCTTTCCTCTTGTATTTGATGGGTAAATATACTTGTTCATATGTGGTTTTTATGGTTGTTATATCCTGGTTATTTCTGTTGGTTATATTCTAGTTACGAGGATGTTTTATAACAGTGATGATGTATGGCTCTCATCATGTTTTGATTAGTAAATGAATGAATAATGAATATATGACCTAATAGTTGACAACACAATTAGTGTGATAAGGCATCAATGCTTCTTAATGATTCTAAGATAAGTATGATACCCCTATGCTAAGATCTATCGTTAAGACTTGTAGATTGCATATTCATGACATGTTTGATAAAATGCCCGTCATGGCTAGTATTTTTGGGCAGTGGCTGGAGTCTTGGTCCTGAAAAAGTGGGATAAAATCCAAGGTCGCTGGCATAGAAATAGCTGGAAAAGTCCATAGTCACTGGCATGCCTTGTTGTGGAAGAAGTTAGAATGCCTCTGTCGCTTGCAGGGCTTGTCATGGGAGCAACTGAGGGTCTAGGTCAGTCAAATGATGAGTTGTCTCAGGGGTTGGCCACCTAGAAGGGTTGGTTGGCTCCTGAAGGTTCTGTAGTATGTGTGGAAGGTCATATTGGTTGTGTTATGTCGGTTCCACTTCCTTAAGGTGACCTAGGAGTTTAAATCACATCATAGTAGCCTCTCCTCACATGTTTACCCCATCGGACGAGTTAACTTGGGTAAATGTGGGAGGAGGGTGGTTACATATTCAAGGTTTGGATTTTATTAAAATTCGTAATGTAAAATGTTATCATTAACTGAGGTGAATTTAGTTTTCCATAACTTTCTTTTGATGTGAATAAGTTAACATGGATCATCCATTGCAATTTTCCAAAGTTTTGAAATTGCAAGTGTTTTTTTTCTTTTTTCTTAGATATTGATGTGGTCGATTTTTTTCTGGAAAATTATTGTTTATACTTGTTTATTGGCCTATAGTCGTGGTTTAATTTTTCTATGATGTCTTAATTTAGTGTCTTATCATGCATATTTGATCATTTATCCAGGTACAAGAGCCTACTACAAAATTTCTATCAACAAAAGCAACAAGTAATGTAGCTTTTGGTGAAAAAGTTGATGAAAACACAAGGATCTTCCAACCTACTTACAAGCACAAAGAAACCAATAAAGGAATCCAGTAATACAACCCCCTTAGTGGAGCATCTAGGACCTAACATCTTGTTGCTCTCTAATATTCTAATTTCGACCTTGCTCACAAGTATTCCCTTTCTCCCCATACCCAGTTGCTGAATTTTTTTCTTTGGTTTTATCAACCATGGATATGACTAGTAGGCTAATCAATGGTGAATTATAGAGTCAATAAATGCATATGACTACATCTAGAGCACTCAACAATTTACCCTAGTTGACCCATATCATGTTTTATTCTTAGAGAACAATTAATGTTAGATTCTTGATTTCTAAAGTGGGGGTAGTTGATAGAGAAGACTTTAGGTAATGATGTTTTATTTTTTTAATGTTTAGCAAACTATTCATGACTAAGAAGAATAAATATAGCGAGTAATGACAGTTATTGCATGTAATTTTTTATTTTGAACTCACCCAATACATTTTCAAAGGAGTAGGTGGAAGGTTGGAGAAAAGTGTTGGATGTTGTGCATATGAAGGCAAGATCATTTTATGTCCTTCAAGCATCCCATTCTAGTAAAACCTATTTTTCTCATTGTAAGTTGAAGTTGGTGATTTTCATTACAGCATGGACAATTAATGGTAGATGGTGTTGTGAATGTTTTTGTAGTCTATCAATTAGATGGAGAAGCCCATGTGTCTTCTACAGAGAAAGCCATCGCAAATGGCTATACCATACTAATGTCAAACAGTAACCGAGAATATTACTTAAATTCTTGGGATATTAAGACAATAGAAAACTTTTTTTGTCAGTTAGTTTTTCAATATTGCCGCATTGATTAAGCATCTCATTCTATAGTAAAATCTTCTTTGTTTTCTCATTCTAAGATGTTGATATGATTTTCAAGACAGTTTGGAGTGTTGAAAATAGATTTTATTGTGAATGTTTGAAAATTCTCAACATAATGGAGGAGCCCCTATATCTTATACAAAAAAAAACCATTGCAAATGGCTATACCATCCTAATGTTGGACAATAACCAACGAGATTACCTCAACTTGGGCTCTTGAGATAACAAAAATCCCCAGGATTGTCAATTAGTTTCACTTAACAACCAAAAATTCCATGATAATAGGTATACATTGTAAATTTTATTTTGTTGGGCCCCAAAACCCAATTAAATTTTGGTGTTCAACAAGACGTCTTTATCCTTCGAAATGCCTATAGAAGCGAGGTGCTTTAGCTAGTGAAAAGATACTTAGAGCTATGCTAGTGAAACATCTAGGTTATTATGATTTTTTATTTTGTTCCAAACCCATCTCAAAGTTTTTAATGTTAGGTTTTTTTATAGCATCAAAATTTCCTATAATTTACTTTGACCATATCTTGATATGAAATTGATACAAACAAGTGATTGGTTGTAAGACTCAGTACCTGCAAGTGAAGTTAGGCAATCAATGAAGGTTAGATGAAGTATTTTTTGTAGGCATGTAAGAAACTTAGTATCAGTAAAAATATGGTGTAACTCCCTCCTCCCACACTTACCCACTTTTACAAGCTCACCAGGGTAAACATGAGATGCGTGTCACCATGACATGACTCGACATCCAAGCTCTAGTTATGGAAGTGTGCCTTACAAACTGACAACAAATTGATAACCCACAGGGACTACAAACCATTGCCTGTAACTTTCCAGAAACATAAACACGATACTAACAATGCTAACCATTCATAACTTGAACAAGAACTTGATCTACCCATGCCTAATCCATGATAGGCATTTCATCAAAGATATGGTAAACATGAAAGCTACAAGTCATCACTTGTTAGTCCATGCATTTTGTTAGTTAGCTTTCGTGTTTACCATATCTTTGATGAAATGCCTATCATGGATTAGGCATGGGTAGATCAAGTTCTTGAACATAATCATTCCATGCATTAGATGAGTCATTCCCAAATGTTGAACATAATCAACTGAACAATGCAGCTAATTCAGATCATAATCATGAATATAACATGTTTGAAAAAGAGCAATTAAATGAGGTTGAATTGGAAATCAGCTCACATGAAAACTATAGTGTTGAAATACCTAGAAGCAGAGACTCTGAAATCAACCATGAAAGTTATAGAGCTGAGAAACCAAGAGAAGAAAATGCAACTCAATCCACTAATAAAGCCAGTAATGCAACAACAGTAGTTATTGAGAACTTTTATATAAATGAAAATCCAATGGCAGAAAAAGAAACAATGTTGGTGAAGGAGCCACATAAAGAATTCAACGTGACTGCTATCACAGATGCGACAACAGACATAGTCATTGAAAATGAAAGAAACCATGAAAATGCAGATGCTTATAAACAGCAAAATGTTTCATCCCCATAATTGAAAGAAAAATGTGAAGAGACAAACACATCCGAAGCCACTGATACAGTGCTAGAAGTTGTTAAGGCCTTCGGTGATGAAGCAGATATGGTTGTTAAGAAGGAAGCGTTTGATGATGAGGAGAAGTTGCATCAAACGATAATTGTTGGTAACTTACCTATAAATCTAAAAAGGAATCACGAAAAATCGCTAGAAGAACAAGGAATAGTTAGGAAACAAGAAAAAGTCTTCCAAGACCTGCCAATAAAAATACCTCCTAATAAGGAACATGAACATCCAATAGAAGTCAAGAAAGGACTTGACCCTGTCAATATCAAATCGTGTCGCTATCCACATCATCAAAAGATTAAACTCGAGAAGATGCTCCACAATCTTTTTAAAATGTGGGGAGCAAGAGCTCGCCGCTCGAGAAACCTAGGCATTCGTCAATGTTGTCCATCATTACGTATGCTTTGAGGACAAAGCATCTTTAAGAGAGGGGCAATGTTATGTACATTTTATTAATTATTATTTAGCTATAGTTATCTTAGGTTTATTAATATGGAAGGGCATGATCAACGATCATGCCTCTTCGCCAAGGGACACCATAAGGCTGTATTTAAAGCCTTGGTGATCCCCACTTGTAATCATCTCATCTTTTATCAATAATAATATATACTTATTCAAGTTTACCAGAGTTTTTACACTCCATCAACCTTATGAAGTGTATTTTTGAGTTGTCTTCATCAACAGATGTCCCAATGAAACTCCACAATCTCTTTTGATGACTCATATTCTTTTTGAAAAGCATTAAATGCCTCAAAAAGACCAAAACTTTAGCACGTTGGAAAAACAGAGTATTTAGGCAAGTTCATAGCATAGTTTTTGTAGCATTTTCATTATACCACCTTTTGCAACTTTTTTGACTTTTATGCCTGTGAGGGGGTCTTCATTGGGTATAATAAGGTAAACACATACCTTCATTTACCACTTACATGATATTTTTTTGAAAGTTTTACCTCAAAGAATTCTACAGTTATTTTGCAGCGAAAACTCGGCTTCAAGCCTGGAGCTCGCTACGAACTTGCCTAATTTCACCAAATTTTTGTAATTTTTCTCCTTAACTCCAAAAACATGCTTGCAGCTTTGTAAATGACTTGATATGGTATCCCAATACAAAAATTGGCCAAAAAAGGTGTGCCTTACCATCTTTTAAGGAGCATTAGGGTCACATTCCATCACAATCATCTTTAAACCCTTTTTCTTCAACTCTGCTTGCACCATCTCCATTTGTATTTCCAATTCTCTACCTTGGCTATGTAACTTCCTTCTTTTTGATTGCAACCACATGTTCCTCCTGAAGAGATGTTTCATCATTCTGTGTAGAGGTAGTGTCCTCTTCAACATCTTCCTTGACCCCTCTGCAACCTCATCATAAAAATCTATATGTTTTCTCACTTCTTTTTTGAAGTCTGTGAGCTCCTGCCTCTCTTGTTTAAAGTCTAATAACTCCAGCTTATTTTCCAAAATATCTTCTCTTGCTTCCTTAAGTTGTTCTTTTAAAAGCTCCAGTTCAGATTTTTCTTGCACTTTTTCCTTGCCCTTCCTTGCCTTGCTCACCTCTGCCTCTGTTGGAGATAACTCTATTATTTCTTCCCTTGGTAGTTGTTTCTTCTTTTCTGGTTCCTTATGCAACTTCTTAGATTTCTCTCCCTTTGATAATTAAGACTTAGTGAGTGGCTTCCTAGGTTTAAAAACAAAACCTGAATCTTCATTGGAAAAGTCTAGATTCTTAGCTTTAAGACTCTTTTTCTTGGATTTTTCTCCTTTAACTTCTACAAGCTTCACAACAAGATATTCCTCAATGTCAATTGCCTGCAAGATATCTTCTAGCTTGCCTTTCCCTTCTGTCTGACTTCTAGTGATCCTTCTATTGGGTCTTGTATCCGTTTTGACTTTACTACTGGTAGGGGTTTGTTTAGGCACCATTGTCTCCTGCAATTGATCATTTTCTACCTCCATAGGCTTCACCATGGGCTGCATCTCTATCTGCACTTCCACCTCATGTTCAACCTCTGTTTCAAACCTATATTATTTGTCTTTTCTTGGAGTATTTTCCTTTGATCTAGGTGTCTTTCTAGGAGCGAGGACATCCACCTCATACCTAATCAAGACCAAAAAAGTGGACCAATCCCTATTTAACTTCTTTAAGTCCTCCATAACTGACAATTTTATCAAACTGTGGTGAAAAATATAAGTATCACTAATTTTAGGTTTAGCTTGCACCTTATCAACCATTTTGTCTAAACTCCTAAATAGAAAAAATGGTAAATCCAAAGGTTGTTTACCTGTGAAATGAAGAAACAATCTGAAGTGATATCGATAGATCATGTGAAATCTACCTTCACAAGTAAAGTATTTCTGAATCACCATCAGTAGTTTTGAAAAATTGTCCTTGAGGCAAGTCCTGGAGATGCCTGAGCTCATGTTTATGCCTATGTGCTCCTCCTTTAGAAACTCATCACAATTTTGAAGCTTGAACTTTGTTGCTTTAAACCACTCCTCTCCAGACCTTGGAATCTTGGTTGCTTGTGCAATTGTCTCAGGAGACATAGTAAAATTGAGGATGTGCACCTTTGAACCTGTACCAATGAAGTTCACAACAAAATATTTAGATACCTGTGCATGATATCCTTGCAGTTTATGGCAGAACCGCATGCAATGATCCGGATTTTATGTAGGAATGCAACGGAATACAGATATAACCAAGGAACGCAACGGAATACAGATATAACCATAGATACAGAGATGCAGCGGAAATAATGCTTCAATTTATTAATAAACGAATGACTGAAATAAGCTTACAAACATAATGGAAACAAGCTAGGGCACTGGTAGCGTATCTCTGAGAAGAGATGTGGCGTACGCAGGCCTCTGAACTGTGTTACATTGAGGCTCGCAGGCCTATTACAGACATAATGGAAATAGATGAGCTAGGGTACTGGCAGCGTATCCCTGAGAAGAGATGTGGCAGCTACCAGCCCCTGAACTGTGTTACAATGCAGACATGATAGAGATGTGGCGAGCTAGGGCACTGGTCGCGCTTATCTCTAAGAAGAGATGTGTCGGCTCCCAGCCCCCTGAACTGTATTACAATGAGGCTCGAGGGCCTATTTATTGTTGAGAAACAATGTAGAATCCGAAACGTCCAAAACCCTAACCGTAGGAGATGAAGCGCCAAAACTGTGGGCCCCGTTTGGGTAAATTGGTGGTTCAACTTCCCAGGGACGTAACTTTGGCATCCGAACTTAGTTTGACACGTTCAATAGCTCGTTAGAAAGATCTATCCGAGGACTTCAATTTCATGACCTTATTTCATCCTAATGACCTAACCTAAGTTACCTAAGACAAACCTTGACAAACCTTGTTGTTATCAAGGATAACAGATAACACATAACCAAGGAACCACATGCATATATCATGCATCCAAAAATCAGCAAGGAAATCACACATGCAACATGTTACTTGCAAAGTATCCCTGTTATAGCTGCTCACTTCCTTGCTTTCCTTGGCTTGCTTCTCCAAATCCAAGTGAATTTTAGAGTGCTCCAAGCTTGCTCCAAGTATTCTCTATGTGTGAAATAGTATGAGAGAATGAGAGAATGAAAGGAGAGCTCAACTCAAAACTTTCAAAAAATATAGCAATTGTTTCTTTGAATCCTTTTTATCATTGATGCCTCTATTTTCTTCATTTGCCTTCATTTTTCATCTAATTCCCCTTACATGCAAATTTGTGTCTCTTCTTCTTCCTTTTATCCGATTTTCCTTTATTCTCATAATTAAATGGCAATTATTGCCTCTTTTCCTTTTCCAATGCCTTTACCAATTTCCATAGTCATTATTTAATCACAAGTGATTCCCACTAAAGTGCTTTCCCAACATTCAACTTAGAATACATGTCCCATGAACCTGGTCTTATTTTTATTTGCATGGAAAATCAACTAGGGGTTGTTACAAACCCCTGTCCTCAGGGGAACACTGTCTTTGATGTTCAATGATGCTTATAACCAGGAAAACATGCTTCCCATGGAGCTTTATAACACAACTCACTGCAACATTTACAACATACCAAAGTGTTGAAACCATAAACACCATATTCTTTATTGGAGCTTTATAACACAAATTGATGTAATATTTACAACATATTGCTTATTGGATCTTTATAACACAAGTCATTGCAGTATACACAATACACATGCATATATAAATATAAACCGAAACACATATACCAAACATGTATGCTCAATCAACAAATATGTAAGGATACAAAGCTCTCATATGATCACACACCTCCCATGTAGCTTCATAGGGTCCAATGTGCTTCCACTTCACTTTAAATTGCTTTATTGCTTGATTCCATAGCACGAGTTGTTTTCACTGCAAAATGAACTGAGGTTTTAGCTAGAACTCTCCCTCTGGTTCCACTTGCAATACAAGCCATTTAATCACATGATCAACATCCTGAACATATCTCTTAAGCAATGAAACATGGAAAACATCACAAAATTTCATTATTAGCGGCAGTGAAAGTCTATAGGCCACTGGTCCAATCCTCTCAAGGAACTCAAAAGGCCCACAATATCAAGGTGTCAACTTAGCACATGACCCAATCCTTAAGGAGCTCCTCTTGGGCTTGATGTGAAAGTACACATGCTCGCCAACCCGAAACTCCTTGAATGATCTATGTAGATCTGCATAACTCTTCTGCATGTCCTTCACCGCCTTCAAATTCCTCTTAATTGTTGAGTGTGTGTTATAATTTTTTTCCGCGAGTAGTCGCATGCGCGGGGGGTGGGGCGAAAGCCTCTCCCTGTTTGTTGCGCTGGGTGCAGTGGGTAGGTGGTAGGCCCCCCTGTCCAGGGATTCACAGGGGGCAGGTAGCCCCCTACGCGAGGTCTGGGGCAACGCCCTGGAATTTTATTTTTTGGACCCTATTTTAGGTGGGCGGACCCATCTATGGTTTTGTGCATGGGTTTGCACATGGTTTTGGGGCCTGATGGTTTTTGGCCCCTGGTATTTTGTAGATCCGGTTAAGGGAACTACAATTATGTTCTAATCCAGGGTTAATGGTTTGGGGTTTATGAATGCTTCGACATGTATATTATGTGTTGTAACACTAAAAGGAATATATGAAAAATCAAGTTGGTAGTCCGATTTGGCATCCAGGGAAAAAATATCTTTGTCTATCTGTTTTACGTTTTATGCTATTGCTATTATTTATTTTATGTTTTTAAGAATTCATTTGTAGATAATTTATGTACAGGGTTAAAACCTACATTAATAACTAGCATCCTTTGTTCCATCTCAACCAACATATCCGGTCCAATCAACACCTTGTTCATTGGATCACTCTAGCTGATAGGAGTATTACAACTCTGCCCATAAAGATCCTCAAATGGACTTGTCTTCAAGGATTCCTAATACCCATTATTATATTCAAACTCTACCAGTGGAAGATACTCCTCCCACCTCCTTTGTTGATGCCTTACATATATCCTCAACATATCCTCAAGAATATCGTTGACCCTTTCTATTTTTCCATCTGTCTGTAGATGATAAGTTGTACTAAAGGCTAACCTTATCCCCATGCTCGCAATACTGATGTAAAATTATTTTGATATCTTGGGAGACTTGAATATGGATTGACTTGAAACTCCCTCAAGATAAACTTCTTGAGCTCACTGCTATCTGGCACATAAATCATGTTTCTGAACTGACTAAGGCATATGTCGTGAGGTGATGCTCCTCATCCTTATCAACTCTGCCATGCTGCTGTGCTTCAGCTGCTGGTACCTGTCATCATGCTGCCCTACATGCAATATATGCTCATGTAAATTTGTCCCATATGAAATCATAGCTAAAATGTGATTCACCTGCAGTCTCCTACTTAGAGCATCTACAACCTTGTTCTCCTTGTCCTTGATGTAGTTGATCTCAAAGTAAAACTCACTGAGGGTATCCAACCATCTAGCTTGTTTAGCATTCAAATTAGGTTGGTCAAACAAATACCTCAACCCACTGTGATCACTCCTTGAGACGAACCTCCTACCAAGAAGATAATGTCTCCACATCTTCAATGCATGAATAATAGCTGCCAAATCAATATCATGCATCACATAGTTCTGCTCGTGCTCATTCAACTTCCTTGAATCATAGCATACCACCTGCCATTACTACATCAATACTCCACCAATTCCTTCCTTGCAAGCATTTGTGCATATTGCACACTCCTTATCAGGATATGCAATATTCAAGACTAGAGAATTTGTAAGAAAATTCTTCAACTACTCAAAACTAGCTGCACACTTCTCTATCCATTCAAAATTCTTTGCTTTTCTTTGAAAATATGTAGCAAGATAACTAATCCATGAGAAGTTCCTTATGAACTTCTTGAGTATTTTCCTTATGAAGTTCCCTATAACAACCTAAGAGTACTTTCTTTCTTCTTTACAAAAAATATTGGTGCACCCCGAGATGACACACTTCATTATATGTATCCTTTATCAATAATCTTCTTAAGACGAAACTTCAATTCCACCAACTCTAGAGTGCACATTCTGTAAGGTACCTCAGATGTTGGTGTTGCTCTCGACATCAACTCAATAGAAAATTCCACTTCCCTGTGAGGAGGAAAATTTGAAATCTCTTTTGGAAACACATCCTAAAACTGTTGCAAAACATGGTACCTCTTCAGGACTTCATCCTCCTCAACATCCTTCCCTTTGTCACTAGAAATATGCATTACAAACAATACACACCCTTTCTGACAACTGTACTTTACTTGCATAGTTTTAACCATTCTCACTGATGTGGGCTTCTTCTTTCCCTGCAATATTCTCATTTCCCCATCATCATCTAGGATCTCAATAGCCTTGTCATAGAAATATATTTTAGTCATGTGAATGAACAACCAATCCATACCCAAAATCATATAATGTTATCCCAAATGAAGCACATTTAGATGTGTTTATGTAGGTATACCATTCAACTCAAATGCACAATATATCACCCAATGATGAACTCTTCTCTTGGTCCTTGTAGCCAATTGCACTAACCAAGATTTTGCATGCACTTATTTGTTCAAGCAACACTTATCCACCAGTTCGGGACTAATATAATTATAATTAGATCCAGGGTAAATCAAAATGGAAACAACTTGATCACAAAGCTTCCTTCCATCTTGATAATGGATGCTTGATGGTCAGCTTTCCTACTATTCGATGTTGCATAAATCCAAGGAATACTCTACGCAACATTTCCAATTGTTTGTGCCTCCTGAGCACTATATATATGAGGTCTACCACCTTGGTGTGATGGACGATCTCTCCTGCGATTCTCTCCACCATAAGTCCAACACTGCAAAGGCTTTTTTCCATTGCCTTTGTTCTTCTCCTTAGACTGAGACCCATGTCCCATATCAACTACATTGAACTTATTATAAGGTGCCACATTC